>JAZKJV010001913.1:0-600000 GCA_037367405.1 Ottelia alismoides | reverse complement strand
TAATGATGACATGATATCTCTCTTTGGGTCCTGCAAGAAAGGCATACTTGAGTGTAGGAGGTAGTGATTTTAGCTCTGGCAATGTGGTATCATCAATCAAATCTGGCTGAACTGAATCTGAATCTGGTTCCGTGCTATATAAAGGTGGGCTAAGCTGAGTAGTACTCGCCACCAAATCAGCAGTATCGAGAGTCGGATCGTCAAAAATATCCAAGCAATCAGCAAAATCCACGTCCGACTCGTCATCTATGTCCCATGATTGTTACGAAGAGGATGGAACTGACAGATCCGGATGGATCTCTAAGTCATCATGAGAATAGGTTGGTGCATCTCTAGCAAGATCAGACAACACCTGGAAAACTGCATCATGCACTATATCCTCTCCAGATGAAAGGGTCTCGCTCTGTCCTGAAGGAATCTGTACCCAAATCCCAGCTGTGCTAATCATACTGCAATCTGCCTCTGAAGATGAGTACTCTGTGCTACTCTCTGAATCGGGTCGCTGGCACTTGGTTTGCTTCATCTCAAGGTTCACTTCTCCACCTGGAGAACAGAACTTCATCATTCCCGTACCATAAGCAAAAGCTGCGGCTGCGGTCCTAAGGAAGGGTCGCTCGAGAATGATCTGAGATTCTCTCCAATGATTGGGGGTCTCCATGTCCAAGACTGTGAAGTCCACCTGATAGTTTTGCCCCTCAATCGAGATAACTATGTTCGTCACTTCTCCCTTAGGTCTCTTCACTGAACGATCTGCGAATTAGAGTAAAGCTCTAGATTTGCGAAGTGGTCCCAACTCCAATTTATGATATAATACTAAGGGAAGTAAGTTGATCGAAGAACCGTTATCTAAGAGTGTGCGTGCAAACGCAATGTCGTCAATACGACTCTCCACATAGTGAGCACCCATGTCTCTCTTTTTCTTTGGCAAAGTCTGATTCTTGAGACAATAGGTTGTGGCTACTGATAAGACATGTGTCTTTATATTTCGGTTATCTTTCTTCCTGCTAACCCTTCTAGGTGTGCATCTCACCTTAAGGTATTTTTGGAAGGCAGGATGGTTAGCCACATATTCATCAAATGGCACCTTAACTGTGATGTTTTCTTTACAAAACTGTGCCATATCGGGGTCATCTTTCTGAATCTTTTTGATGCGCTTTCCTATCGTAAGAGCACGGGGGAAAGGGATTGAAGCTAGGGAAACAGAGGATGAAGAATCTGAATCATGAACTGAAAGATCATTCTTTGCATTAACGGAAACATAGTTCTTCATACAAGAATCTTTTTGATGCAACATGGACTCAAAATCTAAACTATCTACTAAAGGTTGTGGAATAGAAGATGGAGTGGTATCCGCCACAACCAGAGATGCAAGGTCCTCCGTAGACTCAGAAGAATATCCATGCTGACGATGATGCATACACGCTCTCCTCCTCTCGGCTCCCTGAGTGGAAATACTCGAATGGTGCTGATGGGGCTCTGAAATATGATGCCTCTCCTCCTCGTCCTCTGTAGACTCCTCAGGTAGAGCTCCAGAGACGCCCCTCTTCGTGTCCCTCGCCCGGTCAGGTACGACCACGGTCCTTCCGCTCCTGAGCGACATGTGGTTAGCCTCGTCACACGAAAGAATCTCATGTTCAGATTTAGGAGATGCTGAATAGTATACATGACCAAAGTGCTGCTGAGAACTAGAATGGTTCAGGCTATTTGGGTTAGCCTGAACTTGGGCTGGGATAGAGGTAGAGGGTGCAGTCTGCTCGTCTCGCCATCTAGACAGGCGGTTGACATCCACCCGTAAGTCTTGAATCTCGTTCCTGTAGGAACGTAGCTCGTCGAGTATCTGCTGCTGAATATCCACGGGACTAGACGATGAAGGAAGTGGATAAGATTGGGAAGAAGAACGGGAAGACTGGCCCTGCTGGCCAGTGTACTGCCTCTGCTGCTACTGCTGGGGTTGCGGGCCCTGCTGGCCCGTCTGGTAATGGCCCTGTCGGCCATACTGCTAGTACTGCTGCCTCTGCTGTTGGGGTGGATGGAATCCAGGGCTCTGCTGTGAAGGAGGTGGTGCGAGGTGAATGCGGTGTTGTGAAAGGTCGGGGGACGCTGATAGGTCTGTCGGTCTCCCGTACTTCCCTGCCTGGCAGGGTCCTGAGTATACCATATCCCATTCACCTCCAAAACTGGTGGAGGCTCCTCCTGGACTGTCTCTGCTACTGGAGGTGGCTGCTGGAAAGAGTGGGTGTAGGATTGGTCCTGCTCCCACGGCTGGGGTTGCCCTGACACCAACTACTCCTGAACATGGTGAACTCGATATACAGGAGCAGAGGGTGCAATCACAGCGGGTATCCGTATCTTAGATACCTTCTCAGTCAACTCCTCCATCTGTTTTGGAAGTTTGGAGACGCTCCGGTCTAACTCATCAATCCTCTTGTCGATCCTCTCGACTATAATAAGCTTGTCAGCAAGGAGTCCCATGCTAGGGATCACGTCCTGAGAGAGATCGTCCCCGGCAACGGTGCCATCTGACGAGTCGCTAAATACGATAAATAATTCGGTCACGTTGTAGCACGTGTACTTAGCGATTCGGTCAGAACCGAGAGAAGATCTCTGTGAAGAGTGTCTCAGCTTAATTTATATCCCGGGCAAGTCCGGGGTCGAACACAGGGAGGCAAAGGAACAACTTGGGTTTAATTCGAAATTTAAGATCTAGATTTTCGATGCGAGATTTTTTAGATTTTTTTAATGCAAAAATAAAGGTGAAAGGCAAATGCAAGTGAATTACGACACTAAGAAAGCATACAACAAGGCCAAATTAATTTTAATGTCAAAATAGTCCAATTTAGCCAAATTATATTTTTCCTAGAGTCCTGATCCAGAGATGAATGCAAGGTACTTTTTTTGAAATTTTATGGGTTAAGATGCCACAATGAAAAAATGCACACTTTTTATGGGTTTTTTTGCAATTTTTCACATAAACAGTAAGCAAAAATTATGAAAAATTTACTGGAATGAAAACATGATAAAATGTGACTACATTTTTTTGGAATTTTTTGACAAAGTATGAATTTTTTATGGATTTTTTAGTGAAAATAGAGTGACAATGAGTAAATAATTTCTAATAAATCCACATTGTCAAATTAATCAGAGTGTGAATTATTTCAAAAAGATATTTGGATAGGCAATCCAATAGAGTTGAAATTTCGCAAAAAGGTTATATGTGGATTTAATTAAAAATCAAATACAAAAACACTCTACAATTTATTTCTAGCACAAGACATCTCCATTTTAGATGAAATTTGGACAGTAAGTTAATCACATATCAATGCATCATCTCAAATTTTTGTGGAATTTCTAGAGCAACCGTGTGTGAGATATAAATTTAATGGCACAAAATGGGTAAACTATGCATAATTTCAGTTGAACAATTTTAATTAATTATACAAGTACCATAAAAATACAAATAAATAGTCAGAATGTAGACAATTAGTTGCTCATCACAATGGCATTTTTCATTGAAGGAAAAGATTCAAAAGAGAGGTCCAAATTAATAGTCAAATACATAGGTATGCTTGCAAATATAGAAAACAAATAAATCAACACAAATATCTACAAGAACTGTTTTGTAATTATAGGAACATAAAATATATTTACTGCAATTTTTACATAAAAAAATAAGGAAAAGAAACTACCCCTTCTTCTTCCTTGTACGCAAGTAGAGAAGAACCCACAGGGATGGAGTCGACGGCGGTCGGCGCCGCCGCGCGCGGCCGCGAGGTCGGAGTCGGCGGAGGCGCACAAAGTGGCGGTGAGAGGCAGGCGACGCGAGGGCAGTGGGCCGCCATGCGCGAAGGAGCGGCGGGCGGAGGGGACGAACGAGCTGGGGGGGCGCGGTGGTCGGCGCACCTGGAAGAGGAGGGCGGTACCGCCGGCGAGCGCGCGCGGCGGCGTGCGGGCAGCGGGGCCGCGTTGGCCGGAGGAGCAGCGGCGTGCTGCATGGCTGGCAGAGATGAAAGGGGAGGGGTGGCGGGCGTGGCTGATGCTCCTCTCCTTTTTTGATTTTTTTATTTTTTTTTCAGTTTTAATTTTTTTGATTTTTTTGCTGCTGTAATAAACAAAACATAAAAAACCTTTTTTTATTTTTTAAATATTTTTTATGTTTTGTTAATTAAGGGATGCACATGATGAGAAAAAAAATTGATGTGATGATGTAGAAGATGACGTGGAACAAATGTGGGTAAAAGGATGACAATATGATGGATTTTTGGGAGGGGAAATGATGTGCTAAAAAAATTGCAAAAATGACAAGATAATAAAATGAGAAGAAAAATTACTTAAGATGGACGGTCGCCTATGATGTGCTCACAAGAGCACGGTCTTCGCTCGAATCGCCGGTGAGCGATGAGCTCGAGCAGCGCGCGGTTGTGGCTGCGATGTTGGCCAAAAAAACCAACGGATCTCACCGGAGAGAGGGCCGTCGTCGCTCGACCGCGGTTGCGTCGCTGTCACCGATTCAACTCTGAGAACTAGGCTCTCCTCACATAAAGATGGATCAAAGGCAAAAATGAGGAGAATGACATGTATATAAAGAGAATGGAATGAGAGGTTATTAAAGTGGTGGAGTTGAATGGGAGGTTGTATTATTAATGGAGTTGAATGGGAAGTTGGAAAAAATGGTGGAATAATGGAGTTGAATTGGTGGTTATTGTAGAAAATGTAAAATAAATAAATAATATAAAATAAAATAGGCTACTTTAATTACAATAGAATAAAAGAGAAGAAAATAAATAGTGGAGAATTTACAAAAGAAGACAAAACACCAGGTACATTTTTTTACTTTTCTAATATGTAATTTTTTGTCTTTTTAATAAGAGATATTTACAATGAAAAAATACAATAAAATACTACAATTAAAATACAACACAAGTATGATTTTTTTGTATTTTTAGTAATTAAGAAAGGTAACATAAAAAATGAAGAAATAATGAATATATACATAATGTACAATGTACATCTAGGTCCCAAATCCAACTTTTGCAAATGAGCTCCGATTTTAATGAAACCACTTCCGTTGGATAGATAATTTTCTAACTTGAACTTTAAAAGTGAGTTTGGTGAATTTGGATTTCATACGGAGCGGGAATTTAGCTTGGAAGTTGGACTTTACGGTTTTTTCTCTTTGGGATCTAGGAGCATTTATTTGAGGTGAAATTTGTTTTGTATTTTTGTATTTTTATATACATTTTTATAAACAAGTTAGAGAAAGAATTAAGTAAAAAGGAGTTGAAATGAAGTTATTAAAAACACATAAAGTTTTGTGCTATTTACAAGTATAAAACTCCTTTATTTTTGCGGATTTTTATTGTTAATTCATTTTGTACAATCTTATATACAATAATTAGTGTATTTTATTTACAAGAGTCATTTTGTTAATTTATGGATTTTATGGACATTTATTTGGGATTTTACTTGGGGATTTTGCTAAGATCAAGATATTAAGATGATGAATCGTGGATTCGTCAAGGGGTCACACAGTTTCACAAGGCGAAACTGTAGTCGTGTGTTGGCCACTCTAAAATCATTGGTTAATTAGTAGTTAACCCACAATATACATAAATAAATGAATTTCAAAAATGTGGAATTAAAATTTAGTTTTCTCTATAGTAAAATGCATAGCAAGAAAGCATGTAGAGGTCGAACCACAAAGAGCAAAATGGTAGCCTAAGGTTATTTATGTTCAACCTAGTCATTCATCATGTATATACATAGATCTTTTTGTGAGTTTTTAATTTTACATTTTTTAATTTAATTTTTAGTTTTCTATTTTTTATTTGGTTTTTAATTTTGTATTTTTATAATTCTTTTTCATTGAAATATAATATGTATGTATGTATATATATATGATATAAGGTATATATAGATGATATATATATACAAATATGAAAAAATAGTCAAAACATAGTAAATATATTATTTTTATGCTTTTTATTTTTTTATTTTTTTGTTATTTTTCTAGAATTTTTGCTAATTTTTATTTATTTTTAAGTCAAACATAGCCCAAATAAGGGATTAATCAAAATTACGAAATTGATTTGAATATTAAAAATAGTAAATAAGTTCCCAAATTATCCAAATCAATTTTAATATATATATATAAAGAAAATTATAAAAAGAAAAACATATTTATGGAATTTTAGATGATTTTTTAGATTTATGAAGGATTTTGGGGTGTTTTTGATTTTTAAGCTTTTTGTCCATTTTTAGTGATTTCTGGTCGTAATTAAAATATGATAAAATATACGATATATAATTTTTTTGGAATTTTTAGACGCATTTTTATATTTTTTGGTATTTTCTAGGTCAAAAAATGAATAAATAAGCTCCATTACATTTTTAATAAATGATTAAAATGCTTAAAAATGTTAAATAAATACATGGCGTAAAAATACGTGGCAACATGCATTTACCCCTATTTTTGCGTATTGTTAGGAGCACAATGGCTATTTTTAATAAATAGATAAAATGCACTAAAGTATATGTTCTGGTAGGGGCTCAAATGCAAATAAATTAAAATCTAGGGGCCCAAGTGCAAAACTTGCCAAAAATATACATGTGCATTCAATTTTATTGGGCTAACAGTTAATATAGAAGTTTGTAGGGGTGTACATGCAAAATGCCCAGTCATGTGGGACTACACGTGAGTGAGCCTGGGAGGGACCCATGTACAATTTGAAATAAGTACATGGGGTGTACATCAAAATTCCTATTTTATTTATAACTCTTCTTTTTATTTACCAGGCTAAATATATAATACAAAAAATACGGGGCATGCGTGTGATATTTACCCAAATAAGCATGTGATCTGACATTTGAGCTTCTCCCACTTAAACACATGGCGATGCCTCCTCGTGCAATGATGATTCGCCCTTCGACGCTCGAGATTAGATCTTTGGCTGCAATCGGATGGCGGGGGAGCTTTGCATCCAATGCTTCCAACTTGTACTGGAGACGCTATCTTGATCTAACGACAAAGAAGGGACGAGGAGGAACCAAGGAAGAACTCGCCTGGGGCGAGTTTTGATGTAGGATTGCGGGCTTCTCCGACCGTCTCCATCGCCACCTTAGGTCTCTTTTCTCCTGGGACTCCTCAGCGTCAGATGGTGGCTTCAAACAAGCACCTGGAGCTCAGGCGAAGAAGAACGACCTTGATGAAGAGAGGGAGCTCCAGGTACCTTGTAGCCAAAATCGGCCCTTTGCGGGTCCTTTGGGTCGTCCATTACCTTTAAGAAGTCTTAGGTGCAACGCAACGAAGGTTCTGGAGACCTTATTGGTCGAGATGGGCGTGAAATGTGGTGCGGGCGGAGAGGTCCGATGATACACGACAGAGATGACCTTGAAATCTAGATTCGAGGAGGATCTGGTTGAACGAAAGTGGGTGGGGTGCTCAGGAGGCGACAAGGATCGAGATGGAGGTGATATGAATAACTGGAGCGGATGATTACGCACAGAGGAGCTTACCGAAGCTCAACTCCGGTGAACTACGCAGATGATTGCTTACACTACTGTGGCTAATCAAAACCTAAACTGAGAGCTAAAAAATAAACCTATGACAAAATGTGATTAAAAAGGCACAAAAAATAGCTCTTGTACATGGGGATTGCCCAGGGAATAGGGTTGACAGAGCAGGCGGCCGTGGGTGCACCCCATGCTCCTGGAGCTCTGCCTGACCTCGCAACGCCTCCTCCTTTCACAAGAAGACTTGCTAGAACCAAGGCGAAAGATTCTAGACTCGAGATGGTGATCAAAAAACTAATGGAGGATGAAGGCCTTATTTACATAACATGAGACACACCCTTATTGACCGACCGAAATCAATGGATCGAGCATATGTGCAAGGGATCAAATAAGAAGGTGTGTATGTACAATGATTATGTTCTTTGAAGGAATCAACGGCGATGGATGGATGTATTAACCGCGAAAAATGGTGGAAAAGCGGGGACTGGACAACTGCATCAAATCAACAGACTGAAGGGAGAGTTGACTCGGAGTCACCGAACGCTGGACGTTGATTGGTCCACGCAAGCCCGCTAAATGCCAAAACAAGTTGTTTTATTAGAAAATAATTATTTAAAAATAATATTGATTTTACTAAATTTTGTGTATAAAATAATTTTTTTATTATTTTATTTAGCATTTTATTATGATTTTTATTTATTTTTTTAACATTATTTATTAGTAGTTAATTTTTAATGGTGTATTTATAGGTATATTTTCCTATATTTTGATTATTTTATTTTTATTTTGTATATTTTATTTTATTATTTTATTCTCTTATTTTATATATTTATAACTTATTGTTAGGTGTATAACTATATTTTTATTTTTTTATGACGTATTTTGTACATTTAAATAAATAGATATGTATAATATGTAGGTATACTTATAGGTATGTTACATGTGTTTTATATACACTATTTAATTTAATGTATTTTATTGAGTTTTATCTTGATTTTATATTTTTAGTAGAATATAAATAATATTAACAATATTATAAAAATATGGATGAATAAAGAGTAAAATAATAGGTTTCCCTTTTATTTATATACATGTATAATTATAGGTATTTTGCCTATACATTTATAGACTTACTTTATTTTGTATTTTCTTTTTGGTTTTATTTTGGTTTTAATATGTATATATGTTATAAATAATAATTACAGAATTATAAAAATATGAATCTGTATAAATAATGAAAGATGAATAAATTGAATATTTTATTCGGGTATAATGTACATTGAGGGTCCAAAACCTGACTTTTACATTGTGACTCCAAAAAATATGAAACCTCCTCCATTAAATAGCTTATGTAAAGTTATATACAATTAGAGTGATTTTGATATGTTCTGAGTTTTTATTTGAAAGATATGGGTTTGTGAAATTGATATTTTGGCTTTTTATTTTATGTATAAAAGGTAAACTGTTTAGTATTTTTGTGCAAACTCAATTTTGTATTTTATTTACATTATTATCTACAACTTTTGTGTACAAAGTTTTTTCATTTGATGAATAAAAATAAAGTATAAAATAGGTGTCAAAAATAAATAAATAATGAATAAAAGAATTGGGTTTTTATTCTATTTTTGGCCCTTATCTACACCTACTTTATTCCTTGTCGACCAACTCAATTATTAACTTGATCTTGGAGTTTAGGGTCATAAAATATCTTCTATATTTTTCTTCATTTTCTTTTCTTCCCTTTATTTTATAATTTTGGCAATAAAAACCTCATTATTTACACAATAAATGCAATAAATGATGAATGCTATTTTGTACACTTTAACGCTATTGACACGCATTAGCTAGGGTTTTTAAGGCCAAAATGATAGAATAAAGGTAATGAAATGGAGGTTCATCACCCCCCTATAATTGCCTTTGCTAGTCCCTAGCAATCACTTATGTAATAAGTACAAAAAGAATAACAAAGAAAAGAAAATGAAAGAATAAAGAGAATTGATTTTAATTATTAAACTTATCTTTGCAAAATCAAAGTTTGTAGCTCAAGTTAGACCTTGATGTGAGAATGTGTGTGGAACCTGGTCGAGAACCAAATTTAAAATACAACAGCCTTTGAGAGTCACAGGACTCGGTTCAAACCACCTCAATAGCTTGGTCAGAACTAGCCTATATCATACACAAACCCTTACGACTATGAAGCTGACTTGTACTGTGTAAGTGATGCATGACCACTCCAGCGACTCTTTCCTCGAGGAGCGGGGTATTCCTTTCTAAGTGACTTGTACTCTCCTCAACTGAAATGACAAAGGAACTGACTTCTCCGGAATGACAACCCAATGATTCCCCAATCCAGCGACTCTTTCCTCGAGGAGCAGGGTATTCCCTTATAAGTTCAAGTGTCATCCGACTTCAAGAGGAGGGGGTGAAGAGAAAAATAGACGGTAGCCAGTGTAGCTACCTATCCAGGATGCATGACCAATGTAGTCAAGTCATCCAGCTGCAGGCTCACATGGTATAACTTTAATGCTCAAGCTTGCTTATTTTCTACACAACATATATACATACTCCGGCAGGCATTTTATTTTCAATCAGGCATGTCCACTTTTTTGGAGTTTCTTTTACATGCCATACAACAACATTTACATAAGGAGTTTTTTCTCTTGATCCAGAAGATTGTCCCTCTTGTGAAGCATTATTGCAACCCACACTCTCTTCTCTTTAGACCTCATGGCAACTGGATCGGGTTGGAGTGCACTTCCCTCCCTAGACGAGGATAAATGTTTCCATTCGTGTGCGTTTCAAACTAGAAAATTCCTTCCCCTCACGACTCCAACTGAGTTGAGCCAAGTGAAAGGTGCAAGTGTCCAAGTTAGGCCACGAATGACAAGAGTCATGTGTGCGTCTCGAAGAATTCTAGTTAGTCAGTTGAGGTGACTTGAACCCAGCACTTAGTCTCAAAGAATTAAATCTGAATAGACCTGAAGTACCTTAAATATAGTTCCCAAAAGGTTCCAGTGCAGTAAGGTCCAACCAAGCTTCAATCTTTGATTTTATTTGGACTAGTTCAAACAACAAGCTCAATTCGAAAGACTGCTAATAATATGCAAATGCTAAGTACAACGCAGAAAGAATAATGCACTTTTTCAAAAAGAACTTGGAAATAAAAAGAATTTGTGCAAATAAAAAGGATTTTGGCATAAAAAGTATAAATATGCACAACTATTTACACGGGCGTGCTTCTTTTTATTTATTTACAAGGCTTAAGAATTTAAAGGATTTATAGGTTCACATAAAGTGATTTTATGTAGGTTTTTATATACAATTGGTGAAGAATTTTATTTTTCTATATATATAATTATTATTAATGATGCATTTATTCCTCAAATTTATTTGCAAATATTTTTTGAAAAATATATTACAAAATAATTTTTGCAAATAGTTTTCAAAATCTTTTATTTCACACAAAGAAAAGAATTTTTACAAATCAAAACCTTTTCCAAAGGTTGAAAGCATTTTACAAAAAGTTTTCCACACGGGTCAAACCATTTTCACATCATTTTGCAGAAAATATTTTTAACTTGAGTTATCACTCAGCATATATAAAAAGAATTTGAGGAATAAAAATGCCTTTTGTTAATAAAATGGTTTGATATTTTTAGTTTTTACAAATGTTTTTGTGATTTTTGAAAACAAAAGGATGTTAGCTAAGAAAATAGGTACAAATATTTACACAAGGGTGCCTCTTATGTTCACAATAGTTCAGTTTTAAAGAATTTACATAGGGTAAATGATCACTTTCATAGACATGTGTAAAGAATTTTAATATGGTGTGTGTACTCCTCAAACTTATTTTAAAATCATTTTACAAAAGTTTTGAAAACTATAGTCCAAAATAGTTTTTACAAACAAATTTTACAAACCTTTACACACATTTGAAAGTCATTTTGCAAAGGTTTTTCAACAAGTATATATAGATTTTCAAATATATTTGCAACCAATTTTCAAACCATTTGCAAATTTTTTTCAACCATTTTTATTTCACGCCAAGAAAATAAAATATTGCAAGCAAAATGTTTTGACAAAGGTTGAACACATTTTACAAAATATTTTCCAAACTGTTTTCAAACTATTTTCCGAACATTTTGCAAAAGTATTCTTGCCTGATTTATTAATCAGCATATACAAAAAGAGCTTGAGGAGGTATAAGCTGGTTTTTATTAGGAGATTTCAATGAGTATTATTTCAAAAATACAAAAGTACGAGTTATGGCTAAAGTATATACATAGTATATATGACCCCCCATACTTAGCCTGAGCTATGTCCTCATAGATCGAAGAGAAAAAGAGAAGACATAACTCAGACCGAGTATAGAAAAGCCTACAAATAAGGAATGGTGGAATAACTGAATGAGAAGTCGACCTTCCCCCTATACTTTGGATCAAATAATCCAAAGTATAGCAGACTGTACTCAAAGCAAGGAGGGTCAAGGGTGAGAATGAACAAATCGTACTCAAGCTGTCTCCCCTATACTTAGGGTAAGATATCCCTGAGTATAGAGAAGAAGAGGAGATAGGGGAGAGGATCGAAGAGTAAAACTACATGGGGTGCACACCTCCTATACTTAGGACAAAGTACGTCCTAAGTATAACAGACTGGCAAAAGGGGTGATACACAAAAAATAATTTTTTTTGTAATAGAGAGAAGGTGGAAATGAAAAGAAGAAAAGACTTAAAAGAAAAGTTTATGATTTGCATTATCTGAATCTTTTGATGCGGCTATTGTTGTGGATGTGTCATCAAAGTGCAATACTTGGATAGAGTCGATGACGGCTAAGAAAGTGTCATCCTCGAGGTAAGGCTTCAGGAGTTGACCATTGAAGACAAATGATTGTGCATCAGGAGATGATTCTTATATTGCCATGCTACCATTGTTACGCACTTCTAGAACTTGAAACGACTCTATCCATTTGCTTTTTGATTTACCCAAGAAGATCTTCAATTTTTGCATCGAATAGCCAAACTTTCTGTCCAGCTTCGAAGATCTTTCGTCGGATGTGCCGGTCATGCAACGTTTCATCTTCTCCTTGTACATCAAGGTGTTATCATATGCACAGTCTCGAAATTCCAAGAGCTTGTTCAGATCATCTTTCCTTTTCTGACCACTTCTTTGTGAGTCCAGATTGCAAATGTTGATAGCCTATAAAGATTTGTGAATTAATTCCACGTACAGATGGCATGGTTTCCCATATACAAGATGGTAGGGTGACATGCCCAAGGGAGACTTGTAAGCAGTTCTGTATGCCCTTAGGATGGAGTCCAAAAGTTGGGACCGGTTCTTTCTGTCCGACTTCACAAGCTTCTGAAGGATCACCTTGATTTCCTTATTTGATAACTGTTCCATGCCATTGGTCTGAGGATGATAAGGAGATGCGACACGGTGCTCGATGTCGTACTCATTCATGAGCTTCTTGACCTCCATGTTTATGAAGTGACTATCCCCATCTGATATCAGTATGCTTGGAATCCTGAACTGTGAAATGATGTTCTCTTTCAGAAATTGACAAACAGTACAGCTATCTGCATCTCGAAAGGGGATAGCATGAACCCAACAACTCACACAATCAACGGCAAGAAGGATGTGTTCATATCCCTGACTGTTGGGGAAAGATCCCATGAAATCGATGCCCCAAGCATCGAATACATCTGCTATCTGAATGATCTTTAGGGCATTGAATCTTTGGATGTGAGGGTGCCTTTCAATGTTTGATAGTCAGTACATCTTTTGACAAAGGTTGTTGCATCCTTAAATAGTGTGGGCCACCAAAGGCCACATTGGAGTACTTTTACTGTTGTTATATCTCCAGAGTGATGTCCACCAGATTTGAGCAAGTGATTATGTTCGAGGACACTATGATGCTCCTCCTGAGGAATACACCTTCACCAAATGCAATCCACACCTTCCCTGAATAGAAGTGGGTCTTCCCATTGGAAAAAACGAATCGTGGACAAGAACTTGTCCTTCTTGATTTTCTTCCAATCTTGCGCCACTACCCCAGATACGAGGTAGTTCACAATATCGGCATACCAAGGGAGTGAATCCACAGCTAAAATTGATTCGTCTGGAAAGGTGTCTGTGATGGGTGCACTGTTAAGAGGAGGCTCTTGCTGCTCAATTCTAGAGAAGTGGTTTGCTACCACATTCTAAACTCTTAGCTTGTCCTTAATTTCTAGATAAAACTCCTGGAGGAGAAGGATCCATCGGATCGGTTTGGGTTTGGCATCCTTCTTCTGCTGTAAGTATCGGATAGCAGAGTGGTCGGTGAAGATGGTGACTTTAGATCCAAGCAAATAGGATCTGAACTTCTCAAGGGCGAATACCACAACCAGCAATTCTTTCTCTATCACAGTGTAATTTCTCTGAGCTTCATCTAATATTTTGCTGGCGTAGTGAATGGCATATGACACCTTATCTTTCCTCTATCCTAACACAGCCCCAACTACAAAATCTGACGCATCCGTCATGATCTGAAATGGAAGAGACCAATATGGTGGTTGTAGGACTGGAGCTTGAGTGATTAGCTCCTTCAGCTGGTTGAATGAAAGGAGAACCTGTTGATCAACAATAAACTCGGTCTCCTTGCATAGTAATTCTGTAAGAGGTCGGGCAATGCAGCTGAAATCATGGATGAACCTTCTGTAGAATCCCACATGTCCCAGGAATGACCTCACATTCTTAATTGTCTGAAGTGGCTCAAGATTAGCAATCACATCCACCTTTGCTGGGTCGACCTCCATGCCACATTTGGAGACGATGTGACCCATCACAATCCCTTCTGTAACCATGAAGTGGCTCTTTTCCCATGACAATACAAGGTTCACTTCTCGACACTTCTGAAGTACTCTGTCCAGGTGCTGAATACAATAATCAAAGTTTTCACCAAAGACGGAGAAGTCATCCATAAACACCTCGAGAAAACTGCCTACCATCTCAGCGAAAACTGCAAGCATGCATATCTGTAATGTCGCAGGTGCGTTGCACAATACAAAGGGCATTCTTCTGAAAGCATAGGTGCCAAACGAGCAAGTGAAGGTTGTCTTATCTTGGTATTCTAGGGCAATTACCATTTGGTTGTACCTGGAGTACCCATCTAGAAAGTAGAAGAACTCCTTGACAACCAATCTTTCCAAAACTTGATCAATGAAAGGCAAGGGAAAGTGGTCCTTCTTCCTTGCAATATTAAGATGACGGTAATCAACACATACGCGCCAGGATGTTGGTACATGAGTAGATATCTCCTCTCCTCTCTCATTTGTGACAACCGTAAGCGCTGACTTTTTCAGAACAATGTGCAGTGGGCTTACTCATTTTGAGTCGGAGATGGGTTAAATAAAGCCTGTGTCACATCATTTCATTATTTCCTTCATGACTATGTCCCTCAGGTTCGGATTCAGCCTTCTTTGAAATTCACGGGATGGTTTGGCATCTTCTTCCAAGTAAATGTGATGTGAACACAGTGCAGGATTTATCTCACGAAGATCTAATACATGCCAACCAAGTGCCTTGCGGTTTTTCTCTAGAACCTTAAGAAGTCCATATTCTTATTCCGAGGTCAGCCTGCTGATGATTATGACCGGATACATGTTGTCTACACCTGCAAGGAAAGCATACTTCAGGCTTGCAGGAAGTGGATTGATTTCCGGTTCAGATCTAGCCAACTTATCAGTTACTTCTGAGACAGTGCTGGTGGTCGAATGCACTGTTTGGACTTTTGCAGGGTTGCTAGCCTCAGTGCTCTGTTGAGATTCTTGTAATGTGCCAGACGAATCGATGATGGGATCGCAGTGTTCAGGCTGGAGTGAATCACTGGAGTAAAAAATATGCATCAACAAGTTTGACTCTATTTCCCAAATGTCCTCGGAGCTTGCATCGATTGTGCTTTCCATGCCCTCCTCTAGAGAGAGGATTTCCTTTGTCCATGGGTCGTTCAAGGAGAGTTGTGTATCTTTGATTTCTGTAATGAAGTCACAGTCTGTAGCTGCATGTCCCTTATCAGTTACGACTTTGGGATCAACGATCATGTCTAAGGTGATTCTGTTGTTGCTCGAGTTGAAGGTGATCTTGCCAGACCCATAGTCAACCACGGCTTTTGAAGTGCACATGAATGGCTGTCCTAGGATGACAGGAGTTTGGAGTAATCATGTAGGTGAGTCCATATCAAGGACTACGAAATCAATAGGAAACCGCATATCCCGCACCTTCACCACAATATATTCCAAAAGACCTCGAGGTCGCTTGATGGATCGATTAGCGAAATGAAGGATCATACGTGTTTGCTTGAGAGGACCTAGCCCAAATTCTTACAGTAGTGACAAGGGTAGGAGGTTGATGAAAGAACCACTGTCATGCAGAGTTCGCTCGAAGACCTGATCGAAAATCTCGCAAATTATTAGGGAACCACCTTTTCCCTACTTCTTCTGTGGGGGGTTGCTGATGGATGCAACTGTGGCCATGGTGAGAACGTGCTTCTCGACCTACTGGTGTCTGTTGTTTCATGCTGGGCGACGCTTGCTCGTACATGCCTCTTTCAAACCTTTCTTCACAGCTGGCATGTACTCCATGGCCTTCATTAATGGAATCTCAAAAGTCTAGTTCTTAATAATGTCCACAACACCAGGGTCAGACAATGCACTTTTCCTTTTTGCATTTTTTTGGATTGTCTATTGCATCCGGAAAAGGAATATCTACATGACTGAAATCAGAAATAGAGTTTTTATTTACAACAGAATCCTTGTCCACAATATGGTGTACATCCGGGTCACAAAAAGGAATAAATCTGGAAGCTGAGATACTGGTGCTAGTGGACAGGCAAAAAGTGGGGCCTTCGCTCTGTCGACTGGCGCAGGATCGGCTGCGATTGGATGTTCCTCCATGGCTGGCACAACTTCACTTTGGCGACGATCATCTTTTTAGTCTTTTTGCTTTTTCTGATTTTTTTGTTCTTTTTGGTGATGGAGAAGGTGGTGGACGGCAACTAGAATGGCTCCTCCTTCTTCTTCTTCCTTACCCGCCTCTGTAGTTGGCACAGTTGATGCAGGAGATGACAATTCACCTGAAGCTTTATTCTTCACCATGTTTGTGGCAGGCAGAGGCAAGGCCCTACCGCTCCTGAGAGTGATAGCATTAGATAAAACAATAGCACAATCATCTAACTCTACAGGCATAGACAGGACATCACATTCTACCCGCTCTCTTTTCTTTAAGCTATTGGGGTTGACTTCGACCTGAGCCGGAATGGTGGTTTTCATGTCTGTCAGGTCATCTAACTTCCTTGTCATATCTGCTAGGCCTTTGAAAAGCTGGGCCAAGAAATCAAGGGTTGGGTTTGCAGGATTTGCCTCAGAAGGTTCAACAGGCAGACCACGCTGATGCTGAGAGTGTTGGGGCTGAGGCAATGACTGTTGGTGGTGCTGAGGTAGTGGAGGAAGCTGATATTGATGGTAAGAGGGAGGAGGGTAGTTCTGGTATTGTGGAGGTAGGGCAACCACATACTGGTTGTATGGCTGTGGCTGACGGTATTGCGGATGCTGGTACTACTGATGTTGCCTCCATAAGTTCCCGTACTATGGAGGCTGGTGATACTGTGGCGGAGGTTGTGAGGACGTACCAAAACGACCACCCTGTGGTTAGTGGTATTGCCGATTGGCTTGTTGCTGGCCTTGGGGATGCCTGGTAGGACGGGCCAATTGTGCATCGTTACTCCAAACACCATTGATTTCTTGAATCGAGGGTGGTGGTGGGAAGGCTGGATCTGATGTTGGAAGGAATACTGGCTGGTAGACAACCATCTGCTGCTGCAGCGGGCCTTGATCTGGTGCCTGCACATAGTACACGTGCTGGACTGCCGGTGGCTGCTGGCTCGGCTGAGGTTGTTGTGGCAATGATGGCTCATCTTTCTTCTCAGCTGGAGCTTCTGCGGATGGTATCGCCGATTGAACCGAACTGATGGCGCCCACCAACAGCTCCAACTGCTTAGTGATCTGGTCCAATTTGTCGAGATTTTGCTTCCTCTTATCGATCACAGTGAGTTTCTCGAGGTCCTGTGATTGCTTCTGAATAATATCAACCTTTGAGAGATGGCCCCCGATGATGATGAGGTTGGAGCTCTCATCTCTGTCCGCCTCACGAGATGCTGCCATATGGAATTGCTTCTGAAGGATCTGTGGTTGCTTTAGATATGCCTTGGATGAAGAGGGGCGGTCTCTCCTTCTGTCATTTCCTCAAAAATCTGCCAGACCACGTCTTCATCCTTGTTGAAGTGGGATCCCCTACAAGCTGCATCAACGAGCCGTCAGCTTTCCACGTTCAGGCCCCCAAAGAAGTGTTGGACCAAACTGGTTCTTGGAATTTCATGATGGGGGTATTTCTCCTGCAGATCTGTGGGTCACTCCTAGGCTTCGTGAATGCTCTCATGTGCTCCCTGAGAGAAGTTGCTAATTCTGGCTTGCATCTGGTTGGGCCGACTGAGACGATAGAACTTATGCAGGAAAGCAGACTTCAGCTCCTCCCATGCCGTCATGACCTTTCCTAAATGAGTGAACCAATATAGGGTCTTGACTTGTAGATTGAAGGGGAACACCATCATCTTCACTACATCGAATGGAACATTGGGGTAGTGGGTAGTACGATAGATGCGTGAAAATTGCTAGAGATGAATTTATGGCTCTTCGTTGGTGTTCACATGGAAAGAAGGGAGAATAGCAAGGAACTGAGACTTTAGCTCGAAGTGAGCATGCACCAGTGGTATGAGGTTGCATTCGGTCATCTGGCTATCTCCAGCATTATATGTCTCCTTTAGTATGGGTTTTGGCCTCCCTTGTTCTGGCTCTTCTTCGTCAGGGTTCTCACGGGGTCCTCCTCCTCCTCCTCCTCCTCCTCCTCCTGGTCCTGGTCCGCCTCCTTCTCCTTCTCCTTGTCTATTCATGACATCATTCAGCATGTCTTGAAACACAATTTGTGCTAGGGCTTCTTCTGTCAGCTGCTATTGAATGGCCTAGATAGGTGCTAATAACTGAGCGTTCACCTGATTCTAATTAGGCATCTGTCCCTGCTCTGGCTGGGAAGGTGGCTGCCGACTCTTGCCCTTTCCTCGAGGAGCCATTTCAGGGTCTGAGTCCGAAGAGATGAATTCCATGTTCGGATCCAGGACTGGGAGCGTCTTCTATTTGCAATGTGAAAAATCTCCAATCAGACCACTTGCAATTGAATCTTCAACTGCCAAAATGGTTCTGGAATTTAGGTCAATTCCAGAGTATTGTGAATGAAAAAGATGTGGATGGTAATCGACTCTCATTCACAACAATGAAGGTGGGACAAAGGTGTTCCCTGTTTATTGGGTGGTCTAGAAAGGTGGATAGAAGACGAAGACTCTGGAGATCAACCTGCAAGGTTCGGATCAGGTTCTCAGGAATCATCTCGAATTATTGATGAAGTCGAGTCAATGGAATCGATGTAGGTGTCGGTGGGTTTCCGACTTAGCCATCCATGATCGACATCGTGAAGCAAGAAGGAAATCGATGCAGGAGGAAAGATAGGGTCATAAACAAAGGAGAAAAATGGAGTGTAAAATAGTAGAAAGGCTCGAATTGAGCAGGGACAAGAGGTAGACACATGACAAAATTAGCACAAAAGCATGAGACTTTATTCTTTGAACCTTAATCTAGATACATACAAACACAATACCAAATTGGGTTCACCAACTCACACCATGTGAAGCCATAAATATTCGTATATTTATTATCTTTTCAATTTTAGAGTTGTTATTTTCAGGTATATCTTTTAACAAGTCCGTAGCACGCTAACCCTTTAGGAGAGAGAGTACTGACAAAAAAGTATCACGTACTTGTCCTCCTCCTTCGTAACATGTAGTCTGCACTTTTTAAGGTCCTTCTAACCCTTCCTGAATCACTACTCAGCCAAAGAAATAGAGAGAGGAAGCCGATAGGCGAAACCGCCACTTCGGTTCTCATTCGTAATGGGATCACCCGTGAGCGTGAAAGAACCTACTCGGACGCAAATCGATGAGACAAACACGCCCGTGAAGGCGTGTCCTATGCTCAGTACTTCAGACCATGTCGATGTTCCACTCAAGGTGGGAACATCATCGTTGACAAGGCCTTACTTGATCAAGTACAATAGAAGCACCATTACTTCGGAAATCCAAGTGATACATAAGACATTTACAGACTGGGTTTTGGGCTCTAATCCTTAGAGGATCGTGCTTCGCTCATGGGAGAGGTTTTGGTCCCCTCCGAAGGTACATGAAAACAATGAGGGCTTTATAAACCCAAGACAATGATAGTCTATTACAGATTTTAATTAAGATCAAAGTTTATTTAGCAGTCCCCTTGTTTTAATTTTTCGAGTTTCACTTTTTTTGGATATGTTTCCATACAAGCGCCTAACTTTTTTGTAGATTTTCATTTAAGTCCTAGGTGCTTAAAATTAGAGGGAGATAGCGAAAAAGCCGTGCAAGTCGATTCAATGATGGAAATCTCATCATTGAATCTAATGATGCATGATGAGTTAGAGGAATTACAGTGCTTCCCATCTCTCTCCATGCGGTATACAAAACATAATTTTTAAACCTATTCTACATGGTGGTGTGCAATCGACAAAATCGTCCTAAACACTATTAATTGTGAAGAACCCGTTGTTAGTTATTCAGAAATGAAACCAAGGTCCGGTCTCTGATGTCAATCGGTGCCTGCCACAATGGGTCTTGCACGCGCTGTATATGACCTCTCTCGACACGCAGCCTGAAGTATGAATTTACTAACATTATTGATTTGACTAGATTCAAACGTAAAGGACTATAGGAACATGCATTCTTATTAGGGTTTGGACCTAGTTACTGAGTCAAGCAACCTATGTTTAGGGGCTCCATGCACACAAAACAAAATAAAATAAGGCGGAAAACTCAAAACAACAGAAAACAAAATAAAAGAAGGCGAGAAAAACTCGGGAAACTGTGACGAGGCCCCCAGGCGAACAAACACCTGGGCACTGGACCTCGTTGTAGAGTAGAGTCCAAGTTAATATTTACATGGCAAAAATCTCTCTCTCTCTCTCACCAATAATTACATAAATGCAATTTAATCTATTTCTAAACTAAATCCCTCTCTTTGCTTCCTTGATACCCTCTCCAGTTGGTCACAAAGAGAAGACCTACCATCTCCAAGCTCGGTAGCATCAGCCTCTAAAAAGCCGACCTCGCATGGAGGGCCCTTGCATCAAAGTCACAAGAAGATGGTATTAGCACAATTAATCAACTTAAATCAGCTGAGTTATAAACAAAGAATTAATGAATGAAAATGAATCAATAAATCAATAATTTAAAAAATATTGACAACAATAAATAAAAAATAAATAACTATACAAAAATACGAATGACAAAAACTAGGCTACGCTCATTGCTCCCCGGCAACGACGTCATCTGATAAAGACCGAAGAAGCAGAGGGTCGCACGATTTCACAAGGCGACACCGCAGTCGTGTGTTGACCACTCTAAAATCACCAGTTAATTAGCAGTTAACCCACAATATACATAAATCAATTAATAGGAAAAATGTGGAATTAAAATTTAGTTTTCTCTACCATAAAATGCATAGCAAGCAAGCATGTAGAGGTCGAACCACAGAGAGCAAAATGGTAGCCTAAGGTTATTTATGTACAACCCAATCATTCATCATATACATACAAAGATCTTTTTGTGGGTTTTTAATTTTATATTTTTTTATTTAATTTTTGGTTTTATATATTTTATTTGACTTTTAATTTTCTATTTTTATATTTCTTTTTTATTGGACTATAATGTATATATGTATATATATAATATAAGGTATATATAGATACTATATATACAAATATGCAAAAATAGTCAAAATACAGTAAATACAATATTTTGTGATTTTTATATTTTTCTAATTTTTTTATTATTTTTTTAGAATTTTTGCTAATTTTTTCTATATTTTTAAAGTCGAACATACCCAAATAAGGGATTAATCAATATTCCAAGATTTATTTGAATATTAAAAATAGTAAATAAGCCCAAAATTATCCAAATAAATTTTAATATATATAGATATATATATATAAAGAAAATTATAAAATAGAAAAACATATTTTTGAATTCTAGATGATTTTTTAGATTTTTATGAATGATTTTGAGGTTTTTTTTTATTTTAAGCTTTTTGTTTGTCCTTTTTTAGTGATTTTTATCTATAATTAAATATGGTAAAATATAAGATATATACTTTTTTGGAATTTTTGTCACATATTTATTTATTTTAGTATTTTCTAAGTTAAACTAGGAATTAATAAGCATCATTTCATTTTTAATAAATGATTAAAATGCTCAAAAATGCTAAATAAATATATGGCGTGAAAAACGTGGCAACATGCATTTATCCCCATTTTTGCATATTTTAGGAGCACAATAGTTATTTTTAATAAATATATAAAATGCACAAAAATATATGCTCTAGCAGGGGATCAAATGCAAATAAATTAAAATCCAGGGGCCCAGGTGCAAAATTTGCCAAAAATATACACGTTCATTGATTTTCATTGGGCTAACAGTTAATACAGAAGTTCACATGGGTGTACATGCAAAATGCCAGTCACGTGGGAATACACGTGAATGAGCCTAAGAGGGACCCATGTGCAATTTGAAATAAGTACAAGGGGTGCACAATAAATTTCTCGTTTTATTTATAACTCAACTTTTTATTTACAAGGCTAAATATATAATACAAAAAATACGGGACATGAGCATGATATTTACCCCAATAA
Organism: Ottelia alismoides; assembly: GCA_037367405.1. Taxonomy (NCBI): domain Eukaryota; kingdom Viridiplantae; phylum Streptophyta; class Magnoliopsida; order Alismatales; family Hydrocharitaceae; genus Ottelia; species Ottelia alismoides. Next base: position 577,641 of record JAZKJV010001913.1, on the reverse strand, counting down.
GCACGCGATCGGACGGTTGAGCTTCTCCCACTTAAACACATGGCGACGCCTCCTCGTGCGATGATGATTCTCCCTTGGACACTCGAGATTAGATCTCTGGTGGCGATCGGATGGCGAGGACGCTTTGCATCAAACGGCTCCTGTTTGTACTAGAGACACCATCTTGATCGAACGACAAAGAAGGGTCGAGGAAGAACCGAGGATGAACTCTCCTGGGTGAGTTTTAATCTGGGATTGCGAGCTTCTCCGACCGCCTCCGTCGCTACCGAAGGTCTCTATTCGCTCTTGGGACTCCTCGGCGTCTGATGGTGGCTTGAGACAGGCACCTGGAGCTCAAGAAAAGAAGAACGAGCTTGATGAAGAGAGGGAGCTCCAGGTACCTCAAGTCTAGCCAAATCGACCCAATGCATGTCCTTTTGGTCGTCCAATACCTACCAGAAGTCTTAGAAGCAACACAACGAAGGTTCCGGAGACCTTATTGGTCGATATGGGCACGAAATGTGGTGCGGATGGAGAGGTCCGGTAATACACGATGGAGATGATCTCGAGGTACTGATTCGAGGAGGATCTGGTTGAACGAAAGTGGGTGTGGTGCTCAAAAGGCGATAAGGATCGAGATGGAGGTGATATGAATAGCGAGGAGCAGATGATTACGCACAGAGGAGCTCGCTGGAGCTCAACTCCAGCAAACTACACGGATGATTGCTTACACTACTGCTACTAATCAAAACCTAAACTGAGAGCTAAAAATTAAACCTACAGCTAAATGCGATTAAAAGGGCAAAGAAAAACAACTCTTATACCTGGGGATTGTCCAGGGAGAAGGGTCGTCGAAGCTGGCGGCTGTGGGTGCACCCCGTACTATTGGAGCTCCGCCTGACGCGGCAGCGCCTCCTCCTGTCACAAGAAGACTTGCTAGCACCAAGGGCGAAGGATCATAGACTCGAGACGGTGACCAAAAAAATCAATGAAGGACGAAGGCCTTATTTATAGAACATGAGACGCACCCTTATTGACCGGCCGAAATCAACAGATTGAGCGTATGTACAAGGGATCAAATGAGAAGGCGTGTATGTACAATGATCAATGATCATTTTCTCTGAAGGAATCGACGGCGATGGATGGATGTATTAACCGCAAAAAATGGTGGAAAAATGGGGACTGGACAACTACGTCAAATTAACAGGCTGGAGGGAGAGTTGACACGGAGTTAATGAACACTGGACACTAATTGGTCCACGCAAGCCCACTAAAAGACAAAACATGTTGTTTTATTAGAAAATAATTATTTAAAAAGAGTATTTAATTGTATTAAATTTTGTGTATAAAATAAAAAATGTTTATTATTTTATTTAGTATTTTATTATAATTTTTATTTATTAGTAGTTAATTTTTAATGGTGTATTTATGGTATATTTGCCTACATTTTGACTATTTTATTTTTATTTTGTATATTTTATTTTATTATCTTATTTTATATATTTATAACTTATTTTTAGGTGTATAAATATATTTTTATTTTATTTTTATGATGTATTTTGTACATTTAAATAAATAGACATGTATAATATGTGTGTACTACTTATAGGTATTTTAATTATGTTCTATATACATTATTTAATTTAATGTATTTTATTGAGTTTTATCTTGGTTTTTTATATATATATATATATATAATATGAATAATATTTACAATATTATAAAATATGGATCAATAAAGAGTAAAAGAATATGTTTCCTTTTTATTTATATACATGTATAATTATAAGTATTTTGCCTAGACATTTATAGACTTATTTTATTTTGTATTTTATTTTTGGTTTTATTTTGGTTTTAATATGTAGATATGTTATAAATAATAATTACAACATTATAAAAATATGAATGTGTAGAAATAAGGAAAGATGGATAAATTGATTATTTTATTCGGGATATAGTGTACAATGAGGGTCCAAAACCTAACTTTCACACCGTGACTCCAAAAAATATTAAACCTCTTCCATTAAATAGCTTATGAAAAGATATATACAATTATATTTTGATATGTTTTGAGTTTTTAATTGAAAGATATGGATTTGTGAAGTTGGGATTTTGGCTTTTTATTTTTTGTATAAAATGTACATTGTTTAGTATTTTTGTGCAAACTCAATTTTGTATTTTTATTTACAATATTATATACAAGTTTTTTTTGTAAAAAAGTTTCTTCATTTGATGAATAAATAATAAAGTATAAAATATGTGTCAAAAATAAATAAATAATGAATAAAAGAATTGGGGTTTTATTCTATTTTTGGCCCTTATCTCCCCCTACTTTATTCCTTGTAGACCAACTCAATACTTGACTTGGTCTCATGATTTCAGGTCATAAAATATCTTCGATATTTTTTTATTTTTCTTTTCTTCCCTTAATCCTATAATTTTGGCATTAAAAACATCATTATTTACACAATAAATGATGAATGCTATTTTATACAATTTAGTGCTATTTACATACATTAGATAGGGTTTTTAAGGCCAAAATGAAAGAATAAAGGTAATGAAATGGAGGTTCATCACTTAGAAATTTATCTGTTCAACATTTGGAACTTATATTTAAGCGGTATATTTTTTTTCCGTACGTTCATGTTATTTTGGTTATGTGGAAATAACTTAATTTCATTTTAAGGTTTGGACCATTTTCTAAGTCTAAACTCTTTATTCAGGTTTAGACTAACTACTCTATTGACTATTATATTTACAGACGTACCAGAATAGAAATCATAGGAGGCTTGGGGACATCACTGGTCTAGTTGGAGGTTGTTGTCGTCATAGCATATTTGACTCCTTTTGATGAAAGTTTTTGGATCGTCCAAGTAATGTTATATATGTATGAACAAGGAAATTTTTGTAAAAGTAAATATGAATCATCTGAGATAGTGCAATGAACTTTTTGTTCTGTAAACACATCAGTTGGTTATGATACTTCATATATTATATATATGAATGTTAGTTATGGATTTGATTGGTGTTGAGGATGATGAATTTTTATAGAAGTGTTGTGGTTGCATGAAAGATCTTATTTCATATGCAGGTGCGTACTTTGGGAGAACTTCAAATAATAGAGGAATTGCTGCCGAAATTGATTTTGGATATTGTAATTAATATAAGGAATAATATGATGATACTTATCACGCTTGTCTTGGCCAGTGAGATGGGTTGTGGCAGCCATCCTCTATCAATCACTGTCACCTCCTCTCCGGGGCTTCTCAGCTGCAAGAGGCAAAGATTTATGGTCGAACCACCACAACTCAAAACCACCGACAGGAGGAGGGGGTCTGCAATTGGTGAAGTAGGAGGCAAAGGAGCAACATGCATCTATGGTGCTGGTGAGAGGATGGGGCATTGTGGCAGAGGAGGGTTTGTTTTGACATGTATGCCCTTGTTAATCAAACTATGATTTAGTTCAATTTAGTTCAACTTATTGACGATGAAACTAATGAAAGGGCACAAGTGATAACAATGCAAGAATCTAGGGGTTGAATTGATATTCCAAAAAAGGGAGGGGCATAACTAATATTGCAATATCTAAGGGGGGCATAACTGATAAAAACTCTAAAAATTAATATATAGATTGTCATTTTTAATGATTTGTAAATTGATCAAAAATAATTAATAACTCTAAATGTTTTGGTCAATTATTTCGAAATCTTTATGTTGATATTAAAATATTTTTGATCAAATTTGTTATAGTTTTATATCCATATCATATATATCCATATCTTAAGTCCTCACTATCTTTTTTTAGTGTTCTAAGAAAAATATCTCATGTGAAATGAAAAAATAATATAGTTGGATAATAGAATATAATATATTTAATATATATGAAGGATAAATGTATTTTCTTTTTTTCATTCCATATATTGGAAAATTTCTATATCCATGAAAATAATCAATAGAATATGTATATACAATGAAGATATCATTGTTTTAAAACAATTACATTTCATTCATAAAAAAGGTGGTGCAGGGTAGTAGCACCAAATAACAAAAATCACAACATGCACGATATTTATACAATCAAAATTTATCCATTATGGTTAGACTAAGCAGTGGAAGATAATGTTCGGAATGACAAAAAGATTACATATTAGGAAGGTCCTTTATAAACAAAAGAGGAGACATCATTTTTTGGTCTTCATTGGGTTGCTCAATCTTTAGAGGCGAGTGAATCCTTGTCCTTACTTCCGGCAATTTGGCATCGAGTCCTTGAGCATGAGGTGGAGCCGATTACCAATTCTCGATTTTCATAAAGAGATTTTTTAAGATCAGAGGTAAGGTTAAGGAATTTATCCATGGGTTTTAAGGGGAGTTATCTTTCACGACCCCAATTTCGGGTCGTCGGATCCTTCTATAACGGGTCTGATTACTCAACAATAATTTATTCAGCAGTTATAACTAACATTCAGAAACCGACTGCAAGTAAAAATACTCAGAAGGAAGTATTTCAACACTTTTCCAATCATAAAATAAAGTTTACATGATAAATTGTTCCTAACCATTTACATGTACATTAGATGAAAAAGGAAATACACAAAACGATTACTAACTACCTTACAGAGTAAAGCTACTGTGGTTGGCAAGATGACTATTATGTTAGCTGACTGGATTATTAAAGTCTTTGTGATGGATCATCGACACCTCTTGGATTTTCCATAAATCATAGCATAACAATTAGCGAATGCTAAGTAACGAAGAATAGAAAATCAAACAAATGTGTACTTTTTCAATACTTGTTATCACATAAAGTTTAATTCCTTCTCATTAGTTAAGCCATATTCCTTTATATTCCATGTCAGGGGTTACTCCAGGGGAACCCCCTCTTAATAGACTCCAAAGCTGTGGACACTTCAGGATTGGAGATTGCCTTGATCTGATGAGCTTATGCTGCCAGACGTCGTCTCAACCAATCCTCCAATACTACCCCGACAACTCCTTTTCGTTTATTACCTAGGGTTTCAAACCCTCAGCCTGGCAGACATATGAGCACACCATCCACGAGGATCTGATTGCTTAAAACCTCAAGCTAACCTTTAATCAATGACCCAACTGCTATTGAACCACCCGTGCCTCAACATGGCATGACCACATCTTCCGTCGTTCAACCCGAATATATTGGCACCCGGTACCACTGATGAAACCCAGTTTCACTGTATTAATTCACAGATATTAACCCCCTAGCTTAAACTAAGTGTAAAAAAACCAGATAAAATGTTATATATGTCTGAGTCTTAGAATAAATTAAAAATACAAAAAATTAACAAAACAAAAATCCGTAGTGTTTTTATACCCTTAAAAACTTTCACAAAAATACTTCTCCCTTTGTCTGACCTCGTTTCCATTTTTGGTCAACATGAAACTTGTAGATCTCAACAAGATCTAAAATTTTTATGTTTTAAGTTTTTCCAAATTCGATCTCCTTATTCCTCATATTTCACATTCTTTATCCAAATAACTTGATTGGGCCATGTGGCTCCTTCTGGTTGAGCCATGTGGCCTGCAACCCTCTCGCCACGCGCCTGCACCAGCCACCATCCGATCGACTTGTGGATCTTTAATCTCTACCGCACATAGGCGTCCCAACCATAGCCCTCACATGCTTCTCCAGATTGCATCACCGTCGTCCGCCTTTGCCTTCATCTCCGCACGCCACGTAGCGCTCTCTTCAACCATTGATGGCGCCCTCCAGCGACTTTATCCAAGATGCATCTTTGCGCCCCCTTCTCAGATGTTGGATCGCGATATCCAATGACAAAGAGCTCATCTCTCACCTTCAGACCTGTCCCACTCTCCCATGTTGTCCACAACATACACATCTTCCTCTTTCTTTTCCCCCACATTCTAAGCCAACCTCTCCTCTCACGGACCAACCCACGACATAGACCGATCATCCTTCTTCCTCGTAGGTTCCCACTCGCTCCACGTTCCCCTCAACCTTGCTCCAAATCACCCCCGCAAAGAACGTGTCCATCACCAGTAGTTCCAACTTTCAACCCTTGAAATAGCCATCTCTGATCACCATTCGAACTGTCCACCTTTACGAGGGTCTCGGCCTAGCCCCTCTCCTCCTCCCTGTGACAGGGAGAGGGCGGATTGAGGTCGCGACGACCACCTCAACTCCGGTGATGACTCATAGCCATGGTAGGCTATGCCTAGATGCTCCACTACCGATGAGCTGTCCCCGGTGGCCGTGGGAATCCAGCGATGATCGGAGCTCTGCCTAGGAGCTCAATCCCAGGCTCAACGTCCGCCATTGCCCCAGGTAAGCCTCTTGATCTTGCTCTACTCTTTCCATTGATTTCCCTTAATTTATTACGAACTTCCAGACACAATCTCCTTTCATTGATCACCCCTTGAGTTTCCCCACACTTCAACCATTCACGCGCTTAACTTCACTCACTCTCTCGCTCCTCCACAACCCCAGATCACTCTGCTCCCCTTCTTCTCCAAGCTCATCGGAGGAGACATCTGGGTTGACACGTTCTCTGCCCCATAACAACCTCTCTCCCCACTTCACTTCGCTCACACCATGCACAAGCACCGTGCTTCGACTATAGACTAATCTTGCAGGTGCTAGCCTTCAATGGCCGAAGCTTCATCGAAGCCATCTTCTCGAGCTTCGTCTCCGGCCATGGTTTGATGTCAACCCCTCTGATGAATCTCCATTTCATCACCTTTACTCTATCATTTTGGCCTCAAAAACCCCAGCAAATGCATGTAAATAGCATCCAATTGTACATAATAGCATTCATCATTTATTGTATTAATTATACATTAAATAATGTGTTTAATGCCAAAATTATAGAATAAAGAAAAGAAAAGAAAAAGGAATAAAATATTGAAGATATTTTATGACCCAAACCCCGAGACCAAGGCCAGCATGGAATTGGTTGATAAGGAATAAAGTAGGGGGAGATAAGGGCCAGTATACAATAAATACCTCGTTTATTCATGCATTTATCTATGCATTTTTGACACCTATTTTGTGCATAATTATTTATTCATCAAATAAAGAAACTTTATTCATGAAAGTTGTAGATAATAATGTAAATAAAAATACAAAATTGATTTTGTACAAAAATAATACTCAGTGTACATTTTATACACAGAACAAAAAGCCAAAATCTCAACTTCACAGACCCATATCTTGCAAATAAAAACTCCAAATCACCCAAACTCACCTTTAATTGTATATATCTTTCCAGGAACTATTTAATAAAATTTCATAATTTTTGGAGTCCATCTGCAAAAGTTAGGTTTTTGGCCCCCATTGGGCAGCCTGTCTGATTAAAATATTCAATATATTCATTGTCCATTATTTTTATCCAATTTTATTTTTAGAATTTTGTGAATAATGTATATAATACATGTACATACTAAAATTAGACTAAAACTAAAAAGGATTAATAAAATAAAATAAGATAATGCAAGTTAGTAGGCAAAATACCTATGACCAAGAATGTATATAAATAAAAGGGGGAAAACACTGTTTAATTTTTCTCTTCTTTTATATTTTTATAATAATGTAAATAATACATATAACCTATTAAAAATGCAAATCCAAAAAAAAATCAAGAAAATACATTAAATAAATTAAGAACACAAAATACATAGGTAAAATACCAAGAAGAATACCTACACATACATATACCTATTTATTTAAAAATAAAAATAAACTCATAAAAATTAAATAAAAATACCTTTATACTCACAAAAATAAATTATAAATTTATAAAATAAGCCAATAAAATAATAAAATAAAATAAACAAATAAAAAATTAAAAGATATAAAATACATGTAAATACACACATATACACTTTATTAAAATAAAACTATAATAAAACACTTTAAAAAATTCAATAAAAATCGTAAATAAATACTACATGAAATAATACACATTTTTTATTTTTTAAGAAAATTCTAATAAAATCATTTACTAGGTTAAATAAATCAATTTCTAAAAAGATTTCCTATTTTGGCGTCTAGCGGCCGACGTGGACCAATAGGGCGCCGGCCCTTGTTGACCGCCTGGTCAACTGTCCCATCTGGGACCTGGCGTCTCTGAACTATCAACTCCCCGGATTTCTTCCCTTTTTTACGGCCATCCCGTCCATCGATCGAGCTCGCTTCCTTCACAAGAATTGATCTCTGATCATCCATGATACCCACAAATAACTTGGATCGACCCGATACTCATTGGATTAAGCAATAATCGCCGGTCAATAAGGCTCCAGGCCTTTGTCTATAAATAAGAAGCTCCACCTCCTTCCTCAAATTTGGCCAATTTTAATCCAACCAAAAGCCTTGATCTCGTTCCTGGAACGTTCCTCGTGACGGGGGGAGTGCTCCAGCGCCTCGAATCGACCAGAGGAAGGGCAATTTTGACGCGGTGGAGCTCTGGCGTCCGTCCTGCTCCCTGGTGGCCCCCAGGTATAAGAGCTGCTCTTTTATATCTTTTTAATTAGGTTTTAATGTCAGCTTTCAATTCCAGTAGTTAGTTTAGTCTTTAGCTAATCGGTGTAGCTTAAAATCAAAAATTCGAAGTTCGTCGGAGCTCCGCTCCGGCGACTTCTTCACCGTGATTATGCCTGTGTCCGACCGCCACGTTCATCCCATTTCAAACCCCATCGTATTCTCCATCGATTGTCCATCTTCGTTCAACCTAGGACCTTTGGTCTTGGCGAATCGGAGCTCCACCTCCGCCGTTCATCGGAGCTCCTCCACCTCACTCCATTTCGCTACAGAGCTTCAAAACCCCGGGTCGAGGAGGTAGCCCTCGCTCCCCCAGTTCTTCCTATGCAGGTCAAACGAGGGAAGAGGCCCATCTGGGCTCGATTCAATCCAGGAAGAGGTTCCTGGAGGTCTTGTTCTTCATCGACCTCGTCCAAGCCATTCAGACCTCCAGGAGCCATGATGAGACCATCAATCGACGTGGAACGTCACCAGCTCCGAGCGGAGCACTACAGATGCGCGGGAGACGCCCGGGCGAGCCAAAGCTTCACGATCGAAGCTCGCCGGGGGCGAGCTTCTTCCTTGTTCGTCCAGGCACCTCTAGCACCGTTAGATCAAAGGAGTCGGTCCAGATCGAACCAGCGCCGTCAGATGAAGCACCGCATCAACCGTCCGATCAGCGAGGCTGATCTTTTTTAATCTCAGCCGTCATCTGCGAACCGTCATCGGCCGACGAGAACGCGACGCGTGGCAAGTGGATGAAGGGCAGCCGTCGGATCGCGCGCCTATTAGGGGTAAATATCAGATACAACCCCCTGCCTTTTTGTATTTAGGTTTTAATTATATAAATAAAAATCCCCGTTGTAAATAAGTTGTAAAAATTGCAGAAGGACCCCTGATGTTTTTATATTTGCGTATTAGTCCCTCCGCGCCTCACGTGCTACCCACGTGAGGCGCATGATTCTTGCATTTAAACCCCGCCGGGTTTTACTAATTGTACAATGGCCCTGAAAATAAAAGTAAATGTTTATTTATGTTGTAATTTTTGCATGGAGGCCCCTGAGAAATATATTAATTGCAAAAATACCCCTGTCAGACCATATATTTTTGTATGCTTTGTCCATTTCTTTTGTGCTTCATATTTCCTTGAAAATTTTTGCAAAACTGGATATAAGATCCTGTTAGTATACCCTTGCATGCTATATTTTTAGTTTTTAATTTTGTTGCATTTTTACATTTATTAAAAATCAAAAACATGCCTTTTAATTACTGTCTAACTTATAAAATTCCAAAAAAATATTAAAAGACCTCAAAAAATTCCAAAACAATTCCCTAGTATGTATTTTGACCTATTTTAGTGTCACTCCAAAAATCCCTAAAAATCTCAAAAGAAAAAGCCTTAAAAACTCAAAAATACCCAAAAACTTCAAAAAAATATATAAAATCAAAGAAAACTCAGAAAAATACAAACTCAATTCTTGTTTCTTCTATATTTTATTCTCTTTATTAGAAAATTAGTGTGGGAAAATTTTGAGGTTGTTTGCTATTTTTAATTCCTATTTTTCTTACAGTCTGACCCTATTTCCCTGTTTTCTCTTATTTTGCTATTTAAAAATACTAAAAATGTTTTGAAAAATGCCCAAAAATCACAAAAACGGTAGAAAATCTTGAAAATACCAAAAAGGCTTTATTTCTGAATTTTTGACCATTTTTGTATATTTTTATAAATATTATAACTACCCTTTATATATATATATATTACCTTATAAAAAAAGAAAATGATAAAAAAATGCATATCTATATACATATATATATTTATATATCTATTAATATATGACATTCTAAAAGTAAAATATATAAAAAAAACAATTATTATATATACCTGTATATAATGTATGTATGCTTCGTACCTACCCTCTAGGGATATATATTCCTTTATATATTCATAGTCTATAAATTATATATATATATTATAACTATATTATAAAAAAATAAAAATATAAAAATATAAAAATTAAAAAACCCACGAAAATAGGCTTCACACAAGGATGACTCTGTGGTATTTGCACATCTTAGGCTTATGCATTTTTGTACTGCTCTCTGTGGTTCGACCTCTACATGCTTGTTCACTATACATTTTGTGGTAGAGTAATAAAGATTAATTCACATTTTTGGGCTTAATTCATTCATTCTTTTATTGTGGGTTAATTGCTGTATAACTGACGTCTGTGAGCGGTCGCCTCAGCGACACTATACATATATTATTGTGACCCTCGCAGAATTCTTGGTTATCAGATGGCGCCGTTGCCGGGGAGCAATGAGCATAGCCTAATTTATTTTGTCATTCTTGTGTATATTTTTGATTCATCATTGATTTTGTGAGCAACTAGTTTTATTGTCATTAATCACCCTGCTCTATTGATTGATTCATCTATTGTGATTATTATATGTTTGCTCTATTTTGATTGGTTGAGCTATACTAATGCAATCTTTTTGTGACTTTGATGCGAGGGCCCGCCACGCGAGGATGGCTTCTTAGGGAGCCAAGGCAGCCAAGCTTGGGGGAGGGTGGTCTTCACCGCATGACCACTTGGAGAGGGCATCAAAGAAGCAAGGAGATGGGGATTAGATAGGTGTAGAATATTTAGGATTATTTTTGTAATTTATGGTGAGAGAGAGATAATTTTGGCATGTAATTAAACAAGCCTCTACTCTTCACAATGAGGTCCAGTGCCCGGGTGATTGTTCACCTGGGGGCCTCATCGCGGCTTTTCGAGTTTTTCATCGCTTTCTTTTCTTTGTTTTCCGAAGTTTTGAGCTTTCTACCTTTCTTTTACTTTGTTTTGTGTGCTTGGAGCCCCTAGATGTAGGTTGCTTGACTCGGTATCTATGTCCACACATTAATAAGAATGCATGTTCCTATAGTCTACTTCATATGGATCTAGTCAAATTTAAAACAAGCTGTTCATTTATCTCTTAGCCCTTGTGCCACAGCGAGCCCTGTAAAGCGCTTTCTCCTACCCTCAAGTGTGTTGAGCAGAGGAGGGGTGAGCCAAGACCGGACCCTTTGGGCTAGAGATGAATGAGCGACTTATGGTTCTTCACGCTAATAGCAGCTCATGTTTAGGGCGATTTTGTGCCTTGCATACTGACATGTAGATAGGTTTAAAAATTCTGTTTTGCATACCGCATGGAGAGAGCTGGGATGCACTGTAAGTCTTCTAACTCAGCATGCATCATTCGGTTCAATGGTGAGATTTCCATCATGGAACCACTTGCACGGCTTTTCCGCTATCTCCCTCTGATTTTGAGCATGTAGGACTTAAATGAAAATATACAAAAACGTTAGGCGCTGGTATGAAACAGACTCAAAAAAGTGAAAACTCAAAAATTAAAACAAGGGGACTGCTAAATAAACTTTGACCTTAATTAAAATCTGTAATGGACTATCATTGTACCGGGTTCATAAAGCCCTCATTGTTTTCAGGTACCTTGGAGGGGGACCAAAACCCTACTCCCTTGAGCGAGTGCGACACTCCTAAGGATTAAAGCCAAAAACCCAGTCTGCAACTGCCTTGTGTATCGCCTGGATTTTCGAAGTAATGGCGCTTCTATCGTACGTAGGCGAGTAGGGCTTGGTCACCATTGATGACTCTCTGTTGTGTAGAGCATCGACCCTGTCCGAAGTATTGAGCATAGGCCACGCCTTCACGGGGTGTCTGTCTCATTGTCATGCGTCCGAGTAGGTTCTTGCACACTCACGGGTGATTCCGTTGCGAGCAAGAACCAAAGTATTGGTTTCGCCTATCGGCTTCCTCTCTCTTTTCTTTGGCTGAGTAGGGATCCAGGAAGGGTTACAAGGACTCCAAAAAGTACAGACTACATGTTACACAGGAGGAGGAAAAGTACGGGATACTCTTCTGGCAATACTCTCTCTCCTATAGGGTAGCGTACTAAGGACTTGGTATAAGATATGCCTGAAATCACAACTCTAAAAATAAAAAGATAATAAATAGCCGAGCTTTCACGGCTTCACATGGCGTGAGTTGGTGAACCCGATTTTGTATTGTGTTTGTATGGATCTAGATTAAGGTTCAAAGATCAAGTCCCGCTCCTTTGCGCATATTTTGTTGTTTCTCCCTTTGACCACCCCGCTCAATCGAGCCTCTCTACTGTTTTACACTCCTTTTATTCCTCGTTGACCATCGTATCTTTCATCCAACATCCGATCTTCTCTTGTACTTCACGAAGTTGATCCATGGATGGTTTCCGTCGGGACCATGCCGACACCCACATCGATTCCATGGACTCAACTCCGCCAATAAGTTCGAGGAGATTCCCGAGAACCCGATCTGGACTTTGCGGATCGATCTCCAGACTCCTCGTTTTCTACCTTTCTCTTGGCCACCCAATAAACTGGGATCACTTTTGTCCCACTTTCGCCGTTGAGAATGGAAGTCGATTGCAGTCTACATCCTTTTCCATTCACAACATGCTGGGGTTGACCTGAACTCCAGCTTCAGCACGGCAGCTGAACACAATTGCAAGTGATCTGATTCGAACTATCTCATTATGCAGATAGAAGACAGTGCGAGCCCTGGAGACTACTTCGTAGTTCATCTCGTCCGACTCAGACCCTGACATGGCTCCAGGAGGAAAGGGCAAGGGTCAGCGGCCACCCCAACCAGAAGGACAGGTGCCAGATCAGAATCAAGTGAATGCACAGCTACTGGCATCTATCCAGGCCATCCAGCAGCAGCTGACCGAGCAGGCCCTCACACAGACAACCTTCCAGGACATGTTGAATGATATGATGAACCAAGATGATGGAGGAGGAGGCAGAGGCAGAGGAGGCAGGGGAGGAAGAGGTGGAGGTGGAGGTGGTAGTCCTGATGATGATGACCTTGAATTACCACCACCGAAGCCTACACTTAAAGAAACATACAATCCGGGCGACAACCAGATGACCGAGTGGATTCTCATTCCACCGATACACGCTCACTTTGAGCTGAATCCCCAATTCATTGCCCTTCTCCCTGCGTTTCATGGAAACACCAGCGAGCAGCTGTACATTCACCTGCAGCAGTTTTCGTGCATTTGCCGTACTACTCACTATCCCAATGTCCCACTGGACATTGTCAAGATGATGGCTTTCCCCTTCAGCCTACAGGACAAGGCCCTCTATTGGGTCAATCATCTAGGGAAGGTTGTGACAACCTGGGAGGAGTTAAAGTCCGCCTTTCTGCACAAATATTTCCCTCTAGGTCGGCTCAACCAGATGCGAGACCGTATCAGTAATTTCTCCCAAGGACCCCATGAGTCGATACATGAAGCGTGGGAGAGATTCACTGACCTGCAGGAGAAGTGTCCCCATCATGATATCCCGAAGACCAGCTTGGTCCAACATTTCTTTGGGGGATTGAACATAGAAAGCCAAAGGCTCGTAGACGCAGCATGTGGGGGTTCACATTTCAATAAGGATGAAGACGTAGTCTGGTAGATATTTGAAGAAATGGCCGAAGGAGAGGTCGCCCTCTCTTCATCCAAGGCGTATCAGAAGCAGCCCCAGATCCTTCAAAAACAAGTGCACATGGTAGCGTCCAAGGAAGCAGAGAGAGATGAGAGCTCCAACCTCAGTATCATCGGGGACCATCTCTCGAAATTTGATATCATCGAAAAGCGATCACAAGATCTGGAGAAACTCGCTGTGATCGAGAAGAGGACCCAGAACCTGGACAAGCTTGATCAGATCAACAAGTACCTTTAACTATTGGTGGGCACCATCAACTCTGTTCAGTCGGCTACACCATCGGAAGCTCCCGCTGAGAAGAAGGACGAGCAGCAACCGCAGCATCAGCCTCATCCGAGCCAGCAACCACCGGTAGTCCAGCACGTGTACTATGTGCAGGCGCCCGACCAGGGCCCGCCGTAGCAGCAGATGGTCGTATACCAGCCAGAGTTTCTCTCCGGAACTGATCCAGTCTTCCCACCACCACCCCTGATTCAGGAAGTGAACGGGGTATGGGCTAATGATGCACAACCGACCCGTCCTCCAGGACAACCCCAGGGTCAGCCATTTGCCAATCGACAATACCACCAACCTCAGGGTGGTCGTTTTGGACAATCCTCTCAGCAGCATCAGCAGTACCAGCAGCCTCCCCAGTATGCACAACAATGGAGGCAGAATCATCCGTACCAGCAGCCGTAGTACCGCCACCCACAGCCGTATCACCAGTATGCGGCTGCCCCCTCTCAGCAATACCAGCAGTATCCTCCTCCCTCGTACCAACAACTTCAACTTCCTGCACCACCTCAGCACCACCATCAACAACCTCCACACCCATCCAACCAACAGCAGCGTGGTCTGCATGCTGAACCATCAGAAGTACCCCCTGCGAACCCCACTATGGATTGTCTGGCCCAGCTTGTCAAAGGGCTAGCGGATATGACCAAGCGGCTTGATGACCTGACCGCCACCCGAACTACCATTCCGGCGCAGGTTGAAGCCAACCCCAACAATTTTAAGAAGAAAGAGCAGGTAGAATGTGATGTCCTGTCCGTGTCTGGTAATGATATAACTGTCTATTCTAATGCCGTTACTCTCAGGAGCGGTAGGGCCTTGCCTCTGCCTGCTACCAGAAGTGGGGTGAATAAAGAAACAGGTGGATCGTCATCTTCTGCATCAGCCGTGCCAGCTCCAGGGGCGGGTGAGGAGGAAGAAGAAGGAGAAGCCAGTCCAGCCGTCATGCATCTCCAGCAGCAACCTCAACCAAAAATAAAAAAAATCAACAAAAACAAAAACAACAAAAAGAATCTTGTAGCCAAAGCGAAGCCACGCCGGCATTGGAGGATCCGCCAGCAGCAGCCGATCCCTCGCCAGCCGACAGAGCAGACGCTTTACTTTTTGATCGCCCTGCAGTACCAACATGTCCAGATACAGCTTGTACTCCTTTTTGTAGTTCAGATGTACAACATTCTATGGGCGATGATGTTGATGTAAATAAGAACTCTGATTTTCCTGCTAGTGATGTACATATTCCTTTTCCTCATGCAATACAAAAATCCAAAAAAATTGCAAAACGAAAAAAGGCATTGTCTGATCCAGGTGTTGTGGAAATTTTAGATAAATTGACTGTTGAGATTCCCTTGTTGAAGGCTGTGGAATACATGCCAGCTGTGAATAAGGGACTGAAAGAGGCATGTACTAACAAGCATCGCTCAGCGCAAGAAAACATACGCCAGCAAGTTGAGAGGCATGTCCTCACCTTGGCCACGGTAGCAGCTATCAGTAACCTCCCGCAGAAAAAGCAAGATACATGAGCACCTCTGATCAGTTGTGAGATTTTTGACCAGGTCTTAGAGCGTACTCTCCTTGATAGTGGATCTTCCATCAACCTTCTGCCCTCGTCTATAATGCAAGAATTCGGGCTAGGACCGCTCAAGCAGACACGCATGGTCCTTCAGTTCGCTGACTGATCCGTCAAGCGGCCCCGAGGTCTTTTGGAAGACGTGGTAGTTAAAGTGCAGGAAATGAAATTCCCAGCTGACTTTGTAGTCCTTGATATGGACTCGCCTGCACCCCTGCTCCAGACCCCTATCATCCTTGGCAGGCCATTCCTTCGTACTTCAGGCGTCGTGGTTGATTACGGATCTGGCAAGATTACTTTCAGCTCGAACACCCAGCAAATCATGATAAACATGAACAGAGAGCCGAATGTTGTAACTGATGAGATCCAGGCAGCGTCTGAAGCAGACTGTGATTTTATTGCAGAGATCAGAGACTCAGCCTTATCATTGGACGATCCATGGACCCAAGAAATCCTCACTCTTGAGGAGGACTTGGAAAGCGCAGTCAGCTTATGCTCCGACGATTCTTAGGAGACAGATTCTCAGATACAGGCACATCTACTTGAGCAGTCACTCCAGACCGAACACGATCAGCTTAGCGCAGAACCGTTCGGCACATCACTGGGATCTCAACAAGATGATGAGGATGGTAAATATTCCAAGGAAGTACATCCCACCACCAGCGTAGTCTCTGAAGTAACAGATAAAGTGGACAGGTCAAAACCAGAACTCAAGCCACTTCCTGCAGGCCTGAAGTATGCTTTCCTTGCGGGTGAAGAACAAATGTATTCGGTCATCATCAGCAGCAGGCTGAATCCGGATCAGGAATCTCATCTTCTCGACGTTCTAGAAAAGAACCGCAAGGCACTCGGTTGGAGCGTATCAGATCTCCGAGGGATAAATCCAGCCTTGTGTTCACACCACATCTATCTAGAAGAAGACGCCAAGCCATCCCGCGAATTCCAAAGAAGGCTGAACCCTAACCTTCGGGACGTCGTCATGAAGGAGATAACAAAATGGTGTGACGCAGGCTTCATCTATCCCATCTTCGACTCAAAATGGGTCAGCCCACTGCATGTAGTTCCAAAGAAATCCGGGCTTACCGTGGTTACAAATGATAAAGTAGAGGAAATTTCCACTCGGGTACCAACATCCTGGCGGGTGTGTGTTGACTACCGCCGTCTCAATGCAGCAACTAAGAAGGACCACTTTCCCTTTCCCTTCATTGATCAAGTTTTGGAAAGATTAGCAGACAAGGAGTTCTTCTGCTTTCTGGATGGGTATTCCGGGTACAACCAAGTGGCGATCACCCCTGAGGATCAAGAGAAGACTACCTTCACTTGCCCGTTCGGCACCTACGCCTTCAAGAGAATGCCCTTTGGATTATGCAATGCACCTGCAACCTTCCAAAGATGCATGTTAGCAGTCTTCGCCGAGATGGTAGGCAGTTTTCTCGAGGTGTTCATGGATGATTTCTCTGTCTATGGTGATAGTTTCGACTCTTATCTTGAGCACCTAGACAGAGTGCTTCACAAATGCCGAGAAGTCAATTTAGTGCTTTCATGTGAAAAGAGCCACTTTATGGTCACAGAAGGCATTGTGCTGGTCCACGTCGTTTCCAAACGTGGCATGGAAGTCGATCCGGCGAAGGTGGATGCCATTTCAAATCTCCATCCACCTCAGTCAGTGAAGAATGTGAGGTCATTCCTGGGGCATGTGGGATTCTACAGGCGATTCATCAAGGATGTCAGCCGCATCGTCCGACCTCTGACAGAACTTTTGTGCAAGGAGACTGAGTTCATTGTTGATCAGCCGGTTCTCCTTGCTTTCAACCAGCTGAAGGAGCTTATCACTCAGGCTCCAATGCCCGACTGGTCTCTTCCCTTTGAGATAATGACCGATGCGTCAGATTTTGCAGTTGGGGTTGTTCTCGGGCAAAGGAAAGACAAAGCGCCCTATGCGATTCACTATGCCAGCAGAACATTAAATGAAGCACAGAGGAATTATACAGTGACAGAGAAAGAATTGCTGGCTGTGGTTTTCGCCCTCGAGAAGTTCAGATCCTATTTGTTGGGATCGAAAGTCACAATTTTCACAGACCACTCTACTATCCGGTACCTACAGCAGAAGAAGGATGCCAAGCCACGACTGATTCGTTGGATCCTTCTCCTCCAGGAATTCGATTTGGAAATCAAGGACAAGCCTGAAGTCCAGAATGTGGTAGCAGACCATCTCTCCAGAATAGAGCAGCATGAGTCTCCTCTGAACAATGCACCTATCACAGAAACCTTTCCTGACGAAGCCATCTTAGCAGTAGATTCTCTTCCTTGGTATGCTGACATAGTCAACTACCTCGCTTCTGGGGTAACACCAGCGGATTGGACGAAAAATCAGAATAACAAATTCATGTCGACCATCCGATTCTACCAATGGGAGGATCCTCTTTTATTCAGGGAAGGAGCGGATTGTATTTGGCGCAGGTGCATCCCTCAGAAGGAGCAAGTTAGTGTCCTCGAGCATTGCCACTCACTCGAATCTGGTGGACATCACTCTGGAGATCGGACGACAGCCAAAGTACTTCAGTGTGGCTTCTGGTGGCCCACTTTATTCAAGGATGCAGCTGAATTTGTTAAGCGATGTACTGACTGTCAGAGAATGAAAAGTACACTTACGACCAAAGATTCAATGCCCATGAAAATCATTCAGATAGCAGATGTTTTCGATGCATGGGGCATTGACTTCATGGGACCGTTCCCTAACAGTCAAGGTTTTGAGCACATCCTTCTCGCCGTCGATTACGTGAGTCGCTGGGTCGAAGCTATCCCCACTCGAGCCGCCGACAGCCGAATAGTCTGTCAGTTCCTGAAGAAGAACATCATTTCGCGGTTCGGGATATCGAAAATCCTCATATCAGACGGGGGTAGCCACTTCATTAACAAAGAGGTCAAGAAGTTAACGAAAGAGTACGACATCGATCATCGTGTCGCATCTCCTTACCATCCCCAGACCAATGGCATGGCGGAGCTATCAAACAGAGAAATCAAGACTATCCTGCAGAAACTTGTTAGGCCAAACAGAAAGGACTGGTCTCAACTCTTGGACTCAGTCCTATGGGCTTACCGAACCGCCTACAAGTCTCCCTTGGGCATGTCGCCCTATCATCTTGTATATGGAAAACCGTGCCATCTGCCCGTGGAATTAATTCACAAGTCCTTATGGGCAATCAACAGTTGTAATTTGGACTCACGCAAAAGTGGTCAGAAGAGAAAAGATGATCTGAACAGGCTCTTGGAATTCCGAGACTATGCATACGATAACACAATGATGTACAAAGAGAAGGTGAAACACTAGCATGACCGGCACATCAGACGAAAGACCTTCGATGTTGGACAGAAAGTGTGGTTATTTGATGCAAAGTTGCGGATATTCCCGGGTAAATTAAAGAGTAAGTGGACATGGCCATTTCGAGTTTGTGAAGTGTGTGACAATGGAAGTATTGCAATATCAGAATTGTCCCCTGACGCACATCCCTTCGTCGTCAACGGACAACTCCTGAAGCCTTACTTAGAACCAGATGCATTCTTGGCCGTTGTTGACTCTATCCAGCTCGTGCAACATGATGACATCTCCACAACTATTGCAGCATCAGAAGATTCAGACGATGTACTCCAAGAACTGTTTATCTGATTTTCTTCTTTTCTTCTTTTCCTTTTCTATTTTCTCTTTGTATCAAAAAGGTGCCGCCCTTGTAGACAGTTTTCTATACTGAGGACGTACTTTGTCCTAAGTATAGGGGGGATGTGCACCCCGAGTTTTTCATTTCATTCCGATCCTCTCCATTGTCTCCTCTTCTTGTCTATACTTAGGAGTATCTTACCCTAAGTATAGGGGGGGACAATCTGAGTACAATCTGTGCATTCCTACCCTTGACCCTCCCTGCTTTTTGTACAGTCTGCTATACTTAGGATTACTTGATCCTAAGTATAGGGGGGACGGTCGACTTCTCATTCATTAATTTCATTCTTTAGATCTGTCTATACTCAGTACGAGTTATGTCTTTGCTTCTCCTTTCGATCTATGAGGACGTAGCTCAAGCTAAGTATAGGGGGGTCGTATATACCATGTATATACTATAAGCCATAACTCATACTGAAAAATAAAATATATCACCCCAATATAAAATATAATGTAAAAAGTAGTCCTATAATAATAAAAGATGATTGTGAGCTCCTCAGGCTCGTTGTATTTGTACTGATTATTAAATCAGAAAAAGGTTTTTTTAGTGCAAAAAGTTTTCTTTGAAAAATCTTGTGAAAATTGCTCGAAAATAGTGTGTACAAGTATTCAACCTTTGAAAGATCAGTTTTGTGAGTAAAATTTATTTTCTTTGAGTGAAATCAAAATGTGTGAAAATCAGTGTGCAAATGATTGCAAGAATTTGATTGTCAAAATTGTTTTGAAAAACCTATCTATGCTGTGTAAAACCTTTGTAAAATCATTTTCAAATACGTGTACATGATTACAAAATTATTTTGGACTAAAGTTTTCAAAACTCTTGTAAAAATGATTCTTGAATAAGTCTGAGGAGTCTGCACAAAAATCTCTTATATAAAAATAAGCATAATCCCAAATACAACTTATAAGAGCCAAAACCATATTATACAACAAATACAGTTTTTCTTCTTTTGTATATACTGATTAATAAATCAGGCTAGATACCTATACAATATGATTTGGAAAATAGCGTGACCTGTTTTGAAAATTTTGCTGTGAAATGTTTTCAACCTGTGTGAAACTGTTCTGTTTGCAAAAAAACTTTTCTTTGTGTGAAAGATAGGATTAGAAAAACCTATGTGCAAATATTGTGAAAATTGTTGTCAAAATTATTGTGAAAAATGTATATATAGTGTGAAAAAGCTTTGCAAAAATAGTTTTCAAATATGTGCAAATGATTGCAAAAATTATTGTGTACTATAACTTGCAAAAATTATTTTCAAACTAGACCCTGAGAAATAAAAGCATTATTACAACACTTGAAACTGGTAAATAAACACATAAAATTCTTTCTGGACAACCTAAATAAACTACCTCATTAAAACCTGTACAAATCCATATATTTTGTAAATAAAGCGGCTCGCCCGTGTAAATAATTGTGTATACCTTTGTATGTGTCAAGCTTTCTATTTGCAAAAATTTCTTTGTGTAAAAAGATTCTTCGATTCTTGTCAAAGTCTTTGTGAAAAATTGCATCATTCATTGTGCATAGTATAGCATAAGCATACCATTCATATTTTTTTTGAGTGAGCTTGATGATTGAATCGGTCCAATAAAGTCTCAAATTGGAGCTTGGTTAGACCTTACCGTACCTAACTGCACTGGAACCTTACGAGAACTAGGTTTAAGGTACTTCAGGTCTATGCAGACTTAATTCTTTGAGAAATCAGGGCTGGGTTCAAGTCACCTCAACTGACTAACTAGAACTTTTCGAGACACACGCATGACTCTTGCCGACCGTGACCTAACTTGGACACTTGCACCTTTTACCTGGCTCAACTTAGTTGGAGTGGTGAGGGGGTTGGATTTGCCAGTCTGAGACGCACACAGGTGGAAACATTCGTCCTCGTCTAGGGAGGGAAGTGCACCCCAACCTGGTTCAATAGCCATGAGGTCTAAAGACAGGAGATTGTGGGTTACGATAAAGCTTCAAAAGAGGGATAGTCTACTGGCCCGAGAGGAAAAACTCCTTATGTAAATGCTGCTGTGCATAGTATTGTGAAAAAAAAGAAAAAAATGGTCAGTCCTGTACAAAAATAAAATGCCTGCAGAGTATGTACATATGTTGTAAAGCCAATAAGCAAGCTTGAGTTCCAAAGTCAAATATGTGAGCCTGCAGCTGGATGACTTGACTACACTGGTCTTGCATCCTAGGATAGGTAGCTACACTGGCTACCGTCCATTCTTCTCTTCACCCCCTCCTCTTGAGCTGGTTGACACTTGAACTTAGAAGGGAATACTCTGCTCCTCGAGAAAAGAGCTGTTGGATTGGGGAATCATTGGGTTGTCATTCTGAAGAAGTCAGTTCCTTTGTCATTTCAGTTGGGGAGAGCCACCATCACTTACACTGTACAAGTCAGCTTCATAGTTATAAGGGTTTGCGTATGATGTAGACCAGTTCTGACCAGGCTATTGAGGTGGGTTGAACCGAGTTCTGTGACTATCAAAGGCTGTTGTATTTTAGAGCTGGTTCCCGACTAGGTTTCACACACATTTACACCCAAGGTCTGACAGGAGCTCCAAATTCAGATTTTATAAAGACATGCATTGCACTGAAATCACCCCTATTCACTCTATCCTTCTTTAATTGACCTTTTTCTTTTCTTTATTCTTTTTGTACTTATTGCATAAGTGTTTGCTAGGGACTAGCAAAGGCAAGCATAGGGGGGGTGATGAATCTCCATTTCATCACCTTTACTCTATCATTTTGGCCTCAAAAACCCCAGCAAATGCATGTAAATAGCATCCAATTGTACATAATAGCATTCATCATTTATTGTATTAATTATACATTAAATAATGTGTTTAATGCTAAAATTATATAATAAAGAAAAGAAAAGAAAAAGGAATAAAATATTGAAGATATTTTATGACCCAAACCCCGAGACCAAGGCCAGCATGGAATTGGTCGACAAAGAATAAAGTAGGGGGAGATAAGGGCCAGTATACAATAAATACCTCGTTTATTCATGCATTTATTTATGCATTTTTGACACCTATTTTGTGCATAATTATTTATTCATCAAATAAAGAAACCTTTTTCATGAAAGTTGTAGATAATAATGTAAATAAAAATACAAAATTGATTTTGTACAAAAATAATACTCAGTGTACATTTTATACACAGAACAAAAAGCCAAAATCTCAACTTCACAGACCCATATCTTGCAAATAAAAACTCCAAATCACCCAAACTCACCTTTAATTGTATATAGCTTTCCAAGAACTATTTAATAAAATAGGTTTCATAATTTTTGGAGTCCATATGCAAAAGTTAGGTTTTTGGCCCCCATTGGGCAGCCTGCCTGATTAAAATATTCAATATATTCATTGTCCATTATTTTTATCCAATTTTATTTTTAGAATTTTGTGAATAATGTATATAATACATGTACATACTAAAATTAGACTAAAACTAAAAAGGATTAATAAAATAAAATAAGCTAATGCAAGTTAGTAGGTAAAATACCTATGACTAAGAATGTATATAAATAAAAGGGGGAAAACACTCTTTAATTTTTCTCTTCTTTTATATTTTTATAATAATGTAAATAATACATATAACCTATTAAAAATGCAAATCCAAAAAAAAAATCAAGAAAATACATTAAATAAATTAAGAACACAAAATACATAGGTAAAATACCAAGAAGAATACCTACACATACATATACCTATTTATTTAAAAATAAAAATAAACTCATAAAAATTAAATAAAAATACCTTTATACTCACAAAAATAAATTATAAATTTATAAAATAAGCCAATAAAATAATAAAATAAAATAAACAAATAAAAAATTAAAAGATATAAAATACATGTAAATACACACATATACACTTTATTAAAATAAAACTATAATAAAACACTTTAAAAAATTCAATAAAAATCGTAAATAAATACTACATGAAATAATACACATTTTTTATTTTTAAGAAAATTCTAATAAAATCATTTACTAGGTTAAATAAATCAATTTCTAAAAAGATTTCCTATTTTGGCGTTTAGCGGCCGACGTGGACCAATAGGGCGCCGGCCCTTGTTGACCGCCTGGTCAACTGTCCCATCTGGGACCTGGCGTCTCTGAACTGTCAACTCCCCGGATTTCTTCCCTTTTTTACGGCCATCCCATCCATCGATCGAGCTCGCTTCCTTCACAAGAATTGATCTCTGATCATCCATGATACCAGCCAATAACTTGGATCGACCCGATACTCATTGGATTAAGCAATAATCGCCGATCAATAAGGCTCCAGGCCATTGTCTATAAATAAGAAGCTCCGCCCCATTCCTCAAATTTAGCCAATTTTAATCCAACCAAAAGCCTTGATCTCATTCCTGGAACGTTCCTCGTGACAGGGGAGTGCTTTAGCGCCTCGAATCGGCCGGAGGAAGGGCAATTTTGACGCGGCGGAGCTCCGGCGTCCGTCCTGCTCCCTGGTGGCCCCCAGGTATAAGAGTTTCTCTTTTATCGCTTTTTAGTTAGGTTTTAATGCCAGCTTTCAATTCCAGTAGTTAGTTTAGTCTTTAGCTAATCGGTGTAGCTTAAAATCAAAAATTCGAAGCTCGCCGGAGCTCCGCTCCGGCGACTTCTTCACCGTGATCCTGCCTGTGTCCGACCGCCACGTTCATCCCATTTCAAACCTCATCGTATTCTCCATCGATTGTCCATCTTCGTTCAACCCAGGACCTTTGGTCTTGGCGAATCGGAGCTCCACCTCCGCCGTTCGTCGGAGCTCCTCCACCTCACTCCATTTCGCTGCAGAGCTTCAAAATCCCGGGTCGAGGAGGTAGCCCTCGCTCCCCCGGTTCTTCCTATGTAGGTCAAACGAGGGAAGAGGCCCATCTGGGCTCGATTCAAGCAAGGAAGACGTTCCTGGAGGTCTTGTTCTTCATCGACCTCGTCCAAGCCATTCAGACCTCCAGGAGCCATGATGAGACCATCAATCGACGCGGAATGTCACCAGCTACGAGCGGAGCACTTCAGATGTGCGGGAGACGCCCGGGCGAGCCAAAGCTTCACGATCGAAGCTCACCGGGGGCGAGCTTCTTCCTTGTTCGTCCAGGCACCTCCAGCGCCGTTAGATCAAAGGAGTCGGCCCAGATCGAACCAGCGCCGTCAGATGAAGCACCGCATCAACCGTCCGATCAGCGAGGCTGATCTAATCTCAGCCGTCATCTGCGAACCGTCATCGGCCGACGAGAACGCGACGCGTGGCAAGTGGATGAAGGGCAGCCATCGGATCGCGCGCCTATTAGGGGTAAATATCAGATACAACCCCCCGCCTTTTTGTATTTAGATTTTAATTCTATAATTAAAAATCCCTGTTGTAAATAAGTTGTAAAAATTGCAGAAGGACCCCTGATGTTTTTATATTTGCGTATTAGTCCCTCCGCACCTCAGGTGCAGTACCCACGTGAGGCGCATGATTTTTGCATTTAAACCCCGCCGGGTTTTATTAATTGTACAATGGCCCTGAAAATAAAAGTAAATGTTTATTTCTGTTGTAATTTTTGCATGGAGGCCCCTGAGAAATATTTTAATTGCAAAAATACCCCTTCTAGGCCATATATTTTTCTATGGTTTGTCCATTTATTTTGTGCTTCATATTTCCTTGAAAATTTTGCAAAAATGGATAAAAACTCCTTTAGTGTACCCTTGCACGCTATATTTTTACTTTTTAATTTTGTTGCATTTCTGCATTTATTAAAAATAAAAAACATGCCTTTTAATTACTGTCTAACTTATAAAATTCAAAAAAAATATTAAAAGTCCTTGAAAAATTCCAAAAAAATTCCCTAGTATGTATTTTGACCTATTTTAGTGTCAGTCCAAAAATTCCTAAAAATCTCAAAAGAAAAACCTTAAAAACTCAAAAATACCCAAAAACTTCAAAAAAATATATAAAATCAAAGAAAACTCAGAAAAATGCAAACTCAGTTTTTGTTTCTTCTATATTTTATTCTCTTTATTTGAAAATTAGTGTGGGAAAATTTTGAGGCTGTTTGCTATTTTTAATTCCTATTTTTCTTACAGCCAGACCCTATTTCCCTGTTTTCTCTTATTTTGCTATTGAAAAATACTAAAAATGTTTTGAAAAATGCTCAAAAATCACAAAAATAGTAGAAAATCTTGAAAATACCAAAAAGGCTTTATTTCTGAATTTTTAACCATTTTTGTATATTTTTATAAATATTATAACTCCCCTTTATATATATATTACCCTATAAAAAAAGAAAATGATAAAAAAATGCATATCTATATACATATATATAATTATATATCTATTAATATATGACATTCTAAAAGTAAAATATAAAAAAATACAATTATTAAATATACCTGTATATAATGTATGTATGCTTTGTACCTACCCTCTAGGGATATATATTCCTTTATATATTTATAGTCTATAAATTATATATATATATATATTATATAACTATATTATAAAAAAATAAAAATATAAAAATATAAAAATTAAGAAACCCATGAAAATAGGCTTCACACAAGGATAACTCTGTGGTATATGCACATCTTAGGCTTATGCATTTTTGTATTGCTCTTTGTGGTTCGACCTCTACATGCTTGTTCACTATACATTTTGTGGTAGAGTAATAAAGATTAATTCACATTTTTGGGCTTAATTCATTCATTCTTTTATTGTGGGTTAATTGTTGTATAACTAACGTTCTGTGAGCGGTCGCCTCAGCGACGCTATACATATATTATTGTGACCCTCGCAGAATTCTTGGTTATCACCCTCCCAGGTAGTCTAGTGGCTTTGCCTTGCTCTGACGATCGCACCAGCACTTCCAGCTACCTCCACAGAGCAACACAATGGATAAGAGACGATGGCAGAGCTCCTATGGCATTGTTAGAGCTCGTAATGTGTGGCTAGTCCCGCGACAGAGGAAGAAGCAACCAATGGAGTAGCTACCGTCCGATATTCAAGATCGGACGGTGCACCAGAGACCACGTCGCCTTCCCTGGAGCATACAAACACCATCCAATCTTTATAATCGGGTGGTCCACATCGGTTCATGTCACCAGCTCCAATCGTCAGCTCCAAGCCTCCAAGTGCGGAGCATCTGAGCCACATCGAGCCATCTCTGAACCTTTACCGAGCTAGCGTCGACTTCCAAGACTCTTCTGAGCCTGCACGTCCGCTGAGCCTCACCCCCACGTGCTCAAGCATGTGAGGTCAGGGTAATTTGCAGAGAGGCCCACAACTTTCATAATTGCATATATGTACTGCCAGCACGTGACACCCACACATGCTTGGCATAATTTGCACCGACCCCCTGCGGGTTTTAATAATTGCATGTATTCCCCCACGTATGTGGGTAATTTACAGGAAAGGCCTCACGACTTTTGTTATTTACATTTTAGTCCTTTCAGGGACATGTTTGCTATTTATTTTCATGTTTTTCCTACGTTTATGTCCCGTGTTGCTTTTGTGAATATCTTGAGCATATGAGTTCCATTTCAGTTGATTTCAGTGACATTTTGAAGCTAGTTTAATTATCTTTCTAATGGCATATCTATCTTTCTGTTTTGATACTTTGGATTATGTTTGATTAAATTTAATTACATAGTGTCACTTGCTCAATGATCTTTATGCTATTATGTGACTTGTTAATGCAGATTGCTTCGTAAACATATTCTGAAATTTCTTACATATTAATTGCTCAATGATTTTACCTAATGAGGGCATATTTGCTTCATTATAGCATTGCATATCCTTGCATGACATAAAATCAAAAAATATGTTCGCATTGTCTGCATTTTGTCTTCATGTGCATTGACCTATGTATTTCCAAACTTAATCGAACACTTAAGAGGCTCGTGTCCCTAAGTTCGACCTTGGGCTTTCCCAAGTAAAAAAATCAACTACTTTTGATTTATTGATGTTATTTCCAAGCAGCCTTTGATGGATCCAACTCGGTCGATTACAACACATTAAATTGACTTATTAAGAGGCTGGATTTGCAGTTCGCAAACCACGCATTGCAAATCATTCATTTCATGCGTACTTATCATAATAGGGCGACCGTGTACCACCTAGGTAGGGCAACACCAATACGGGTTCCTTCAGACAAATCTACAGGTTGCATGCCTGACCTGTAGTTCTACTCCCATCCATTCTTAACATAAGACACGATCCTTTTCAGGCTCCAACTCAATACACGTCAGATCACATGATGTAATTCCTCTGTTAAGCCGTCAACTTGCATATTCATCAATATTGAGTATAGACTTACACATATAATAATTCATGTGCGTATATATACTCATATTTATGCTCATTTTAACTCCCAAACCCTAACTTTCCAAGCCACTGCATTTATTCGATTCTTAGACATTATTTTAGTGGAAATTACAAAGCAACTTTCTATATTTTCTCAAAAATAGCCAAATTAGGGTTCTTCGTAGCGAAGAACATAAAATCAGAAATTTCAATGATATCATATGAGAACCCAACAACAAAAGAAAAGATTTCGTTACCTAATCAAGCTCTCTCTCATGTATGCAGTGCTTTATCATTATTATTATTTAGAACAGATGGTTTATAGCTCCTGAAATATTCAAATTTCATTTTCGTAATAAAAAACTCTAAGAACGTGCCAAGAACGCGAAGGAAGAATGGGGAACACAAAGAAAATGCAAAAAACATGTAGAACACGAGGAACGCATTTTTCTCTTAAAATTTCGGTAGAGTTTCCCCTTATATCGGGACATTTTTCAAAAGAAAAACGAAAAGAGTTTCCTATGTAAAATCGTCGAGAGGAAAGAAACAACAAAACTGAAAGAACATAATAGAACTGCAAATGATGAAGAATCGGTAGACTTCTCGTCCTCCCAGCAGCGCTTCGCTAGTGCTCCTTCCCCGCCTCACTCCTCCTCCCAACCTCTTGACCCTAGCCCTCGGGAGAGTGGTGGTAGTGGAAATCGTAAAGAATGAATGGGTAGGGATCTATTTATAGGCTTCAGAAAACCACTAACCATGGTTAGTAAACCACAATTTAGACCTTAATCGCAGTTAGTGGCCTATGGTTTTGGCCAAATCTTATCCAAAACATAGGGATTAAGTTAGAAATTTCCAGAGGATTCTAGATTTACTAATACTCTTAATTAACGCTAATCATGATTACCTTTCACTAATCTTGTTTTAACTTTCGCAGCTCCTTCTTTTGCTAACTATTGATTAGTGTTCTCTAATTGTAATTAATGGTTTTCAATCCGTTGTAAGTTTCTTTAATCATATTTAATTAGTCTTAATGATGGTCATTATGGGTTAATGACATCTTAAGCCTCATTGCTTCTATTTCTTTTGAAAATCACAATAATTTGAAATAAAATCCGATTCATATGAAATAATGGTTTCCTCTTGACGAGACGGATCTTATGATTTAGGATCCGATAGACGAACAAGTTCGAGGATTTACTATTATAACAACCTTAAAGGAAGTCTCGTCCTCAAGACTTACAGTGTAGGCAAAACAACCTTAAAGAGGATTGAAACCATAACAACTCTATATAGAATGCGGATCGTTTTATTTATAACGACCATACACATAATACATAGTGTTATAATTCAAATATGGATAGTTCTCTCTCATATCTACCTCAGGTTCCCATGTGGCTTCTTCAAACTCTTGGTTCCACGACAATACTTTAACTAGAGGTACCTCTTTATTCCACACCTTTTTAATATCTCTATCTAGTATTTGCACATGTATTTTTTTGATATGTCAAGTCTGGCTCAACATGTAGATCATCATAGCTTATCTTATGCTCAGGATCCTTAATATACTTTCTCAAATTTGATATATGAAAAACATTATGTATCACCGAAAGATGTGAAGGAAGTGCAAGTCTATATGTGACTTTCCCAATCCGCTGAATAATTTCAAAGGGACCTATGAATCTGGGTGCCAACTTCCCATGCAAACCAAACCTATGAACTCCCTTCATAGGCTATACTTTTAGGAATACAAAGTCACCTACCTCAAACTCAAGGTTTCTTCGCCTAGTATCACTATAGATTTTCTGGCGACTCTGAGCAGTTATTAGTCTTTTTCGAGCAAGCTCTACAGCTTCCCGTGTCTCTTTGAGTCTATCTGAATTCTAAAGGTTCTTAATCCTGACCTCTAGCCAACATAAAGGAGCAGTACACCATCGTCCATATAGTTCTTCAAACGGTTCCATGCCAATACTTGCATGGTAGCTATTGTTGTAGGTGAATTCTACAAGAGGCAAATGTTTCACCCATGATCCTTTACATTCTAAGGCGCATGCTTGCAACATATACTCTAGTGTCTGAATCATACGTTCTGATTGACCATCTGTTTGCGGATGATATTCTATGCTCAAGCATAACTTTGTGCCTACGGCTTTCATGAAGTTCTCCCAATAATGTGAGGTGAATCGTGAATCTCGATATGAAACTATCTCTTTTGGGATACCATGAAGACGGATCACATGCGTAATATATAACTCAGCACGCTGGTCTGGAGTGGAAGATAAGCTTATTGGAATAAAGTGTGCTACCTTGGTCAAACGATCTATTATAACCCATATACTATCTTTACCACCAGTCGTCGTCTGAGGTAAGCCAATAAGAAGTCCGTGGAAATGCTTTACCATTTTCATTCAGGTATAGGGAGGGGTTATAACAAATATGTGGCTTTTGGTGCAAAGCCTTTACCTGCTATCAAGTGAAACATGAATTCATAAACTTAGAAACATCTTTCTTCATTCCCGGCCACCGAAAGTATGAACGGATTTCCTTATACATCTTCTAATTCCTGGATGAATAGATAATTTAGAGCAATGCGTTCACGTAAGATGTCTTTCCTCAGTTCAGGTGTGTTTGGTACACAAACTCTTGGATGGTTATATAGTAACCCATCTTGTATCTGGACTCCCTCTATCTCATTCTTCTCAAGTTGTTGTCTCAAGTCTTTAAGGATTGGATCATCCTCCTGTCCTTTCTTTATTCTATCTCAGATCTCTATTTTGTATCGGTGAGGAATAGTTATAGTATCAACACTACTATCAAATGGTTTCCATTCACTCAATGTTGATAGTAAACCCCAGAAGTGGATAGCACTTACCAACCCAGGTGAATAAGTTCTTTTGCTAAGGGCATCTACTACGACATTCCCATTACCAAGGTGGTAGGAGATGGTGCAATCATAGTCCTTAAACAACTCTAGCCATAGTCTCTATCTCATATTAAGCTCCTTCTGATCAAAAAGATATTTCAAGCTTTTATGACCAGTGAATATTTCAAAAGTAATACCATAGAGGTAGTGTCTTTATATATTTAAAGAGAATACTATGGAAACTAATTCAAGGTCATGTGTCGGATAGTTTCTCTCGTGTGTCTTCAGCTATCACGATGCATAAGCAACTACCTTACCATGTTGCATAAGAACTGCCCCAAGTCCTTCTTTAGATGCACCAGTGTACATTGTAAACCCTTCCGAGAGGTAGAGTAAGGATAGGTGCAGATGTTAGACATTCTTTCAGTGTCTGGAGACTAGTTTCGCATGCATCGGACCATATGAATGGGACTTCCTTCTGAGTTAGCCTGGTCATTGGCAATGCTATTCGTGAAAAGTCCTTCACAAATCTTCTGTAATACCCAGCTAAACCCGGAAAAGATCGTATTTGTGTGACAGCCTTCGGTCGTTCCCAACTCATCACCACACTAACCTTTGTAGGATCAATTGATATACCTTCCCCAGAAATAACATAGCCTAAGAAGGATACTTCGGACAACCAGAAGTCACATTTGCTATATTTAGCATACAATTTGTTCTTACTTAGTATTTCAAGTGCTTGCCAGAGATGGTGTTCATGTTGGTACTTATCCTTGGAGTAAATAAGCACGTCATCAATAAAGACTACTGCAAAGTGATATAGGAACTCCTTGATTACTCTGTTCATGAGATCCATGAAAGCTGCTGGGACATTTGTTAGTCCAAAAGGTATAACTAAAAACTAATAATGTCCATATCTAGTACAAAATGTTGTCTTGGGATATCCGCATCTCTAATCTTCAACTGAAGGTATCCAGATCTTAAGTCAATCTCAGAATACACAGTTGAACCCTGCAACTGGTCAAAGAGATCATCTATTCTTGACAGAGGATACTTGTTCTTTACTATATTCTTATTTAACTGTATATAGTCAATGCACAACGACATTGATCCTCTAACAATTCTTGTAACTATACTTTTAACTCTCGTAACTCAGATGGTGCCATCCTATATGGAGGGATAAAGATATGTTGAGTATCAGGTATGAAAGAGATTTCAAATTCAGTCTCTCGCTCAGGTGCTAATCCAGGTAGTTCCTCTAGAAATACATCAGGAAACTCACACACTACAGGTATATATTCTATCATTCTGTTTGACCCTGATGTAGTGGTTACATAAGCTAAATAGCCTTGGCACCCTCTCTCTAACAACTATTGTGCCATCAGAGTAGAAATGTATTTGGCATTATCATTGGATGTCTTTCCAATGAACTAGAACTCTATCGAGTTAGGAAGGTCAAAAATTATTGTCTTCTGAAAACATTCAAGGCATGCATGATGCCTTTCTAGCCAATCCATCACAAGGATGAGATCAAAGTCATCCATTTCAATCAGTAATAGTGTAACAAGTAACTAATATCCTGCTTTCAACACTACACAATTATCCACGATTTCTCGTACTATAAATGCTTGTCCTCCTGGTCCCTTGATCAGATAGGACTGTTGTACTTCTACTGGTACCTTACCCAAAGTGGGTACTAACCTTCGAGCAATAAATAAATGTGAAGCACCCGAATCAAACAAGGCATGTACTTAAAAGCCATGAATAGTAACGGTACCTCGTACAACCGTGCCTGAGCTGTAGGCTTGTTAATCTATGATTGCATTGAGCTGGCCATTAGGTACAAGCAAGCTAGAGCCTGCAACACTTTTTGGTGATTGCTGTATAGGAGATGCTCCTTGTGAGCCACGACCTCTACCATGTCTTCCTCTGCGTGTTGCTCCATTGCTCGGGGTGGAAGTTACACTGTTAATTAGGGTTGATTTAAACCCCGAACCTCTCAACTTTAGACAGTCATTCTTGATGTGGCCTTCCTGATGACAGTAATAACACACACGTATTCCTGTTTGAGCTGAAGACCGAACTACAGAGGTACTAGATCCTACTATTGAGTTGTGAGGATATAGTGGAGGTCTATAGAAACCCCCTCTTCATGCCTGACCCAAAGTCTGTGGCGAGCTTATATTGGAACCAACTAGATGATAACAACAGTCTCTGCGGTTATAATTTGCCTTACGTTTGGATAGTCCACGATAAAGTGGAAGCTTCTTCTTTGGCTTTTTTCATCCCTTTCCATCTCAATACGAGAGGCGATGTCCGTTTCTTCATCTATAGTGGTGGCTCTAAAACCTGCAAGATTCTCTCTAAGATCTCCCTGAAGCCCACTAACAAATTTGGTAAGACATTCCTATGGTAAAGCTTCTAGAGATGGCGAGTAACGTAACAGCTCCGTAAAGTGAATATGATAATCTCATACATTCTTGGAACCTTGGGTCAGAGAAGCCAACTCCCTCCTCTTCAGTTCTTCCCAATGGAGGGATAGAAGTGAGCTCCTAACCTTTCTTCAAAGGTATCCCATGGAATGTGATCTACTATATTCTTGGAAATTGCTCTCCACCATCGTCTTGCATAGTCTGCTAGGGAGTAATAAACAAAGTGCACCTAAGTGTCTGTTGGTGCGTGTATTATTCTCAACATCCTGCTGACATCATCAAGATATAGTTATGCCTCAACAGGTATCTCTATGCCTTTGAATCGATGAATCTTTCTCTTTCGGTAATTGTCTAGTAATTTTTGATTTCTAAGAAGGGCCTTCTCCATTGCTCCTTCAGCTGGAGTAGGAGCATATTCAGTAGAAGGATCGTAATTAGATTCTTCCTCAAAATTATGGATAGAACCTTCAATCCTAACATCCATAGTCTAGATGCCTCAGGTCTCTCAGCTTGTGCATTGAGCCACTCCTCTAATGCATGCTTCTTTTGCCCCATCTCTTGCAGCATTGTCATCATAGCCGCTAATTGCCTAGACACGTCTTGGTCTGCCATGACCCTAGGATGAATCAAGGCCAAAGGTTAGGTCCTATACATTTTAACATGATGTATATAAGGGACAATGACTTGTGAATGGTACTGCAGTCACTTATTAAGATCAAAGGATCTTAAGACAACCTTAGTTTCTGAATACCGCCCATAGTTATTAATTATCGAATAAATTACTGGAGTAACTGGGATCTGATAACAAATTTTCTAGACCCCAATTCTGGACCGTCGGATCCTCCCATAACCTGATCTAGTTATACAGTAATAATTTAGTCAACAATCATAATTAACATTCAGAAATAGGCTACAATTAAAATTACTCAGAAGGAAGTATTTCAATATTTTTCCATTCATAAAATAAAGTTTACATGATACATTATCCTATTATAACCATTTACATGTACATCAACTGGAAAAGAAATACACAAAAAGATTAATAACTACCTTACAGAGTAAAGATACTGTGGTTGGATGGATGACTATTATGTTAGCTGACTAGATTATTAAAGTCCTTGTGATGGCTCACCGACGCCTATTTGGGTTTTCCATAAATCATAGGATAATAATTAACGAATGCTAAGTAACAAAGAAGAGAAAAGCAAACAAATGTGTAATTTTTTAAAACTTGTTATCACACAAAGTTTCATTACTTCTCATTAGTTTAAGCCCTATTCCTTTCTATTCCACGTCAGGGGTTAGTCCAGGGAACCCCACCATTACTGGACTCCGAAGCTGTGGACACTTCGGGATTGGAGATTACGTTGGTCTGATGAGCTTATGCTGCTGTACATTTCCTCAAACAATCCTCCAATACTACCATGACAATTTCGTTTTCGTTACCCAGGGTTTCAGACCCTCAGAAACAAAGGAGCATGCCATCCTCGAGGATCCGGTTGCTTAAAACTTCAGGCTAACCTTTAATCACATAACCTAGCAGCTTTAAATACATGTTATCGTGACCTAGCCTCTAATGAACCATCTGTGCCTCCACATGGCATGACTACATTATCCGTCATTCAACCTGAATATATTGGCACCAGTACCACACATTGCAAATCATTAATTTCGTATGTACTTATCATAACAGGGCAACCATGTACCACCTAAGTAGGGCAACACCAATACGGGTTCCATCGGACAAACCTACAGGTTGCATGCCCGACCTGTAGTTCTACTCCCAATCATTCCTAACGTAAGAGACGATCATTTCCAGACTCCAACTCAATACACATCAATTCTTATGATGTAATTCCTCTGTTAAGCTATCAATTTGCATATTGATCAATATTGAGTATAGATTCACACATATAATAATTCATGTGTATATATACTCATATCTATGCTCATTTTAACTCCTAAACCCTAAATTTACAAGCCACTAAATCTATTCGATGCTTAGACATTATTTTAGTGGAAATTACAAAGCAACTTTCTATTTTTTTCTCAAAAATAGACAAATTAGGGTTCTTCGTAGCGAAGAACATAAAATCAGGAATTTCAATGATATCGTATGAAAACTGATAACCAAGGTTTTTTTAGGGTCTAGATAAATATCCAATCGCTGAAGTGACCACTCAAAACTCCTCGGTTGATCAGCAATTAACCCACAATATTGAATAAAATAATTGCATCCCAAAAATGTGGAATTAATATTTATTTTCTCTACTATAAAATGCATAGTGTATAAGCATGTAGAGGTCGAACCACAGAGAGCAAAACTGGTAGCCTATGGTTATCTATTTACACCCAAGTCACTTGTGCATATAATTCTTTTTGTGGATTTTCAAGTTAAATAAATAAATAAATATATATATATATTAATTTTATATTTTTATATTTTGATTTTTAAACACAATATCACACATTGCAATTATATCATCAGTATGGTCTCGTCAATCAACACAGAGAGCAAAACTGGTAGCCTATGGTCTCGTCAATCAACACAATATCATCAGTATGTTATTTGCTGATGATATTGTGTTGATTGACGAGACTAGAGATGGAGTAAATGAGAAGCTTGAGGTTTGGAGACATGCATTGGAGACTAAAGGTTTTCGTATAAGTAGGGCTAAGACAGAATATATGGAATGCACCTTTGATGGAAGTAATGGTGAAGGAATCAAGTTGAAGATTGGTGACGATAACATTCAGAAGAGAGATTCTTTTAGATATATGGGATCTATTTTGCAACATGATGGGGAAATTGATGGAGATGTTACTAATAGAATAAATGCAGGCTGACTAAAGTGGAGAGGGGCCTCCGCTGTTCTCTGTGATAAGAAAATTCCTTTAAAAATTAAAGGAAAGTTTTACAAAGCAGCCGTGAGACCTGCTATGCTTTATGGTTTTGAATGTTGGCCTGTGAAACATAGACATGTGCAGAGAATGGCTGTAGCAGAAATGAAAATGCTAAGATGGATGTGTGGACATACACGTAAAGATCAGATTCGGAATGATGCAATCAGAAAGAAAGTTGGTTTAGCTCCGATCGAGGATAAGATGCGAGAAAACCGCTTAAGATGGTTTGGTCATTTGCAAAGAAGGTCAACTGATGCACCAGTTAGGAGATGCGAGTGTTGGGATGTTGAGCCGGCTAAGAGAGGGCGAGGACGGCCCAAGAAGTGTTGGAAAGAGACTATACGAAGGGATCTTAGTTTTTTGGATATAAATCCGAGATTGACCCAAGATAGATCTGAATGGAGGCGAAGAATCCATGTAGCCGACCCTACTTAATTGTGGGAAAAGGCTTTGTTGTTGTTGTATATTTTGATTTTTAAATTTCCTGATTTTGTATTTTCCTTTTATGTTTTATATATTTTGTATATTTTCTATTTTTTTAAAGTTATATAAAACTATAATATATATACACAAAAGGGGATAAGAGAGAGATAAAATTAGGTAAAAATATCCAAAATTTAGGAATCAAAATGTTTTTTTTGTGAATTTTTATATTTTTCTAATGATTTTTGTGGTTTTTCTATATTTTTTCTAATTTTTATGTATTTTTAAAGTAAACAAAACATCTCAAATATGGGATTAATTAAATATCTGAACTTAATTTGGATTTTAAAAATAATAAATCCAAAATTACTCAAATTAATTTTAATACATAAATAATAATATATAGATAATTACAAAAAAACATATTTGTGGTATTTTTGTAGAATTTTTATATTTTTAGTTGCATTTTGGAGCTTTCTGATTTTTTAATTTTCTTTTATTATTTTTAGGGGTTTTTGCTTTCTAGACTCAATAAATATCAAAATATAACATATATATTTTTTGCAATTTATCAAAAAGTTTTTATATTTTTTTGGCATTTTATAAGTTAGACAAGGACTATTTAGGCTCCTTTTTAATTTTTATAAATAGGTAAAATGCAAATAATGCTAATTAAAAAAATAGGCATGAAACTACATAGCATGATGCATTTATCCCTATTTTTTCTTATTTTTTTGAGCAATGTAGGTATTTTAAATAAATACATAAAGACTACAAAAATGCATGTCCTAGCAGGGGCATTTTTGCAAATAAAATAAAGTCCAAGGGGCTTTCTGCAAAAACTACAAAAGTTTTCAACGTTTATTTATTATTTCACGGCTAAACGATAATTCCAAAACCTGCCAGGGTTCAACTGTAAATAACCCATCATGTGGGATGACACGTGATTCCTACAAGTAGGGACCATAATGCAAATATGTAAAAGTTGAGGGGCTTGCTTGCAAATTTCACAAAAATATAACAAGTAACTTTTATTTTATTAGACCTTTTCTAAATACACAAAACCGCAGGGGTATCACTGAAATTTTCCCACCTTACATGGGACAACACGTGAGGTGACGTGGAATAGACCTATTTACAATTACAAGAAATTAAGGGTTCTTTTTACAAAATTCCACTTTATTTTAAACGCTATATTTAATTTACACAACTAAATAAATAATAAAAAAGGGCAGGGGTATAAGTGTAATTTCCCCCTAAATGTGCATGTTGGCAGATGGCTAGATATGATTCACTTGACACGTGGCGTCCCCTCGCACACCAATGACGGTGTGCCGATGAGCGGTGAAGATTAGATCCAAGAGGGGGATCCAACGGTCGAGGCGTGGCTCCATCGGATTGTGTTGATCAAAAGTGGGTGCTCCTCCTTGATGGCACGACTGAGAGGCAGGTTGGAAGAACTGGGAAGGGGCTCACTGTTGGTGAGCTTCGATCAGCCGTAGCTAGCTCTTCCGGCCTCGTCCAGCGTCGCCAAGCGTCCCTTCATGTTCCTGGAAGCCCCCCGCGTATGGAGATACCTTCAACGAGGCATCTGGACCCCTGGAGTCCTCAGGCAAAGTCGAGGAAGAAGAGGGGGTCCAGGTACCTGTTCTTCACGAGGATCGACTCGATGGCGAGTCCCTTGGTGCGTCTGGACTTGCAGAAAGATAGTGCGCAACAAGATGAAGGTCCCTCGGGCCTTATTTGGTCGAGATGGACGAAAAAATGGGTTCGGCGGAGGTCTTCGGCGAAGGGCGGAGGAAGGAGACCCGATCTCCTGACCCACGATGGATCAGGGTGATTGGATTTGTAACGTCCCGAGCTTAGGTCCCTGGTCTGTTAGCGGAGCATTACTGACCCTGACAACCTCTCGGGATCGGGTCCATACAGACCCATGAACCACTCCCAAAATGCTCAAGCCGGGTTGTTCGGTAGTAATCTCCTAACTTTTTATCCCACCCGGAAATTTCATGTTTCCACGGTGTGGGACCATTTTGGGGTTTTACAACCTCCCCCCTTATATTCGCAACGTCCTCGTTGCGACATGGCACATCACTTCTTCCCAGTGATAGTGGCGGCTGCACGCTCCGGGTAGCCTTTTCCTCCAACCTCTTTGTAGGGGAGGCTCCACCTCTCGGGTAGCCCTTTTCACTGTCAGAGGGCGTTCGGCTCTGATACCATTTGTAACGTCCCGGGCTTAGGTCCCCGGTCCGTTAGCGGAGCATTACTGACCCTGACAACCTCTCGGGATCGGGCCCATACGGACCCGATTAACCACTCCCAAAATGCTCAAGCCAGGTTGTTCAGTAGTAATCTCCTCACTTTTTATCCCACCCAGAAATTTCATGTTTCCATGGTGTGGGACCATTTTGGGGTTTTACAACTTTGTAACGTCCTGGGCTTAGGTCCCCGGTCCGTTAGCGGAGCATTACTGACCCTGAAAACCTCTCGGGATCGGTCCCATACGGACCAGATTAACCACTCCCAAAATGCTCAAGTTGGGTTGTTCGGTAGTAATCTCCTCACTTTTTATCCCACCCCGAAATTTCATGTTTCCACGGTGTGGGACCATTTTGGGGTTTTACAACCTCCCCCACTTATATTCGCAACGTCCTCGATGCGACATGGCACATCACTTCTTCCCAGTGACAGTGGCGGCTGCACGCTCCGGGTAGCCTTTTCCTCCAACCTCTTTGTAGGGACGGCTCCACCTCTCAGGTAGCCCTTTCCACTGTCAGAGGGCGTTCGACTCTGATACCATTTGTAACGTCCCGAGCTTAGGTCCCCGGTCCATTAGCGGAGCATTACTGACCCTGACAACCTCTCGGGATTAGGCCCATACGGACCCGATTAACCACTCCCAAAATGCTCAAGCCGGGTTGTTCAGTAGTAATCTCCTCACTTTTTATCCCACCCAGAAATTTCATGTTTCCACGGTTGGGGACCATTTTGGGGTTTTTAGGAGAATGCAATAAAGAGTGAGATGATGGTGCTTAGAGGGTCGGAGCGTTAACGATGGAGCACGGAGGCTTCCAGGAGCTCGACTCCGACGAAGTACGGGCGGAGCAATTAAGGCTCGATTACCAAGCTAAATCCTAATCTAAAGGCATGAAATTAAACCTACTATTAAAATGCGTAAAAGAAGCAGAGAAAGAACAACTCTTATACCTGGTGGAACACCAGGGAGCAGGGCTACGCTGGAGCGCCGCCGTGGGTGCAACCCCGCCTTCTCCGACTGGCTTCAGCGTCCAGGAGCTTCTCGCAGTCACGAAGAATCGATCTGGACTGAAGGCTAGAGTGGAAGAAGGGTAAAGGTTGACCAAATTTGCGGAAGAAGGCAGTTGCACTTATTTATAAACATGGTGATGCACCCTTATTGACCGGGCTGAATCAAAGAATCGAGTGTGTTTCTGGGTGATCCAAGTAGGTGGCGTGATTGAGGGATTATGGCCGAAGGTTTTCGTAAAGGAATCGAAAGGAGAACATCAATGGTTAGGAAGGGGGAAATGGGAGAAGACGACTTGATAGATGTCTGTCACGCCAGGTGGCTGGGGAAAGAACAGTTGACCACGGTCAACAGTTGACGCGTAGTGATTGGTCCAGCCAGGCACGCTACAGGACAAAACATGCTGGAAATTCCAAAATAAGTACTTTAAAAATAGAAAATGATTTTATTATTTTTCGATTATAAAATAAAAAATGTTTATTATTTTATGTAGTATTTTATTATGATTTTTATTTATTTTTTTCAAAGTATTTTATTTCAAGTTTATTTTTAATGGCTTATTTATAGGTATATTTACCTATATTTTATACAATTTTATTTTTATTTTATATATTTATTTTATTATTTTTTTCTATTATTTTATATATTTATAACTTATTTTTGTGAGTATAAATATATTTTTTATGGGGTTGATGGGGTTGCCCCCTAGGAGCAGCCAACATGGCTGCCCCGCCTCATTTTTCATCAATTTTTTTATTTTTTTTGAAAAATATCACAATGTACATTCATCCCTATATCCCTCCTATATGTCTTTCGAATTTCGTTAGAAAGAGAGACTCCTATGGCCTCCATCCAGACATGGTCGATTTAAAAATTCCTACGACCGTTAAAAAATGATGTCTCGATGGAGGCCGTAGGAGTCTCTGTTTTTGATGAAATTTGAAGGGAATATAGGAGGGATATAGAGATGAATAGACATGATGATATTTTTCCAAAAAAATAAAAAAATTTTGCGAAAAATGAGGTGGGGCAACCACGTTGGTCTCGGGGTTTAGGGTCATAAAATATTTTCAATATTTTATTCTTTTTTCTTTTCTTCTCTTTATTCTATAATTTTGGCATTAAAAACCTTATTTTATGTACAATAAATACCATAAATAATGGATGATATTATGT
The DNA here is from genome assembly GCA_037367405.1 of Ottelia alismoides. NCBI lineage: Eukaryota > Viridiplantae > Streptophyta > Magnoliopsida > Alismatales > Hydrocharitaceae > Ottelia > Ottelia alismoides. The sequence continues at coordinate 536,719 of JAZKJV010001913.1, read as the reverse complement.
GCAAATTAATGCTATTTACATGCAGTAGCTAGGGTTTTTAAGGCCAAAATTATAGAATAAAGGTGATGTAATGGAGATTCATCACCCCCCTATACTTGCCTTTGCTAGTCCCTAGCAAATACTTATGCAATAAGTACAAAAAAGAATAAAGAATAAGAAGAAAAAGAAAAAGAGTAAGAACAAGAAGAAGAGAATTGCTTTCATTTGTAAAACTTGTCCTTACAAATCAGAGTTTGGTGCTTCGGTTAGACCTTGGTGTGCGAATGTGTGTGAAACCTAATTGGGAACCAACTTTAAATCACAACAGCCTTTGAGAGTCCTAGAACTCAGTACAACCCACCTCAAATAGCCAGTTCAGAACTAGCCTACATCATACACAGACCCTTATGACTATGAAGTTGTTTTGTACGGTGTAAGTGATGGTGGCTCTCCCCAACTGGCACGACAAAGAGACTGACTTCTCCAGAATGACAACCCAATGATTCCCCAATCCAGCCCTCTGCCCTCGAGGAGCGGGGTATTCCCTTCTAAGTTCAAGTGGCATCCAACTCAACAGGAGGAGGTGAAGAAAAGAATGGATGGTAGCCAGTGTAGCTACCTATCCCGGGATGCATGACCAATGTAGTCAAGTCATGCATCTGCAGGCTCACATCGTATAACATCGATGCTCAAGCTTTCTTATTTTTTATACAACATATAAACATATACTCCGGCAGATATTTTATTTTTATTTTCAAGCCTGTCCACTTTTTATTTGGAGTTTTTTAACATACTATTCACAACAGCATTTACATAAGGAGTTTTTCCTCTTGAGCTAGAAGGATATCCTTCTTTTGAAGCTTTATTGCAACCCACACTCTCCTGTCTTTAGACTTCATTGAAACTGGACTAGGTTGGGGTGCACTTCCCTCCCTAGACGAGGATGAATGTTTACACATGTATGCATCTCAGACTGGCAAATCCAACCCCCTCAGCACTCCAAGGGAGTTGAGCCAAGTGAAAGGTGCAAGTTTCCAAGTTAGGTCACGACCGACAAGAGTCATGCGTGCTTCTCGAAAAGTTCTATTTAGTCAGTTGAGGTGACTTGAACCCAGCCCTGAGTCTCAAAGAATTAAGCCCTAATGGACCTGAAGTACCTTAAACCTAGTTCCCGTAAGGTTCCAGTGCAGTTAGGTGCAGTAAGGTCCAACCCAGCTCCAATCTTAGCCTTTATTGGACTAGTTCAATCATCAAGCTCACTCAAAAAGAATATGATTGATATGCAAATTCTATACACAATGAATGATGCACTTTTTCACAAAGAATTTAAAAATCAAAGAATCTTTTTATAAAAAGAATTTTTGCAAATAAAAAGAATTTAAGAACACAGAGTATAAAATATTTATAGCTATTTACATGGGTGTGCTTCTTTTTATTTATTTACAAGCCTTGATAATTTCAAAGAATTTACAGGTTTTAATAAAATGGCTTATTTATGTAATTGAGAAAGAATTTTATTTACTTATGTGTTTTCATGTCTTTGATGATGCCTTTATTTCTCAAATTTAGTTGAAGGCAAATTTTGAAAACTACAGTTCAAAATAATTTTTGCAAACCTTTACAAACATTTGAAAGCCATTTTGCAAATATTTTTCAATGATATATATACATTTTTCAAAATATTTTTACAAAACATTTTCCAAACCATTTGCGAATAGGTTTTCAAAAAAAAATTTATTTCATGCAAAGAAAAGAACTTTTGCAATTCAAAACATTTTTACAAAAGTTGAAAACATTTCATAAAAGTTTTCCAAACGGATCACACCATTTTTCAAATCATTTTGCAAAAACATTTTTAACCTGATTTATTAATTAGTATATAGTAAAAGAATAGGTACATATCTTTTCATAAGGATGTATTTTATGTCTAGAAGTGTTTTGGTTCTTAAAGGGTTTACAAGGGATTGCGCACATTTCTATACAGTTATAAGAACTTTTTAGTATAGTGTGTACACTCCTCAAACTTATTTGAAAATTATTTTGCAAAATTTTAAAAACTATAGTCCAAAATAAATTTCACAACTAATTTTTTATAAAAATTTACACATATTTGAAAATCATTTTGCAAAGTTTTTTTCAAACAGTATATATAGATTTTTCAAAATATTTCTACAACCATTTTTCCAACCATTTGTAAATCGTTTTTCAAACATTTTTATTTCACACAAAAAAATAAATATTTGCAAACAAAACATTTTACAAAGGTTGAACACTTTTTACAAAATATTTTACAAACATCCTTTGTAAAGATTTTTCAAAAAGAGTTTCAAACCATTTTTCAAACATTTTGCAAAAAGTATTTTTGCCTGATTTATTAATCAAAGTGTACAAAAAGAGTCTGAGGAGCTACACGTGAATAGTTTTAATACTATCTTTAGCCATAGGTATTATTTAAAATACAAGTTATGGCTTAAAGTATATACATAGTATATACGACCCCCCTATACTTAGCTCGAGTTATGTCCTCATAGATCAAAGAGAAAGAGAAGACATAACTCGGACAGAGTATAGAGAAGTCTAAAGAATGAAGGAATAAATGAATGAACAAGAAGTTGACCGTCCCCTCTATACTTAGGATCAAATAATCCTAAGTATAGCAGACTGTACACAAGGCAGGGATGGTCAAGTGAGAGAATAGACAGACCGTACTCAGGTTATCTCCCCCTATACTTAGGGTAAGATACTCCTATGTATAGTCAAGAAGAGGAGACAATGGAGAAGATCAAAGAAGGAAAGGACACGGGGTGCATACCCCCCTATACTTGGGACAAAGTACATCCTAAGTATAGCAGACTGACAAAAGGGGCGGCACCTTTCGAGTAGAAAAAGAAAATAGAAAAGGAAAGAAGAAAATAAGAAAAGAGAAATCAGAGGAAAAGTTTTTGAGGTGCAGTATCTAAATCTTTTGATGTAGCTGGTGTCGTGGATGTGTCTTCACAACTCAGAACCTGAATCGAATCGACAATGGACAAGAAAGTTTCATGCTCAAGGTAGGGCTTCAGGAGTTGACCGTTGATGACGAATGGTTGTGCGTCAAGAGACAGTTCTGATATGGCGATACTTCCATTGTCACACACTTCACGAACTTGAAATGGCCCTATCCATTTTCTCTTTAATTTGCCCAAGAATATATTCAACTTTGCATCAAATAATCATACTTTTGGCCCAGCTTCAAATGTCTTTCGTCTGATGTGCTGGTCATGCCAACATTTCACCTTCTCCTTGTACATCAGTGTGTTATCGTATGCATAGTCTCAGAATTCCAGTAGTCTGTTCAGATCATCTTTCCTTTTCTGACCGACTTTTCCATGAGTCCATGTTACATATATTAATTGCCCATAAAGATTTATGAATTAGTTCCATGGTCAGATGACATGGCTTCCCATATACAAGACAAAAGGGTGACATGCCCAAGGGAGACTTGTAGACGGTTCTGTATGCCCAGAGGACTGAGTCCAAGAGTTGGGACCAATTCTATCTATCCGGCCTCTCAAGTTTCTACAGGATCATCTTGATTTCTCTGTTCTATAATTCTGCCATGCCATTGTTCTGGGGATGATAAGGAGATGCGACTCGATGGTCGATGTTGTACTCCTTCGTTAACTTTTTGACCTCTTTGTTTATGAAGTGGCTACCCCCATCTGATATAAGAATCTTAAGAATCCTGAACCACAAAATGATATTTTCTTTTAAGAATCAGCATATTGTCTGGTTGTCTACGGCTCGAGCGGGGATAGCTTCAATCTAATGACTCAAATAATCGACGGCAAGAAGGATGTGCTCATATCCATGACTGTTAGGGAAAGGCCCCATGAAATTGATGCCCCACGCATCGAAAACGTCTGCTATCTGAATGATCTTCAGGGGCATCGAGTCCTTTGCTGTGAGTGTGCCCTTCAACCTCTGACAGTCAGTGCATCGTTTGACAAAGGTTGTTGCATACTTGAATAGTGTGGGCCACCAGAAGACACACTGAAGTACTTTTGCTTCCGTCCTATCTCCAGAGTGGTGTCCACCAGATTCGAGCGTGTGATAGTGCTCGAGGACACTATGATGCTCCTCCTGAGGTATGCACCTACGCCAAATGCAATCTGCCCCTTCCCTGAATAAGAGGGATCTTCCCATTGGTAGAAATGGATGTTCGATAAGAATATGTCCTTATGATTTTTCATCCAATCCAGCTGTACTACCCCTGATACGAGGTAGTTGACAATATCAGCGTACCAAATGAGTGAATCCACAGCCAAAATAGCTTTGTCAGGAAAGGTTTCAGCGATGGGTGCACTGTTAAGTGGAGGCTTTTGCTTCTCAATTCTGGAGAGATGATCTGCTACCACATTCTGAACTCCAGGCTTGTCTTTGATTTATAAATCAAATTCCTAGAGGAAAAGGATCCGCCTGATCAGTCTGGGCTTGGCATCCTTCTTCTGCTATAAATACCGGATAACAGAGTGGTATGTGAAGATGATCACTTTTAATCCAAGCAAATAAGATCTGAACTTTTCCAGGGTGAATACCACGACCAACAACTCTTTTCTTTAACAGTGTAATTCCTTTGCACTTCATCTAATGTTTTGTTGGCGTGATGAATGACAGAGGGCACTTTGTCTTTCCTTTGTCCTAGAACATCCCAAACTGCAAAATCTGACGCATCCGTAATGATCTCGAACGGTAGAGACCAATCCGGTGGCTGTAGGACTAAAGCTTGAGTGATAAGCTCCTTCAACTGATTGAAAGCAAGGAGAACCTGCTGATCAACATTAAACTCGGTCTCCTTGCACAAGAGTTTTGTTAGAGGTCGGGCAATGCGACTGAAATCTCTGATGAACCATCTGTAAACTCCTACATGCCCCAGAAATGACCTCACATTCTTCACTGTCTGAGGTGGCTCGAGATTGGCAATCACATCCACCTTTGTCGGGTCGACTTCTATGCCACGTTTGGAAACGACGTGACCTAGCACAATCCCTTATGTGACCATGATGTGGCTCTTTTCCCATATTAGTACTAGATTAACTTCACGACATTTCTTAAGTACTCTGCCCAGGTGCTCAAGACAAGAATCGAAGCTGTCACCATAGACTGAGAAGTCATCCATGAACACCTCGAGAAAACTGCCTACCATCTATGTGAAGACTGCTAGCATGCATCTCTGGAATGTCGCAGGTGCGTTGCACAATCCAAAGGACATTCTCCTGAAAGCATAAGTGTCGAACATGAAAGTGAAGGTAGTTTTCTCTTGGTCTTCGGGGGCGATTGACACTTGGTTGTACCCGGAGTACATATCCAAGAAGCATAAGAACTCCTTACCGACTAGTCTTTCCAGAACCTGATCAATGAATGGCAAGGGGAAGTGGTCCTTCTTAGTTGTTGCGTTGAGATGGCGGTAGTCAACACACACCTACCAAGATGTTGGTACCCGAGTGGATATCTCCTCTCCTTTGTCATTCGTAACCACGGTAAGCCTTGACTTTATTGGAACTACGTGCAAAGGGCTTACCCATTTTGAATCGGAGATGGGAGAAATGAAGCCTGCATCACACCATTTCGTGATTTCTTTCATGAAAACATCCTAGAGGTTTAGATTCAGCCTTTTTAGAATTCACGAGACGACTTAGCATCTTCTTGCAGATAGATATGGTGTGAAGACAACGTCGGGTTTATCCCTCGGAGATCTGATACATGCGAACCAAGCGCCTTGCAGTTTTTTTCTAGAACCTCTAGAAGTCAAGGTTCCTACTCTGGGTTTAGCCTGTTGTTGATGATGATCGGATACATGTTTTCTTCACCCGCAAGGAAAGCATACTTCAGGCCTGCAGGAAGTGGCTTGAGTTCTGGTTCTGATCTGGCCAACTTGTCAATGACTTCAGAAACTGCATTGGTGGTAGGATGTATTGCATGAACTTTGGTAGAGCTGCTGTCCTCGGTACTCTTTTCAGATCTTGGTGATGTGCCGAACAATTCTGCACTAGGCTCATTGTGTTTGGTCTGGAGTGAATCCTTGGAGGCAAAAAGGTACATCAACAACTGGGATTCCGTTTCCCAAGTAACATTAGAGCATGTGTTGATTGTACTTTCCAAGTCCTCCTCTAGAGTGAGGATTTCTTAGGTCCATGGGTCGTCTAATGAAAGTGATGTATCTCTGATTTCTGCAATTAAACCACAATATGCTTCTGGTGCTGCACGGTTCTCATCAGTCATGACTTTCAGCTGGCTAATCATGTCTATGGTGATTTGCTTGCTGCCCGAGCTGACGGTGATCTTGTTAGATCCATAATAAACCACAGCCTCTGAGGTCACCAGGAATGGCCGGACAAGGATGATAGGGGTCTGGAGTAAGGGTACGGATGAGTCCATGTCAAGAACTACAAAGTCAACTGGGAATTGCATTTCCCGCACCTTTACCACAACGTCTTCTAATAGACCTCTAGGTCGCTTGATGGATCGGTCAGCGAACTGAAGGATCATTCATGTCTGCTTGAGGGGACCAAGCCTGAATTCTTGCATTAGTGACGAGGGTAGAAGGTTGATGGAAGACCCACAGTCAAGGAGAGTGCGCTCAAAGACCTAATCAAAGATCTCACAACTGATAAGAGGTGCTCCTTTGTCTTGTTTTTTCTGTGGGAGGTTGCTGATGGCTGCTACGGTGGACATGGTAAGAACGCGCTTCTTAACTTGATTGTGTCTGTTCTTGCGTGCTGGCCGACGCTTGCTGGTACATGCTTCTTTCATACCTTTCTTTATAGCAAGCATGTACTCCATGGCCTTCATAAGAGGAATCTCAAGAATTAAGTTACTAATTATATCCACAATGCTAGGATCAGATAATGCTCTTTTTCTTTTTACAATTTTTTTGGATTTCTCTATTGCATCTGGAAAAGGAATATGTACATTGTTGGAATCCAAATTAGAGTTCTTATTTACATCAAAACCATCGTCCACACACTGTTGTACATCCGGACTACAAGATGGAAGCTGAGGTACTGGTGCTGGTGGACGAGCAAAAAGTGAGGTCTCTACTCCGTCGGTTGGCGAGGGATCGGCTACTGCTGGCGGCTCCTCCAAGGCTGGCGCGACTTCACTTCAGCAATGAGCTTCTTTTCATTCTTTTTGTTTTTGCTGATTTTTTTGTTGTTTTTGTTGGTGCAGATGGTGGTCAGCAGCTGCTGGACTGGCTCCTCCTCCTTCTTCTTCATCATCCGTCCCTATAACTAGCACGGTTGATGTAGAAGATGACGATTCACCTGAAGCTTTATTCCCCTCTTTGTTGATGGCAGGCGCATGCAAGGCCCTATGGCTCCTGAGAGTTACTACATTAGATAAAATAATAGTACATTCATCCGAGTCTATATGCATAGATGGGACATCACATTCTACCTGATTCTTCTTTTTGAAGCTATTGGGGTTAGCTTCAACCTGAGCTGGGATGGTAGTCTTGATGGCAGTCAGGTCATCTAACTTCCAGGTCATATCTACTAGCCCTTTGACAAGATGGGCCAAGCAGTCCAGGGTCGGATTCACGGGAGTGGCCTCAGAAGATTCAGCGTGCAGACCACGCTGTTGCTGCTGGTGTGGAGGCTGAGGCAATGACTGCTGATGGTGCTGCGGTGGGGCAGGAAGCTGAAATTGATGGTAGGCAGGAGGAGGATACTGCTGGTATTGTTGAGGTGGGGCAGCTGCATACTGGTGGAATGGCGGTGGCTGATGGTACTACGGTTGCTGATAGTGCTGGTTTTGCCTCCATTGATTGGCATACTGAGGAGGCTGATGGTATTGCGGCGACGGCTGTGAGGACTATCCAAATCGACCACCCTGAGGTTGGTGGTACTGCCGATTGGCTGATAGCTGGCCATGAGGTTGTCCAGTGGGATGGGCCGACTGTATATCATTACTCCAACCCCATTGACTTCTTGAATCAGGGGTGGTGGTGGGAATGCTGGATCGGCTGCTGATAGGGAATCTGGTTGGTACACAACCATCTGCTGCTGCGGCTGGCTCTGATCAAGCGTTTACACGTAGTATTCGTACCGGACTACCGGTGGCTGCTGGATCAGCTGAGGCTGATGCGGTGGTGATGGATCGTCATCCTTCTCAGCTGGAGCATCTGTAGATGGTGGTGCTGACCAGACAGAGTTGATGGTGCCCACCAGCAGTTCCAACTGCTTGGTGATTTGATCTAGTTTGTCAAGATTCTGTGTCCTCTTTTCGATCACAGCGAGTTTCTCAAGGTCCTGTGATCGCTTCTCAATGATATCAACCTTCAAGAGATGGCCCCCCGATAATGCTAAGTTTTGAGCTCTCATCTCTCTTCACATCGCGGGACGCTGCCATGTGTACTTGCTTCTGGAGGATCTGGGGTTGCTTCTGGTATGCCTTAGATGAAGAGAGGGCGGCCTCTCCTTTGGCCATTTCCTCAAATATCTACCAGACTACATCTTCATCCTTGTTGAAATGCGAACCCCCACATGTTGCATCGACGTGTCGTTGACTCTCTATGTTCAGGCCCCCCAAAAAGTGTTGGACCAGGCTGGTCTTCGGAATCTCATGGTGAGGATACTTTTCCTACAGATCAGTGAATCTCTCCCATGATTCATGGATGGATTCGTGCGCTTCCTGAGAGAAGTTGCTATCCTTGCTTGTATCTGGTTGAGCCGACCGAGAGGGTAAAACTTGTGCAGGAAAGCGGACTTCAGTTCCTCCCAGGTTGTCACAACCTTCCCCAGATGTTTACCCAAGGGAGGGCCTTGTCTTGTAAATTAAAGGGGAATGCCATCATGTTGACAATGTCCAAGGGGATGTTTGGGTACTGAGTAGTACTGTAGATGCGCGAAAATTACTGCTGGTGGATATAAGGCTCTTCATTGCTGTTTCCATGGAAAGAAGGAAGAAAAGCAAGAAACTAGGGCTTCAGCTCAAAGTGAGCGCGTACCGGTGGAATGAGGATCCACTCGGTCATCTGGCTGCCTCCAGGATTGTATGTTTCTTTCAGTGTCGGTTTGGGTCTCCCCTGTTCTGGCTCTTCCTCGTCATCAGGAGGATCACCACCTCCTCGTTTGCCTCCTCCTTCCTCGGGTCTATTCATCACATCATTAAGCATCTCCTGGAATGCAGTATGTGCTATGGCCTACTCTATCAGCTGCTGCTGGATAGCTTGGATAGATGCCAACAACTGTGCATTAACCTGATTCTGATCAGGCATCTATCCTTGCTCTGGCTGAGGAGGCTGCTGACCCTTGCCCTTTCCTTGAGGAGCCATATCAGTGTCTAAATCTGAGGAGATGAATTCCGAATTGAAATCCAGGGCTTGATTTGTCTTCTATCTAGAGAACGAGAGAATCCCAATCAGACCTCTTGCAATCTAATTCCAGCTGTCATGATGAATCTCGAATCAGGGTCAATTCCAGAGTGTTGTTAAGGAATAAAGATATGGACTGTAATCGACTTCCATTCACAACGACGAGAGTGGGACAAGAGCGGTCCTGATTTATTGGGTTATGAAGAAGAAAGGTAGAAGAAAAGGAATCTGGAGATCGACCCGTAAGGTCCGGATCGGGTTCTCAGGAATCGCCTCGAATTATTGGCGAGGTCAAGTTCATGGAATCGATGTAGGTGTCAGCAGGATCCCGACTAAACCATCCATGGATCGCCCTCACGAAGCAAAAGAGGAGTATATGTAGGAAGAAGGATACGATGGTGAACGAGGAATAAAATGGAGTGCAAAACAGTAGAACATCTCAAACTAAGCAAGGGTCAAAGGGAGAAGTACACGACAAAATTTGTGCGAGTGTGTGAGGCCCGATCTTTTTGAACCTTAATCTAGATCCATACAAACGCAATACAAAATTGGGTTCACCAACTCACGCCATGTGAATCTGTGAAGGTTCGGCTACTTATTATCTTTTCAATTTTAGCGTTTTTATTTCAGGCATATCTTATAACAAGTCCTTAGCATGCTAACCCTATAGGAGAGAGAGTACTACCAGAAAAGTATCCCGTACTTGTCATCCTCCTTTGTAACCTGTAGTCTACACTTTTTTGAGGTCCTTGTAACTCTTCCTGGATCCCTACTCAGCCAAAGAAATAGAGAGAGGAAGCTGATAGGCAAAACTAATACTTCGGTTCTTGCTTAGAACAGAATCACCTGTGAGCGTGCAAGAACCTACTCAGACGCAAACCGATGAGACAGACACCCCCGTGAAGGTGTGGCCTATGCTCAGTACTTTAGATCATGTCGATGTTCCACACAAGGTGGGAACACCATCGTTGACAAGGCCCTACTCGATCACGTACGATAGAAGCACCATTACTTCGGAAATCCAGGCGATACACAATGCAGTTACATACTAGGATTTGGGCTCTATTCCTTATGGAACATGCCTAGCTCATGGGAGGGGTTTTGGTCCCTCCGAAGGTACCTGAAAATAATGAGGGCTTTATGAACCCAATATAATTATGATCCATTACAGTTTTTAATTAAGGTCAAAGTTTATTTAGCAGACCCCTTGTTTTAGTTTTTCTGTTTTCACTTTTTTTGAGTATGTTTTCATACAAGCGCCTAACGTTTTTTTTATAAATTTTCATTTAAGTCCTAGGTGCTCAAAATCGGAGGGAGATAGAGGAAAAGCCACGCAAGTCGATTCAATGATGGAAATCTCACCATTGAACCTAATGATGCATGCTGAGTTAGAAGACTTACAGCGCATCCCATCTCTCTCCATGCGGTATGCAAAACATAATTTTTAAACCTATCTACATGGCGGTGTGCAATCGACAAAATCGCTATAAACAGTAGCTGCTATTAATCATGAAGAACCAACTGCTAGTTATTCAGAAATGAGACCAAGGTCCGATCTCTGATGCCGATCGGTGCCCGCCACAATAGGTCCTGCACACGCTGTATACAACATCTAGCGGCATGTGGTCTCAGATCTGAATTACTAGCATTATTATTTTGACTAGATCCATACGTAGTAAACTATAGGAACATGCATTCTTATTAATGTGTGGACCTAGTTACCGAGTTAAGAAGCCTAAATCTAGGGGCTCTATGCACACAAAACACAGTAAAATAAGGCGGAAAGCTCAAAACAGTGGAAAACAAAATAAAACAAGGCGATAAAACACAGAAAACTGCGATGAGGACCCCAAGTGAACAGACACCCGGGGACTAGACCTTGTTGTGAAGATTAGAGTCCAAATTATATCACATTCCAAATTTTCTCTCTCTCACCATAAAATTACAAAAATAGTTTTTTTTCTAAACTAGTCCCTCCATCTGCTTCCTTGGTGCTCTCCTCAGCTGGTCAAGAAGTGAAGACTAGCCTCCTCCATGCTTGGCTGCATCATCCTCCTAGGAAGTCGTCCTCGCATGGCGAGACCTCGCATCAAAGTTGATGATAAAATCATTTTCTATTGGAAGAAAAAGAAATGGAATATAGGTTACTTAATTCAATAGAGATGAAATGAGAGAATACGGATATGGATAAAAATAGTAGTATATACTTTTTTGATATAAGATAAGAATTAGTATTTAATTAATTCAATAGCTTCAAGACAAATAAAACAAGTGAGTGGGATCACAACACAACGAACGAAATCTGGGTCTCAAACCAAGGGGGGATATGGCGAAATTGGTAGACGCTATGGACTTGATTGGATTGAGCCTTAGTATGGAAACCTACTAAGTGATAACTTCCAAATTCAGAGAAACCATGGAACTAAAGATGGGCAATCCTGAGCCAAATTCTTATTTTGAAAAAAATAAAGGTTTATTTTATATATAAATATAAAATATATAAAAAAGGATAGGTGCAGAGACTCAATGGAATTTGTTCTAACGAATGGAGTTGGTTACATTGGTAGAAAGAATCTTTATATCAAAATTACAGAAAAGAAGGATGACCTTATATAAGAAAATTGGCATTAGCATTTTTAAATAATCAAGACAATAAAGTCCACAAAAATCAATCAATATTTGCACCCAATATCAAAGAATTAATTTTTGAATAAATTAATAAATCAGATGAATTATTTTACAAAGATGATAGGTAAAAATAGGCTACGCTCATTGCTCCCTAGCAACGGCGCAATCTGATAACCAAGGTTTTCCGAGGGTCTAGATAAATATCCAATAGCTGAAGTGACCACTCAAAACTCCTCTTTGGATCAACAATTAACCCACAATATTGAATAAAACAATTGCATCCCAAAATGTGGAATTAACATTTATTTTCTCTACCATAAAGTGCATAGTGTATAAGCATGTAGAGGAGAGCAAAACAAGTAGCCTATGATTATCTATATACAACCAAGTCACTTGTGCATATAATTCTTTTTGTGGGTTTTCAAGTTAAAATTATATATACATTTTTTAATTTAATATTTTTATATTTTGATTTTTAAATTATCTGATTTTGTATTTTATTTTTATATTTTTTATATTTTTTATATTTTCTATTTCTTTTTTTAAAAGTTATAAAAAACTATATAGAATATATATATATAACAAAGGGGATAAGAGAGAGATAAAATTAGGTGAAAATATCCAAAATTCAGGAAACAAAATATTTTTCATGCTTTTTATAATTTTCTAATGTTTTTGGGGTTTTTTTCTATATGTTTGCTATTTTTATGTATTTTTGAAGTCAAAAAACATCCCAAATATGGGATTAATTAAATATCCTAACTTTTTTGGGTTTTAAAAATAATAAATCAATCCAAAATTACCTAAATTAATTTTAATACATAAATAATAATATATAGATAATTATAAAATAGAAACATATTTTTGATATTTTTGTGGAATTTTTACATTTTTTGTTGGATTTTGGAGCTTTCTGATTTTTTAATTTTCTTTTACTATTTTTAGGGGTTTTTGCTTTCCGGACTCAATAAATATCAAAATATAACACATATAATTTTTTGGAATATTTCAAAAAGTTTTATATTTTTTTGGCATTTTATAAGTTAGACATGGACTATTAAGTCTCCTGTTTAATTTTTATAAATAGGTAAAATGCAAAAAATGCTAATTGAAAAAATGGGCGTGAAACTACGTAGCATAAAGCAATTATCCCTATTTTTTCGTATTTTTTTGAGCAATGTAGATATTTTAAATAAATACATAAAGACTACAAAAAATACATATCCTAGAAGGGGCATTTTTGCAAATAAAATAAAGTCCAGAGGGTCTGTGCAAAAATACCAAAATTTTTCAACGTTTTTTCAACATTTCAAGGCTAAACGATAATTCCAAAACCTGCCAGGGTTCAACTGCAAATAACCCATCATGTGGGACGACATGTGATTCCTACAAGCAGGTACCATAATGCAAATATGTAAAAGTTCATGGGTCTGCTTGTAAATTTCACAAAAATATAACAAGTAACTTTTAATTTATTGGACCTTTTCTAAATAAACAGAATCATAGGGGTATCCTTGTAATTTTCCCACCTCACGTGGGACAGCACATGAGGTGACGTGGAATGGACCTATTTGTAATTATAAGAAGTTCAGGGGTTTTTTACATAATTTCCGCTTTATTTTAAACGCTATTTTTAATTTACAGGTCTAAATAAATAATACAAAAAGTGCAGGGGTATAAATACAATTTACCCCCAAAACATACGCACTGGCGGACGGTTAGATGTGATTCACTTGACACGTGGCGTCCCCTCACGTGTCGATGATGGTTCGCCGATGAGCGGTGAAGATTAGATCTAAGAGGGGGATCCAATGGTCGAGGCGTGGCTCCATCAGAAGGTGCTGATCACAACTGGGGGCTCCTCCTTGATCAGACAGTTTAGAGACAGGTTGGAAGAACTGGGAAAGAGATCGCCATTGGCGAGCTTCGATCGACCGCAACTAGCTCTTCCAGCCTCCTTTGGCATCGCCATGCGTCCCTTCACGTTCCTGGAAGTCCCCCGCGTCTGGAGATACCTTCAGCGAGGCACCTGGACCCTTGGAGTGCTCAGGCGAAGTCGAGGAAGAACAGGGGTCCAGGTACATGTTCTTCACGAGGATCGACTTGATGGCGAGTCCCTTGGTGTGTCTGGACATGCAGAAAGATAGTGTGCAACAAGATGAAGGTCCCCCAGGCCTTATTTGGTCGAGGTGGACGGAAAAATGGGTGCGGCGGAGGTCTCCGGCGAAGGGCGGAGGAAGGAGACCCGATCTCCTGACCAACGATGGATCAGGGTGATTGGAGGCGCGTGGGATGAGGAGAATTAACATTTATTTTCTCTACCATAAAATGCGTAGTCTATAAGCATGTAGAGGAGAGCAAAACAGGTAGCCTATGGTTATCTATATACAACCAAGTCACTTGTGCATATAGTTCTTTTTGTGGGTTTTCAAGTTAAAATTATATTTATATAAATTTTTTAATTTAATATTTTTATATTTCGATTTTTTAATTTTCTGATTTTGTATTTTCTTTTAATATGTTATATATTTTTTATATTTTCTATTTCTTTTTTTAAAAGTTATATAAAACTATATAGAATATATATAAAAAGGGGATGAGAGAGATAAAATTAGGTGAAAATATCCAAAATTCTAGAAACAAAATATTTTACATGCTTTTTATAATTTTCTAATGTTTTTGTGGCTTTTTCTATATTTTTGCTATTTTTATGTATTTTTAAAGTCAAAAAACATCCCAAATATGGGATTAATTAAATATCCTAACTTATTTGGGTTTTAAAAATAATAAATCATTCCAAAATTACCTAAATTAATTTTAATACATAAATAATAATATGTAGATAATTATAAAATAAACATATTTTTGGTATTTTTGTGGAATTTTTACATTTATTTGGATTTTGGAGCTTTTTTATTTTTTTATTTTCTTTTACTATTTTTAGGGGTTTTTGCTTTCCGGGATCAATTAATATCAAAATATAACACTTATATATTTTTTGGATTATTTCAAAAAGTTTTTATATTTTTTTGGCATTTTATAAGTTAGACATCGATTATTTAGTCTCTCGTTTAATTTTTATAAATAGGTAAAATGTGAAAAATGCTAATTAAAAAAATGGGCGTCAAACTACGTAGCATGAAGCATTTATCCCTATTTTTTTCGTATTTTTTGAGCAATGTAGATATTTTAAATAAATTCATAAAGACTACAAAAATACATGTCCTAGCAGGGGCATTTTTGCAAATAAAATAAAGTCCAGGGGGTCTATGCAAAAATACAAAAAGTTTTCAACGTTTGTTTACCATTTCAGGGCTAAACGATAATTCCAAAACCTGCCAGGGTTCAACTGCAAATAACCCATCATGTGGGACGACATGTGATTCCTACAAGCATGTACCATAATGCAAATATGTAAAAGTTCAGGGCCTTCTTGAAAATTTCACAAAAATATAACACGTAGCTTTTATTTTGTTGGACCTTTTCTAAATAAACTGAATCATAGGGGTATCCCTACAATTTTCCCACCTCACGTGGGACAACACGTGAGGTGACGTGGAATGGACCTATTTGTAATTACAAGAAGTTCAAGGGTTTTTTTTACAAAATTTCCACTTTATTTTAAACCCTATATTTAATTTACAGGTCTAAATAAATAATAAAAAAGGGTAGGGGTATAAGTACAATTTGCCCCCAAAACATGCGTGTTGGCGGACGACTGGATGTGATTCACTTGACACGTGGCGTCCCCTCAGGTGCTGATGACGGATCGCCGATGAGCGGTGAAGATTAGATCTAAGAGGGGGATCCAACGGTCGAGGCGTGGCTCCATCGGTAGGTGCTGATCACAACTGGGGGCTCCTCCTTGATCGGACGGCTTAGAGACAGGTTGGAAGAACTGGGAAGGGGCTCGCCGTTGGCGAGCTTCGATCGACCACATCTAGCTCCTCCGGCCTCCTCTGGCGTCGCCAAGCGTCCCTTCACGTTCCTGGAAGCCCCCTGCGTCTGGAGATATCTTCAGCGAGGCACCTGGACCCTTGGAGTGCTTAGGCGAAGTCGAGGAAGAACATGGGTCTAGGTACCTGTTCTTCATGAGGATCGACTCGATGGAGAGTCCCTTGGTGTGTCTGGACATGTAGAAAGATAGTGTACAACAAGACGAAGGTCCCCCGGGTCTTATTTGGTCGAGGTGGATGGAAAAATGGGTGCGGCGGAGGTCTCCGACGAAGGGAGGAGGAAGGAGACCCGATCTCCTGACCAACGATGGATCAGGGTGATTGGAGGCGTGTGGGATGAGGAGAATATGATAAGGAGTGAGATGATGGTGCTTAGAGGATCGGAGCGTTAACGATGGAGCGCAGAGGAGCTTCTCGGAGCTCGACTCCGATGAAGTACGGGCGGAGCGATTAAGGCTCGATTACTAAGCTAAATCTTAATCTAAAGGCCTGAAATTAAACCTACTATTAAAATGCGTAACTGAAGTAGAGAAAGAACATGTCTTATACCTGGTGGAACACCAGGAAGCAGGGCTATGCTGGAGCACCGTCGTGGGTGCAGCCCCGCCTTCTCCGACTAGCTCCAGCCTCCAGGAGCTTCTCGCAGTCATGAAGAATTGATCTGGACCGAAGGCTAGAGTGGAAGAAGGGTAAAGGCTGACAAAATTTGCGGAAGAAAGCGGAGGCACTTATTTATAAACATGGTGATGCACCCTTATTGACCGCGGTGAATCAAAGAATCGAGTGTGTTTCTGGGTGATCGAAGTAGGTGGTGTGATTGGGGGATGATGGTCGAAGGTTTTTCGTGAAGGAATCGTAAGGAGAACATCAATGGTTAGGAAGGGGAAAATGGGAGAAGACGCTTGATAGATGCCTGTCAAGCCAGGCGGCTGGGGACAGAGCAGTTGACCGCGGTCAACAGTTAACGCGGTGATTGGTCCAGCCAGGCACGCTACAGGACAAAACAGGTTGGAATTTCCAAAATAATTACTTTAAAAATAGTAGATAATTTATTATTTTTTGATTATAAAATAAAAAATGTTTATTATTTTATGTAGTATTTTATTGTGATTTTTATTTATTTTTTCAGTGTATTTTATTACAAGTTTATTTTAATGGTTTATTTATAGGTATATTTACCTATATTTTATATAATTTTATTTTTATTTTATATATTTTATTTTATTATTATTTCTATTATTTTTTATTTATAACTTAATTTTGTGAGTATAAATATATTTTTATTTTATTTTTATGATGTTATTTGTACTCTTTAATAAATATGTAAGTATGTTATGTAGGTATATTTATAGGTATTTTAACTATGTTTTAGGTATACTACTTTATTTTATTGTATTTTATGAGTTTTATTTTAGTTTTATATTTTAGTAGAACATGCATATTATTTACAATATTATAAAAATATGAAAGAATAAAGAATTAAAGAGTATTTTCCTCTTTTATTTATATACATAGATATTTCGCCTATATAATTGTACATGCTTATTTTATTTTGTAGTTTCCTTTTGATTTTATTCTAATTTTTATATGCACATGTGTTATAAATAATTTTTACAAAATTATAAAAATATGAATTTTAATGAATATTGAATAAATTGAATATTTTAATCGGTAGATTTTACAATAGGGGCCTAAAACCTATCTTTTACACAATAACTCGAAAAAAATATAAACCACCATCATTAAATAGCTCTTGAAAAGTTATATACAATTAGAGGGTGATTTTGCTATGTTTTGAGTTTTTATTTTAAAGATATGGGTCTGTGAACTTTGGCTTCTGGCTTTTTATTCTGGGTATAGAATGAACACTGCATATTATTTTTGCACAAACTCAATTTTGTATTTTTATTTACATTATTATCTACAACTTTTATATACAAAGTTTCTTTATTTGATAACTAAATAATAAAGAATAAATTAGGTGTAAAAATGCATAATTAATGAATAAATAAATAAGGTATTTATTGTATTTTTGGCCCTTATCTCCTCCTACTTTATTCCTTGTCGATCAAGTCAATTCTTGCCTTGGTCTTGGGGTTTAGGGTCATAAAATATTCTCAATATTTTATTCCTTTTTCTTTTCTTCTCTTTATTCTATAATTTTGGCATTAAAAACCTTATTTTATGTATAATAAATACCATAAATAATGGATGCTATTATGTGCAAATTAATTCTATTTACATGTAGTAGCTAAGGTTTTTAAGGACAAAATGATATAATAAAGGTGATGAAATTGAGATTCATCAAAAACCCAACAAGAAAAGGAGATATTGTTACCTAATCAAGTTCTCTTTCGCGTATGTAGTGCTTTATAGTTATTCTTTTTTAGAATGGATGATTTATAGCTCCCGAAACAATCGAATTTCATTTTCGTAAAAAAAACGTTAAGAATGTGCCAAGAATGCGAAGAGTGAATGAAGAACATAGAGAATGCGGGGAACATATTTTTCTCTTAAAATTTCAGTAGAGTTTCCCTCTATATCAAGACATATTTCTAGAAATATTTTGGCAGAGTTCCCCTCATATCAGTACATATTTATAGGAAAATTTTGGCAGAGTTTTCACTTATATTGGGACATTTTTCAAAAGAAAAACGGAAAGAGTTTCCTCTGTAAAATCGTCTAGAGGAAAAATAATAAATAGAAAGAACATAACAGAACTACAAGCGATGGAGAATTAGTAGAATCCACGAGTCTTAGATGAGTGAAGGTGTTACGAATCACAGGGTTCACTATCATGCATAGCCTCCCACACCTAAGTAGTGTATTACACAGATTTCTCCTCGAAGCACAATAGAAAACGAATAGGAATGGAAGATGAATAAAAAACTAAGCTAGAAAAAGATGAATCGAAAACCTGGCTTAAGTTAGAGTTTACTTACGAAGCACCCTAGGAGAGGATCGTACCTTCCTACTCCTCATTCTCCCAGTAGTGCTTTGCTAGCACGTCTTCCCCGCCTCCCACTCCTCCTCCCACCCTCTCAACCCTAGCCCTCGAGGTAGTGGTGGTAGTGGAAATCGTAGAGAATGAATGGGTATGGGGTGAAATTTATAGGCTCCAGAAAACCGCTAGCCATGGTTAGTAAACCATGGTTTAGACCTTAACCACGATTAACGGCCCATGGTTTTAGCCCATGGTTTTGGCCATCTTATCCAAAACTTAAGGCTTAAGTTAGAACTTTGTAGAGGATTCAAGATTCACTAATGACGCTTAATTAACGCTAATCGTGATTAACTTTCACTAATCATATTTTAACTTTCACGGCTCGTACTTATCTTTTGCTAACTATTGATTAGTGTTTGCTAATGGTCATTAGTAGCTTTCAATCTATTATTAGTTTCTTTAATCATGTTTAATTAGTCTTAATGATAGTCATTACGGTTTAATGACATATTAAGCCTTCTTCTCTTTCTTCCAAAAACCATAATTCAAAATGAAGTATGATTCACAAGAAACAAATTCCGTTAGTTTCCTCTTGATGAGACAAATCTTATGATTTAGGATCCGATAGATGAACAAGTTCGAGGCTTTACATTATCAAACATAAGCAACGCCGTCTTCGCAGTATTCGAGGGATGATGGGAGATACCTTGGTGAGTTCTAGTACTTTGCTCCTTCCAGATCGACCACCAAATAGAGTCTCTCTTGGATTTCATCTGCTAATAGGATGTAGAATTCGAGCAGATGTTTAAGATTGCAAAAAAAGCATCCAAACAATTCACATAATGTGAGGTACCCCTCCTTCCAACCTTATGTGGCGTCCTAGGATCCGAGTTACCCATTTACATAACATTCGTATTATTTAATTCACAATAGTTCTCATCGAGTACAGAAATGCAGGGAGAATTATTCGTAAGATGAATGCCATTCACAATAAAATAACAAGCCACATAAATACAAACATCACCAAAAAAACAATGCATTCCACACTATAACATTTCCAACAAATAGTTTGAACAAACATCACTCCCATATAGACCAGGATGTATAAAAAGAAAATTTATTATTTCATACATGTATCTCCCAAAAGTATGATAGAATAGAAAGTAAGCACAATAAAATATCAGTTGTCTATACAAGATGCTGTCATGTATACCGTCAAAAGAAAAATGTCACCTGACAACCAAAAGCTAAGAACCTGGTCAACCAAAATAGTCTGTTGCAGGCGCCTTCACTGTCATCCATGTTAGGGACAAAGGATATGTAAACAATTATTGTTTACAACCAGTAAGTATTATAGTTAAACATGAATTTAGGTGTTTACAAAATGAAATAAGTAGATAAGTAATGACATCATATAATAATTTAACTATCTGCATGGAAAGAAGGTTATCTAATAACTCACTATACTAAACAATTTCTCACTAACCACACCACAATGCTCAATACTTAGTATTTACTGATTATGAGATGATGTCGTAGTAAGAGATCTAGATTTATGTCATGTATTTTCATTGATGTCATTTGTAGGATGTAGTGATCGATCTTATTGAGATATATATGATTGATGATGATTTACATGTCACGATCTCTTCCTCACCAAAATCTACTAGCAGAACAATAACCAAACCAAGTAGTGAAGAAGCCCCGTAAGGGACTCATTCGTATCACTTCCCTAGTGGAAGAGCGGTCCAGGGAGAAGCTAGTCAAAAGTCCAACTATGCCCCTAAGATGGGTGGGAGAGACTCTTAGGTCCAAGTCGCTCCGCTCCTACCCAAATAGGTGTAGGAACCGGTTAAAGAAGCTCAGAGAAAAATCGAGCGTCTTCCAGCCTAGGAATTCTAACAGAACTCAGGGTCAGCGGAACTGGTCAAGAGAAAACACATGCATCTCAGGGAAGCAAAAAAAACTGTGAGCTCATGATAGAAACTGAGAAAGATACTGGAATCCTAGACCCACACACTAGGCGGTCGATGTCCAATCTGAGCATCATAACTCCAACGCAATTTAGGGTCACCGCATCCTCGCACGATCATGTGCAAGGGGCACCTCGACTGCCAAAGTGTCTAGATCATCGATTCACAACCATATGGATGCATTTGATTATAGATTCAATTCACATTCCAATGAGAATACTATTATTAATAAGGTCAAGGACCACTCATATACAATGTGATTACAAATTTGATGCATAGACTGGATAATATAGCACACAAGAAAAATAAATTCCAAAAAGAAAGAAAATCAATTGCAATAGATGTGAGTCCACGCATAACATGGATAAAACAACAAACAAACTAGGAACATTACCAAGATCGATGCTACCCCCCCCCCCCCTCAAATTAGATCAACTATTTTGGTCCAATTGAAATGAGTATGACTCATGTATGGAGTATTCTAATGAGACAGACCTTACATTGAGAAATTGTTTCTCCTAAGTCCACCAAGATTAACCTGTGTATATCAATGTTCAGGAAGGCGGTATGCAGTATTAAGTTGGAGGGGTCACTGCATAGAGAGTATGCAATATGCAGGAGAGTATGCGGGTAGTATGCAGTTTTATGCAGTTTGGTATTTTTTATTATTAAAATATAAATAATGTTTTAATATCATGTTAATATCATCTAAATATTATATCTCTTGATTATAATAAAGAATTGAAGATACAAGGAACAAAACTATTGGGATAAAAAGTAATATAGAGTCAAATGAGCAAAAACATCAATTGAAATAGCGTTATTTTGGTTGTCCGAGTTTAGGTTAGGGTTTTAGAATATGTTTATTTGAAAATCAACCGCATAATCGACCACATATATGGTATACTCGGTTGTGTATGCGGCCTGGCCCGCCTATATGCTAATTTGGTCATACTTGGAGTGCCAAGGCTTCCGAGTATGAGTATGTGGCCGAGTATACGATATACTCAGCCTATTTCCTGAACACTGGTGTATATATTGATATGTATACGCAGATATGTCAGACGTATGTGTAGTTGAATTCACAAGTTTATTCTGCATGTGATGAAGGAGATCCATAGTCATAGAAGATCCATTTATTTTTCGCAGATACATAATGCAAGATTCCTACATGCTAATAGAAATCATGGATTCATATTTGTTATTGTCAATGCAAAGAAAACAAATGCTTCTTTTGATGGTATGTTGCAGCATATTATACACAAACACGACACAAAAGATAGGTATAACATCAATGAATAAGGGGAAACTCTCTTTAAGGTGGTTTGGATATGTGCACAAATGGCCATCTGATTCTTTGTTAAGGCGTGCAAAGGCAAAGGCATGTCTAAAAGGAACTATCGGAGATATCTTGGCTTGAGTACTCAAAACTGTGTGCTGGACTGCGCTCATCTCGTGCACTTGTAGTCTTTATGTGCATACACCTAGGTTGTTGAGTAGGCCTTGCATGCTACGTGCAACTGCATTCAAGAGTTGTGTCGTGAATGATGATTCACACAACACGTAAAAAAGAGAACTAGCATGATCATTCATTGTCTTCAACTCAACACTACATTATAGAGGACCTTGCCAGCTGACAAAGCATCTTATGTTTTTCAGTAAGAAGCATGCTTCCAAAAAGGAAGGATGCTTTTAGAAAAAGTGGACACATTTAGCACCAGACATGTTATTCTAACTATCCAAGCATGAAGTAAATTCCATTTATAAACACCTTTCCAATGATCAAGTTCAAATTATCTAGTACTAAAGTTCAAATTACCTAGTACTAAATTCCAGACTACGCAATAGTAACAGTTTCTTACAATAACATGATTAACCCTGCCAATTGCTTTTCCAGGCAACCAAGAAAATTTACTATACTTACATGGTGAATACTTACATGATGATCATAAATTTTGAATTGTTCATATTTTAGTTGGCTCGAAGAAAATAAAAATTAGAAAGAACCCCTAAAAATTACAATTCTTGGCTCAGTAGATTTTAATAATTTACACGTAATATCATTTTCAGATAGAACATTTTACATACAACAAAACAGACTACTAAGGAGCTTAAATTAGGCTTTTCTTTTGAAAATTCCTGAATACAACAACAACAAAACCTTTTCCCACAATTAAGTAGGGTCGGAAATTCCTAAATAGGAAGAGAAAATTCATTCAAGATTTAGACTGAAATTTGCCATTCATAAAAATATGTAAAAAACTTACCTATTGGTTTTTCTATGGGCGAAGCCATTTATAAAGATAGTGAGTATTGGAACTTGGACACAGCTACAAATTGGGGACGCAATACATACTTGTGCAATCTAAAGCACCAACTCTACACAAATATTTTTCCGAAGATCCAGAAGCCAACCATCAATTACAAACACACATCAACTGCTAAGAACACATGATTTAACGTGGAATCATTCTTCTAAGAGGAGAAAACCATGAGGGGACAAAAGTTAAAATAACTACATGCATAACAGTAATGGGAAGGTTTGGCTTACACCTCGATCCCTAGGAATGAAGAAAATGGGGCCAATCCATGTTTCCTCACCAAAGATGCTTCCATGGCAGCAATAGCGACAATGAGAAGAAGAAATGGAGATGGGTTCTCTGTTGGGAAGAAAAGGAGAAGAAGGAGTTGGGGAAGAAGAGAGGTCGATGGTGATAGAAATAAGGGGAAGGGGTGTGCGTGGAGGAAAGTTAGGAGGAAGGTGCACACATGTGTGTTTCTCCTCTCTTTTTTTTCTTTTTTCTTCATTTCTAATTTTGATGAAATGCCCAAATCATCACCATTACCACCTCGAAACCTGGTTAAGGTTGTAATAGTCCGATTCGACCATCTCGTAATGACGATCAAAATGAGTCTAATGTTCATATTTTTCTGACATAAGATGAGTCCAGAATTCGACAAATACATTTTTGATTCATGATTAAGTTTTGTAAAAAAAAATGTTCAAATGATCTCTGATTGATAAACAATTGATTCTGTTGATTTAGGTTCATCGATATGAAAATAGTGATGGTCTCCGTTCATTTCGGATTGCGTCGTGGGTTTTTTTGGAGACACGGGGTACAATGCGATTGGATTTTGGTTGATCACACCCGACCAAGATCTGATCCATGATCTACAGATCGATCCATGCTCACTCGTCATTAATTAGATTTTTATCGGATCGCACGGACCCAAGTTGGGTTAGATTTGGGTTCGGATCCGATTGTTTGGACCCAAGGGTTACACATAACTGGTAAAATTGGGAAAGTTTAGGGTATGCATCATGTAAAGACAATGTATGCAGTAAGTGGTGGGCGAGGATTTCTGCATCAGTCAGGTAGAGTAGGCAGCAATCTGCCAAGATCATAAAGGTGTATAGCTTATCTGGGTTATCAAATTAAGAGTGTGCTACTGACCATAGAAAGAAAGATACTCTAGGGTGGAATTGAAGGCGAGGGTTTGCGCCTCATGCATCACAGAAGCATAGAGACCGTATCGTTTACATTCTAGTTCGAATGATCATACTAGTTCTAAGGGACAACATAAACTAAAATTTTTTTAATGAAACCACATGACATGGGAATAATTCCCATGTCGTTTCCTCAAGATCATACATAAGTAATAGGATTACCTCTTGAAGCATGATTACAATCCACGAGTCTGTAAACGAAGAGACCTATTGCCTTAAGTTCGATCCTACAAAGTGAGTACTTGCAGGCTCTCTGATGAAAAGCGTGTTTCCCACAATTTGAATCAACAATCTGAGCGGTGAACATCCTGATTTCGTCTCACGAAATCTGATGTCTCCTTCATTAATCAGTCATTCCGTTAGCACACAACTCTCAGTAAACTCTAGTGTGGATGGCCATTAATATTTGAGAGAGAGAGAGAGAGATATGGTTGTTGGACGTACAAGTCCTTGGCAGCCCATTAATGTAATACAAGTTATTTTTTATCATGTCCATCTGAATTAAATGATTATGAATGCACTTAATATTAAGATCTTTTATATAATAGAGATTTTGTACTGTAATCATATTGAATACCATGCAATTGGGAGGACACAACTGACATTAACATGTGATATTCAATAAAGATCTCCCGTCTGAGAAAGAGATGACAATCTTTCTCTCAAGATTGATCTCCAATTGACTTCTTGATGCATGTACTCTGCATAAAAAAAGATTTTCGGAAGTGTTGTAATAATCAAGTCAAAGAGTTGACTTGATTAGGTTGAGATAAACTAAGACCTGGATCATAACTGTCACAATATGGTACACATCCATTGACACAGAGACATATATGCACATATATACCTGATTGTGCATATTTTATAGACTAATAAGTTGGTGACCTAACCAAGGTCCATATACCGACGAGTTGGTGTGCATATGAAGACTTATGAGAAGTATGATCTCTCAAAGGAATCATACATGCTTATAGTTTATGAATCGGGAGATAGAGCTCACTCATGAAATAATTCTGGGCCATAACGAATTCCATACATGGTCATCTTATTTATAAAATAAGACACGAATTCGAGATATTAATATATACTTTTGAAAAGTATATGATTAATATTGTCGTCCAATTATCAAATGAGAAATCTATTAGTTTATTCCGAAGAAGACAATTAAACTAGGGCTTTAACTTCAGATATATTAAAGTCTTCAATAATGAAGGATGAATGAGTGTTGGGAATACTTAGGGTTAAATCTATCATAATAGATTATCTAACATGACACTTCCATTTCGAGGGAATGATGAAATCAGATGAATTTTAATGACTCCATTTCTAAGATTAATTATTTAAGAATTAATTGAATTAAGTCTCATCTCATTGAATAATTCCCAATTCCAATTTCAATTTCAATGTCCAAATGTTGAAAAGTGAAATGATGATGGAAATTGAACAAAAACACTCCTTGAGTCATTTCTATACTTCGAATGGTTTGGAATTGATTAGAAACGATCAAGGAAGTTGGATTCAACTCACTAATACTTTCTCCAGCTCATGGAGAGAGTGATGTGTTCTGTTGAGCTCATTTAGAGTGCAAATTATTTCAGCTCGAGCTCAACATTATAAATAGATGCATTTTATTCAAAATGGTATAAACTGAGAAATTGTATAGTTATCCAAATTTCAGGTTACTATATGTGGATAGTATGATCTCCCTGACATTATATCTAAGTATCCAAGATTTCTGTTCACTAGTCATAATTGGATTATGACTTGTACTTAATGATATCAATAATATGATAATAATTTTTATTATCATGGATATATGTATATCCAGGTTTTTTATGGATATGATTTGCATCATATATATGTATTTGATTAATATGAATATTGATTCATAATAATCAATATATATTAATTTATTTGAATATAATTCTTTCAAGTCACATTTGTGAATATGATTCACATTGACTTTTAAATGTAAATTGGATTTACATTTTTTGAATTTATGAATATGATTCATAAGCTATGAGGGTATTTCTCATAAAGTTACCAATTATGATAATTGGATTTTCATGATAATTAAGCAACAAATATAATCCTATTTTTGGAAACAAAAGGGAGCGTGTATGTGACACATGGCACCACCATTGAGAGTTATACTCTTGATTTGTTGCATTATTTGGTGATAATTAAGCAGCAACCTCCATCTATATATGGAAAGGGGAAGGGTGCATGTGTTGTGACACATAGCACTGTATTGTCGAGTCCTTGAATTGGACTCTAACTTTATTTGTTGCTTAATTTATTAATTAATTTAATTGGTGATTAAAAAGAGATAGTTCTAGCCCTAGTTCTTAGTGAATAAGGACTAAATCATAACTATTGATCTCTCATCCAAATGCCATCATCATAGATGTGCCCCTAAGAGTAAGACTCTAAGGGGACATCTACAATGCGTATAAAAGAGAGGGAATGCCTCTCTCTTTTTACAACATATGAAATAGATGAATGCCTTTGCTTTTTAGAGCCAAAGTTGCCTTGATCTTTGAGTGGGAATTCTCGAGAGTTTGAGACTCTCAAATATACGTCCAAGGTGCTCTCCCTATAGGCCTACACATCCACAATCAAGCTTGCATCTTCTCTTCATAGGCATAGTCCTGCAAGAGACATGATCATCTTCTTCAGCATGCTTCGCGTACACGCAAGAAGACTCGATTTCATGAGATGAAATCAAAAGCTTGATGTTTTGTTGATCTCATCCTTGGGTTGACAAACTTTAAGAAGAAGTAGATGTAAAGTTCATGGGAAGCAACACGACTAATCATCATGACTACGAGAGTAGAGTCCTCGGATCAGACTTTATCTTTGAGGTCTCTTATTTTAGAGACTCATGCTTTAAGAGGTAACCCTAATCTACTCCTAATATTCATTAGAATATTTGAAATCAAGTTTGGAAATAGTTCCCTTGAGAATATGTTTTCTCTTTGCATAAATTTTTTTGTTATGTTAAAACTAGCATTCATACAATGAACACTTCGAATATAAAAACAATTACATTATTTTTCCGTATTTTCGTGATGCGATGTACATAAATAATTTATTTACTTTTCTTCAATGGTGTGTAGAGAGAGAGAGAGAGAGAAAGTTGTTTTAACTTAGTTGTTTAAAAGAAAAGGCTTGGATTAACCATTCTTTTATAGCAAATTGAATGGTGGAGATGCACTCCTAATTTAAATCAATGGCCAAGATATTATTGAAATAATTTGGAACAATATGATTAAGTATAAAAAGAGAAATAAGTTGAAGACATTCTCCAAATTTAATTCAATTAAAATCAATCTCATTCTCATGAATAAAGAGAAAGAAGAACGTCACCTTCCAAGAATGAGGAAAGGAGATAGCCTCCTTACTCAGTAGAATGGTGGATGTCCCCATTGAATTGGAATGAGAATTTCTCTCTCCAATCTCCTTTCCAATGTAATCTTATTACATTATGTCTTTATTCATAGAATTATTTGCCAACAAAATATCACCAAAATAATTTCAAATTATTTTATGATAATTGCAAACAAAACATTGATAATTATGAATCATATTCAACCACCCAATATTAAATGTAAATCATATTTACATTTAATTGTACCATTTTAATCCAATTCACATTTAATTGTATAATGTGCTCACATTAAATTATAACTTGTAAATCTTATTTACAATTAAATCTCTCTCTAATATTATGAATCACATATTCAAAATATTTATGATTATTCTAGACAGTGTTATTCACATTAATCTTATCTATGATAATTACATTCTATTTAATTATCTTAGATGCCGCTCTACATGTGTTCAACTAATGTGAATCATATCCACATTGTTATTAATAATAATTAAATCCTATTTAATCATCAATATTCCAATGCTCATATATTCTCAACAATAGAATTGTTCTTGAACTCTTTTCAAGAAAACATGCTTTCTTCGTGGATACTTGGAGATAACGACATGCTGACTGTATATTTCATGTATAGTGATTTGTATATTGAGATCTGATCTCATATCCAGATCTAAAAGACCGTTCAGAGCTATCTGATCAAGTTAGATAGAGTATCTAATATTTTCATTATATCTGAATCATATTCAGATCATTGTCCAACATTTGAACTAAGATTAGATAACTAGTTTACTGAATGGAGTCACTAAAATCCAATATATTTCATCACTCCCTCAGAATGGAGGTGTCATGGTTATTCAATGGATTAAGATCACGTCATGTTCGAGTATTTACAATATCAGTATATCCTGCATATTGCAAGATTTGGAATAAACTCGAAGTTCTGATCACATTTAAAATGTTTTCTCTGGGGGTTTTATACTTAAGTTTCTCATTCAATTATTGCGAGTTGGTATCAATCATATGCTTTCCAAAATCATATATCATACCTAAAAGTCATGTCATAATTCCAAAGAAATATGTCCATTAACAGAATTTGGTTGGTCCCAATATCTCATGAGTAAGCTCATGTCTTTTGGTTCAGTAGTGAACTTGTATGATCCCTTTGAGAGATTATATTACTCATATGCCCTTGTATGCATACCACCTCGTCGGTGTATAGACCTTGATTAGGTCATAAACCTAATGGTCCGTCGAATGTACATGCTTAGATATATAGTAATACATCTATCTCCAGTCGGAGGATGCATGCATGTATCATGACAGCTTTCTCTATAGGTCTTGGTTATCTCAATCTCGTTAAGTCAACTCTTTGATTTAAGTTATCGGACACCTTTGAGTATTTATACAGAGGACATGCATCAAGATGTCATTAGGATATTAGATTTGTAATAAGGATTGACATCTCATTCTCTGACTAGAGATCCTTTCTTGACAATCGTTTAACATTGCTAAATGAGTCCTCAATCTAACTCTTTAGATATCATCTCAACACCAGCCTCTGTGATCCAAATATTGTATCAACATGTGTGATTACAAAGATGGCCATGGTACATAACACTAATTGTACTAAAGAACCTTATTAGTGCATGCATTCATTAATCTGATATATGGAGTGAAAATCAAGAACTTTTATTCATATATAAAAAGATTACAATAATGTTTATTCTAGAAACGGTTTGCCCAGGGCTCACATATCTAACAATCTCTTACTAGCCTCGGAATCATTTAGATACAATCTTTAAAACTATGCTCATTACATGCTGGTCAAAAATATTTTGGGATAAAGGTTTGGTAAGGGAATTAACAACATTATCGACAGAGGTCACCTTGGTAACGATGATGTCACCACACTTATGTATCTCCCGAATGATGTGGTATTTTCTTTCCATGTGTTTGCTCTTTTGATGTCATTTGGGTTCCTTCACTTGAGTTATGACTTATGTGTTATCACAGAGTAGCGTGGCAGGAGTATTAGAGGAAACTATGACAAGTTCCAAGATGAACTTGTGTAACCACACTGCCTCCTTCACAACATCCTATGCAGAAATGTATACAGCTTCTGTCGTTGAATTAGCCATAGTGTCTTTATTCTTACTTCTCCAGCTCGCAACACTACCATGTAACAAGAATACTAACCCCGAAGTTAGCTTGCGGTCGTCAATGTCATTTTAGAAGTATGAATTTATGTCTCCTAAGACTTAGAGATCGCCATCTCCCCAGACCAAGATGTAATCTTGTGTCCTTAGATACTTGAATAAGTTATTCACTGCAGTTGTCCATAGTAGGATTGGTAACGACTTACCACTCCCACTACATGATAGATATCTGGTCTTGTACACATCATGGCATACATTAGGCTTCCCAAAGCTGATTTGCAGGTGCATCCAGCCATGTCCTTCTTATCCTCAACACTTTGAGGAGCCATCCCTTTAGATAGGTGTATACCGTGTAGTAAGAGAAGGAATCCTTTCTTGGAATTTTTCATATGGAATCATTCCAAGATCTTATTAATGTATCCATGTTGGACAATCCTAAAATCCCCTTTTCTCTATTTTTGAACAACTTCAGACACAAGATATAAAAGGCTTGGCTTCTCAAGATCTTTCATCTCAAAGGCATGGGACAACCATGCCTTAACACTAGTCACAATTTTCGTATCTTTCCGAATGATTAGGATGTCACCTACATAAAGCACGATGAACACAATGGCACTCTCACTAGGCTTCTTGTATACACATGGTTCATCAGGATTCAGAAAAAAATCACAACTCTTTATGGTTTCATCAAATCTAATGTTACAACTACAAGAAGCTTGTTTGAGCACATAGATGGATTTAGCTTGTACACTTTAGCTTCCTCAGCTTTGAAACCCTGGGGTGCTCCATATAGATATACTCCAGGAGGTATCTATTGCAGAATATGTTCTTGATGTCCGCCTATCATATGTCATAGTCAAGATGTGCATTGTAGCTAGCAGTGCCCTGATGAACTTAGGCATAGCCACATAAGAGAAAGTCTCATTGTAGTCGATGCCTTCTCTCTATGTGTAGCCCTAGGGTCCGAGTCGTTCCTCAAAGGTCTCTACCCCCCATCAGGTCCCTTCTTTTTCTTGAAGATCTATTTACATCCAATGGATTTTACCCCTTTAGGTGGATCATCTAGGGTCCATACACCATTCTTGTGCATGGAGTCTATTTGCAGACTTCATTGCTAGCATTCATCTATCCATATTATAATCCGTGAGTGCTTCATCAAATGAAGTTGGATCATTGTCAGACTCTCCTAACACATTGAATCCATACATTTGATGTGTTATATCCGCCCTCAAACTCCTTTGAAGAGGTACATGTGTTTCACCTTCATTTACTTCTTCAGCTTCTTGTTCGGGAAGCTCAATATCCTTACCGGATTCTATGAGTTTCTTTACTTCATTATTGTCTTAACTTTTAATGAAATCATCATCTAAGAAATTCACATACCTAGAGACAAATATTGTTTTAGTATTAAGGTGTAAAGTTGGTATCCAATACCATACTGTACATGCCTAATGAAGTAGCACTCTCTAGTGTGAGATCCTAGATTACTTGCATCCACACTCTTGGCATGGACCAAATAACCCCAAATCCTCAAGTACAGATATGCTAGAAATCTTATTAAGGATATATATTACAGTCTCTATTGCATATCCCCAGAAAGTAAGATGTAATTATGCTTTAGTCATCATTGATCGAACCATATACGCGATGGCCCTATTGTGCCTTTCATCAACACCATTTAGTTGGGGAGTTCTGGGAGGAGTGTGATTGGATACAATTCCTTTCTCTTTAAGGTACTCCTTGAATTCTTAAAGATGTACTCATGACCTCAATCAAATCGAATCTGTTTAATCTTCATATAAGTTTAGTTCTCAACCAAAGCCATGAATTCTTTGAACTTTTCATAGGTTTCGGATTTATGAAGTAATAAGAAGATAAATCCATATCGTGAATTGTCATTAATAAATGTCAAATAATATCGATATCCATTTCAATTCACGGTATTGAAGGAACCACATACATCGGTATGTATTAGGCCAAGTATACCTTTGCATCGTCTACCCTTGCTTAGGAAGGGTACTCTAGTCATTTTACCTTGAATGCAATGTTCAGAGGTAGGTAAACTTTGGATCTGTTGAAAAATCTAACAGTTCCATCTTTACTAATCTATTGATCCTATCAATAGATAAATGATCCAGCCTTTGATGTCAAATCATGGTTAAATGTTTTTCGACATCTTTAGATCTTTTAGTGTTTTTTAGAGGTAGTATCATCCATGTAGATTCATTAATGCACAATTCAAAGAGTCTTTCTGGATTTTGAAAACCATCTGCAATATGTTCACCGCAACGACTTATGATAAATTTCTCACAAAAAAGAAATGAATATGCATTTCTAACTAACTTGGATACAACAGATAAGCTCCTTTTAACATCCGGAACATAGAGACACTCTCTAAGTAATTAGACTCTCATATTATATAATGATAGTCTGCACGTCCCGGTGACTGTTGCATCGGATCCCATCTGGATGACTATCTCGATCTCATCAAGCTTTCTGATTTTTTGAAATAGATGCAATAAATTACATACATGAACAGAAGCACCTGCAATAATCCAGGTACCTTCTTATCCTACGAGAAAATTATTTTCAATGATGAAATCCGAGGATCAATCTATCGCCTTAACAAGATAAGACGATAATCACTATGCTGACCAATTCTCAAATGAATCAATAATCAACCAACAATTATATGATAAATCAATCAATGTGTGTAGGTTAAAATTTAATATAACTCTATAAAGATGTGTATAGTGCAAGTATATAGAGTGTCAAACACTGGGAGCACCTGTACATGGTAGTTAATTATTAATAATTATTTCTAATTAATAATAATAATCATTTTTGTATTTTTCTTATTTTTCATCTTTTTATGTGGGTTTTATTTATATATTATTTTTTATGTATTTTTAATTAGTTTTATATTTTTAGAATTTTAATTTTTAATTTTGTATTATGTTTTCTTTTTAAATTTTATATTTATTTTTGATTTTTAAATAAGAAATATATTTTTTATATAATAATATAGATATTATATCTTACATATAAGTAATATATATAATAGATAATATAGTTATTTATATTTATAAATAGGTTAAAATATATTTAAATTTTAAAAAATAAAACATCTTTGTGTTTTTATATTTTGCTATGTTTTTGGTAGTTTTTATATGATTTTTATAATTTGATGGCTTTTTAAAGCGATTAATAAATCGAAACAATAAATATATTAAATATATGAAATAGCTTAGTTTAATAAATATTTATAAGTCCAAAATAAACCCAAAACTATTTTAAATATATAGTATCTATAATAAAGAAAAGCCATAAATAGAAAGGAATATTTTTGAATTTTAAATAAGTTTTATTAATTTTTATACATATCTTAGGGTTTTCTATTTCTAGGTTTTATATTTTTATACTTTTGTGATTTTTGGCTATGTGAGAGAATATAGTATAATATATATAATATTTTTTTTGGAATGTTTGGAAAAAGTTTTATAATTTATATGGATTTGAGAATAAATGCACGTTTTGGACTTTTAGAAAATAAGGAAAATAATTAAAATACCAAACAAAATTTAATGGAGAACAAGCAATGTATCAAGCATCTAACATAATTTTCCTAACATTTTTAAAGCAATAAAACTATTTAATATTCACAAAATACCAAAAAAAATTTCACAGTTACAGGGACTTGGTTACAAATATAAAAAGCTAAATATTCGTTTCAGAACAAGTCCTATAAGTTTGAGGGTACAAATGCAAAATTTACATCACTTCATGCAGCTCTAGCGTGAGGAGGGAGTACCAAAGTACAATAATACAAAAGTACGAGGGTTCAATTAAATTTTTCCTATAAATATTACTGTAAATATATTATTTGCATTACTAAATAAAAATACAAAATGACATGGGGGCCTTGCACTATTTTCCCAAGGTGAGCTCCTGATTGGTGTGTCCGACAAAGATGAACGGTCGTAGGCGCGCCATGTGGGGTACGCTTAATATGGACCACTGGAGTTGGACACCATTTCATTTAAATCCAATGTCCCATATTAGATCTGGGATAGTCCATCAATCCGTCAGTGTTGAAGCTAGGAAGAAGAACGCGGAAGAATGACATCCATGTCCTCCTTTGATCTTCGATTCTTCCCATTTTCGATCAGCACCTACCTCGTTGATGAGCTAAATAGCTTCCTAGAAGGTTCCCATGGTTGTAGGAGGGCTCAAAGATGTCCATGCCTCGTCAGAGGAGGCTAGGAAAGCTCCTTCTTCTCAAGGACTTGGATTGTGAATTCTTCGTACGATTCAATCTCTAGGTGCCTATTTCAAGCCTCAAATCTACAGAAAAGAGATAAGGGACTTGAGGGCTATGTCCTCGACCTGGTACTGAAGCTGGCAATGCAAGAAATGAATGTGAGCGACAAGCCTCCGACGAGCAACGGAACAGAGGCTCTATTCACTAATCTAATACATATCAAGTTGATTAGGGTGAATGCTTTTGATGAAGAAACGACTAGGAAGATGATGAGATGATTTATGGGTCGAGACAAGGACCGGATCACAGTGGAACAAGCGACTAAAACACTAGCTCCGACGAAATACAATTTGCCTTAATTACGCTAAACAACAAAAAATCAAACTAACCTAAGATTGAATCTATGCTAAGGAAATAAATGCATTTTAAATAACCTAAAATCTACTCCTCAAAAAGGGTGTACCTGGAAGCAAGGGAACTTTTATCGGAGGTGCTCTGGTGAGTTGGATCACTTCTTCGGTTGCCCTTCTCTATGCCGGCAAAGCCTGGGAATCACTTGTTGTCACCAAGGACTCAAGCAGAATGACTCTTTCGGGTTACAAGTAGTATAGAGAGGATTAAACTCAAAATGAAGATGAAGGTGGGTTTTTATACTAGTGGTGAAGGTCCATCTCATGACTAAGATGGCATGCGAAGGAGAAGGGGTTGGTGAGGTCTATTACTGTGGTTAGGTAGAGGATGATGGGCCGCACGAAAATGGTGAAGAAGTCGAGGGGAGAAGAGTCATGAAGGAGGTGTAGAAAATGGGAGAAGATGGGGTTCTTGAGGTTCTGACAAAGTTAAAGGGAGATCCGTGCTGGGGAGTATTGACCTGGAGGTCAACACTCGAAGGTGCCTCATTGGTCCACATTGGACAAAAAAAGACAAAATAGAAACTTAAAATACGTATAAATTAAATAAAAATAGTAAATAATTTTATTAATTATAAATTAAAATAAGAAAATATTTATAATTCTATAAAATATTTTCTGTGATTTTTATATTTTTTACAACATAATTTGTAAAATGTTACATGTGTATATAGGTATAGTTACCTATATTTTACATATTTTATTTCTATTTTGTATTTAATTAACATGATACTATATTTATATAATTTATATATTAATAATATTATTAAACACATATGTACATATTTTTGTTGTATTTTAATAATTTTATTACATATATAAATAAATATATGTATATATCTCAAAGGTATAATATACATATATATACACTATAATGTATTAATTATTTTAGGTGTATTTTAAAAAATTTTAATTGTGTTTATATTTTTAATATGTTATATAAAATATATAAAATAATTCAAAAATATAAATGGAGTAAAAATGTAAAGAATAAAATAAACTAATTTTATATATAGATGGGGAGTACAATAGTACCCCAGAAATCTAGCTTTTGTATCTTAATTCTATTTTAAATGAAACTATCTTCATTAGATAGATAGTTTAACTTGGAATGCAATGAAGGTGAGTTTAGTTCAATTGGAGTTCATATGGAGTAGATATTGGTATGTGATGTTCTGTTTGTGGCTTTTTCATCTGTGTATACAAGTTGAACTGTGCATGATTTTTATTGGCTATTATTTTAAAATTTTCTATACATTAATATATATATAAGTTTCATGTTGAACATTCCATTATTTGAGGTGTATATAATGAATAATTAGTCTAAAATTCCTATTTATATAGTATAAAATTAGGATTTCTAGACAATATTCATGCCCTTATCTTCCCCTACTTTATTCTTGGTCAACCTAGTCAATATTGACTTGTTCTCGGGGTTTAGGGTCATTCAGTATCTTTGATACTTAATTTAATTTAATATTCTTTTTCTTTATTCTTTAATTTTGTATTTAAATAACAAGCATTTAAGTGTCAATTATAATGTATACATATTAATGTTATTTACATGTGTTTTGATAGGGATTTAAAGACAAAATGGAAGAATAAAGGTAGATGAATGGCTACTCATCTCCCCCTATACTTACCTTTGATAGTCCCTTGCAAACACTTATTAGAAGAATAAGTGATGCAAAAGAGAAAATAAAGAAAGGGAAAATAACGAGCTTAGAATGATATTGATTTTTAAACTTATCTTCATAAAATCAAACTTTGGAGCTCAAAAAGACATTTGGATTGTTAATGTGTTCGGAACCTTGATGGGAATATCATCTAAAACTTAACAGCCCTCAAGTTCCACAATCCTCTATTCAGATCACCTTAATAGGCAGGTCAGAATAAGTCTATTAATACACAAATCCTTATGACTATGAGCCTCACTTGTATAATGTATGTGAATGTAGCTCTTCTCATCAAAAATAGAAAGAAATAGTCTTCCTCGGCAAGGTAACCCTAATTCCCCAATCTAGCTACTCTTTCCTCAAGGACCGATGTATTTCTTTCAAAGTTCATGTACAACCGGCTCAAGAAGAGGGGTTAAAGAAGTGACCAATCTAGTCACATATCTTGTGGAGATTTATCCATATAGCCAAATCTCCGGCTGCAAGCAACCTTAAGATTTTGGCTTTCAAGTATAAAACTTGCTTATTTGATACATACTCCGACGGGAATTTATTTTTCATTAAAATTTCCCCTCTATTCTTTTGGAGTCTTTATTTCGTACATATTTTTATGCTATATACATCAAATTTCACATAAGGAATTTTTCTTCTTAAGCCAGTATATTATCCCTTTTTTGAAGCTTTATTGCAACCTACAACATCATATTTTTAGGCGTATGCCACTAGATCGGGTTGGGGGCACTGGCCACCTATTGGGACGACGTATGTTTCGACACGTGTGCTTCTCAAGTCAAAGAATCATGCCCTCACCACCTCATCAGAGTTGAGCTAAGTGCAAAGTGTTTGTCCAAGTTAGGTCATTATCAGCAAGAGTCATGCATGTGCTTCAAAATTTTCTACTTATGCTAATTAAGATGACATGTGAACATAGCCTAGTGAACTCAAAGAATTAAATCTTGTTGACCTGAAAAGTTTTTATTCCGGTACGTATAAGGTTCCTGTGAAACTAAGTGGATTAAGGTCTAAACCACGCTCCGATATTCAAATTTTACTTAGACTAGTTTAATTGACAAAATCATCCTGAAAAATGCTCATGTAATGCAAAAATATTTTTGTAAAGAAAGTTTTCTAGTTTTGATCTGTTTATGGGATTTTTCAAAATATTTAATAAGATTTAAAGGAATTTTGAAAAAATTTCAAATTTTTAGGGATTTTGAAAGGGGTTAGTGAATAGAATGTATTCACAAATGTTATGCGCATATTTACCAAGGATTTTATACAAGGTATATACATATATGTATATATTTTATACAAGAGCTTTTATTTAAATAACTTTGCAGTATTATTATATACAATATGTTCAAAACATTTGATACATATTCTAAAAACTTATTTTGCAAATAATTTTTCAAAGATTTTTTCAAATATTTTTACAAAAAAAATTTACAAACTTTTTACAAACATTTACATATAGATATTTTTTGAATTTTTGAAAATATTGTACAAAGATTTCTCAAAGGTTTTCAAAAGATTTTCAAAATATTTTGCAACCATTTTCAAAATCATTTTACAAAACATTTTCAAAATAATTTTTACAAATAATTTTTCAAAAATTTTCACACGTATTTACAAGAGTATTTACAATTGGTTTATTGTATACCCTCACCTAGTGTAGTATTACCATATTATTTAAAAATACAGAAAGTATGAATTATGTCTAACATATGTATAACATATATACGACCCCCTATACTTAGATCTAACTATGTCCTCATAGTGATCAAAGAGTTAACAAAGGAATACATAACTCATGATAAGTATATAAAAGTCTATACTACAAAGACTCAATAAAATAATAAGAAGTCGATCATCCCCACCTATACTTAGGATCAATTAATTGTAAGTATACCATATTGTCCACAAAGCAGGGATGATAAAGGATTAGAATTCAAAAAATAATCAATGACTCAGCATATACCCTTATACATAGGGTAAAATATCCCTGACCATAGAAAAGAATTAT
The DNA here is from genome assembly GCA_037367405.1 of Ottelia alismoides. Lineage (NCBI taxonomy): Eukaryota > Viridiplantae > Streptophyta > Magnoliopsida > Alismatales > Hydrocharitaceae > Ottelia > Ottelia alismoides. The sequence goes on along the minus strand of JAZKJV010001913.1, from coordinate 498,456 downwards.
CAACAAGTTAGAAGACAAGCGAGGGAGCATTAAAGAATAACTCAAATGCACTCATCTCCCTATACTTAGTATCTGATCATCCTAAGAATAACAACGATGAATGGGATGAATGAATAAATGTAAGAATGAAAGTTTTGAAAGAAAATAAAAAAGAATTAATCAAGAAATATGTTTTTGTAAGCATTGTTTGAATCTTATGATGTTGTAGGGAGATCATCTTCAAATTCCACATTGATTCAATCAGCAATGGACATGAATGTATCACGCTCTATATATGTCTTCAACAACTGCCTGTTGACTATAAACGGTTGTGTGTCAGATGACAACTCATATATCAAAATGCTTCCATTGTCATGCATAATCTTTACCATAAAAGGGCCAGTCCGCTTGCTCTTAAGCTTGCCCGGGATATCTTCAACCTCGCATCGAATAACCAAACCTTTTGACTAGGCTTGAAAGTCTTTCTTTTGATATGTTTATCATGCCAGTGTTTGAATTTCTCCTTGTACATTATGCCATTATCGTATGTGTAGTATCAAAATTCCAAGAATCTATTCAGATCAATCTTCCGGTTTTGATCACCTTCTTGTGAGTCTAGATTGCAAATATTTACCGACCAAAGAGATTTGTGAATGAGTTCCACTAATAAATGGCATGGCTTTCCATATACAAGGCGATAGGGAGACATTCCCAACGGAGTCTTGTAAGCAATTTGATAAGCCCATAGAACTGACACAAGAAGTTGAGATCAATTCTTCCTATCCCGCATAACAAGTTTTTACAAGAAAATCTTAATCTCCCTATTGGATAACTCGGTCAAGCCATTCGATCGTGAGTGGTAAGGAGATGCGACACGATGATTAATGTCGTACTCCTCGATAAGCTTCTTTACTTCTCTGTTGATAAAATGGCTACCCTCGTATAAAATTAAGATCTTGGGAATCCAGAACTACAAAATAATGTTGTACCTAAGAAAGCAGCAAATAATAAAACTATCAGCGGATCGGGCGGTAATAGCATCCACCGAATGACTCGCAAATCAACGACAAGCATGATGTATTCAAATCCTTTATTGTTAGGAAATAGACCCATCAAGTCAATCACTAAAGAATAAAAAACATCTAAAATCTGAATAAAATTGAGAGGCATCAAATCTTTTGAACCAAGGGTTCCTCCTATTTTCTGACAATCAGTTCAACCTTTAACATATGTTGTGGCATCCCTGAATAGTGTAGGCCACCAGAGGCTACACTGTAATACTTTCGTTGTCGTTCTTATTCCAAAATGGTGTCCTATTACTTCAAGCTTATGACAATACTCGAGGACAGGGGTATACTCCTCTTGAGGAATGCACTGATGCCAAATGTAATCCGCACCATCACTGAAAAGGTATGGATGTTCCCACTGCTAAAAATAAATATTATACAAAACTTGTCCTTCTTTATCCACGTCCAATTTTATGGAACTTTATCAGAGATGATGTAGTTCACAGTATCAACATACCTGGGGAGAGAAGCAACATCGAGAATAGATTCATCGAGAAAAGTTTCTGTTATCGATATACTACTCAACGGAGTCTCTATGCATTCTATTCTCGATAAATGATCTGCTACCACATTCTTAACTCTAGATTTATCTCTAATTTCCAAATTAAATTCATGGAAGAGATGGATCCAATAGAGAAGATGTGACTTAACATGTTTCTTCTGTTGTGAATACCTGATGGCAGAGTGGTCAGTATGAATTATCACTTTTGAATTGAGAATATGCGAGCAAAATTTCTCGAGGTTGAATACAACTGCCAGCAGTTTTTTTCTCTATTACTGTATAATTCTTCTATGCTTCATCTATTGTTCTCCTAGCATAGTGGATAACATAACGTAATCCACCTCATCTCTGTTCCAACACTACCCAATTATGAAATCCGATGTATTTTTCATGATCTCAAATAGGAGAAACCAATCGAATGGATGTAGGACATGTGCCTTATTGACCAATTCTTTCAAATGATTGAAGGCTTGAAGAACTTTCTGATCAATAACAAAGTCGGTCTCCTTGCCTAAAAGTTCTCTTAGAGGTCGGGAAATATTGCTGAAGTCTTATATGAATCTACGATAAATTCTAACATGCCCCAAAAATGGCATCACATTCTTCAATGTTGAAGGTGGATAAAGTTTGGCAATTACATCCATCTTTTTCGGGTCGACCTCCATACCTCATTTGGATACGGCCTGGCCCAACACAATTTCTTCTGTAACCATGAAGTAACTCTTTCCCCATGACAACACAAGATTTACTTCATGACATCTGTGCAATTCTCGATCTAAATGCGCAAGAACAAAACGATTACTATAGATCGAAAAATCATTCATGAAAACCTTAAGAAACTACCCACCATGTCAGCAAAAACGTTCAACATACACCTTTGGAATGTAGTGGGTGTATTACACAATCCAAAGAGCATCCTCTTGAAAGCAAAAGTGCAAACGAACATGTGAAAGTTTTTTTCTCTTGATCTTCAAGAGTGATCACCACTTGGTTGTACCCGGAGTACCCATCCAAGAAACAAAAGAACTCTTTCCCTACCAACCTCTCAAGAACTTGATCAATAAAAGGTAGAGGAAAGTGATCGTTCTTGGTCACTGAATTCAAGCCCCAAAAATCAACACAGATATACCATGATGTAATTACTCAAGTAGAGATCTCCTTTTCTTAATCATTTGTAACCACCATAGTTCCAGATTTCTTTGAAAATATGTGTAATGGGCTCACCCATTTCAAATTGGAGGTAGGATAAATAAAGGTAGCCTCACACCACATCATTATCTCCTTTGTGACTACATCCCGGAGACTATGGTTTAATCTTCGCTGAAACTCATGGGACGATTTACTACCAACCTCTATGTAGATATGGTGTAAATATAAGGCCAGATTTATCCCTTAAAGATCTAAAACATTCTAACAAGAACCTTACAGTTTTTCTTTAGAATCTCTAGCAAGCAATATTTTTGATCCCTGATCAATCTACTATTGATGATGACCAGATACAAATTCAACATACTCGTAAGGAAAGCATACTTTAGGTTTGGTGAAAGCAGCTATAATTCAGGTGAATTCCGAGTCAGCTTCTCGAACACTTCAGAATTGCATTGATTGCTTGTGCATGATATGTAAATAAAGAGGTGGTATCCATCTTGGTCACTCTTTGTTCAAACAATAAAATACTGAATATATCTGCAATGATCTCCTCTTATTCAATTTGGAATGGATTTTCATCAAACAAATCGATTTTCTCATTTCAGTTTCCATGCTGGTAAAGGTACAAACATTGATTATGCCTTCCAAGTCATCCTCCTAGAAGAAGATTTCATAGATCTCAATATTATTCAAAGATAAGTATGGGTCTATGATATCCTCAATAATGTCATAGTCTTTTGTAGTCGGTTTAGACTTGCTATGCTCAGATGTGCTCTCTACATCTTTTGGCTCGGTGATCATATCCATGGTGACTTTATCACTACATGAGCAGAACATGATCTTTCTAGACCCATAATCAACCGTCGCTTTGATTGTTCGAAGGAACAACCGACCAAGTATAATCAGAGATTGGAGTAATGGTGTAAGGGAATCCATGTCCGGGACAACAAAGACTGTTGGGAATTTCATGTCCTGCACGGTTATGATAACATCTTCCAATAAACCCTAGGGTTGCTTAATCGATCGATCAGAGAACTATCATTCTCATTGATTTAAGTGGACCCAGTCTGAACTCTTTCAAAAGCAATGTGGGCATGATGTTAATGAAAGTTCTCTGAAAAATCTGATAAAGCATTTTACACCTAAATAAAAGGTGCTCCCTTGTCTTTCTTCTCTGTTGGGTGATCACTGATCTCATTCACAATACTATGGTCAGGATACGCTTTTTATGATGTGTCTGTTCTTGTGGGGTTGATGTTTTGATGTACATGCCTCTTTCAATCCTTTATTAATAATATGCATGTATTCCATGGTTTTTAACAAAGGTATTTCAAGAAAGATATTATGCAAAATCTCTACAATTGAAGGATCAAACAACATTATTTTTAATTTTCTGATTTTTTGGAATTTAATTGTATCAGGAAATGGAATACTTATAGAATAAAAAGTATTGTTCTTATTTAAATGTGAATCATCTTGTACATATGAATGAATAGAAGGGATATAATCTATTGCAGCAAATGGAAGATTAAAAGTAGTAAATACTGCTTCATCGATCGGCAAAGGATCCGTAGTGAGTTCTGTCTTCTCCTCGGCTTTGTCATCTCGACCATGGTTGTTATTCTATTTTTTATATTTTTCTTCATTCTTTGGATTTTATGGTGGTCTAGTGCAGCTCCTCCTCCTTCTTCACCCGGACCTGGTGTTGGATCAGTTGATGCAGAAGATGACAATTCGCCTTGCAAAGCTTTATTCTTCTCATTGTAGGTGGCATACAGATGCACGGTCATACCGCTCCTGAGAGTCAAAATGTTAGATAACATTAACAAATCATTCATACCTAAATCTATGGGGGTGGATGACACATCACAAAGTACCTACTCTTTGCGTTTAAAATTATTGGGATTTGACTCAACTTGCGTGGGAATGATGGTTTTCGCGGTAGCGAGGTCATGAAGCTTCTAGCTCATCTCAGATAGTCTCTTCACTAGTTGAGCCAAACAATCAAGTGTAGGGTTCACGATGGAGTCCTCACTCTGTTCTGTGCGCTGTGCACGCTAGCTTGGAAAATGATGAGGAAATTGCAAGTGGTAACTCGAAGAATAATTTATGAGAATGATATTGCTGATAGAATGGACGCAGGGGGTACTGATTCTTATATGAAGTAGTAGGGTAATGATGATATGGATGCTGATGGTGATATGTCAATTGCGGAGCTTTGTCTCCACGTCTTTGCTTGTTCGAAGACTGGTGGAGCTGAGGCTGATTCTGAATGGATCTCCCACCATGAGATTGGTGGTACGACCTGAAGGAGTATGATTGACCCTGTAGATGTCTACCAAGACGGGTCATGGCACGTCATTATTCCAAATGTCGTTCACCTCCTGAATTTGGGGTGGTGGTATGAAGAATAACTCGACAAAAGAAGGTTGGGGTTCTGGATGGTAGATAATCATATGTATATATGGTTGTTGTGGTGGTGCCTGATCGGGTGCCTGCATAGTAGACATGATGGACTAACAATGGCTACCCTGGATTATGGGGATGTAGTTGCTCTTTTGGCTCGACAGACATCTCGGTTGATGGTCTTGTAGACAGACAAGAATTGATTGTGTTGACTAGAAGTTCAAGCTGCTTGGTGATCGGGTCATGCTTTTCAGAGTTTTTGGTTCTTTGTTTGATCCTGGTAAGCTTCCCAATATCCTGTGGTTACTTCTCAATAATGTCTACTTTGGATATGTGGCTCCCAATGATTCTCATGTTGGACCTCTGGTCCATGTCCCCTTCATGTGATGTTGTCATGTTGATGGTCTTGTGGTGGATATGTAGAGTCTTCTAATAGGCTTGGGATAAAGATAGGGTGGCCTCTCCTTTGACCATTTCCTCTAAAGTCTATCAGATTACATATTCATCCTTGTTAAAATGAGAGCCACCACACGAGGCATCAATTAGCCTCTGTCTCTCTTGATTCAAATCCCCAAAGAAATGTTGGACTAGACTGATTCTAAGGATAGACTGGTAGATGCATTTCTCCTATAAATCGTTAAATCTTTCCCCCTTTTCATGAATGCTCTCGTACGGATCATGAGTAAAGTTAGAAATGTGGGCACACATTTGGTTGAGACAACTCAGGGGATAGAATTTATGGAGAAAAGTTGACTTTAGCTTCTCCCGGGTCGTTACCACTTTCCCTAAGTGATTAATCAAGTAAAGAGCCTTATCCTGAAGGCTAAAGGGAAAAGCGGTCATTTTGAAAACATCTAATGGAATGTTGGGATAATGTTGGGTACCACAGATGTGACCAAACTACTTTATATGGATATGGTTCTAAATTAGAGTTCCCGTGGAACAAGGGAAGAAGATACAAGAGTTGTGGTTTCAGCTCGAAGCATCTGCAGATTGGTGGAATTTGAATCCACTCAGTAATCTGGCCAATGCTAAGATTGTATGTCCCTTTCAATGCCTCTCTTCTTTCCTCTTCCCCTCCACGGGATCCATCTGCATGTGCTTCTTGTCCTCCTCCTCCTCTTTGTTCTCTATCTCTCCTTAATTCCATCTACATTTCTTGGAAGGCGACATGTGTATTGCCTATGCAATCACCTGTGTCTGATTTGCATGTATCGAGGTGAGCATTTGTGCATTCACTTCATTCTGCTCAACATGTTGTCTCTTCCATTTTTGAGGAGCCATCTTGATGTTAGAATCAGATGAAATGAAATCATGATTGGTCTCTTGATGTACTATGGGAAAGGTACCCCAATTAGTCTTGAAATACACTCCAGATTTTGAGGAATATCCAACATTAGGGTCAATCTTGGTCTTTATTAGAGTGGGTGATGTGTATGGAGATAAGTCGATCTCCATCCAAAAGGGAGGGAATTCGGACAAGAGTGATCCCTATTATTTGGTGAAAAAGAGAATGGGGGTCCTGTGAGTGTTCACAAGATCTGATATGGCCTTTCTAGAATCACCTCGAATTATTGAAGATGTTGAAATCATGGATGATGTTGGTGTCCATGGAGTCCAGACTGATCCATCTAAGACCCGACATCTTGAAAAAAAGGTTCAAAGATGAGGAATTATGAGCAAAGAGATACACAACGAATAAAGTGGAGAGAAAAATGATAAGAGGCTGAGAATGAGCGAAGGGAAAATAAGTGTAAGAAGAAGTGAAAAGATAAGGCACAAGTGCATGATTTTTTTGGATCCTGACCTTAACTAAAAATTAATACACAAAACAAGTGTGGGTTCACCAGCTCAACACAATGAAGCCGTGAAAGTTTAGTTATTAATCTTATTGATTTCTATTTGTTGTAATCGAGCAATCTTTCCACACATATCTTAGCGCTACCCCTATAGGTGAGAGAGTACTACCAGACAAGTGTTATGTACTTCCTACTGACTTTATAACTTGTATCATGTACTTTGTTAATATCCTTGTTATCAGATCTAGGCGTGCTACTAAAGACATGATTTTCGGTGCGCTAAAAGTGTGTTTGTATGCATCGTTGTGTGCACATGTGAAAATTGAGATATTCAGATAAAATTTATTCAAATATGGGCCAATAAATATTAAAATATGCATAGGGTAAGTAGAGGATCGATCCATAGGGACTCGAACATTTTTACACAATTTTTTTATTTTATTTATAAAGGCATTTTTGATTTTACTGAACCAAATTAAATCATATTTTTCTTTTCAATTATATATCCTCAAAATGTGTCGAAATCTTTATTACTATGTTCTAGGCATCATAAGGATCATGCATGATTTTTTGGAAGTCTTTCAAATTTTTTGATATTTTTGGTTATTTTTTTAAATTACAAGGGCATTTATGTAATTATCAAAGAAATCTTGGGGCTTGATTATAAATAAAAATAAAATCGAGGACTTGATTGAAATTAAATAAAAACTACTGGACAAAAGAGAATTTTGCTAATTAAAAAATTTACTTAATGGGAAAATTGTAAAAAATAACTTTCAGCAAATTGCAAATTAGTCCCTAGCAGACTGAGGTGTAATTAAAAGAACTTTAATAAAAAATTTGTGAACTTCACAGAATATAAAAAATATAAAATTGGATAAAATAAATAATACTTTTTAGAATCACTTTTAGGTCCAAAATTAATAAAAAACTAAAAAAATTGGAAATAGGGAAGGGGTCCCTAAACCCCTTCGTTCCTTCTTCTTGGAGCCATTAGGTGGAGGCAGCATCGTGAGAGAATGATAGCATGACAAGGAGCAGAAGCTCTGGGAGGCAAAGATGGAGGTATGACAAGCTTGCAGATGGTGGTGAGAGGTAAGGGGGAACGACGGTGTCGGGGGGATGACATAGATTAGTGATGGGTTCTTCTCCTAAAAATGGGTTTCCCTTCCTCGTCATGTTCTGCATCCTCTTATCGAGGTTGAGGGAGAGGCATGTGGCAGAGGCGAAGGGGCGGATGGGCGATGACTGTTGGCGACGCAGGGAGGGGTGGACTCACGGGAAATGGTTATGCGCTGAAGGAGAGGGGGTAGCATCGACTTATTGGAGAAGGAGAGGGGGACTGGCATCGTCATTTATGTCAGAAACTGCAATTAATTTTTTTTATTTTTTTATTTGCTGACATCAGCTATTTTATCTTGTAGTGAATTTTTTTCAATCTTTTTTTGTATATGAAAAGGGAAGTGGATGAGAACCCCTTTGGCCTCTCTTAAGACAATCTTGGAAAAAATAATAAAAACGTTAGATACCTTAACATGAGCTTGGAGTCCATGTTTTAAAAAAAATGGATTTTTTTAAATTTCTTTTACAATGAATAATATGCAAGCTTTTGGGTGATTTTGAATGCAATGAACATGAAAATCATAAAATGAAATTTATGCATTAAATAAGGAAAAATTTAAGTAATTACACATGACTTTTGCTCAATAAAAGATATGAAAATATGATCAATCACCAATTCATCATACCCCCATACCTAACTTTTACTAGTCCTGAGCAAAACATTGATATGCAAAGAGAAATAGAAAATAATTAATGAATGCTCAAAGAGGGTTTGCAGGAGATACATTGACACAGTTCTCAGATTTTAAGCCAAGTTTGAACAAATAACAAGCAAAGTCTAAGTTGACCTTTGGATTAATAATGTGTTCAGACTCCATTATATTCGAGTACTCAATTCGACATCCCTCGTATTCAAGCAACTTTAGCTGACTCCATCATTAGGTTGACTCAGATCATCCCGATCAATAGATATTCTCTTTAATCTTCATTAGATTTTGAACTGTATGTGAAGGTTATAGTCTTCCCAAATTGTGAGACAAGTACATCGTACAATCTTAAGCAAGGTAACAAGAGATTCACAAGATCTAAAACCTCTATTCTCTCTAAGTCCAGGCTTATTCTCATTTCACTCGAATATGTCATTAAAAGAATATGGGTGCAATTTGTAGAGAACTTCAATTTTTGGGGGGTTTTCCATAGACCACTTTGGTCCATTTCTCTTATTTTTTCCTTTTTGCAAAGCGTAACCCTGGGCCTCTTTGGCCTCTTTTAAACTAGTAGCAACATTGGTCTGCTGCTTGACTTATTTGGTAGAGATGGCTTACTTGAGAAGATTTTTTCTTTCATTTGTATCTTTGCTTTGCATTGCCATTGGTTATCAAGAGTGTACATGTATAAAATGTGACTTTCAGATACATGCACAAGGCAAGTTTACCGACATACCCAAACTAATAGAAAATAAGTGATTCCTGAACTTAGATCATTGAATTTTCCTTTCCCTAGAGTCATAGTCACTACGTTTCCTAGCTAGAGATCAGCAATCCCTTATACATGCAAACTAAGTTGAACTAAAGTGTGAGGTGTAGTTTGTTCAATAGGAGCAAAAGAGTGCTACAACCATCAAGATGATCTATTTAGATACAAATTTTGGTTACCGCATAAAATTAGTGGAACTCAAAGAATTAAGTCTAAAATAATCTTGAAGAAACAGAATAGTCAAGCCTAAAGAAATCCTCTGAAGTTAAGTGAATTAAGGTATTCTTAGTCTAAGTATGAAACTTGTAAAAACTAGACTAAAAATATCAAAAAGTTAAGATAAAATAGGATAACAAAATTTGATTTTTTAAAAATTTTGATGATTTTTTAAAAGAATTTTTGGGGGAACTTTTTGCAAATTTTTTTAAAATTTTGGATATGTGCAAATATGTTTAGTATTTTTATAAAACATGCAAAAATAATGCAAAGTTTGATTTTTTAATATGAATTTTTTGAACAAAAATGAAAAAAATCTGAAAAATAATTTTAGGTATTTTTAAAATAAAAGTGATATAAAACAAATGGAATGCAAGAAATGAAATATATTTTTTAAAATGTGATAAAATAAAAATAACATGCATGAAATGCAACGCACCCCCCATGCTTAGCTAGACCCATGTCCCCATGGTGATAATAAAATGGAGAAAAGGACAATATGATTGAAGAGGGTGCAAAATACAATAAATGAATAATGTTTTTTATTTTCCAATTGGTTTTTTGTGGGGATACCCCCATAATTATGTTTGACTACAAAAAATGAGAGGAAAAATACAAGAGAAATACCTGAAAGATAACTATGAGAGGAATCCCCCAATGTGTCATGGTTTTAACTCCCCCAGTTAGGCTCCTGGATTAGGAATAACCCATGTTTCGAATATGATCGGTATTTTTGTTTGAAACATCGTGGTGAGGTAAGTGGATGGGGATGGTAGTGTGTGGAAAGATTGTAGATAGTATTGGAAAGTTAAGCGAGTTAAGTATATAATCCTCAAATACCATCCATGATTCATAATCTTCTCCCTCTATGATATCACTATAGCTATCTTGGATGGCATCATTTGTATATTCCAAATCAAAATTAAGATCAGACCATCAGGTTCAACCTCAACATGTTTGATTAATTGGAGTACGAGAGGGTGGGAGGGCTGAGAGGAAGTATAAGTATGTGTATAATATGTATGATCTTTCTTTATATTAGCTAATAATGAGGGCGTGACCACATACGATGTGTCCAACCAAGGTTGATCCTCTAAATTGGTAAGCCGGTCATCCTCAAGTGCTTGGAGATATTCCTCGATTTCACTCCAGAAAGAATCGGGGGTCATGAGGTCATCTTGATTTAAAAATGATTTGTTGTTAGAGAATGTGTACTAGGAATCATACATCGAACAATGTAGCTCTTCTTCCCATGTTGGGAAGGAAATGGAAGTAGACACAATAATCTCATCCTTGAGAGAGTCGTCGAGGAAGATTTCTGACACATGGTCTATGATTTTTGGGAAGATTGTCTTATCAAGGGCTCCACCAGTCGCTCTCTTTAATCAATTCATGAAATTTTGTCAGGCCTAGATTCATTATCACCTCTGCATTGAAATTTTGATCCAACCACAAAATTGTATTCCATCATTTCTTTTCTTCTCAAATCATTTTCAAATTTTCTTAGATATTCTTCAATTATCTCATGCTCAGAATTAATATCAATTGACTAATAAAGTTCATTTTAATTTTTTAAGTCAAGAATTCCAAAATTGTTTCACTATCATATTTTTCAAAAATGAATACAATCACAAGATCGTCCCCAAAATCAGAGTCCTAACATTCAGACATCATAGTTTTGGTTGAGTTAATATATTCAGTACCTAAATCAATAGGATTTCGATAAAAAACATGCCCTAATTGTGAATGATAAAAATTAGAAACACCACCAGACTTGATCAATTGGAGATTTTGGGGAATCAACAATGTCTCTTTAAGAAATTATTTCTCAATAATACTGAAATATAACTCATCAAAATACAATTTTGTCCTCTCAGTTTGGGAGGTTCGATCACAATCATTTGCTTTTCTCTAAAATACACCTTCCTCAAAAATCCCATCATGCTTATTCTCGAAATTATCCAAAAAAATAATCTTGGAATCCTCATGGAGCATGGTTTTCAATTTCAGATCATGTAGACCAAGAGTGATTTTGTCACAAATCAAGTTATTGGTCGAAGTGAAGTTTATGTTTCTTGGGAAGGTTCTAGTCGTGTCAAATGGATAAGTGAGTGATCTAAATCCTCAAAATGATACCGCTCATCACAAGAAGGTTCCAAAAAACCAGGTGATGTGGAAGGAGATAAGGGATAGGTAGATTTAATGAAAGTAACAATTCAGCCCTAAGAGAGTCGTCGGGCAGGAATGTTGTATCTGATAACATGTAGAACGAATTTCATGAGGATTAGTCGATTTTAGCCTTCAATTCGATGACTCTCTCCTTTTATGTTTCTTGTCTTCTTGGTATTTGTGTACTAGATCCATGACTTCATCAATCTCATTTCCAATTGGCAAAAGGATAGGAGGGTTGCAGGGAGGAGAAAATCATTTTCTATCCTCCTTGTGATTCAGTGCAATAGCCCAATTTAGCTTCATTTTCTAATGTAAACCATTGAGGACAACTTGATCTCTTTCCATGAATAAGGATTGTCAAGTACAAACAAACACAAAACAAGATCGATTAACCAGCACATGTGAGTTGTTGCAGAAACAGTTATTTTCTCTAAATTTTAATTTATTGTTCACAAAAACTCAAGCATACAGAAAGATTGACCTAAAATTATTTGTAGATTTAAGGACTGACCTAAATTCCTATGCTTAATTGCATCTACTTTCATCCAGTATGGGTACAAATATACGGATCGTAGAAGGGCTGCCCGTATTTCTTGAGGACGATGCCAAATGCAGTGTCCTTTAATCACCCACTCTGCTAAGGTTTCCCTCGATGAGAAGTTGATAAAACTTCTAAAATCAGTAGTCAAAACCTACGTAGGATTTTTGGCTCAGTCCTAGGATTCAATTTGTGCATGTGTAATTGTTTACAATGTGCGACACTTCAAGCACTTCATACTACTTTCGTCCGAGCCACGAGGTGACTTTCCGGAACTTATCTAATTAGATGTGCAACTTAGATATGATCTTATTTAATTGGTGAGCAGAGGGAGAGAGATCCACATATATGAATGCAATAGAGGAACTTGATTTTATGATTTTCATGTTTTAAAAACAAAATACGCACACAAGTCAAGCACCTAGAAATGTCTAAGTCATTGGATCTAGAATAAGAGCTAGAGAGAATGAGAGAGAACAAGAGAGAATGAGATAGATCCACTTTTTTGAATTTTTTTCAAGTAATGAAAGATAAATGAAATTATTTTACAAAAAAATAAAAAGATAAAAATGCTTAAATAAATTATGAAAGTAACCGAGTCCCCAACAAAGGCTCAAAAATTAAAATACGGTTTTCGGAGCGCTAAAAGTGTGTTTTTTATGCATTGTGGTGTACACATGCGAAAACCAAGATATCCAGATAAAATTTATTTAACTACAAGCCAATAGATGTTAAAATATGCATAGGTCAAGTAGAGGAACGATCCACATGGACTCGAGCATTTTTACATGAATTTTTTATTCTATCTACAAAAGAGATTTTGATGTTATTTAACCAAATTAAATCCTATTTTTTTTATTTATAGAGACTTAATATTTGTTGAAATCTATGTTACTAGGTTCTAAGAATCATACTGACCACATAGAAATTTTTGAGGAAGTGTTCGGATTTTTTGTTATTTTGGTGATTTTTTGAATAATAGGGGCATTTCTTAATCATTTAAGAAATTTAGGGGCTTGAATGGAAATAAAAAGAAAACTAAGGACTTGATTGAAATTAAATAAAAACTACAAGACAGAAGAGAAATATGCTAATAAATGTTACTCAATGCAAAACTGCAAAAAAAAACTTCGAGAAAATTGTAAATTAGTTCTGAATTGTAATTAAAAAAACTTTAATAAAAATTTTACAAATTTTATAGAATATAAAAAATATAAAACTAGAGAAATTGCATAAAATAAATAACACTTTTCTAGAAATACCTCCAGGTCCAAATTTTATAAAAAAAACTAAAAAAATTGGAAATCACGAAGGGGTCCTTGGACCCCTTCATTCCTTCTTCCTGGAGCTGTGAGGTGGAGGTAGTGATGAGGGAATGGCATCCCGTGGCATCACAGTGAGGAGCAGAAGCTCTGGGAGGTGGAGCTAAAGGTGTTGTGAGCTTGTGGATGGCAGAGAGAGGCGAGGAGGAGTAGTGGTGGAGGGTGGATGATTGAGATGAGTGATGGGTTCTTCTTCCAAAAATGGGTTCCTCTACCTCATCGTGTTCTGCCTACTTTTATAGAGGTTGAGGTAGAGGCATATGGCAGAGGTGAAGGGGCAGAGGAGCAACAGCCGTTGGCGAGGTGTGGAGGGGAGGAGACGAAGGTGGCGGTTGCGCCCAGAAGGAGAGGGGACGACGTCGGGTGCACGGATACGAAGGAGAGGGGGGTTGATGCCATCGTTAACGTTAGCGCCCCGATTAATTTTTTATTTTTTAATTGCTAACATCAACTATTTTATCTTATAGTGGAAATTTTTCAGTTTTTTTGCAATTGAAAAGGGTGAAGGATGAGAGCCCCTTTGGCCTCTATTACGACATACCTGAAAAAATAATAAAAATGTTAGATACTTTAACATGAGCTTGGATCTCATGTTTTAATAATATGAATAATGACATTTTTATAACTTTTTATATTTCTTTTGCAATGAATAATCTGCATACTTTTGGATGATTTTGAATACAATGAACATGAAAATCATGAAATGGAAATTATGTATTAAACCAAGAAAAATCAAATAATTACACATGATTTTTGCTCAATAATTTGTATATAAACATGATAAATCAATGATTCATCAGCTACTCAGCTAAATAAGTACATATTAAGATGATATAGCGAATAAAATACTTCACCCTCTGCGGGGTACTCGGACATGGCACGATGAGACAGGGACCCGCCATCGTAGTTCCCTGATGCTCAAGTAATTCAGACTAAGTCTGCAAGCGAACTCAACCCTACTTTCCCACACACCTATATAAGTGCTATTACTTCTCAAGCCCAAGTGATACACAAGGCAATAGACATGATGGGTTTCAGGCTCTAATCCTTACAGATTGTACCTCACTCGGTCTGGAGTGTACCTGAATATAATGAGGCTTTATAAACACAAAACAATGAAGTCCATTAATCTAATTTAATTAGGTCAAGGTTTTTTTCGATTCTTATTTAAATTCAAGAAAACTGGAGGAGAAACTCAGAAAGTCGATGCACGTGAAAACTATAAATTCGTGCATGGTATAGAAGGCGTACCTTTCTCCTGTACTCTACATTCAAAATAACTATGCATTAGTTAAAACTAATCTATATGTACATGCAACGATGAAAGTGCTAGAGATACATGAATTGCTATTAGCATGAAGCACTGATTTGATTTGACTAAGTCCAACATAGAAGACTATAGGTACATGCAGATATTTAGGTATTTGGACCTAAATTTATCGATCAAGCAATAATATTTTCTACGTGCTCAATCAGCGAAGACATAAAAATAAAAGAAGGTGGAATGCACAAAACACGAGAAACAAAAGAAAATAAGGAGAAAATAGGGAGAATAAAAATGTAGAAGATGATTGAAAAACTGCATAAAAGCTGAATAGCTCCCCAAGTGAACAATCACTCGATAAAATAAACCTGTGAGATCCAAGTCATGAGAGTGACAATTATTACAAATTATTTTTTTCTCTTTCACAAAAAGAAAATAAAAACTATAGTTGCTAGACTACATTGTTCTTCTCAGTCTCATAGTCGGCTTTTGCTGCACTCTCCTACCAGATCGTGAAGAAGAGGACATACTCCGCCTCATTCTGGTACTTCGATCTACTAGAAACCACCCTCTCTCAGATCCCTCGCAACAAAGTCAACAAAGAGATGGATTAGAATAGATAAACAATTATATATGAAAAGAAATAAAATCAAATAATAAAAAAAGAAAATAAACAAGTCATACACAAGCTACTCTAGCGTTGCTCCTCGACGACAATGCTCTTTGATTATCCGAGGATTGAATTATCGACTTAACAAACTAAGTTGATAATCACTGCGTAGACCAATTCTCAAATAAATCAACAATCAACCATCAACCCATTGTTGTATGATAAATCAATCAGCGCGTGTAGGTTAAAATTTATTATAACTCTACAAAGATGTGTATAGTGCAAGTATGTAGAGTGTTGAACATTAAGAGCATATGTATAGGGTAGCTAATTATTAATAATTATTTCTAATTAATAATAATTATTTTTGTATTTTTCTTGTTTTCTTATTTTGATGTGAGTTTTTAATTATATTTAGTTTTTTTATGGGTTTTTTATTAGTTTTATATTTTTTAAGCTTTAATTTTTATTGTTGTATTTTGTTTTAATTTTTAAAAGTTTAATTCCATTTAATTTTAAAAAAAAAGATATATTTATATATATACATATCAATATATATTATATCATATATGTAAGTAATACTTTAGACATAATATAGATATTTATATTTATGAATAAGAAAAAATACATTTAAATTTCATAAAATAAATTGTTTCATTTTTTATATTTTGCTCTATTTTTGGTCATTTTTATTTGACTTTTATAATTTTTATGTATTTTTAAAGTGATTTATATATTAAAGGGATTTTTACCCGACAAACCTATAAACATTTTAAATTACCTCTAAGACCTTTTGCACAATGTAATTACCCTATCGACCCTGTAAATTACCCTAGGAACCCCACGAGCTTCAAACAAATTATCAGAGGGTTCATGGGGGTAAGAGTTGCGAAGTTTACAAGGTCGATGGGGGAATTAGGTTGTTTCAAAGGTCATGGAGGTAACTGGCAATGTTTATAGGACCTGTCAGGTAAAAATCCCTATATTAAATAATGAATATACTAAATATCTGAAATATTGTATATAAGTCCAAAGTAAACCTAAAACTATTTTTAATATATAGTATATATAATAAAGAAAATTTATAATAGAAACAAATATTTTAGAATTTTTAGATAATTTTTGCTAATTTTTATAAGGATTTTAGGGTTTTGTGATTTTTAGGCTTTATATTATATATTTTTTAACGAGTTTTGTATATGTGATAGAATATAGTATAACATGCATAATATACTTTTTTTGGAAATTTAAGAAATGGTTTTTATGATTTTTATGGATTTTTAAGTCTAAACAGGAATAAATGCATGTTTTTGGAATTTTATAAAAAAATAGGAAAGTTAATGAACATGCAAAACAAAATTTATGTGAGAACAAACAAGGTGTCATGCATCTAACATAATTTTCCTAACATTTTTTAGCAATAAAACTATTTAATATGCATAAAATACAAGTAATAAAAATGATGCATTTATAGGGACTTGTTTACAAATATAATAAACTAAATATGCATTTCAGAACAAATCCTACAAGTTTAACGGTGCTTATGAAAAATTTACAGCACCAAACGTAGTGTTACACATGAGGCGGGAGGACCTAAGTGCAATAATACAAAATTACAAGGGTCCAGTTGTAGTCTTTCATAAAAATATTACACGTAATATATTATTTACTGTACTAAATAAAAGTATAAAATGGTGTAGGGGGTCTTGCATTATTTACCCAAGATCGGCTCATGTAGGATGCGTGAGACTAAGATGAACAGTCATAGGCCTACCACATGGGGCTCACTTAAGATGGACTGCTAGAGGTGGGCGTTGTTCATTTAAATCCAAGGGCAATGATTAGATCCAGGCCTAGCCTTCAATCCGATGGTACAGAAGATAGGAGGAAGAACTGGGAAGACCAACTTCACAGTCCTCATTTGATCTTCGATTATTCCCATTTATAACCACCACCCACCTCGTTGATGAGTTCAATGGCTTCCTAGAAGGTCTTCGAAGCTACAGGAGGGCTCAAAGATATCCAAACCTTGTCAAAGGAGGCTTGAAATCTCCATCTTCTCAAGTACCTGGGTTGTGGGTTCTTCATGCGATTCCAACTTCAGGTGCCTCTTACGAGCCTCAAACCTGCACAAAAGACAAAAGGAGCTCGAGACCTATGTCCTTGACCTGATACTGAAGCTGGTGGCACAAGAAATGAAGGGGAGCGGCAAGCCTCCGACGAGCGGCAGAGATAATGCCCAATTCACTGATCTAGGACAGATCAAGTTGATTATGGTGAAGGTTTTTGATGAAGAAGAGATTAGGAAGATGTTGAGATGATTTATGGGTCGAGACAAGGATCGAATCACAGTGTAATAAATGTCCAGATAACTAACTCTAGCAAGTTGTGATTTGCCTAAATTACGCTAAACAACAGGAAATCAAACTAAACTAAGATTGAATCTATGCTAAGAAATTAAAATGCGATCTAAATAACCTAAAATCTATGCCTCAACGGGGTGTACCTAGAAGTGGAGACTTTGTCAGAGGTGCTCCAACGAGGCGGATCATTGCCCTGACTTCCCTTCTCCATGCTGACAGAGTCTGTGAATCACTTGCTATCACCAGGACTCAATGTAGAACGACTATCAGGTGTTACGGGTAGGTTAGAGAGGAAAAAACTCAAAATGAAGGTGGGGTAGATTTTTATAAAAGTGGTGAAGGTCCATCTCATGATTGAAATGGCATGTTAACGAGAAGGGGTTGGTGAGGTCTAAGATCGTGGTGAGGTAGAGGGTAATGAGTCGCACAAAAATGTTGAAGAGGTTGAGGGGAGAAGAGGCATGGAGGAGGCATAGAAGATAGGAGAAGATGGGGGTCTCGAGATTCTGACAAAAAGTCTGAGGGAGGTCCATGCAGGGGGTGTGTTGACCTGGAGGTCAACACTCGAAGGCGCCTCATTGGTCCATGCTAGATCAAATAAGATAAAATAAAAATTAAACATTCATATAATTTCAATAATAATAATAAGTGATTAAAACTTAAAACATGAAAAATGTTTACAATTTTTAAACTATCTTTCTGTGATTTTTTATTTATTTTTACAACATGATTTGTTGGATGTTAATATTTACATGTATATATATGTATATTTACCTATAATTTACATATTTTATTTTTATTTTGTTTTTAATATACATGATATATATATATATATATTGATTTTATAATATTATAAAAAATATATTTACATATTTTTGTTGTATTTTAATAATTTTATTTACATATATAAATAAAAACTTGTATATCGTATATGTATAGTATACATA
This sequence comes from Ottelia alismoides, assembly GCA_037367405.1. Lineage (NCBI taxonomy): Eukaryota > Viridiplantae > Streptophyta > Magnoliopsida > Alismatales > Hydrocharitaceae > Ottelia > Ottelia alismoides. Next base: position 479,584 of record JAZKJV010001913.1, on the reverse strand, counting down.
TATATCACAATGTATTAATTATTTTTAGTGTATGCTAAAGGTTTTTAATTGTGTTTATGTTTTTAATATGTTATATATAATATATACAATAATCTAAAAAAAGTAAAAATTTAAAGAATAAAATAAATGTATTTTATATACAGTTGCACAGTATAATAGTACCCAAAAAGCTGGCTTTTGTATCTTATTTCCATTTTAAATGAAACTACCTTCATTATATATATAATTTAATTTTGAAAGTAATGGAGATGAGTTTGGTTCGACTGGAGTTCATATGGAGTAGATATTGGTATGTGAAGTTTTGTTTCTAGCTTCTTCAGTTGTGCGTACAAGTTGCACTATGCATGACTTTTATTGACTTATTTTTAGAATTTTATATACATTAATATGTACAAGTTTTATGTAGAATATTTTGTTATTGAGGTTTATATAATGAATAATAAAATAGTGTAAAAATGGCTATTTACAGATTAAAAAATTAGGGTTTCTATAAAATATTCATACCCTTATCTACCCCTACTTTATTCATGGTCGACCTAGTCAATAGTGACTTGGTCTCAGGGTTTAGGGTCATTCAATATCTTTGATACTTCATTTATTTTTCCTTTTTTTCTTTATTCTTTAATTTTGGATTTAAAGAACAAGTATTTAAGTGTTAATTACAGATGAATACTGAATGTTAACTTATACATATTAGTGATATTTACAGGTGTTTTATAGAGATTTAAAGACAAAATGGAAGAATATAGGTAGATGATTGCATATTCATCAATACCTACTAGAGTTTTACATTTTCAATAGTTTTTAGGTAATCTGGATAGTTACGCTTCCAGTGTCCCATCTTCTTGTAGCGATGACAGACATCGGTTTCTTCGATGTCATGAGTGTGGAAGCCCGAAAGGATGAGCCAACAGCTTAACTCTTCTTCTTCTTCTAGATCGGACCCGTTTGAGACCCTTGCTTCTGCACACGCTTACCTTGACCTATGCAATGATTGAGACCCGTTGTAGAATTTATCCTTTTTCGTGACGTCCTCAGCATACTTCAATGAATATATGAGCTCAGCATTTTCAACCTTAGTTTATTCATGTGGTACGATACCACAAAATTGTTGAAAGACTTTGGCAGAGATAGCAAAATGAAGTTGGATTGCATGTCTACATTTATATGTGCCCCAAGGTTATCTAGTTCAGAGAGACAATCAAACATTTTGATCACATGTTCTCTAACTGGGGTCCCTTCCTTTTTCTTGCAGCAAACAAGTTCTTTCATAAGATTGTAATGATGTGCGCGGTGCACATCACAAAACAACTCTTTTAGATTCAACATTATATCCTAGGCACCTTCCATATTAATGACGTGTTAATCGGCTAATCTAAATAAGTCTCGTTGTAATACGAACCTATTAACATGTCATCAGAACCAAGCTAGAAATATATGTGAAGAGGGCTTGGCTTCAATTTATATCCTGGATTAGTCCATGGTCGAACACAAGAACACAAGAAATTATTATATTTAATGAGAGTTTAGATAATCTAGGTTAAGTGATTATTTAATATATCTAGGTAAAGATTCACAAGACATATGAATGCATGGTCCTTATTACAATTTTTAGATGCAAGATAAATAAAATGATATGAAACGAGTTACAATACAATGCTAAATAATTATATAATGGCATACAACATCTCTTGGAGTAATGTGAACTCAAACTTGATTCAATGCCTTTATCAATAACAAATTCATCAATGCATGCTCTAAGTAGGACTTATTCAATTAATGCATTTATTTCAAATTAAATTTAAATTATTCAATGAATTAATAAGAATCAAGTAGGTTCTCAATGATTAAGAATCGGTAAGTGGAAACCTAATTAAATTCTAAGCACATCAAACAAATCAAGATTTAATTCATGCATTGAATCAAGTTAATATGCATTTGAGGCATTTAAATCAAGGTTGAATAATAAATATGCGTATCTTATTTTTGGTTTAAAAACTTCATGTCATATCAGAGGATTTATATGCCAAATTAAATCATGAAGAGAGCTTTCAAATGAAACCAAAATCACTTTGATTGGATATAAATTGTTCAAGATATTAAATAATCTAACCAGGGGCTTAAACATAAACAAAACTTAATTTAATACACACAAATCACCACAAATGGGTCCAAATTAGACTGTGTAACAAATAAAATATGCAAGGGCTTATCTACTATATACCAAGGGCGCGTGATGTATTTGCGATTAGGAGAGCCTGACGGGGCCCTGGGTCAAAATTTCCCTAGCAGGAATATGGGATGCATGCTGCTTCTCTACTTCAGCGTAATGTGAGGGCCACACGGATAGTTGGGGTGCTTCGAGCCTCAGCTCGGTCCTACAAAAGATGAGAGGATCAGAGAGAGGTGCAGGGATGATCTCAATCGTAGGATCAACCCAGACAGGGTTCAATCCAACGACAACTGTACTTCTGCTCATGAGGCTCCTTCACATGCAGTGGTGGACTAGTGATGCTCTAGCAGGGATGCTCCTTCTCCATGATTGTCTGAAGTCGAGGAAGATCCTAGGAGCTTGTTGGGGCCAATGTAAATTCAGTGGTGAGTTGAAGAAGTTCTGAATTCTTCTTGAGTGTTTTTTCGATGAAGGCTCATCAAAGCAAAAGTTCGAGACCAGAGAGGACCTCAAAAATCTAATTAATGATCACTGACAGCATTAGAAGTAATAACTGAAGCATAGTGGAACGCTTTAGGGGTTAAATGAGATGAATGGAATGGTCGTCGAAGGTGGTCGGGGATGGTGACCTAAACGGGTCAACCTCCTTTGTAATGTGGTCAAGTGTTCGAGTTAGAGGAGGTTCTAGAGAATAGGAGACGAAACCCTGAAGCACTATCGAGGATCAGGGATAATCGGTGAAGGTGATGAGTTATCCTGATGATCATGAAGGATGTTATGTGCAAGGAATACAATCCGAGAAAAATAAACAAGAAGAAACTAAGATTATGTAGGAACAAGGAAGGTCATCAGATATGGAGTAAAGGCTTGGGAAGAAGCTTAAAAGCTTCGAGTCATAGCTAGACACGATCAACAGAGACGTGAAGCTCGAGCAACATTGGATTGAGAGATGCACCACAGTGTATTGCCGTGGATCTCGCCGGAGGTAGTACTTCTTTGTAGCTCTCAATATTTCCTTCTCATGGTCATTGGGACGAAGAATTGGGCTTGGAGGAAACTTCTTGCAAGGGAAGATAGGCGTGAATGGAAGTTGGAATGGGGGTTTTGTTCAGAGGATGAGCGGTTGAAGAAGGTGGTTTCAACCACTAGTGGGGAGTTGATTTGAGATGGACAAAGGGGATGAAGAGGTTGTTGAAGAAGAGGAATGATGGAGCTTCCATTTGGCAATCAAAATCGTGCCAAGAAGACACATTGACTGAAGAAAAGAATGGGGAGAAACGGTCGTCGTCGAAACACTGTAATGCTTCGAGGCTCAATTTCTAAGGGTTGATGACAATGGAGATCTGTTGGACTAAATAATCCTACGGTCCAGGAAGAGGCATGGGTGGATGGCTAAGATCAACTTGATAATATGATCAAGCGGCCTAAGATGAGGCAGGTCTGAGTGGATCAGGGTCGTCTCATCATAACATCAGACAACTCCTATGGAAAGCGGGGCCTAATGAAGGACCAAGTACATGGCTTCGCTAGAGTGAGCCATGTGGCCCAATCGAAAAAAGAAATAAAAAGAAAATAAATGTAAAATCACAATAAAAAATAAATGGAATCAAATGAAAAATTGTTATACAGAAAGTTGTGTATCTTTTATGTTTATAGCATTTATGGAGAATACAAAACCAAAATACATCATATGCACATACTTAATATATTCATTTGTTTAAGGACTAAAAATACTTCTTTATTTATTTTGTTATTATTTTTTAGTATTTTTTAGTAATAAATAATATACAATATATTATATACAATATTGAACTAATTTTTTATGGGATTTTTAATAATAAGAAATAGAGAAAATAAAAGAAATTTTAAACACATATAATAGATACTTTATTTATATACAATAATCAATCTTAGTTATTTATAATGTATTAGAAGTTAATTTCAATTAATTGATTAATAAGTTAATTGATTAGTTTAAGATGTAGGGTTAATTAATAGAAATAAAGTTGATGACTTTGATATTCACCACGCTCTATACTTAAACTTTACACATCCTCCATCAAATAAAGAATGAATAAGTAAGTTGAATACCTAATTGTGCATGTGATATACAAGACTTGACATTCAAGATGAATCCCTAAGGTTCCACTCTTAAAGATCATCCTTAGGATCCAATCCTCAACTCTAAAGAATAAATAGAGTCTCGCTTCAATCCATCGTCTTTTTTAGCTATCAGGCTGAAAAGTGTGAGATTGAATTGCAAGTATGGATGATTTAAATTTGTGTCATTTATTTTCTCCTCTCATAGGAACAAGATTCACTCGAGTGCCTTACTATCACATACTTGTACTTTTAGTGTTGATCAATATGTCCGTCAATAATTCTAAGTCATCTGCACTTGGGGTGTGTCTTTTTTTGGGTATCTATTATATCTTTGAGACTCAGACTTGTAATCGCTTACGATGTAGAGCCCTTTTATCATGCTCGCCCGACTCACAAGGCCTAGTAGCTTTTGTCCAAATGGACACTTTGAAATGGTTGGGTGCGCTTGCTAGTAATATAAGTTCTTTGTATTTAGAATGTTTGAGATCTTCTTTTGGTAATTTAATTTTCTCTTTGTTAGACATGTGAACCCATGGCAAGATATTTTCTAATAAAAGATATTGCAAATCATTCCATAATGTGAAATAAGGAATAATTAATTTGCATATAAGTTCCCTTAATACAATTAGGGTTATGTGCCATGTCCATCTTGATGATCATATAACTATTGATTCAATAGTTGAATCATAAAGGCCGATGCTTAGATGATATCTAAAGAGTCAGATTCAGGACTTATGTGTCACTATCAAATGATTGTCAAGAGAGGATCTCAAGCCTGAGAAGGAGATAGCAATACATACTCCAAAGGATGATATCTGACCGACCTCTTAATGCATGTCCTCTACATAGGAATAAAGATTTAGAGGTGTTAGATAAGTTAAGTCAAAGAGTTGACTTAGCGAGATCGAGATTTAGATAAGACCTATGTCATATGTTTTCACGATATAGGCACACATCCTGTGACCAAAGATAGATGTATTACTATATGTCTAAGTATGTACATTAGGAAAACCATTAGGTTTTTGACCTAATCAAGGTCTATACAACGATGAGCTAGTGTGTTATACATAGACATATGAGTAATACAATCTCTCAAAGGGATCATATATGTTCACTAATGAACGGAAGGCATGAGGTCACTCATGAGATAGTGGGAACATACAAAATCCATGCATGGTCATCTTGATTTGTAAGCATGATAGGATTTGTGGGTATGATATATGATCAATGATAAAATGAGAAACTTAAAGATAAAACCCTGAAGAAGACCGTTCGAATGATGATATAACTTCATGTTTATTCTATGTCTTCTAGTATGCAGGATGTACGAGTATTAGGAATACTTGAGGAGATGCAATTTTATATGATTGTATACCACGACGCTTCCATTATGAGGAAGTGATGAAACATGTTTGGATTTTAGTTGTTCCTCTCAGTAGACTGGGTATCCGATCTTGATCTAGTTGTTGGCCATGGTCCAAATATAACTCGGATGCAATGAGAAGATGGGATATCATGTCTGACATGATTGGACATCTCTGAGTCCATTCTTCTATATCTGGATTTGAAATTGGATACAAATATGATTTGGGTTCTCCACCACCACACCTTGCTAGAGCACCTCCGCTACGCCCCATCTCGCTCCCATTCCACTTGTTATTCTCAGCTCACCTTCTTCCACCATCTCACTCCACATCGCATCTCCTACACCCCACGCACCTTCATCCCACCTAATCCCCTCTGGATCAGGATTTGGGTGCTCCTCCACCAACCCTTGCCAGACCCTCCCACAAACCCTCATTTCAAATGGCACCGTAACCGGGGAGCAGCGTCGTTTAGGATCGTGTATCTTTGTTTGTGCCTTCTTTCTGTTCTATTTATTTCTATATTTTTCTCTATTTCTTCTTTATTTTATTTGACATTATTTTTGAATTGTCTAACCATCTTACTTGTTTGACTTGTTGCGAGGGATTGCAGACTGAGGGAGGTACTCCTAGGAGCATCTTCACACCCACGTGAAGCAGAGTCACCTTTCCTGACCTATCCGATCGGAGAGAGCGATAAAGGAGGACTTGGGGGATTTTTAGAAGACGGTGTCTGCTTTATTTTATTTTTTTTAATTCAAGTGTGAGAGAGATATATTGTATTTGTAATAATTTGGACACTCCAGGATACTGATACTTCACGAGGTCCACTGCCCGAGTGATTGTTGACGTGGGGATCTCGTCAGTTTTTGTCGTGTTTTCTTCACTTTTCTTTTTCTTTTTTTTATGATTTTATTTTTATATATTTTGTATAATTGAGCCCTAGTTTATGTTTGCTTGACAATAGAATAGGTCCAAAGCCCTAATTAACTTGCCTATATCGATAGTTAGCTTTTGGATCTAGTCAGATTAAATTATGCTTCACTTAGACCTAGAACTACGTGCCACGAGAGGCTTCCATACAATGCTTGCAAGACTCAGTGTGGTGGGCACTGATGAATCTCCATTTCATTACCTTTATTCTATCATTTTAGCCTTACAAACCCTAGTAAATGCGTGTAAATACCCTTAATTTAGGCATTTTAACATTCACGCATCATCACGTAAATAGTGTATAAAATTCAGTTTTAATGCCAAAATTATAGAATAAAGAAAAAGAATAAAATATTGAAAATATTTTATGACCCTAAATCCCGAGACCTAAGAATCTTGATTACTAGGTCGACAAGGATAAAGTAGGGGAGATAAGGGCCAAAATACAAATAAAAATCCCTTTTATTTTATTCATTTTTATTCATTTTTGGGACCTATTTTTTGTTCCACTTTTTATATTCTAAATAAAGAAACTTTGAACATGAAAGTTCTAGATAATAAAATATAGAAAAATATAAAATTTATTTCATACAAAAATAATATACAGATAAAAGGTTATACTTAGAATAAGTTTCCAAAATCCCAACTTCCCAGACTGATATATCTCAAATAAAACTCAAAATATATCAAAATCACTATAATTGTATATAACTTTTAATAAGCTATTTAATGAAGGCGGTTTCAAATTTTTTTGGAGTTATAGTGTGAAAGTTAGGTTTTGGACCCCTATTGTATAATTATACCGATTAAAATATTCATTTTATCTATTATTCATTATTTTTTATAATTTTATATTTTTATAATTTTTAAATATTATTTATAATATATGTGTATATTAAAACAAGAATAAAATAGTAAAGAAAATATTAAAATAAAATACTTGTATAAAATACATAGGTAAAATACATATAACTGTTACCTATATAAATAATACTTCTAATTAATTAATTGTATGTATTATATCAGAAAAATAAAATAAAAATATATTTAAGTCTTTAAAAATAATTTATAAAAATATAAAGTAATAAATTAAATAAATGAAATAAAAAATACAAAATAAAAATAAAGAATAAAATATATAGATGAATATACCTATATACAGACCCTAAAAAGAAAATGTTAATTCCAGACCTCTAAAAAATAAACAAAAAATCATACTAAAATTCTTAATAAATTAATAATAGATATTTTTTATTTTATAATCTAAATAAATAAATTCGTCTATTAATTCTTTTGATTTTTTGAGTAAATTCCAAGCAATTTTTCCTAGTTGGTCCACGTGGACCAACAAGGTGGGTCGGACGGTTGACCGCGGGTCAACCGTCTGACCCCCCCTCCTACGTGTCTGACCCCCCTCTTTTTGTCGATTTTTGCAGGTCGATTCCTTCATTATTTCGGGTGGCTTCCTTCGCATCTTTTGTTCCTTGATTGTTGTAGATACACGCCCTTAGCTCTTCTCGCGCTGAGGATGAGCGATTTGGTGGATCTCCCTCGATCTTCAACCCGTCCCACTTTGTGTATAAGACCGCCCCTCCATCAAACCTCCCATTTTTTATCGCTCTTCCACCCTCAAATCCTAAACCTAGGTCATCAAAGCTCCTCTTGGTGACAGCAGGAATCCATCCCAACCTCTAGAGATCTGTGTGGGTATTGAATCGAGCTAGTCCACCTTCTCCGCTGGAGCACTGCTGTCGAGAGTATCTTCCTGGTTCTCTAGTCGGTGAGGGTCTTTTTTTCTTGCCTTGTTAGCGTAGCTTTACTAATAGGTTCACATATAGCATTTATTCTATCTTTGAATTAAGTATCCTAGCCGTAATTTGTATCTTCGACTTAACCTCGTTCTCCGTGCTCTGCCAGTATCCGCCTCACATGACACCCCATAACTCCTCCCTGAGGCTTCTCTACACCCCATGCACCCCCATCCACATCGTTCTTGCAAAGAACGAGATACTCGTTCTCCCTCCGCCGCCATTTGCCGAGAGCTCCGCCCGAGCCACCCCACTTAACTCCACCACCAATAAAAGCCCTTGGTCCCTTTTTGTGTGGGCTAAACCCTTTTGCAGGTTCAGGGAGCTTTAAATCCCTTATGGATATCTACAGGTTCATGGAGCACCTCCATTGCCTTGACCTCGCGGTACAGCTCGGGTGAACACCTGAGCATTTTGACGCCTCCTACTAGAACCTGCAGGAGCATTTTGTGCCCCTTCATGTGGCTTATCATTGCTAGAGACGTGCGAGGGAGGAAATGGAAGTTCGCCCTCGCGTCTGTTCTTCCCTGTTCTTCCTCGCCCTACATCCGTCGTGCCATCTTGCCATAATGTACAGCAACTGTCAGATCTCTGGAGCTTCAATCGTTTGATCATTATGGGAGTATCTGATCCTGGCCGTCAGTCGCAAAGGGGCATTGCAGGCTCCTATGCGGACACATGTCTTAGTGAAGGATCGTCCGCCGTCCGATCACACAATTGGGTATTTTGCATTGTCGCCCTCGTGCATTTTGTAATTCATCAAATAGTTTACAAACTTTCCTCTACCCGCTTAAAAGTTCTATAAAATTTATAAGTAGACCCATGCATTTCCTGTTATTGAAACTAGGTCCTCGTCCGCGTCACCTCACGTGCCTGCACGCGCGAGGTGCATGGCTATTTTGCAAAAGGACCCCTCGAGGGTTTGGGTATTCATGTTTAGCATTGAAACAAATTTTGCATGTTAAATATTTCTGGTATATTTTCAGTCAGGCCCTGGATTTTCCATAATTACGTCTAAGTCCCTACCAGCGTTGCTCACGCGTTTCTACACGTGAGCTTGGCAATTTTGCAGCGGGGCCCTTTTGAGATCTGCTATTTCACATTAGTTCATGAAATTTTTGTTTGAGTTATATATTTTTGGGAAAATTGTAGTGAGGCCCCTGGACTTTATGATATTTACTTTTATGCCCTAGCTAGTAATGCATTTTCTCTTTATTTCTTGTATTTATTTCATATATCTATATTGCTCTAAAAATCCCAAAAATAGACTTAAGTTCCCTTTGCATTGATCTTTTCACGCAATAATGTTTTTATTTTGCATTTTGAAGCTTTTTAAATTTATTAAAAATAAAAACCACCTATTTTCTCCTTGTTTTTATGATAAAATATATAAAAATTATAAAATCATTTTGAAAAATTCTCAAAAAATATATTTGTGTATTTTTATGTTTTTAACCTTCAGACCAAAAATCACTAAAAAATATAAAAGAAAACTCAAAAAATAGAAAAACTCTAAACTCTTGTAAAAATTTATAAAATCCATAAAAAATCATAATTTATGTTTTCTGGTTCTAAATTTTCTTTATTTTATTATCTTTAATTTAAAATTAATTTGGAATTTTTTTGTCTCTACTTTATATTTTATATCTCCATTTTAATTTCGTATATTAATTTTACCCCTATTTTAGGAATTTTTTACTTTAAAAATCTATAAACATTAGCAAAAATTCCTGAAAATTTACAAAAATAGTAAAAAAAATTATTTGAATGAAAAAATATTTTATTTTCTTATTTGATAGTTTTTATTAATTTTTATAATCAACCCTAGCTTATATTGTATATATATCATTTATATTGCTTTATATACTTACTAAAAATGAAAAATTATAAACATAAAAAGAAAATATAAAAATAGAAATTAAAAATCAAAATATAAAAATATAATAAAAAAATCAAAACCCATAAAAAATTGCAACTTGGCTAAGTGTTTGAGAGATAAAGTGTTCCTTGAGTGCTTATCTTGGCTGCTCTATTCATTTGCTTCCTGTGTTCAACCCCTACTTGCTTGCCATTATACATTCTTAGTAGGGTATAATAAATTTTAACTCTTGCTCTTAATTGCTGAATTATTTGTGTGGGTTAATTTTTGAAATTATGAGAGGATTCGAGTAGCCGCCTCAGCGATAGTGAGCCCTGAATTATCAGGTCATTACTTAGCGACTCCCATCCTTTCATTTTTCAGGCACCGAGGAGCCTCCAAGACCAGACCCTTTGGTTCTTTTCTAGGTGTTTAGCACTTGTTATTCATGCTAATAGCAATCATTGTTCTAGGGTGATTTCATCGGATTGCATTTCATATAGATAGGTTTCAGTTCTGCTCAGCATCCTTGCATGAAGAGAGTTGGAGGCGAGGTGAGCATTTCTACTTAGTATTCATCATTATTTCGCCTCGCATTGCTTTTCCGCTCTCTCCCTCTGATTTTCACCACTTAGGATATAAAAGGAATTGACTCCTCGTTAGGTTCTTGCATTTCTTTTAGAAATACAAAAAAGTGATAATAAAAAAATTTGGGACTGTTAAGATTACTCAATCCTAAAATAAAAAGAAAAATCATTGTCATGGAGAGAGTAACCCCCTCATTGTATTTGCATTTTATTTGCCACGTACACACTAAGGATTAGTGCCCCAATCCAAGGCTTACCTCCGTGTTTGTACAACTTTTCAAAATTCACCTAACTCTTAAAATTTGAAAAGATAAAAAGATCAAACCTTCACGGTCGTCATTGTGTTGAGTTAGTGATTTAAGGGGGTTTTTTGGTGTATTGGTTCGTGATTGTTTGTGTATATACTAGATCTTCTCTGCGCATTTGCGCCTTTTTTCTCACAAATCTTGATTTGACCTTCATGTTCTCTCGATCTCGTTCTTTTATTGGAGATAGAGTACTTGAGTGATTTTTATCCGGACTTGTAGATCCCTCGTACCCTCTAGTCGGTCCACCTCCAATTTATTAGGAGGTCTTTGATGTTAATTCTTCTTTTTGTACATATCCGCCTAACCCACTGTTTCAGGCATCGGATTTTAAGTTTTACCCAACATCACCACCCTCACATTTTACACCATCTTACTAACATGATACATAGTTGTGGGAGTTACCTCTCATGGAGACCACTCTTGATCAGTTGACCCAAATGATGGAGCACATGAAGGAGAGGATTGATGACCTCACTAGTAATAAATAAGAACCACATTGACGTTTCATCATATGATGATATGTGTTCATTTGAAGACACACACGAGAGCTTACAATCGCCTAAAATAAAAAATGAGACAAATTTGAAAATACAAAAAGATTTTGGGAGACACACAGTTGAGTCAGCTTGTGAGGAGAGGGCACCCTTACCATTCCCTTTGACCACACACCACAACACATTTCCCATATTCGAACCCAAGGATGACACTGTACAGACTGCTCTTAATCATCCTTGCGTATATAATGATTCCGATCTCCTCCCTTGCATGGAGGAGATCCATTTTTTAAAAAAATGTTGGCTGGACCAGAAGTAGTGGAAGCTATTCACAAGATTATTGAGGCCCCACTTTGCCAAGTGATGAATCCACATTTCATCATCTTTATTCTATCATTTTGGCCTCAAAAACCTTGGAAAATGCTTCTAAATTCCCTTAATTCCCGCATTTTAGCATTCATGCATGTGTGTGTAAATAGTGTATAAAATACAGTTTTAAAGCCAAAATAATAGAATAAAGAAAAGAAAAGAAAAAGAATAAAATATTGTAAATATTTTATGGCCCGAAACCCCAAGACCTAGGTATCTAGATGAATAGGTCAATAAGAAATAAAGTAGGGGGAGATAAGGGCCAGAAACCAATAAAGATTCCTCTTTGTTAATTCATTCTTTATTAATTTTGGGACCTATTTTTAGTTCCACTTTTTTATACTTCAAATAAAGAAACTTTGTACATCAAAGTTGTAGATAACTAAATAAAGAAAAATACAAAATTGATTCCATACAAAAATATTGTATAGACAAAAAGTTATCATCTGAATAAATAAAACTTGGAAATGCATCAAAATCACCTTTATTTGTATATAATTTTAATAATCTATTTAATAAAGGTGGTTTCGTATTTTGCGGAGCTATGGATTGAAAGTTGAGTTTTTGGACCTTATTGTATACTTGTACAGATTAAAATATTCATTTTATTTATTATTCATTATTTTTATATTTTTATAATTTTATAATTTTGTAAATATTATTTATAATATATGTGTACATTAAAATTAGAATAAAAACCTAAAGAAAATACAAAAATAAAATACGTGTATTCAACACTAGATGAAATACCTATAACTATACCTATATAACTAACACTTCTATTTATTTAAGTGTACAAAACACATCAAAAAATGAAATAAAAATATATTTAAGTTATAAATTTATAAAAAAATAATAAAATTTAATACACAAAATAAAAATAAAATATTAAAATATATAGAATAATATACCTATATAGGCCATAAAAGCAACTTGTAATTTTATACCTTGAAAAAATAAATAAAAATTGTAATAAAATAATTTATAAAATAATGAACATTTTTATTTAATAATCTAAAATTACTTAAATCGTTTACTATTTTTAAACTAATTTACAAATCTTTTTCTAGAGGTTTTTCCTGGTTGGTCCACGTGGACCAACCAGGAGGCTTGGAAAGTTGACCTCTGATCAACTGTCTGACCCTCCCCTCTGCTGCGTGTCAGAATAGGTTTCACCTCAATTTCGCTGAATTTTGGAGGGCGCACCTTGCATCCTTTCATGATGCGTCCTGAACGAATTTTTCTCCCCAGATGTTGACCCTACACGCATATGGTTTGCCTTGGGGATTGAAACACTGAGTCAAACTCTACGCTTCGATCTTTGAGCCACGTTCACCACCTATTAAAAAATATTGCCGATCTTCCCCTCATTCCTTGAACCCCTTCTCGGCCGAGTTTAGATCTCCGGGAGCTAGCTGGGTTGACTCCGGTGACAGGGAGCCCCCAGCACCCCCATGTGAGGTATGGCGACGCCAGGAGGAGCTTCCCACCTCCTTCTCCAACCAACCTTGGCCGTCGAGGTTCATCTTCGTGGCTCTGGCCACTGCGGTTCATTTTTATCGTTTTTAAGTTTGTTTTAAGCCTTGCCTTTTATTTCTAGCGTAAACTTAGCATCCAATCACCCACAGTAGCCGTAGATTCACCCGTTCGAAGTTTGTCGGAGTTGACCCCCGATGAACCGCTGCCACATTCCTCCTCAGATTCTCGATGCTCATTCCACCTCCAGGAGCTTCTCCAAGCTTCGTAGTTTTGGGTATACTTTTCATTGCAGGCACCAGGAGACACAAACGCGCCTGGAGGTGATTTTTCCCGTCGCTGGAGGTATATGGAACCCCCCTCTTCTCTGATGTCGTGGGGAAGCTCCAGTGGCTGCCACTGCCTTTTGACACCTCCAACATCGAGAACAAGACCACCGGAGTGCTGGAAGCCCTTTTGCAGCATCGAAGACTGCCAGAGAAGATGCGATAAGGTCGGAGGAACTTCGTCTCGGCGGAGTTCTTCCCGATTCTTCATTGACTCCTCTCTGCCGTTGGATTGTGAGGGCTCTCCAGATCTCGCCTGCGCCATCGGATCATCCCTGTGGCCAGCCGTCAGATCATCCCAGCAGCATCTAATCTCAGTCGTTGGCAGCCGAACCGTCATCGCCGTGCCTCGTAACGACACGTGTATAAGTGAAGGGCGTGACGCCGTCGGATCCCAGGCGTGCGTATTTTGCTCCCTTGACCCTGCCATTTTGTATATTTCTGAATTAGTATTAAATCATTAATCTGCTATTTAAAAGATTTGTATAATTTACGATAAAGCCCCTACATGAGTTTTATTTGCATTTGAGTCCTTGTCCAAGTTAGCCGACATAACTTGGTCATTTTGCAACCAAGCCCTCGTAGGTTATAGTATTTAATTTCTAATCGGTTTTTTGATTAATCAAGTTATAATTTTTTTGTAAACTTGCATTTAGGCCCCTACATTTGTTGGAAATTACATTTGTGCCCCCACCAGTTGCGTACGTGGTTCTCCACGTGTACTTTGGCGTTTTGTAGATGTAACCCTGGGTTCCTGGGGATTTATATTTAGTCCATTAATATTTTATTCAGTTATATAATTTCTGTAAAATTTACACGCAAGCCCCTGGACTTTTAAATATTTACAAAAATACCCCTACGAGTGTTGATTTTTCTCTTTATTGTTTGCATTTATTTCATGCATCTATAAAATTCTAAAAATTCCAAAAAAAATAGAATAAGCTCTTGTTTTGTTGCTCTTTCACGCCATATCTTTATTTTGCATTTTTATTACATTTTCATATTTATAGAAATTCAAAATCATGCATTTTCAGCTCTGTTTGCATTAGAAAAGACCTAAAAAATATAAAAACTCTTCGAAAAATTCCAAAAAACTATATTTGTTTATTTATGTGTGTTTAACTTCAGTCCAAAAATCATAAAGAAATACAAAAGGAAACTCCTAAAAATAGCAAAACCCCAAAAATCTCCACAAAAATAATAAAAATTCCACAAAAATCCTAAAAATATAATTTTTTATCTCTTAATTTTCTTGTTTTATTATCTTTATTTAAAAATTAATTTGGAGGATTTTGGCTTCTATTTGATATTTTATTTCTCCATCTTAGTTTCAACCTTTAATTTTGTTCACTATTTTCAGTATTTTGACTTTAAAAATAACAAAAAATTAGGAAAAATCTAGAAAAATCACAAAAACATTATATAATTATAAAAAGTCCAAAAATATTTCATTTCCTGAATTTTGATTATTTTTACCTCTTTTATAAATACCTTATCTCTCTCTTTTCTTATTTTGTATATAAATTTTATTTTACAAATTAAAAGAAAAAATATATAAAATCTAAAAATAAAATACAAAATCAGTAAATTAAAAAGAAAATATAAAATTAAAAATAAAATAAAAAAATAAAAAACCCACAAAAAATAACACAAGATAGACAAATACATCACCTTCACATTTTTTAGCATTATTGCCCCGTTCTACCTGTCTGCTCCCTCTGTTCGACACTCTATACATACTTGCACCTATACACACTTTTGTTGTAGAGTTTTAATAAATTTTAACTCGGCACATTTCCATTCATTGCTTTATTTACTTGTTGTGGGTTAATTATTGATTGACCCGAGTTTCGTGAGCGGTCGCCACAACGACTTTGTCTCCGCCTTGTGTGAGACATATTTATACCCTCACAAGATCCGCGTTATCAAATGGCGCCGTTGCCGGGGAGCAACAACGTATAGATCGGCTTTATTTCCTTGATTGTGATTATTTGCCGATATTCATGCTTCATTTCTTTTCTTTATTGTTGATATATCTTAATGAGCTGTCTAACCTCCTCTCTTTGTGACTTTGTGTGAGGTACCGCGAATTGAGGGAGGCACATTTCCCTAGGCGCTTACGCACCCACATGAAGCCGTATTCACGCTTGCTACCTTGGAACTAAGGACTTAGAGAATTTTGTAGCTTAGCTCTATTTATCTTTTTACATATACTTGTGTAATTTGAAGTGAGAGAGTGACTCTACTTTGTAATATTCAAGACTATTCGGACACTTCGACACTTCACGAGGTCCATTGCCTGAGGGATTGTTCCCTAGGGGGCCTCGTCGGCTTTTGCAGTTTTTTTTGCTGGTTTTGTTTTCTTCGACTTTTCTTTCATTTTGATTCACGAAGATTTTGGCCCCTAGACTTAGGATTTTATATTGATTGTCATGTAATTGATTAAGGACCCACACCTAACATCTTGCCTGCACCTATAGATCGCTAAGTGGACCTAATTAATTACTCGCAAAGAAATAGCTAATTTGGTCACCTGAGGGCTCATGTGCCTCTAGAGGTCGTATACAACACTGGTAGGATCCATTGTGGCGGACACCGATCGGCATCAGAGATCGGACCCCGACCTCTCTTGTTGACCTATTAGATAATGTTCTTCTCGAGTAGAATTTTTTGTCTAAGACCAATTTCTTCTTGCATCATATAGGTAGTTTTAATTCTGTCTTTAAATTTATGCGTGGATCACCCTGCATGTAGAGTGCTGGAGCAAGGTAAATATTTCTAACTCTGCATGCATTATTGTGTTTGATCGTGCATTGGCTTTTCTAACTTCCTCCCTCGTTTTATTAGACTTTAAATAACCCAGGAAATCGGAAAATTTGTTAGATGTTGTTTTTATTCAGAAAAAGACTAAAAAAAGTGATAACCATAAAATTGGGACTACTAATGCAAACTTGACCTCAAAACTCACCTCATCAAAAAATTTTGTCTTAGGGAGAGTAACCCCCTCCTTGGTTGATTTATCTGCAGCGAGAGAGTGACCCGCACACTAGGATAGAGCCATACCTGAACTCCTCTCAGACTACTGCTCTAGGGTTAGTCGTTCTCTAGTGAGGATCTCTCCGGTAACCGGTAAAGCAGATCTTAATGTCCTTTGCATAGTGGATTGATCGGGTATCCTGCAAACGGTCCGCAATTCATACTGGTTGGGAAATATCTAGCCTTAGGTCGGGATAGTCTCCTAGGAGCACCGGGTTCCTACCAGCTCGCTCAATCACTCTAATAGATTGATTGATCACCTAACTAAAATTGAAAAGATAATTGACCGAGCCTTTATGGTCATCAGCTCCAGTGTTGTGTAGGTGAACCGGGGTTTGTTTTCACATCTTGTTTGCATTCCAGATCTCATCCACCCTTTTTCCAGATCAAGATGATGGGAAGGAGATCCCTTAGTCCACATCTGGTGGCACCGCTATCGAGCACTCCTCCCTATTCATCTAGGTCGGCTTTGAGGAGTCCAGACCCACTCTCCGAGCCTGAGTTTACGTCCACCTTGTTCCCCCTCGATCACCTTTCTTCTTCAGTTAGTCCTGTAATATCAGAGTTTAGTGTAGGACAGAGTTCTGAACATTTGAAGGCACCTGAGATGGGTACTTTTGCCTTTGTAGAGACCCAAGATATGGCAGGTAGAGAGGAACACCCAGATGAGCAGGAACCACCTCCGTATATATGTGATCAGGCTGCCATCAACAATTCACTGTTAGCGTCCCTAGAGACCATGCAGAGACAGATCAGAGATCAGGGAACCTTTATGCGTGACATCATGAGAGAGCTGGCGCTGATGCGAGCGGACAGAGAATACAGATCTGAGGGCGGTGGAGATATACCAAAAGAAGGAGGCGGTGGAGGAGGATAACCTAACCAGGAAAGGCCACCACCGATGACCATGAGACAGTTTCACAACCCAATTGCATCCCTCACTCACCGATGGATCCAGCTTCCCCCCATTGTCGAGAACTTCGAGCTTCGCCCCCAGACCATTCAGTTGTTGCCCAAGTTTCATGGGCTGGCCACCGAGGAGCCTCATATCCATCTGCAAGAGTTTGAGATGGTTTGTAGCACTGTCCACGACAGACTGGTGGATGAGGACATGATAAAGATGATTGCCTTCCCGTTCTCCTTAGCTGATAGAGTAGCCTCTTTGTTGAAGCACCTTGGGAGGTATGTCACATCTTGGTCGCAACTCCGGACCGAGTACTTGAACAAGTATTATCCACTTGGCCAGACCAATGCAGCACGAGATATGATCAGCAACTTCACTATGATCTCGAATGAGCAGTTTCACGAGGCTTGGGATCGATTTAGAGAGCTCATTGACCGATGTCCACATCACAATATATCAAAGCCCAACTTGGTTCAGAGTTTCTTTTGTGGGCTGACACTAGAGCTGTAGGGGCTTGTGAATGCTTCTTGTGGTGGATCCTATTTTTCCAAGGGTGAAGACGAGGTTTGGGCCATTGACGAGCGCGGAACTACCCTTTGGATGTGGTCTGATTAGACTAGTGCGTTGCAGTCGGATAGATCGCGATCGGTCAAAAGTAACCGCACAAAATGGATGATTCGTCGAATGAGTTTAATGCGCGGTTTGATGTTTATTTAGCCTGGGCAAGCCCCAGGGTCGACTCAAGGAGGCAAAGGAACAACTCGGGATCAAGTTAGATGGATTAGATCGTGGTTTTCCAAGTGATATATTTTTTTGGTATTTTTTTTATGCGGGACACATGCAAAGTCAGGCCAGTTTTAAAGTTAAATTATAAAGATGGTCAAATTAACTCCAAAAATTATGAAACTTGGCCAGATTATGAAATGTGGTGAAATTAAGCTACACTAAATTTTTTGGATTTTTCTGACTCTTTTTTATTTTTTATGAATATTTTAATGAAAATAGAGCGACTACGGGTATTTAATTCCTAATAAATCCACGAAATCAAATTAACCAAAAATTGATTTATCTCAAATAGATGGTTCAACGCTGAATCCAAGAGAGTTGAAATTTCTCAAAAATGTTATTCGTGGAATTAATTAAAAATCAAGTACAGAAATCGCTCTACAATTTATTTTATGCAAATGACAACTCCTAATTGGAGGAAATTTGGACTGTAATTAAAGCAAACTTAATGGCACCATTCACAATTTTTTCGCAATTTTTGGAGCAATAGATATGGATGTGCGAATTTCAGAGGTTAAATGGGCAAAATATCACTGATTTTGAATCTCTGAATTTTAATAAATACTCAGATGCTCACAAAAATATAAATAAATAGCTCAAAGATAAAGAATTAAATGCTCTACAACATGCTATTTTAAATAAATAAAATGATGCTATCTGACTATCCAAATTACCATGCCAACTCAGGGTTGTTTTTGCAAATAAAAATGAAACACACAAAATTAAACTGTGCCTAAGGGCACGTATGCAATTACTGAAACTTAATGGAATGACTATGCAATTTGCACGAATATAAAAAAATGAACCTTCTTGTTTCTCTAGGGCAACCAACGCACAACCCAAAGGGATCGTGGGCGGCGGCGGTGGATGGCGCAGGCGGGGGCGGCCGTCGAAGGCGGAGCTGCTCGGTGGCGCGGGCGGCCAAGCGCCGCGGCTGGACGCGCGTCAGGAAGACGGGAGGGCGGCGCGGCCCACTCGCTGGCGGCGCAAGGGGCGGCGGTGACGTCGGCGCGCGGCTACAGCAGCCGCGGTTGGTGGTGGGGCGGTCAAGGGCGGCGCTGGGTTGTTCTGGTGGAGGCCGCGGGACGCGGCGAGAAGCGTGGCGGGGATGGCCGGGAGCACGAGGAAGCGTCGGGCTGAGGGCAACCTCGCGCGGGGCCGGCGGAGGAGGAGCCACGCACCTGGGAACGCACGCGGTGGCGGCGACGTTCTCAACCGCGCGCGGCGGCGTGTGAGGGCAAGTGGGCCGCGGGGGCAGCGCGGGCAGCTCGCTTGCTGCTGGAGGCGCGAGGTGGGAGGAGGAGCCGCGCACGCGGTGCTGGGCGGAGTTCGCTGCCGAGGACTGTGGAGCACGAACAGCGGGCAGCGCCGTTGGTGGCTGGCCGGCGGTCACGCTTGCGGCGGTCTGGAGCGGAAGGAGGGCGGTGCGGTGGCGCTGGGCTGCTCGAAGGTGGGGCTGGCGGCTAACGGTGCTTGCAGCCAGAGGTTGCGGGCGACTCCTGCTTGTTTTTTTTTATTTTTTTATTTGTATTTTTTGTATTGTTTTAAATAGGAATTAAAAGAGAAATGGATAGTGATGGATGGTGAATGACGGTAATGATGGTGGTTTTTGTTGTGGTGACGATATATGATGATAATTTGTGGTGGTTGAAAAATGATATGGTGATAGTGATAGTAATGGTGTTTGTGATGGTGATAATGGAATAAAAAAAATGGAGTGGTTTTTATGTGAATGTGATGATGATAGTGGTGGTGTTTGATGAACAAAATGATGGTTTGGTTTTTTTGTTTTGATAAACAAAATGAGCAAACACGTTAGATAAAAAAAATGACAAAGCAGAGATAGAGAGTACTTACCTGCGATTCGCCGAAATTGAAGCCGTGTCGTGCGGCTTCCGTCGTCGTCGCCTCGATTCGATCCGACGAAAAATCGAAGAAGCTCCGTTGTGATCTAAAGTGATGCACAACGACACGAGGAGTCCTCGTGGATCTCGCCTTGAAAACCGTCGTTGCTCGACCGAAAAATGTTGACGCTGTCACCGACAACATCCGGGGGCTGGTGGTCTCTCCCTCTCAGTTGAAGAAATGGCGGATGAGGGAAAATGAAGGAGATGGTGGTGAATAAAAAGAGAGGAGAGGGAAGTTGGAGAAGGGATGGAGAAGATGGAGGAAGTGGAGATAGTGGGGAGTTATTGGCTTGGAGTGGAAGAAAAGAAAGGGAGAAGAAGTAAAAGAGAGATAAATAATAATATAATAAAATAAGTAGGCTACTAAAATAACAATAATAAAAATAATAATAATTAAAATAATAAAATCCGAAAATAATAATAATAATAAAAATAAATCCGAAAATAATAAATTAAATCCGAAATTAATAAAATAATGGGGTGACATGTGGCGGCTCCAGGAGCTGCCACATGTCGCTCCTAGAAAAATCAAAAATTAAATGTAAACAAAAATCAAAAAGAAATAATAAAAGGGATTAAATCAAAAAGTGGTCAACACGAAAGCTGCTCGTCTCGACGAGATCTACAACTTTCGTGAAGGGCCGAAAATCAAACGAGATCATCTGTAAAAAATGTATTTTTGGGTGGTACCTTATAGATATAAAATACCGCATTTTATCTTTTGTAATTTTTTTGTCATTTTTAATTAAGAGAAAAATCAAAATAAAAATAGAAAAAATATGAGAGGAATATTTACAACTTAATCTAATTTTTTGGATTTTTAATAATTAAGAAAATAAAAAGATAAAATATAGGGGTAAAATGGTCATTATGTACAATATACAAAAGGGGCCCAAAACCCAAGTTTTGCATACGAGCTCCGATTTTAGTGAAATTGGTCTTGTTTCGAAGGTCTTGAAATGTATATTACTTTAAAAGTGAGTAGACCTAATTCGGAGGCTGTATGAGAGAGATATGTGCATTTTAAGGTCTAAGGTCTCCAATTGGGTTTGGGGTTTTATTGGGTAATTTTACAAGTTGGTATTTTTTTAGATATTTTTCTTTAATTAGTGTTAGTAATATATACACCATGGAGTTGGTTTTATTAGCTTTGGAGTTAGTATAAAATATATACAAATAGGCTATTTTAACTAATATACAAGTGAATATTTACAAATGAAATTGGCTTCTTATTTAATGCAAGTATGAATGCTAAAATGCAGATATTATGCTTCCATGCATGAATGCTAATTTTACAGTATAAAGGGAAATATGCATCTATTTACTCGGGAACAAGACTCTATTTTCAACTTTTAGAGTGATGAATCACAGATTCATCAACCCCCTATACTTAAACCTTGCTCGTCCCCGAGCAACTAAAATGAAATGCAAGAGTGAAATGATTTTGGGTTCCATACCAAGGTCATGAACAAAAGTTGAAAATGGAGCTTGACTCGACCTTTGGATTAATTGTGTGGCGGAACCTTATTGGGACCTGAACTTAAGACCTAACAGACTTCAAGTTCCACAAGTCTTCTATTCAAGACGCCTCAACAGTCAGGTCAGAACAAATCCTCAAACGCAAATTTCTGATGACTATGATTCTTACTTGTACTGTGTAAGTGAGATGTAACTCTCCACATCAGAAATGACTCGGAACCAGCCTCCTCTAACAAGGTAACTCAATAACCCGGTCCAGTAACTCTTTCCTCGAGGAGCGGGGTATTCCCTTCTAAGTTCAAGTGCGACCAACCCAAGAGGAGGGGGTAGAGAAAAGAATGGACGGTGGCCAGTGTAGCCACCTATCCCGGGATGCCTGACCAGTGTAGCCAAGTCATCCAGCTGCATTTTCTTTGCTAATATACATACTCCGACAGGTATTATTATTTTTTTCTTGGACCTGTCTGATTTTTTTGGAGTTCTTTCTTGCATTTTTTTCTTTTTTCTTTTTTTTGAACTATATATAAGGTGCAGCATGTACATCAGGAGTTTTTCCTCTTGAGCCAGTAGACTATCCCTCTTTTGAAGCATTATTGCAACCCACAGCATCCTGTCCTTAGATGTCAACACCACCAGACTAGGTTGAGATGCACTACCCTCCCTAGAGGAGGACGGATGTTTCCACCCGTGCGCTACTCCAAGCCAAAGGATTCTACCTCCTCACCATCTCATCAATGAAGAGCTACGTGCATTGTGCTTGTCCAAGTTAGGTCACTGTCTATAAGAATCATGCGTGTGCACGAGATATTCTACTTAGGCTAATCAAGATGACATGTGAACATAGACTTGCGGACTCAAAGAATTAAGTCACTTGACCTGAGAAATCTTAACTCCAGTTCCTATAAGGTTCCTCTGAAATTAGGTGGATTAAGGTCAAATCAAGTCCATCCTCAATATCTACTCATAACTTGGTTCAGAACCCACTAGCTTTCCACCTTGCATATGCAAGATATGCAGATGAGATGCAGATGACATGCTATGAAATGCAAGACTTTTTTTTTTTTTTGAAAATGCAGGATAATATGCAAGAGTAAATAAGAAGCCTTTTTGTTTTATTATTTTTTTTTGGTATACAACAATTTTTTTATTATTTACAACAATTTTTAGTTGATACAATTTGTACATAGTATACACGATTTTTTTGGTATACATCCTGTTTTACAACAAATTTTACAAAAGTATGTTTTACAAGAATTTTACAACTTTTTATACAAGTATTATACATATAGTACATATTATACAAGTATACAAAATTTTTATTTTTTTTTTAATTTTTACAAAAGGTTTACAAGTATTATACAAGTATACAAAAAGTTTTTTTTTCGATTTTTACCCACCCACAATTATTGCAAAATATATACAAAAATACGTGAAAATACGTGAAAGTACGAGCTATGGGTAAGTATATATGTAATATATACACGCCCCCCTATACTTAGCGTGTGCTATGTCCTCAGAGCACGAAAGCGACTAAAAAGACATAGCTCGGGCTAAGCGTAGGATAGCTAAAATAACAAAAATGTATAGAAGTCGCTCCGCCCCCTATACTTAGGCTCTGGTAGCCTAAGTGTAGAAGAAGATCAGAAATGGGGCGGACGAGGAAAAGAGGGGAAATAAATGAATATATACACGGTGGGCATCGGTCCCCCCTATACTTAGGCTCTGGTCAGCCTAAGTATAGGACAGGAGTGAGTAAGAGGACCAATGTGATCTGGAGGATGTACAATGAATAGATGCGGGTCACTCTCCCCCTATACTTAGGATCTGGTTATCCTAAGTATAGTCATGAGATGGAACCGGGGCGAGTGATTCGAATCACTGGGGAGGGAGGGAGAGAAATGTATGTACAAGAAAGAGTGAGAATATACAAGGATTAAGAAGGTTTGTGACGAACCTTCTTGCGGACGCGAGGAGGTGGATAATATACATATGTGTCGCTGTCGGAATCGTCCTCAGATGAATAATAGTGAGGTGTAGGGATCGTCCAACGAGGGTCGACACATGGCTGCTTGCTTAGATAAGGCTTAAGAACAGCCGAACTGAGCTCACTCATATAAATCACCTTATCCGGACCAGATGAGGATTCCTCTAAAGCTTCCTTCTCCGGAGTGGTGAAGGAGACTTTCTTAGTCGATTTTCTAAAACCTGAATCATTGAGAGGGAGATGAGAGCGACGCGCCTTGAGAGGTTCGGGGGAACACCTCGAGGAATCAATTCTCAACTTCCTCTCACTAGATAACCGACTAGAAGAGGGAGCAACCGTGCTTTTATGTGGAGTCAATTTTGTCTGGGTTGTTTCCTTAGAAGGTCCGAGTCGTGGTGTGGTGCTGACTATGGGTTCCTCATCAGACGAGTCACCATAAAGATTGTAATATTCCTGAAGGGTCAGCACACGTCTCGGGAAGGAGCTAGTGGTCTCAGTTGGCTTGGCATTATTGAGCTCTTGTGTCGGATCATTGAAATGATCAAGGCAATCCTCAAATATCGTGTCCGACTCAATGATAGCTTCCGGTCGTGAGTCCTCCTTAGAAGCTGTCATGGTGGTGGTGCAAGCAGTTGATGAAGTGGAGGTGTGGGGAGTCTTTGATCCAATGGTCGTCCGGACAATCGGTCTCTCAGGTGTAGTAGAGAGGTGGGACTCATCTTCCTCTCGATGGTCACGACTGTCAGCGGATGTGTGGGTCTCCTTAGCGTAAAGTTTATCAAAGAATGGATGAGGTCGAAGCTCTCCCAATGCTGAAAAATCGATCTCCCGAGTCTCGCAATCTATAGTCGCCTTAGCCAAGGCTAAGAACGGCTTCCCGAGAATAATAGGAGACTGGGAAAACTCTCCTCGGTGCTCGATGTCAATGATCGTGAAGTCCACCTGGAGTAGAGCACCTTGGAAAGTAACGATGACTGAAATGTTTCCTCTCGACCGTTTGATGGATCGGTCAGCCAGCTGAACGATCTCTCTCGACTTCCTAAGTGGCTTGAGTTTGAGCTTGTCAAACACAGAGGTCGGGAGGATATTTATCGGTGAGTCATCATCGATTCTCGCATGGGTGAAGATGGTGTCTTTGATTTCACACTCAACTCGGGGTAACCGCTTCACTCTACGGCTTTTGATCTTTCTCCCCATCACCAAGGAGGTGGCCATAGACACTATATGTCTTTCAGTCCTTGTTCTCTTATTACCGGACCTCTTGGGCATCAATTTACTTCTCACAAATCGTTTGAGGTCAGGAAAGTGATCTATGGCCTTTATTAAGGGAAGTTTGAAAATCAGTTCTTCATCGAGCGCTTCCCTTAGGGCAGGATCCAATTTTTTTAGGTCATTTTCATTTTCAATTTTTATGTGGTTTTTTGGTTTTTCAATTTTTTTGGTATTTTGGATAGATGAATGATCGGACTCTGGATTGGAGGGCAAGTGGTTAGTAGAAGAGGGAGATAGAATGGACTCCAGCTGTACAGACGGTGTGGGTTCCCTAATGTTTGCTTGGCTTTCAACCTCAAAATTACTCATATCCTTTTCCACTTTCATTCTCAAGCTGGCAGAAATTGAGTTCAATATTTCCATGACATTTCTCAACTCATTACCGAATGATTCACTTTTCTCAATAAGTCTGGAAATGTCATCCTCCACAAAATTCCCATGACAATTCATGGGAGAGTTCTGCTCAATTGGAGGAGACTGCTGAGATGTTGAGGTCTCATACTCAACATACCTATACTCTGGCATGTATTCCTGGGTCGAGTATGGATCATCCGAATGGCAGATATTGGTCAGAGCCTCATATGATGGAGTCAATGAACGAGGGACTAGTAAGTCTAGCTCGTTAGTCCACTCCTGTGAATGTATAGGCTCTCCGAATGAAGGCTGGTTAATGGAGGCTTGATCTCTAAAGTCAATCAAGTCTGGAAAATCATGATATTCAGGCCCCTCAATTCGGGTTGTTTGATCGATCAAATGATGCCCTAAAGTCAAGTCGGGAGGTGTATATGTAAATTGTTGTATGGTCCCTCCTTGAGGTGAGAATGAAGTAAACGGGGGCATATAATTCTGCCAATCATCTGTCTCAGTCGTGGCTTGCTCTTCATTTGATCCTTTAATTCCTGCAAGCTCTCGAGAATAAGAACAGTCAGCCCAGGATGGAAGTGGATCCGGAATGTTAGAATATGGAGTAGGTGAGAAATGCGAAGAAGTGGAGAAGTCAGTCGGAGTTTTGACTTCAAGATCGGGTTGAGGAGGAGCCGGCCACGGGTAAGGGTCTCCCGTGGATGGCGGAGGAGAAAGCGAAGATGAATGGTATATGGTCAAGGAGGAGTGACCAGAGGTCACGGGGTATGGGGACCAATATCCCGACATCTTGAGGAGGAAATGATGAATGCAAGAAGATTGAGGTAGAAAATGTGCAATTACACAGGATAACACACACGACAGACACAAAGACAAACGCAAGAGCAAAACCCCGAGTTCACACTCAACACGGTGAATGACCCGAAACCGAGTCCAATTAATCTTGTAAATTTTAAGTGTGATTTTCAAGCAAGATAGCAAGGATTACGCGGCCTAAAGGGAAGTCGGCTCAGAGCCGGATGCGTCTTCCCTGTTTATCCTGTCGTCTAAGATACCGCCGCTCCTTCCTTTCTTCGCTCCTATCCCAAGACGATGGATTCAGTGACCACGCCCCTATCTACCTGCAAGCAGGCGGAGGCTGACAAGGCCGGAACTTCACCCCGGGGGGTTACTGGCAGCTTGTCGCGAAGTACCGCAATTTCGCCCCTATCTACCTGAGTCAGGCGAAGGCTACTTGGTACTAGTCAAAGAATCTGAAATTATCCGGCTTGTGATATTTGCTAGGATCAGTTAGAATGTGATATGGAAGACGGGGATTTGGGCTCTACCTTAGGGTGTTCACACACACTCAGGTACCCTCACTCAGCCTGAAAACAAGGTCGGGGTTACTCTCCCGCAAACAAGGGTTAATTTTAGTTAATTTTTTTGGTCCAATTCAATTAGCAGCCTCGATTTTAGAGATTAGTTATCACTGATATTAATCCACACAAGCAATCACGTCTACCGTCCAGTCCCAATTCCTTTATCCTAGGTTAGAAAACCGAGAGAGAGAATCGGAAAAAGCCGATGCGATCGAGAAAACGATGATGAATGCTTGAGTAAGAAGACTTACAGTGCCTCCAGCTCTCTACAATGCAGGATGCAGTACTGAATTGAAATTTTACACTATATGCAAATGCAAACGAGAAAAGCCGCTCCTAGATAGGCAGTTCTATTAGCGAGTAAAGAACGAATTTGATTTGACTAGATCTGCGGTCTAAGTGCGTCTTTTACGTGCAATGTGTGATCCTAAATAATTACGAGCACAAGCAAATCCTAGAGTGGCTCGAGGAGCCGCTAGTGCAAGCTAAGTTACAATTCACCCACACAACACACGGGGACACAGTTTCACTATATTTACACGCGCGAGAACCCAAACGGGAACCGCTGGAAATAATGCGGACACTTTTTACAAGTTAAAAAAAATGAAGAATCCTTCTGGCGTCTCAACAGCCGACTTGATCCACGAACCGTCGGCCTCCGATGCACTTTGAGATGCGTCGACTTCAAGAAAGCCGCTCCAAGTCCACCGGGCCCTCGCACAAAAAGATATAAAAATGTCAGATAAAGAGAGAGAAAAAAAAGAGAAAAGAAAATAATTGGAAAAAAATGGTATAATTACAATGTGGTTCGGGGATCAGACTACCCGATTGAATGGAAAATGCAAATCTAAATTTCTAAAGTGATCCTAAGCCGTTTGCCTCCCCGGCAATGGCGCCATTTGACGAGCGCGGAACTACCCTTTGGATGTGGTCTGATTAGACTAGTGCGTTGCAGTCGGATAGATCGCGATCGGTCAAAAGTAACCGCACAAAATGGATGATTCGTCGAATGAGTTTAATGCGCGGTTTGATGTTTATTTAGCCTGGGCAAGCCCCAGGGTCGACTCAAGGAGGCAAAGGAACAACTCGGGATCAAGTTAGATGGATTAGATCGTGGTTTTCCAAGTGATATATTTTTTTGGTATTTTTTTTATGCGGGACACATGCAAAGTCAGGCCAGTTTTAAAGTTAAATTATAAAGATGGTCAAATTAACTCCAAAAATTATGAAACTTGGCCAGATTATGAAATGTGGTGAAATTAAGCTACACTAAATTTTTTGGATTTTTCTGACTCTTTTTTATTTTTTATGAATATTTTAATGAAAATAGAGCGACTACGGGTATTTAATTCCTAATAAATCCACGAAATCAAATTAACCAAAAATTGATTTATCTCAAATAGATGGTTCAACGGTGAATCCAAGAGAGTTGAAATTTCTCAAAAATGTTATTCGTGGAATTAATTAAAAATCAAGTACAGAAATCGCTCTACAATTTATTTTATGCAAATGACAACTCCTAATTGGAGGAAATTTGGACTGTAATTAAAGCAAACTTAATGGCACCATTCACAATTTTTTCGCAATTTTTGGAGCAATAGATATGGATGTGCGAATTTCAGAGGTTAAATGGGCAAAATATCACTGATTTTGAATCTCTGAATTTTAATAAATACTCAGATGCTCACAAAAATATAAATAAATAGCTCAAAGATAAAGAATTAAATGCTCTACAACATGCTATTTTAAATAAATAAAATGATGCTATCTGACTATCCAAATTACCATGCCAACTCAGGGTTGTTTTTGCAAATAAAAATGAAACACACAAAATTAAACTGTGCCTAAGGGCACGTATGCAATTACTGAAACTTAATGGAATGACTATGCAATTTGCACGAATATAAAAAAATGAACCTTCTTGTTTCTCTAGGGCAACCAACGCACAACCCAAAGGGATCGTGGGCGGCGGCGGTGGATGGCGCAGGCGGGGGCGGCCGTCGAAGGCGGAGCTGCTCGGTGGCGCGGGCGGCCAAGCGCCGCGGCTGGACGCGCGTCAGGAAGACGGGAGGGCGGCGCGGCCCACTCGCTGGCGGCGCAAGGGGCGGCGGTGATGTCGGCGCGCGGCTACAGCAGCCGCGGTTGGCGGTGGGGCGGTCAAAGGCGGCGCTGGGTTGTTCTGGTGGAGGCCGCGGGACGCGGCGAGAAGCGTGGCGGGGATGGCCGGGAGCACGAGGAAGCGTCGGGCTGAGGGCAACCTCGCGCGGGGCCGGCGGAGGAGGAGCCACGCACCTGGGAACGCACGCGGTGGCGGCGACGTTCTCAACCGCGCGCGGCGGCGTGTGAGGGCAAGTGGGCCGCGGGGGCAGCGCGGGCAGCTCGCTTGCTGCTGGAGGCGCGAGGTGGGAGGAGGAGCCGCGCACGCGGTGCTGGGCGGAGTTCGCTGCCGAGGACTGTGGAGCACGAACAGCGGGCAGCGCCGTTGGTGGCTGGCCGGCGGTCACGCTTGCGGCGGTCTGGAGCGGAAGGAGGGCGGTGCGGTGGCGCTGGGCTGCTCGAAGGTGGGGCTGGCGGCTAACGGTGCTTGCAGCCAGAGGTTGCGGGCGACTCCTGCTTGTTTTTTTTTATTTTTTTATTTGTATTTTTTGTATTGTTTTAAATAGGAATTAAAAGAGAAATGGATAGTGATGGATGGTGAATGACGGTAATGATGGTGGTTTTTGTTGTGGTGACGATATATGATGATAATTTGTGGTGGTTGAAAAATGATATGGTGATAGTGATAGTAATGGTGTTTGTGATGGTGATAATGGAATAAAAAAAATGGAGTGGTTTTTATGTGAATGTGATGATGATAGTGGTGGTGTTTGATGAACAAAATGATGGTTTGGTTTTTTTGTTTTGATAAACAAAATGAGCAAACACGTTAGATAAAAAAAATGACAAAGCAGAGATAGAGAGTACTTACCTGCGATTCGCCGAAATTGAAGCCGTGTCGTGCGGCTTCCGTCGTCGTCGCCTCGATTCGATCCGACGAAAAATCGAAGAAGCTCCGTTGTGATCTAAAGTGATGCACAACGACACGAGGAGTCCTCGTGGATCTCGCCTTGAAAATCGTCGTTGCTCGACCGAAAAATGTTGACGCTGTCACCGACAACATCCGGGGGCTGGTGGTCTCTCCCTCTCAGTTGAAGAAATGGCGGATGAGGGAAAATGAAGGAGATGGTGGTGAATAAAAAGAGAGGAGAGGGAAGTTGGAGAAGGGATGGAGAAGATGGAGGAAGTGGAGATAGTGGGGAGTTATTGGCTTGGAGTGGAAGAAAAGAAAGGGAGAAGAAGTAAAAGAGAGATAAATAATAATATAATAAAATAAGTAGGCTACTAAAATAACAATAATAAAAATAATAATAATTAAAATAATAAAATCCGAAAATAATAATAATAATAAAAATAAATCCGAAAATAATAAATTAAATCCGAAATTAATAAAATAATGGGGTGACATGTGGCGGCTCCAGGAGCTGCCACATGTCGCTCCTAGAAAAATCAAAAATTAAATGTAAACAAAAATCAAAAAGAAATAATAAAAGGGATTAAATCAAAAAGTGGTCAACACGAAAGCTGCTCGTCTCGACGAGATCTACAACTTTCGTGAAGGGCCGAAAATCAAACGAGATCATCTGTAAAAAATGTATTTTTGGGTGGTACCTTATAGATATAAAATACCGCATTTTATCTTTTGTAATTTTTTTGTCATTTTTAATTAAGAGAAAAATCAAAATAAAAATAGAAAAAATATGAGAGGAATATTTACAACTTAATCTAATTTTTTGGATTTTTAATAATTAAGAAAATAAAAAGATAAAATATAGGGGTAAAATGGTCATTATGTACAATATACAAAAGGGGCCCAAAACCCAAGTTTTGCATACGAGCTCCGATTTTAGTGAAATTGGTCTTGTTTCGAAGGTCTTGAAATGTATATTACTTTAAAAGTGAGTAGACCTAATTCGGAGGCTGTATGAGAGAGATATGTGCATTTTAAGGTCTAAGGTCTCCAATTGGGTTTGGGGTTTTATTGGGTAATTTTACAAGTTGGTATTTTTTTAGATATTTTTCTTTAATTAGTGTTAGTAATATATACACCATGGAGTTGGTTTTATTAGCTTTGGAGTTAGTATAAAATATATACAAATAGGCTATTTTAACTAATATACAAGTGAATATTTACAAATGAAATTGGCTTCTTATTTAATGCAAGTATGAATGCTAAAATGCAGATATTATGCTTCCATGCATGAATGCTAATTTTACAGTATAAAGGGAAATATGCATCTATTTACTCGGGAACAAGACTCTATTTTCAACTTTTAGAGTGATGAATCACAGATTCATCAACCCCCTATACTTAAACCTTGCTCGTCCCCGAGCAACTAAAATGAAATGCAAGAGTGAAATGATTTTGGGTTCCATACCAAGGTCATGAACAAAAGTTGAAAATGGAGCTTGACTCGACCTTTGGATTAATTGTGTGGCGGAACCTTATTGGGACCTGAACTTAAGACCTAACAGACTTCAAGTTCCACAAGTCTTCTATTCAAGACGCCTCAACAGTCAGGTCAGAACAAATCCTCAAACGCAAATTTCTGATGACTATGATTCTTACTTGTACTGTGTAAGTGAGATGTAACTCTCCACATCAGAAATGACTCGGAACCAGCCTCCTCTAACAAGGTAACTCAATAACCCGGTCCAGTAACTCTTTCCTCGAGGAGCGGGGTATTCCCTTCTAAGTTCAAGTGCGACCAACCCAAGAGGAGGGGGTAGAGAAAAGAATGGACGGTGGCCAGTGTAGCCACCTATCCCGGGATGCCTGACCAGTGTAGCCAAGTCATCCAGCTGCATTTTCTTTGCTAATATACATACTCCGACAGGTATTATTATTTTTTTCTTGGACCTGTCTGATTTTTTTGGAGTTCTTTCTTGCATTTTTTTCTTTTTTCTTTTTTTTGAACTATATATAAGGTGCAGCATGTACATCAGGAGTTTTTCCTCTTGAGCCAGTAGACTATCCCTCTTTTGAAGCATTATTGCAACCCACAGCATCCTGTCCTTAGATGTCAACACCACCAGACTAGGTTGAGATGCACTACCCTCCCTAGAGGAGGACGGATGTTTCCACCCGTGCGCTACTCCAAGCCAAAGGATTCTACCTCCTCACCATCTCATCAATGAAGAGCTACGTGCATTGTGCTTGTCCAAGTTAGGTCACTGTCTATAAGAATCATGCGTGTGCACGAGATATTCTACTTAGGCTAATCAAGATGACATGTGAACATAGACTTGCGGACTCAAAGAATTAAGTCACTTGACCTGAGAAATCTTAACTCCAGTTCCTATAAGGTTCCTCTGAAATTAGGTGGATTAAGGTCAAATCAAGTCCATCCTCAATATCTACTCATAACTTGGTTCAGAACCCACTAGCTTTCCACCTTGCATATGCAAGATATGCAGATGAGATGCAGATGACATGCTATGAAATGCAAGACTTTTTTTTTTTTTTGAAAATGCAGGATAATATGCAAGAGTAAATAAGAAGCCTTTTTGTTTTATTATTTTTTTTTGGTATACAACAATTTTTTTATTATTTACAACAATTTTTAGTTGATACAATTTGTACATAGTATACACGATTTTTTTGGTATACATCCTGTTTTACAACAAATTTTACAAAAGTATGTTTTACAAGAATTTTACAACTTTTTATACAAGTATTATACATATAGTACATATTATACAAGCATACAAAATTTTTATTTTTTTTTAATTTTTACAAAAGGTTTACAAGTATTATACAAGTATACAAAAAGTTTTTTTTTTCGATTTTTACCCACCCACAATTATTGCAAAATATATACAAAAATACGTGAAAATACGTGAAAGTACGAGCTATGGGTAAGTATATATGTAATATATACACGCCCCCCTATACTTAGCGTGTGCTATGTCCTCAGAGCACGAAAGCGACTAAAAAGACATAGCTCGGGCTAAGCGTAGGATAGCTAAAATAACAAAAATGTATAGAAGTCGCTCCGCCCCCTATACTTAGGCTCTGGTAGCCTAAGTGTAGAAGAAGATCAGAAATGGGGCGGACGAGGAAAAGAGGGGAAATAAATGAATATATACACGGTGGGCATCGGTCCCCCCTATACTTAGGCTCTGGTCAGCCTAAGTATAGGACAGGAGTGAGTAAGAGGACCAATGTGATCTGGAGGATGTACAATGAATAGATGCGGGTCACTCTCCCCCTATACTTAGGATCTGGTTATCCTAAGTATAGTCATGAGATGGAACCGGGGCGAGTGATTCGAATCACTGGGGAGGGAGGGAGAGAAATGTATGTACAAGAAAGAGTGAGAATATACAAGGATTAAGAAGGTTTGTGACGAACCTTCTTGCGGACGCGAGGAGGTGGATAATATACATATGTGTCGCTG
Source organism: Ottelia alismoides (assembly GCA_037367405.1). Lineage (NCBI taxonomy): Eukaryota > Viridiplantae > Streptophyta > Magnoliopsida > Alismatales > Hydrocharitaceae > Ottelia > Ottelia alismoides. Next base: position 446,196 of record JAZKJV010001913.1, on the reverse strand, counting down.
TCGGAATCGTCCTCAGATGAATAATAGTGAGGTGTAGGGATCGTCCAACGAGGGTCGACACATGGCTGCTTGCTTAGATAAGGCTTAAGAACAGCCGAACTGAGCTCACTCATATAAATCACCTTATCCGGACCAGATGAGGATTCCTCTAAAGCTTCCTTCTCCGGAGTGGTGAAGGAGACTTTCTTAGTCGATTTTCTAAAACCTGAATCATTGAGAGGGAGATGAGAGCGACGCGCCTTGAGAGGTTCGGGGGAACACCTCGAGGAATCAATTCTCAACTTCCTCTCACTAGATAACCGACTAGAAGAGGGAGCAACCGTGCTTTTATGTGGAGTCAATTTTGTCTGGGTTGTTTCCTTAGAAGGTCCGAGTCGTGGTGTGGTGCTGACTATGGGTTCCTCATCAGACGAGTCACCATAAAGATTGTAATATTCCTGAAGGGTCAGCACACGTCTCGGGAAGGAGCTAGTGGTCTCAGTTGGCTTGGCATTATTGAGCTCTTGTGTCGGATCATTGAAATGATCAAGGCAATCCTCAAATATCGTGTCCGACTCAATGATAGCTTCCGGTCGTGAGTCCTCCTTAGAAGCTGTCATGGTGGTGGTGCAAGCAGTTGATGAAGTGGAGGTGTGGGGAGTCTTTGATCCAATGGTCGTCCGGACAATCGGTCTCTCAGGTGTAGTAGAGAGGTGGGACTCATCTTCCTCTCGATGGTCACGACTGTCAGCGGATGTGTGGGTCTCCTTAGCGTAAAGTTTATCAAAGAATGGATGAGGTCGAAGCTCTCCCAATGCTGAAAAATCGATCTCCCGAGTCTCACAATCTATAGTCGCCTTAGCCAAGGCTAAGAACGGCTTCCCGAGAATAATAGGAGACTGGGAAAACTCTCCTCGGTGCTCGATGTCAATGATCGTGAAGTCCACCTGGAGTAGAGCACCTTGGAAAGTAACGATGACTGAAATGTTTCCTCTCGACCGTTTGATGGATCGGTCAGCCAGCTGAACGATCTCTCTCGACTTCCTAAGTGGCTTGAGTTTGAGCTTGTCAAACACAGAGGTCGGGAGGATATTTATCGGTGAGTCATCATCGATTCTCGCATGGGTGAAGATGGTGTCTTTGATTTCACACTCAACTCGGGGTAACCGCTTCACTCTACGGCTTTTGATCTTTCTCCCCATCACCAAGGAGGTGGCCATAGACACTATATGTCTTTCAGTCCTTGTTCTCTTATTACCGGACCTCTTGGGCATCAATTTACTTCTCACAAATCGTTTGAGGTCAGGAAAGTGATCTATGGCCTTTATTAAGGGAAGTTTGAAAATCAGTTCTTCATCGAGCGCTTCCCTTAGGGCAGGATCCAATTTTTTTAGGTCATTTTCATTTTCAATTTTTATGTGGTTTTTTGGTTTTTCAATTTTTTTGGTATTTTGGATAGATGAATGATCGGACTCTGGATTGGAGGGCAAGTGGTTAGTAGAAGAGGGAGATAGAATGGACTCCAGCTGTACAGACGGTGTGGGTTCCCTAATGTTTGCTTGGCTTTCAACCTCAAAATTACTCATATCCTTTTCCACTTTCATTCTCAAGCTGGCAGAAATTGAGTTCAATATTTCCATGACATTTCTCAACTCATTACCGAATGATTCACTTTTCTCAATAAGTCTGGAAATGTCATCCTCCACAAAATTCCCATGACAATTCATGGGAGAGTTCTGCTCAATTGGAGGAGACTGCTGAGATGTTGAGGTCTCATACTCAACATACCTATACTCTGGCATGTATTCCTGGGTCGAGTATGGATCATCCGAATGGCAGATATTGGTCAGAGCCTCATATGATGGAGTCAATGAACGAGGGACTAGTAAGTCTAGCTCGTTAGTCCACTCCTGTGAATGTATAGGCTCTCCGAATGAAGGCTGGTTAATGGAGGCTTGATCTCTAAAGTCAATCAAGTCTGGAAAATCATGATATTCAGGCCCCTCAATTCGGGTTGTTTGATCGATCAAATGATGCCCTAAAGTCAAGTCGGGAGGTGTATATGTAAATTGTTGTATGGTCCCTCCTTGAGGTGAGAATGAAGTAAACGGGGGCATATAATTCTGCCAATCATCTGTCTCAGCCGTGGCTTGCTCTTCATTTGATCCTTTAATTCCTGCAAGCTCTCGAGAATAAGAACAGTCAGCCCAGGATGGAAGTGGATCCGGAATGTTAGAATATGGAGTAGGTGAGAAATGCGAAGAAGTGGAGAAGTCAGTCGGAGTTTTGACTTCAAGATCGGGTTGAGGAGGAGCCGGCCACGGGTAAGGGTCTCCCGTGGATGGCGGAGGAGAAAGCGAAGATGAATGGTATATGGTCGAGGAGGAGTGACCAGAGGTCACGGGGTATGGGGACCAATATCCCGACATCTTGAGGAGGAAATGATGAATGCAAGAAGATTGAGGTAGAAAATGTGCAATTACACAGGATAACACACACGACAGACACAAAGACAAACGCAAGAGCAAAACCCCGAGTTCACACTCAACACGGTGAATGACCCGAAACCGAGTCCAATTAATCTTGTAAATTTTAAGTGTGATTTTCAAGCAAGATAGCAAGGATTACGCGGCCTAAAGGGAAGTCGGCTCAGAGCCGGATGCGTCTTCCCTGTTTATCCTGTCGTCTAAGATACCGCCGCTCCTTCCTTTCTTCGCTCCTATCCCAAGACGATGGATTCAGTGACCACGCCCCTATCTACCTGCAAGCAGGCGGAGGCTGACAAGGCCGGAACTTCACCCCGGGGGGTTACTGGCAGCTTGTCGCGAAGTACCGCAATTTCGCCCCTATCTACCTGAGTCAGGCGAAGGCTACTTGGTACTAGTCAAAGAATCTGAAATTATCCGGCTTGTGATATTTGCTAGGATCAGTTAGAATGTGATATGGAAGACGGGGATTTGGGCTCTACCTTAGGGTGTTCACACACACTCAGGTACCCTCACTCAGCCTGAAAACAAGGTCGGGGTTACTCTCCCGCAAACAAGGGTTAATTTTAGTTAATTTTTTTGGTCCAATTCAATTAGCAGCCTCGATTTTAGAGATTAGTTATCACTGATATTAATCCACACAAGCAATCACGTCTACCGTCCAGTCCCAATTCCTTTATCCTAGGTTAGAAAACCGAGAGAGAGAATCGGAAAAAGCCGATGCGATCGAGAAAACGATGATGAATGCTTGAGTAAGAAGACTTACAGTGCCTCCAGCTCTCTACAATGCAGGATGCAGTACTGAATTGAAATTTTACACTATATGCAAATGCAAACGAGAAAAGCCGCTCCTAGATAGGCAGTTCTATTAGCGAGTAAAGAACGAATTTGATTTGACTAGATCTGCGGTCTAAGTGCGTCTTTTACGTGCAATGTGTGATCCTAAATAATTACGAGCACAAGCAAATCCTAGAGTGGCTCGAGGAGCCGCTAGTGCAAGCTAAGTTACAATTCACCCACACAACACACGGGGACACAGTTTCACTATATTTACACGCGCGAGAACCCAAACGGGAACCGCTGGAAATAATGCGGACACTTTTTACAAGTTAAAAAAAATGAAGAATCCTTCTGGCGTCTCAACAGCCGACTTGATCCACGAACCGTCGGCCTCCGATGCACTTTGAGATGCGTCGACTTCAAGAAAGCCGCTCCAAGTCCACCGGGCCCTCGCACAAAAAGATATAAAAATGTCAGATAAAGAGAGAGAAAAAAAAGAGAAAAGAAAATAATTGGAAAAAAATGGTATAATTACAATGTGGTTCGGGGATCAGACTACCCGATTGAATGGAAAATGCAAATCTAAATTTCTAAAGTGATCCTAAGCCGTTTGCCTCCCCGGCAATGGCGCCATTTGACGAGCGCGGAACTACCCTTTGGATGTGGTCTGATTAGACTAGTGCGTTGCAGTCGGATAGATCGCGATCGGTCAAAAGTAACCGCACAAAATGGATGATTCGTCGAATGAGTTTAATGCGCGGTTTGATGTTTATTTAGCCTGGGCAAGCCCCAGGGTCGACTCAAGGAGGCAAAGGAACAACTCGGGATCAAGTTAGATGGATTAGATCGTGGTTTTCCAAGTGATATATTTTTTTGGTATTTTTTTTTATGCGGGACACATGCAAAGTCAGGCCAGTTTTAAAGTTAAATTATAAAGATGGTCAAATTAACTCCAAAAATTATGAAACTTGGCCAGATTATGAAATGTGGTGAAATTAAGCTACACTAAATTTTTTGGATTTTTCTGACTCTTTTTTATTTTTTATGAATATTTTAATGAAAATAGAGCGACTACGGGTATTTAATTCCTAATAAATCCACGAAATCAAATTAACCAAAAATTGATTTATCTCAAATAGATGGTTCAACGGTGAATCCAAGAGAGTTGAAATTTCTCAAAAATGTTATTCGTGGAATTAATTAAAAATCAAGTACAGAAATCGCTCTACAATTTATTTTATGCAAATGACAACTCCTAATTGGAGGAAATTTGGACTGTAATTAAAGCAAACTTAATGGCACCATTCACAATTTTTTCGCAATTTTTGGAGCAATAGATATGGATGTGCGAATTTCAGAGGTTAAATGGGCAAAATATCACTGATTTTGAATCTCTGAATTTTAATAAATACTCAGATGCTCACAAAAATATAAATAAATAGCTCAAAGATAAAGAATTAAATGCTCTACAACATGCTATTTTAAATAAATAAAATGATGCTATCTGACTATCCAAATTACCATGCCAACTCAGGGTTGTTTTTGCAAATAAAAATGAAACACACAAAATTAAACTGTGCCGAAGGGCACGTATGCAATTACTGAAACTTAATGGAATGACTATGCAATTTGCACGAATATAAAAAAATGAACCTTCTTGTTTCTCTAGGGCAACCAACGCACAACCCAAAGGGATCGTGGGCGGCGGCGGTGGATGGCGCAGGCGGGGGCGGCCGTCGAAGGCGGAGCTGCTCGGTGGCGCGGGCGGCCAAGCGCCGCGGCTGGACGCGCGTCAGGAAGACGGGAGGGCGGCGCGGCCCACTCGCTGGCGGCGCAAGGGGCGGCGGTGACGTCGGCGCGCGGCTACAGCAGCCGCGGTTGGCGGTGGGGCGGTCAAGGGCGGCGCTGGGTTGTTCTGGTGGAGGCCGCGGGACGCGGCGAGAAGCGTGGCGGGGATGGCCGGGAGCACGAGGAAGCGTCGGGCTGAGGGCAACCTCGCGCGGGGCCGGCGGAGGAGGAGCCACGCACCTGGGAACGCACGCGGTGGCGGCGACGTTCTCAACCGCGCGCGGCGGCGTGTGAGGGCAAGTGGGCCGCGGGGGCAGCGCGGGCAGCTCGCTTGCTGCTGGAGGCGCGAGGTGGGAGGAGGAGCCGCGCACGCGGTGCTGGGCGGAGTTCGCTGCCGAGGACTGTGGAGCACGAACAGCGGGCAGCGCCGTTGGTGGCTGGCCGGCGGTCACGCTCGCGGCGGTCTGGAGCGGAAGGAGGGCGGTGCGGTGGCGCTGGGCTGCTCGAAGGTGGGGCTGGCGGCTAACGGTGCTTGCAGCCAGAGGTTGCGGGCGACTCCTGCTTGTTTTTTTTTATTTTTTTATTTGTATTTTTTGTATTGTTTTAAATAGGAATTAAAAGAGAAATGGATAGTGATGGATGGTGAATGACGGTAATGATGGTGGTTTTTGTTGTGGTGACGATATATGATGATAATTTGTGGTGGTTGAAAAATGATATGGTGATAGTGATAGTAATGGTGTTTGTGATGGTGATAATGGAATAAAAAAAATGGAGTGGTTTTTATGTGAATGTGATGATGATAGTGGTGGTGTTTGATGAACAAAATGATGGTTTGGTTTTTTTGTTTTGATAAACAAAATGAGCAAACACGTTAGATAAAAAAAATGACAAAGCAGAGATAGAGAGTACTTACCTGCGATTCGCCGAAATTGAAGCCGTGTCGTGCGGCTTCCGTCGTCGTCGCCTCGATTCGATCCGACGAAAAATCGAAGAAGCTCCGTTGTGATCTAAAGTGATGCACAACGACACGAGGAGTCCTCGTGGATCTCGCCTTGAAAATCGTCGTTGCTCGACCGAAAAATGTTGACGCTGTCACCGACAACATCCGGGGGCTGGTGGTCTCTCCCTCTCAGTTGAAGAAATGGCGGATGAGGGAAAATGAAGGAGATGGTGGTGAATAAAAAGAGAGGAGAGGGAAGTTGGAGAAGGGATGGAGAAGATGGAGGAAGTGGAGATAGTGGGGAGTTATTGGCTTGGAGTGGAAGAAAAGAAAGGGAGAAGAAGTAAAAGAGAGATAAATAATAATATAATAAAATAAGTAGGCTACTAAAATAACAATAATAAAAATAATAATAATTAAAATAATAAAATCCGAAAATAATAATAATAATAAAAATAAATCCGAAAATAATAAATTAAATCCGAAATTAATAAAATAATGGGGTGACATGTGGCGGCTCCAGGAGCTGCCACATGTCGCTCCTAGAAAAATCAAAAATTAAATGTAAACAAAAATCAAAAAGAAATAATAAAAGGGATTAAATCAAAAAGTGGTCAACACGAAAGCTGCTCGTCTCGACGAGATCTACAACTTTCGTGAAGGGCCGAAAATCAAACGAGATCATCTGTAAAAAATGTATTTTTGGGTGGTACCTTATAGATATAAAATACCGCATTTTATCTTTTGTAATTTTTTTGTCATTTTTAATTAAGAGAAAAATCAAAATAAAAATAGAAAAAATATGAGAGGAATATTTACAACTTAATCTAATTTTTTGGATTTTTAATAATTAAGAAAATAAAAAGATAAAATATAGGGGTAAAATGGTCATTATGTACAATATACAAAAGGGGCCCAAAACCCAAGTTTTGCATACGAGCTCCGATTTTAGTGAAATTGGTCTTGTTTCGAAGGTCTTGAAATGTATATTACTTTAAAAGTGAGTAGACCTAATTCGGAGGCTGTATGAGAGAGATATGTGCATTTTAAGGTCTAAGGTCTCCAATTGGGTTTGGGGTTTTATTGGGTAATTTTACAAGTTGGTATTTTTTTAGATATTTTTCTTTAATTAGTGTTAGTAATATATACACCATGGAGTTGGTTTTATTAGCTTTGGAGTTAGTATAAAATATATACAAATAGGCTATTTTAACTAATATACAAGTGAATATTTACAAATGAAATTGGCTTCTTATTTAATGCAAGTATGAATGCTAAAATGCAGATATTATGCTTCCATGCATGAATGCTAATTTTACAGTATAAAGGGAAATATGCATCTATTTACTCGGGAACAAGACTCTATTTTCAACTTTTAGAGTGATGAATCACAGATTCATCAACCATCTATGAAGGGATGGCAGAGAACTTGACAGTTATGGCCCAAGCCCGTGTCTACACACAGCTGAAGATCCCACCACAGGCAGTTTCATATAAGAGGATTGCACACATCGATGCCGGTACCCACACTCCGTCAGCAGCAACAACTCAGGCCGAATCCACCATCGCCGACATGGGGATCATTAGTGAGAAGTTGGACTGCATCGAGATCCTTGAGAAGAAGCAGAGTCAAGGTCTTGCACAGATGGACCATTTGACTAAGACCATGAGTGACCTGAAGACACAGATCCTATGCATTCATGAGGCACAGACATCCGCATCCTCCCAGGTCACGTGCTGATCCCAGCAGTAGCAGCTCCACCCAGACCTCTACGACATAACGCCAGGTTCACCACATCTAGGTAGAGACGGTCCCGTAGCTACAGCACTACCCAACACCGCCACCATTTCTGGACACTCAGATGGTGGTCTAGCAGCTGGATCATCCACTGGCAGTTCTTCCTCCACCACCCTTCGAGCATGAACCATTGATGGAAGTCAATGGGATATGGTATGACCGGTACCCACAGCATGCCGAGATTAGTCGCGATTACCCCGGATTCCGTTGGACCACTGGAGGCACTTCATCCCAACAACCAGCTCAGGCACTCAGAACAGCCAGCACCAGCAGCAACAACCCCATTACTCCCACCAGCAGTACCAACAGGGTCCTCGTCCCTCTTATCTGGGACAGCAGTGGAGGCAGCATCAGCAGCCTCACCAGTCATACTCCCAGCCTCCCCTTCATTATTCACAGCAGCAGCAGCCTCATTTCCAGTAGGGGAACACTTTCGGTTCTCAGGCACCTGCCTTCGAGAACCCAGCTCTAGATGACCTCGCCCGCTTGCTCTCTGAACAACAGGCATCCTTCTGGCGGGAAATGGATGAGTTCCGACAGAAGATGATGGATATCATCAAGGGCAAGGCTGCCCTACCTGCACAGATTGAGCCTAATCCGAACAATTTGAAGAGTAAATATGAGCAGGTAAAGTCTACAGAGGATACCACTCCTAGTGACTCTTTTGATGACATATCTTCTTTTATGTATGATGTTGATTCCATGACTAATAGGAGCGGTAGGATGCCAGCCGACGATGCCTCGTCTGAGCGACAACCACACAAGGAACCAGGAGCGCTAGACGAGGAGAGTAGCGGTGCTGATGCCGTTGATGATGTTGATGACGGTGGTGCTGAGGCCACCAAGGATAGAGATCCACTAGACGGTACTGAGGCCGTCGTGACTCCAGATGCAGACGGTGGTGCTGATGCCACCATTTTACGTGCTGCTGAGCCAGAGCGTGGTGGTGATGCCGCGAAGTCAGATGTCGTTGGTGGTACTGAGGCCACCACTTCTTCTTTTGTTGAGCTTCCACATGTTGTGTTGCCACCTTTTGTATCTCAAGATTGTGGTAACAAGAAAAAGAACAAAAAATTGAATAAAGGAAAGGTTTCTTTATCTACTCCGAGTCCATATGTGTTGCATGATGATCTATGTATCGATTCCATTCCTTCACAGGCACATGAACCTCTTCCTAGCCCTCCATCTAAGGAGGCCCCTACCATCCCCTTCCCTCAAGTACTCCACTTAGCGAAGGGAATAAAAGAGAAAATCCAAAAAAGACTCACCAGTTAGAGTTCAGCAACCAGATTGATAGATTTCAGGCACTTGAGCCCATCCCCCTCTTCCAAAAGAACTTGAGAGAGAAGACTACAGTCTGCAGGAAGAGGAGGAACCATAGAGACGAGATCCATGTGCTCACCCGTTCCACATGCTTTGTCATTCAGAACAGACTGCCAACCAAGAGACCTGATGCAGGAGCTCCCTATGTCAGATGCAAGATTCTGGAGCAGCAGCTCGATCGTACTCTATTGGACAACATATCTTCTATAAACCTCCTTCCGGTAACCTTACTTGACCATTCTGAGTTTGTCCCTTTCCATCGGAGCAGGACAGTCCTTCAGTTTGCTGACAGGTTGATTAAGAGGCCGAAGGGGTTGTTGAGAGACGCGATCGTTACCATTCAGGGCATGAAATTCCCCGTGGACTTTGTTGTATTGGACATGGAGATCCCTGAGTCAGTAACAGATACCCCATCATACTTGGACGCCCATTCATGGCCACTGCCAAGGCGGTGACCGAACATGATAGCGGGAATGTGTACATTCGTGTAGAGGGTTAAAGTATACAAATAGAGACGATCGACGAGACCAGAGCGAGAGATTCAGCATGCTCATAGCAGTTCAGTGACATAGAGCAGATGACAGAGGCTGAGCGAGACGTCCACCAGGAGTGTGACTTTGTGATGACCGATGATGAAGCCATTTGGACAGATCCTGTGGCACAAGCCCTCGCTTTGCCCACATATTCAACATACTTACAACTTATGACAGTCGAGTGTTTGGAGAGCACACCCCTGGCAGAGGACACATTAGAGGCTGGCAGTTGTGGGATGAGTGGTGAAGCAGAGTTTCATTCATGTTCTTCTAGTTCAGACCCCTCGGATTCAGACATTTATTGGGATGACTTTGATGATTACTTTCCATGTCTGATTCCTTCTGAGGTGACAGCTAGGACGAAGAGCGAGATAACACAGTTCACAGAGATACCAGCAGGGTTCCCTTCGTCTGATTTTCATGCACAGCAAAAGTTCTCACATGCAGACCTGGTGGCCTTCACTCAGACATATCAGAAGTCAGATTTGCCAGCTCCCAGTTTCCCTGAATTGAAGCCCTTGCTGCAGTCGCTGAAGTACAGATTCCTTGCGGGTGAGCCAGATATGCACTCAGTCATTATCTCAGCAGATTTGACTGGAGAGCAAGAATCTCGTTTTATTGAGGTTCTTGAAAGAAAACGCAAGGCGATAGGATGGAGTAAAGATGATCTCCAGGGGATTAGTATGACTCTGTGCTCCCACCAAATCTACCTCAAAGAGGACGCTAAGCCCTCATGTGAGTTCCAGCGACGGCTGAACCCGAATCTTCGAGATGTGGTCATGAAGGAAATATCAAAATGGTGGAGCGCCGATTTTATCTACCCCATCTCCGACTCCAAGTGGGCTAGTCCATTACATGTGATACCCAAGAAGACGGGTATCACTACAGTTGTGAGTGAGTTTGGAGAGGAGATAGCTACCCGGGTACCCACTTCTTGAAGGGCATGTGTGGACTACAGACAATTGAATGAGGCCACTAAGAAGGATCATTTCCCACTGCCACTCATTGATCAGATTATCAAGAGGCTAGCTGGGAAGAGTCACTATTGTTTTCTTGACGGGTACTCCGGCTATAACCAAGTGGCCATTGCGCCCTAAGATCAGGACAAAATGACATTCACCTGTCCATTTGAGACTTATACTTTCAGACGGATGCCTTTTGATTTGTGTAATGCCCCAGCGACATTCCAAAGGTCTGTGTTGTCCATCTTTTCGGACATGGTAGGTGATTGTTTAGAGGTCTTCATGGATGACTTCTCGATCTATGGAAATGGGTTTGATGCTTGTCTTGTCTGCCTAGACCGTGTGATTCAGCACTGTATAGAGGTCAATCTTGTCTTGTCTTGGGAGAAGAGTCACTTCATGGTGACTCAAGGGATGGTCCTTGGTTATATCATCTACAACAGGGGCATGGAGGTTGATCCGGCCAAGGTGGATATCATTAGAAAACTCAATCCACCGTCCAATTTGCGTCAATTGCGATCTTTTCTGGGGCATGTCGGTTTCTACCGACGGTTCATTCAGGACTTCAGTCGTATTGCCCAACTGCTCACTGATTTGCTGACAAAAGACACCGAGTTCATTATCGATGATAAGTGTCTTGCGTCCTTCGAGACTCTCAAGAATCTTGTTGTTAAGGCTCCTGTTCTTCAGCCACTCGATTGGTCTCTCCCATTCGAGATCATGACGGATGCTCCTGATTTTGCCGTAGGGGTTGTGCTTGGATAGAGGAGGGATGGATTGCCGTATGCCATTCACTACGCTAGCCGGACTTTGGATGCCGCTCTGCGAAATTACACTGTGACTGAGAAATAGATGCTAGCCGTAGTCTTTGCTTTGGATAAGTATAGATCATATATTCTGGTATCAAAAGTGAGTATCTATATAGATCACACCGCCATCCGGTACCTCATGGCAAAGAAGGATGCCAAAGCTCTCCTTACCAGATGGATCCTTCTGCTCTAGGAGTTTGATATTGAGATTAAGGATAAGCCTGGAGTTAAGAATGTGGTGGCGGATCACCTCTCCCGATTAGAGAACCTTGAGTAATCTGAGCCCAGTGCACCTATTTCAGAGACATTTCCAGATGAGGCGATACTCGCTATCACCTTGCTTCCATGGTACGCCGACATTGTGAACTATCTTGTTGCCAAGACGGTTCCACAAGGTAGGCCCATGCAACGACTTGAGACCTTCCTCACGAAGGCCAAGTCGTACCATTGGGAGGATCACGTCCTTTATCATGAAGGAGGGGATAGTATATGGAGGAGGTGTATTCCTCAAGAAAAGAAGCATAGCGTCCTCACCTACTGCCACAAGCTTGAGGCAGGAGGACATCATTCTGGGAGACGGACTGCGCAGAAGGTGCTCCAATCTGGCCTTTGGTGGCCTACTCTCTTCAAGGATTCAGATGAATTCGTGAAGAGATGTACTCACTGTCAGAAGATGGGTACTTGTGGACAAAGAGATATGATGCCCATGCAGTCTATTCACTTTTGTGAGGTTTTTGACGCATGGGGTATATATTGCATGGGCCCATTTCCTAAGAGTTAGGGGTTTGAGTACATTTTGCTTGCTGTGGATTATGTGAGTCATTGGGTCGAGGCCATCCCCGCCCGAGCTGTAGATGTTAAGACTGTGTGTCGGTTTTTTAGGAAAAATATCATTTCACGGTTCAGGGTACCTAGAGTTCTGATTTCAGACGAGGAGTCTCACTTTATCAACGACAAGGTAAAGGCCATTGCAGATGAGTTCAGCATTGACCATCGTGTTGCCACTCCATATCACCCTCGGACTAATGGTCTTGCTGAGGTATCAAATAGGGAGATCAGGACTATTTTACAGAAGGTAGTCCGCCCAGACTGAAAGGATTGGTCGCAGCTTTTGGACTCAGTCTTGTGGGCCTATCGGACTTCCTTCAAGACACCATTAGGGACATCTCCCTTTCATCTCGTCTATGGCAAGCCATGCCATTTACCAGTGGAAATCAAGCACAAGTAACTATGGGCAGTTACAGAGTTATTATTGGAACCCGAGAGTGTACGAGAATAGAGGAAAGCGGAGTTGGCAGCCCTGGAGGAACTGAGAGATAGAGCCTTTTCTAGCAGCCTATAGTATAAGGAAAAAGTGAAGATATGGCACGATTCTCATATCAGCCATAAACAGTTTGAGCCTGATCAGCATGTATGGTTGTTTGATTCTAGGCTGAAATTATTTCTAGGGAAATTACAGAGTAAATGGAAAGGTCCTTATATGGTCAGAAAGGTACATGACAATGACAGTATTGATATATTCGAGTTGTCATCTTCCTCTACCTTTCGGGTTAACGGTCAGCGCCTGAAACTATATCTAGATCATGATCTGTCGACCATTGACGTTGCCCCCATTCATCTGGTATGAGGTGAGCTCTTTGACTCATATCACTTGCACCTCATACATGATTATCACTTCCATCTGCTATTGTATAGATCCATATGTCCATATCATTCATTCTTCCGTATGCCTGCCACCCTGTCGTCATCTTATGATTTTGCTATACTTAGGACGTACTTTATCCTAAGTATAGGGGGTGCATACACTGAGTTGTGATCTTTTTATTCTTTTCTTCTTTTCCTTCTCTATATTCTTTATCTATAAGAAAGGTGTCGCCCCTTGTTGACAGTCTTCTATACTTAGGACGCACTTTGTCCTAAGTATAGGGTGGTGTGCACCCCGAGTTTTCATTCTTTTCGATCCTCTCCATTGTCTCCTCTTCTTGTCTATACTTAGGGATATCTTACCCTAAGTATAGGGGTAGACAATCTGAGTACGATCTGTTCATTCCCACCCTTGACCCTACCTGCTTTGTGTACAGTCTGCTATACTTAGGATTATTTGATACTAAGTATAGGGGGGACGGTCAACTTCTCATTCGTTCATTCATCTTTTTATTTATTTATTCTTTAGACTTTTCTATACTCAGCACGAGTTATGTCTTATCTTTTCTCTCCGATCTATGAGGACATAGCTCAAGCTAAGCATAGGGGGATCGTATATACTACGTATATACTTTAGCCATAACTCGTACTTTCGTATTTTCCTAATGATTATGGCTAAAAATTCTTTAAAATTCATTAAAAACCTTAATAAAAAGATGTTGATTATTCCTCAAATTGTTTTTGTATTTACTGATTAATAAATTAGGTGAAAATATTTTTGTAAAATGTTTGAAAAATAGTTTGAAAATATTTGTGAAAAATCTTTTCAAAACTATTTGAAAAACATTTTGTTACATGTTTTCAACCTTTGTAAAAACATTTTGGTTTGAAAATTTTATTTCCTTTGTGTGAGAAAAATGTTTGAAAAAATATTTGCAAATGGTTTGAAAATGGTTGCAAAAATATTGTGAAAAATCTATCTATACATGTTTGAAAAACCTTTGCAAAATGATTTTCAAATGTGTGTTCATGTTTGTAAAATTGTGTGTAAAAATTATTTTGGACTATAGTTTTCAAAATTGTTTGAAAAACCTTTTCAAATAAGTTTGAGGAATAGATACATCATACCTTAAATTCTTTATTGTATATATTTATAAAATTGACCACTTACCCTCGTAAATTCCTAAAATCCACTTCTTGTAAATATGAGGTGCATCCCTGTGTAAATATTGGTACCTATTTTTTATCCAAAAATCTTTTGTTTTAAAAAATCCCAAAAACATTTGCAAAGTTAAAATACTAAAAACATTTGAAAAAACTTTTTGAAAAATACAAAAAATGCATATGCGTCATCTTTTACAAAAATCCATAAAAAGTTAAAAATCTTGATAATTACATCACAAAAAAAAAATTCTGCATAACATTTGCATGGCATGAGCATTTTTCAGATTGAGTTTGATAGTTGAACAAGTCTAAATAAAATCCGAAGATTGAAGCTTGATTGGACCTTAAAATCTACTTATATGAACTGGAATTGAGGTACTTCAGGTCTAGTTGACTTAATTCTTTGAGGATCACGAGACTTAGTTCAATGGATTCTTGACTGCCTAAGTAGAGTATTTCGGAGCACACGCACGACTCTTGTTGATAATGACCTCACTTGGACACCTGCACCTTTCACATGGCTCAACTCAGTTGGAGTGGTGAGGGGGTTGCTCCGGTATGAGACGCACACAAGTGGAAACATTTGTCCTCCTCTAGGGAGGGAAGTGCACCCCAACCCTTCCAGTGATCTAAAGACAATAGAGTGTGGGTTGCAATAAAGCTTCAAAAGAGGGATAGTCTACTGGCTCAAGAGGAAAAACTCCCTATGTAAATGATGTTGTAAGTAGTATTTCAAAAAAAGATGGACAGGTATGTACAAAAATAAAATGCCTGCCAAAGTATGTGAATATGTTGTATAGCCAATAAGCAAGCTTGAGTTCCAAAGTCAAATTATGTGAGCCTGCAGCTGGATGACCGACTACACTGGTCTTGCATCCTAGTATAGTTAGCTACACTGGCTACCGTCCATTCTTCTCTCCACCCCTCCTCTTGAGTTGGTTGCCACTTGAAATTAGAAGGGAATACCCCGCTCCTCGAGGAAGGAGTTATTGGATTGGGGAATCATTGGGTTGTTGTACTAGAGAAGTCAGTCTCTTTGTCATTTCAGTTGGGGAGAGCCACTATCACTTACATTGTACAAGTCAGATTCATAGTCGTAAGGGTTTGCATATAAGTTGAGATATTTATGACCTGGCTATTGAGGAGACTTGAGTAGAGTTTTGGGATTCTCGAAGGCTGTTGGATTTCAAATTCGGATCTCATTAAGGTTCCGCCCGCACTAAAATTCCGAAGGTCCGACTTAAGCTCCAAACTTTGATTTTATAATAACAAGTTTGACAATTAAGCTTAATCCATCTTTCTTCTTTTTCTTTTCTTTGTTTTTCTTTCTGCACTTATTGCATAAGTGTTTGCTAGGGACTAGCAAAGGCAAGTATAGGGGGATGATAAATCCACATTTCATCATCTTTATTCTATCATTTTGTCATCAAAAACCCTGGCAAATGCTTCTAAATTCCCTTAATTCCCACATTTTAGCATTCATGCATGTGTGTGTAAATAGTGTATAAAATACAGTTTTTAAAGCCAAAATAATAGAATTAAGAAAATAAAAGAAAAAGAATAAAATATTGTAAATATTTTATGACCCGAAACCTCGAGACCTAGGCATCTAGATGAATAGGTCGACAATAAAGTAGGGGGAGATAAGGGCCAGAAACCAATAACGATTCTTCTTTATTTAATTAATTCTTTATTCATTTTGGGACCGATTTTTAGTTCCACTTTTCAGGGACAAGCATGGTTTAAGTATAGGGGGATGATGAGTCTCAGATTCATCACTCTAAAAATGATGAATTAAGCTTAAATCCTTAAAATTCATTGGCATTTCTTCATTTATTCTGCATAATTAGCATTCATGCATGTTTTGATAAGAATTGCATTTTATCACTTATTATTGCACAAAATAAGAAGACAAAAATCCCAGCCAAAATGACATGTAAAATAGCCTAACTTCCTCGATTTTTAACTAATGCATGCTAACTCCAAATGACATGAAACCACCTCCATTGTGTACATATCACTGACAAGAATAAATGAAAAATACAAAAATCACTAACCTAAACAAATGGACCAAAAAAGCCTAAAACTTAATTCTAGGATTTCCGGACTAAAAGTTTGATATCTTGCTCATCCAGTGTCCGATTTGATCCTACTCATTTTTGAACTAATGTACATTCAATTACCTTTAAAACAAGATCATGTTCAAGTGAATCAGAGCTCATATGTGAAAGTTGGGTTTTGGGCCTCTTTTGTATATTTTGTATTTTAGCGGTTTTTGACCTATTATTTTTATGTACAAAATTAACTCATTTTATTTTATTTATTTTTCGTTTGTCTTCTTTGGTAAAAGTTTTATTAAAACATACAAAAATCTAAATCCAAACTGAGCTTGAAATAAAAGAAACTAACTGGGTCCTAATCTTCACTACTTGTCTCTACAAAAATTGTCATTTTCGTGTTTTATTTTATTTATTCTTTTTCTTATTTAATAAAAATACAAAAAATAGATTAATATGTAAATATTTATCTTTGATTTTATCATATTTTTCGGGTTTTTATCTGGTTTAAAAAATGATAAAAAAATTAGAAAATCCAAAAATAAAGGTATTTTATGTACATGGGATACCCCAAATATCTTTTTGCACAAATTATCGATTTTGGTTTTGTTCTCTACATGAAAGTTGTAGATCTTATCGAGACGAGCAACTTTCATGAAAAAAGTTTTTTGTTCCGAGGCCGATTCCAGATTTTTCTTTGTACTTATTTTTTGATTTTTGTGGGGCTGACACGTGGCAGCTTCTGGAGCAGCCACGTATCACCCTTTTTTGGGATTTATATATATTATTTTTTATTTAAAAAATTAATTAAAAAATTACTAAAAAATAATAAAAAAGAAAGAAAATTATAAAAAGCTGACACGTGGCAGCACTAGGGTCGTCCGATCTCGGCCGATCGGACGGCACCTGTGCGCCACCCCCTTCCTCCATCGTCTCCCCAACTTTCCTCTTCTGCTCCACCGCCTTCCCCCAAATTCTGCCAGCGCCGCCCCTGATCACCGCCATCTCCTACGATCTCCGCCGCACCCCTCGCGATTCTCGTCGCCATCGACCTTCCATCTCCGTGAATCTTGGCCACATCTTTTGATTGAACCCATCTATAGCCATGTGCCACCAGATACGCTCCCCGCCGCTCCTTGATTTCCTATTCCGACTGCCAACCATCGCGAAAATTTCCTCTGCCAAAATCTTGGTCGTCGTAGATCGCCACCATCCCACGAATCACGAACTTAGATCGACCATCACCAGCCCTTTAAGAGCAACGTCTCTCCTTCGTCTTCAGTTCATCCACCGACAAACCCATCATAGAGGAGGATCGATGGTGATAGCCTGGCCCTCCTCCTCCCTAGGTGAGATCCGAGCTCTAAGGAGCTCATGCAACGCCGCACCTCCGTCCCTGCTGCTCCAGCTCTGGCCCCCTTCGATTGTCGTCGATCCCATCTATACTCTTCCACCGTCAACCACTTCAACTCAAGCGACCATCCGCAGTTATGCCTTCACCTCCATCCCACCGTTGTGGAGGACTCGCCCAGCTCTGCTTCAATGCCAACGACGCTACCAACTTCGCCCGATCGACACCTCTGTCCACGTAGCTCCGACATCCTCGCCGCCGCCTCCTAGCCGGAGCCAGGAGCCATCGTCATCAACACAGTTCATCTGCCGAGTCAACGATTCTCCAATCGCCACCTCCTGATCGCTGCGGGAGCCGGCGTTCTCCTGCGCGTCGGCAAGCGACCTTTACCCCCAGGCCAGCTTCACCGCTCCTTTAAGAGCTTCGCATCCTCCGCACGACAACGCTACTCCGCCGAAGACCGACCGCTGCAGAGCCCCGCCACTCCTTCGTGATGTCAGGAGCCCATCCCCTTCGACCAGCCACACAACACCGGGCGAGGCCCGAGGTCCTCCCACGTGCACAGCACGTGAGGAGGAAACGTCAGCAAGGACCACACTCTCCACGTGATCGTCACGTGAGCAGGGACTATTTGCAGAGATCCCCCCGGATTTCGTCGTTATTCCAGAGCTATCTACTCATGTGGTCATCACGTAAGCTAGGGGAAGTTTTGCGCCAGAGCACCTAACAGATCATAGTATTGCAGATTCATCCCCGCCTCTCCAGAGGTCACGTGCTCGTCACGTGACTTTTGCGAATTTCGCAGAACTCCCCTAGGATTTTAGATAATTACAGTTTGGCCCTTGCTATGCAATTTTCTGCATTATTTACTTATGTAGCTTTGCATTAGTACCCAAGTGTTCCCCTTTCATTTTGAACCTCTATGTTGCATTCTTTTATTTAACAAAAAATTGCATGATGTCCTATAACTAATTCTCTACATTATGGAATGACGAGTCGCTAAATACGATATTTAATTCGGGCACGTTGTAGTATGTGTACTTGGCGATTCAGTCAGTTGCGAGAGAAGGATCTCCGTGAAGAGTATCTCGGCTTAATTTATATCCCGGGCAAGTCCGGGGTCGAACACAGGGAGGCAAAGGAACAACTTCGGGTTAATTTGAAAACATAGGTCTAGATTTCCAAGCGGTATTTTTTTAGATTTTTTTAATGCAAAATGAAATGCCAATGCAAGTTGCGGTTGAATTAAGACACTAAGAAAACACACAATTTAGCCAAATTAATTTTAATAAAAAATTAATCCAATTTAGCCAAATTATATTTTTCCTATAATCCTAATCCAGTGATGAATGCAAGACACATTTTTTTGAAATTTTACGGGTTAAAACGCAATAATGAAAAATGCACACTTTTTATAGGTATTTTCATAATTTATCATACAAACAGTAAACAAAAATCATGAAAACATTACTGGAATTAAAACATGATGAAAAGAGACTACAATAATTTTTTTGGAATTTTTTGACAATATACGAATTTTTTATGGATTTTTTAGTGGAAACAGAGTGACAGTGAGTAAATAATTCCTAATAAATCAACATTATCAAATTAACCAGATAACGAATTATCCCCAATATGTATTTATATAAAAAATCCAAGAGAGTTGAAATTTCACGAAAAGGATGTATGTGGATTTAATTAAAAATCAAACAGTCAGATCACTCTATAATTTATTTCAGTCACAAGAAATCTCTACTTTAGATGAAATTTGGACAGTAAGTTAATCACATATCAAGGCATCATTCCTAATTTTTGTGGAATTTTTAGAACAACTTTATGTGAGATATAAATCTAAGAGCTCAATTTAGGTAAAATATACAATATTTCAGTTGAATATTTTTCATTAATTACTCAAATATCAGAAAAATACAAATAAATATTTAGAATGTAGACAATTAGTTGCTCAACATAAAAACATTTTTCATTGAATAAAAAGATGCATAAACAAGGTCCAAATTAAAGTGCGAACACAGGGATGTCTTTGCAAATACAGAAACTAAGATTACAGTGCAACTTATGTACATGGACCATTTGCAATTACTGGAACATGAAAGAAACAACTTGCAATTTTTACAAATAAAAAATTAATGAAAATTGGCCTTCTTCTTCGTTGGATTGGGAGGAACCCAAAAGAGGAGGGCGGCATCGGCGGCTCGGGGGGGGGCAATACGGGAAGGTCGGCGGAGGAGGCGGCTGGTCGACCGCGGTGGCGTGGCGGAGGCGGATGGGTCTCGGCTGCAGGAGTATGCGGGCGGAGGTCTCCAACGGCGAGGAAGGTCGGGATGGCGGGCGGCGCGGGTCGAAGGAGATGATGGTGGCCGGCGCCGCTCGCGCAGCGACGGTGGATGGACGCGGAGGCGTCGGTCCTCCGTGCGTGGAGGCCGCGAGGACGCAGGCCGATCGGCGGCTTGAGAAGGGGGGAAGGGGCGGCGGGCGGCACAACACCTGTTGCTCCTTCCGTTGTTTTTTTTATTTTTTATTAATTTTTTTCTGATGTAATAATAATAATAAAGAACTTTTTTATTTTATTTTTTGTTTTAATTTTTTTAATTTTCTTTAAAAAGGAAATATGGTAATAAAATTATAAGGTGGGTTGGTGGTGGTGATGATGATGAACTAAACAAATACAGGATTTTGGGGGTTGAATTTGAGTGATATAAAAAAATACAAAAACAACAACGATGATAAAATGAATGGATAAAAATACTTACGATGGAGACGGTCACCTATGGTGTGCTCACAAGAGCACGGTCTTCGCTCAAATCGCCGGCGAGCGATGAGCTCGAGCAGCGCGCGGTTGCGGCTGCGATGTTGGCCAAAAAACCAACGGATCTCACCGAAGAGAGGGCTGTCGTCGCTCGACCGCGGTTGCGTCGCCGTCACCGATTCAACTCTGGGAACTAGGCTCTCCTCACATAAAGATGGATCAAGTGCAAATTGAGGAGGATGGAATGTATATAAAGAAGATGACATGAGAGGTTATTAAAGTGGTGGGAGATTATATTATTAATGGAGTTGAATGGGAGGTTTAAAAATGGTAGAGTTAAATGGAGGTTGGTGGTAAAGAGTTGAATGATGGTTATTGTAGAGAATGTAAAATAAATAAATAAATAATGATATAAAGTAGGCTACTTTAAATACAACAAAATAAAGAAGGAAAAATAGTGGTGAATTTACAAATGAATACATACAACATGTACAAATTTTTTGTTTGCTTTTCTAATATGTATTTTTTTGTCTTTTTAATAAGAGATATTTACAATGGAAAAATACAATAAAATAGTATAATTAAAATACAACACAACAATGATTTTTTTGAATTTTTAATAATTGAGAAAGATAGAATAAAAAATGAGGAAAGAATGAATATGTACAAAAATATACAATGTACATCTAGGTCCCAAAACCCAACTTTTGCAAACGAGCTCCGATTTTAATGAAACCACTTCTGTTGGATAGATAATTTTCTAAATTGAACTTAAAAATGTGAGTTTGGTGAATTTAGAGTTCATACGGAGCAGGAATTTGGCTTGGAAGTTGGACTTTACGGCTTTTTGTCTTTGGGATCTAGGAGCATTTATTTGAGGTAAAATTTGTTTTGTATTTTTGTATTTTTATGTACATTTTTATAAATAAGTTAGAAAAAGAATTAGCCAAAAAGGAGTTGAAATAAAATTATTAAAAATACAAGAAGTTTTGGGCTATTTACAGGTGAAAAGTCCTTTATTTTTGCAGCTTTTTATTGTTAATTTATTTTGTACAATATAATATACAATAATTAATGCATTTTATTTACAAGAGTCATTTTGTTAATTTATAGATTTTATATACATTTATTAGGGATTTTACTCGTGGATTTTGCTAAGATCAAGATATTGAGATGATGAATCGTGGATTCATCACCCCCTATACTTAAGCTTTGCTAGTCCTCGAGCAAATAAAGAATGAATAAGTTGGATTAACGCCTGACTGTGCATGTGAATACAAGACTTGATCCATTCAAGTACTCTCAGTTTTAGAGATCCTAAAATCTAAGCTGAACCAAGCTCTAGTCAAAAGGTATCCAATTTCCCTAATCATCAGACTCTCTCTGTATACATATATATAAGGGATATGACTTTAAGTGTGGACTGCAGTTACAAGAGTAGAGTCGCAACGTCACCCAAGGTTCCAGTCCAAGAGACTCTCCTAAGAACACGATCCTCAACACTAGGGAATAAACCATTTCTTGCATCCAATCCACCGTCTCTTTAGTTGTCAGACTTAAAAGTGTAGATGAAAGGCCAGTTGATGGAGGGCATAGGATTGTGTCATTTCTTCTCTCCCTCTCATTAGAACAAGGATCCTCTCGAGTGCCTGATTAACTCAACGCATTTTTTTGATGTTGATCAGTGCGTCCATCAAAAAAAGTTGGATTAGTCTGCACTTGTTTTCTTGGGAGTACACCGGGGTGTGCCTTTTTTTAGTACCTATCGTACCTTCTACACCCAAGCTTGTAGCATTTACGATGTAGAGCCCTTTTTTGGCGCAAGCCCGACTCCTGGTCCTAATACTGGTGGTCCAAGTGGACACTTTGAAATGGTTGGGAGCGCTCGCCTTTGGTGGAAGCTCTTTTGATAATTGATTTTGTGGAATGAGAGCTTTTCTTTGATATTTCATTGCTTTGTAGTATTTTTGGCTAGCTCCACTGCTTTTACCAAGAGTTGACGCACACTGGTCAACATTTTTTTATTTTATCACATCCTGGCACATAGGTAAATGTCAAGAGACAGTACAAGAACCATATTCTCATACTGGCTAAAGATGCTGACACTCAGGTTTCATGAAGCCTTCATTGATTTTATCCCATCCTCGAGCATCATCAAATCAAGTCCAAACTCAAATCCCTCATCCCAGTTCCTCAAGTGAAATTTCAACTCATCTCATCATAACTGCAGTCGTGTATGTGAGGTGTTGATCATATTCTTAAGGTAGAGACTAAGTATGCAAAATATCACATAAATCTTTCAAACTAGGGAAATGTGAATAATTAAGTCCAAGACCCTAATGACTAAGGCTGATTAACTCAAAATCTCAAGAGCTCATAAACCAAGTGTTCTTGAACATCAATAGTCTTGTGTGAATGTGAAAGTGCCAGGGATCAAACCAACCTATTAGTTAGTTTTTTTTGTGATTTTATTTATTTGTGTTTTTTTGTTTTGTTTTTTTTTGGAAAAACAAAGGAAAAGAAGAAAGTTCTTTTTTGTTATAAAAGTTTTACTCTTTTTTTTCAAGAAATCTTTTTTTTTTGAAAAGCTTTTTTTGGAAAAGATTGGTATATAAGAAAGGACACACATTTTTTAAAAAAAGGTTTTTTTAAAGTCAAATAAGGGAGAAATTTTCAAAATAAGGAATTTTTTTAGAAAAAGGGTTTTTTTCAAGAGTTTTTTTGAGTTTTTTTTGGAAAGTTTTTTTACTAAAATTACCCACCCCATAATTATTGTATAATATATACAAAAATACGTGAAAGTATGAGCTATGGGTAAAGTATATATGTAATATATACATGCCTCCCTATACTTAGCATGTGTTATGTCCTCAGAGCACAAGAAGCGAGAAAAAGACATAGCGCATGCTAAACGTAGGATGACTAAAATAATAAAAAGTATAGAAGTCGATCCGCCCCCCTATACTTAGGCTCTGGTCAGCCTAAGTGTAGAAGAGGAGCAAAAATGGGGCGGACGAGGTCAAGAGGAGAAATGAATGAGTAAACACATGGCGGGCATTGGTTCCCCCTATACTTAGGCTCTGGTCAGCCTAAGTATAGGACATGAGTAAGTATGAGAACTGATGTGATCTAGAGAATATACAAAGAAGGGAGAATGTACAAGAGCAATGAATCTTTTAAGATGATGAATCTTGATGCTGCATCTTCATGACGAGTAATATGATGTATCTGCTCTATGCTCACTCTGCATGAAATTGATGACCTCGACTTGGACTAACTACTCTTTCGAATCAACAAAATGCTTCAACAGTTGTCCATTTACCACATGAGATTGTGCACCATCTGTGAGGTCAGCTATCTCTACACTTCCATTCTCGTGCACTTTCTTAACAACAAAGGGACCCGTCCATTCAGATTTAAGCTTCCCATGGAACATCTTCAACCTAGCATTGAACAACCATACCTTTTATCTAGGGACAAAGTCTTTGCACCTAATGTGTTGATCATGCCATCTCTTTACTTCGTCCTTATAAATCAAATTGTTGTCATATGCCCTGTTTCGGATTTCCACGAGCTCGTTCAAGTTCAAGTCTCGACAAAGCTTCCCTAGGTGACACCTCCAATTAATCTGCTTAATTGCCCATTCGGATTTGTGAATCAGCTCTACAGGTAAATGGCATGGCTTGCCATAGATCATTCTAAATGGTGAAGTACCCAATGGTGTCTTATAGGCTGTCTTGTAGGCCCACAGAACTTTGTCCAAGAGCTGAGACCAGTTCTTCCTATCGGGACGAACCAATTTCTGCAAAATACTCTTTACCTCTCTATTCGAAACCTATGCCATGCCGTTAGACTGTGGGTAGTAAGGACTAGTAACTCTATGCTCAAATCCATAGTCCTTAGCTAAAGATCTCATATCTCGGTTCACAAAGTGGCTACCCCCATCAGATATCAAAACTTTTGGCACCCCGAACCTAGCAATAATATGGTCTCTCATAAACTTACAGACAGTCTTGCTGTCTGTGGTTCGGGTTGGGATAGCCTCCACCCACCTGGATAAATAATCAACCGCCAACAATATGTACTCATGTCCTTGGCTGTTGGGAAAGGGACCCATAAAATCTATGCCCCATGCATCAAAAACATCACAAATAATCATCGGTTGCAAGGGCATCTCATCTCTCTGTCCAACTGTCCCTCCAATCCTTTGACAGATCGGGCACGACCGTACAAAATCAATAGCATCTCTAAACAAGGTCAGCCAATACAATCCACATTAAAGTACTTTGTGAGCGGTTCTCTTTCTCGAATGGTGTCCTCCAGCCTCAAGTGAAGGACAATATGTGAGGACACTCTGGTATTCCTCCTGAGGAATACACCTTCTCCAAACACAATCTGGTCCTTCGATGAAAAGGAAAGGATCGTCCCAGTGGTATCTCCTCGAATCCGACTTCAGTCGATCAATGTCGCTCCTAGTCCAACCATGGGGAACCTGCTTGGAGACAAGATAGTTCACCATGTTGGCATACCACACGAGTGAGTCAATAACACAAATTGACTCATCTAGGAAGGTCTCTCTAATCCGCTCATGATCAAGAGAATCTTTATGTTCAATCTGAGAAAGGTGATCAGCCACAACATTCTTCACTCTGGGTTTATCTTTTATCTCCAAATCAAATTCCTGGAGGAGTAAAATCCACCTGAGAAGGCGTGCCTTCGCCTCCTTCTTTTCCATTAAGTATCGAATGGTTGTGTGATCAGTGTAAATTGTCACCTCAGAGCCCAAAATATATGATCTGAACTTCTCGAGGGCCCATACTACCGCGAGCATTTCCTTTTCAGTCACTTATATAATTCTTTTGTGTAGGATCTAATACATTGCTCGCGTAGTGAATCGCAAATGGAATCCCCTCTCGTCGTTGTCCTAACATAGCTCCTATAGCAAAATCTGAGGCATCAGTCATGATCTCAAAGAGGAGAGACCAGTCAGGAGCTTGTAGGATAAGTGAGGCGCAAATCTTCCTCTTCAAGAGCTCAAAGGCCTCCAGACACATGTGATCTACAACGAACTATGTGTCTTTCCCTAAGAGCTCAGTCAGTGGGTGGGCGATCTTCGAAAAATCCTGAATGAATCTTCTATAGAATCCAACATGCCCTAAGAATGACCGCACTGACTTCACGTTGGTAGGTGGATCGAGTTTCTTGATCACCTCCACCTTGGCAGGGTCAACCTCCATTCCCCTTTTGGAGATGACATGCCCCAACACGATACCCTCCATCACCATAAAGTGACTCTTCTCCCATGAGAGTACCATATTCACCGCTCTACACCTCGTGAGGACTCGGTCCAAGTGCGCTAAACATGTATCAAAAGAATCACCATGGACCGAGAAGTCATCCATGAACACTTCCAGGAAATCTCCCACCATCTCAGCAAATATGGCTATCATGCATCGCTGAAATGTGCCTGGAGCATTGCAGAGCCTGAATGGCATGCGCCTGAAAGCATAAGTACCGAATGGATATGTGAATGTGGTCATTTCCTGGTCATCAGGGGCTATGGCCACCTGGTTGTAGCCTGAGTACCCGTTAAGAAAACAGAAGAACTCTTTCCCTGCGAGTCTCTCCAAGATCTGATCAATAAAAGACAAGGGAAAGTGATCTTTCTTGGTCGCGGCATTCAGGCGCCTGTAGTCAACACAGACACACCATGACGTAGGTACTCGTGTCGCGATCTCTACCCCCTCCTCGTTGGTGACCATATGAATTCCCGACTTCTTCGGGACAACATGAAGCAGGGCCACCCACTTGGAGTCAGAAATAGGGTATATAAATCCTGCTTTGCACCATTTCTCAATCTCTTTCTTCACGACTTCCTGTAGATTGGGGTTAAGTCTCCTATGGAACTCACGGAAAGGTCTTACATTATCCTCAGTAAAAATGTGGTGCGAGCAGAGCACGGGGTTGATCCCCACGAGATCCGACACTGTCTAGACTATTGCTTTGCGGTTCCTCTCTAAGACTTCTAACAACCTAGACTCATATTCTAAAGTCAAGTCTGAGCTAATGATGATAGGATATCTCTCTTTGGGTCCCGCAAGAAAGGCGTACTTGAGTGTAGGAGGTAGTGATTTCAGTTCTGGTAATGTGGTATCATCAATCAAACATGGCTGAACTGAATCTGGATCTTGTTCTGTGCTGCATGAAGGTGGGCTAAGCTGAGTAGTACTCACCACCAACTCAGAAGTAAGGGGAGTCGGATCGCCAAAGAAACGCGGTAGTTCAACCAAAGCCACGTCCGACTCATCATCTATGTCCCATGATCGTTCCGAAGGGGATGGAACTGACAGATCCATATGGATCTCTGTGTCATCATGGGAATAGGTAGATGCATCTCTCACAAGATCAGACAACACCTGGCAAACTGCATCATCCACTATACCCTTTCCAGATGAAAGGGACTCGCTCTGTCCTGAAGGAATCTGTCCCCAAATCCCAACTGTGCTAATTATACTGCAATCTACATCTGAAGATGAGTACTCTATACTGCTCTCTGAATAAGGTCGCTGACACTTGGTTTGCTTCATCTCAAGGTTCACTTATCCGCCTGGAGAACGGAACTTCATCATTCATGTATCATAATCGAAAGCTGCGCATGCAGTCCTAAGGAAGGCTCGTCCGAGAATGATCTGAGATTCTCTCCAATGATTGGGGGTCTCCACGTCCAAGACTGTGAAGTCAACTTGATAGTTCTGCCCCTCAATTAGGATAACTACGTTCTTCACTTCTCCCTTCGGTCTCTTCACTGAACGATCTGCGAATTGGAGTAAAGCTCTAGATTTGCGAAGTGGTCCCAACTCCAATTTCTGATATAATGCTAAGGTAAGTAAGTTGATCGAAGAACTGTTATCTAAGAGTGTGTGTGCAAACGCATTGTCGTCAATACGACTGTCCACATAGTGAGCACCCATGTCTCTCTTTTTCCTTGGTAAAGTCCGATTCTTGAGACAATAGGTTGTGGTTACTGATAAGACATGTGTCTTTATATTTCGGTTTTCTTTCTTCCTGCTAACCCTAGTAGGTATGCATCTCACCTTAAGGTATTTTTGGAATGCATGATGGTTAGCCACATATTCATCAAATGGCACCTTTACAGTGATGTTTTCTTTACAAAACCATACCATATCGGGGTCATCTTTCTAAATCTTTTTTATGCGCTTTCCTGCCGTAAGAGCACGTGGGAAAGGGATTGAATCTAGAGAAACAGAGGATGAAGAATCTGAATCATGAATTGAAATATCATTCTTGGCATTAAGTGAAACAGAGTTCTTCATACATGAATCATTTTGATGCAACATGGGATCGAAATCAAAACTATCTACTATAGGTTGTGGAATAGAAGATGGAATGGTATCCGCCACAATCGGAGATGCAAGGTCCTCTGAAGACTCAGAAGAATATCCAAACTACCGATGCTGCATTCGTGCTCTCCTCCTCCTCTCGGCTCCCTGAGTAGAAATCCTCAGATGTTGCTGATGGGGCTCCGAAATATGTTGCCTCTCCTCCTCGTCCTCTGAAGACTCCTCAGGTAGAGCTCCAGAGATGCCCCTCCTCGTGTCCCTCGCCCGGTCAGGTACAGTCACGGTCCTTCCACTCCTGAGTGACATGTGGTTAGCCTCGTCACATGAAAGAATCTCATGTTCAGATCTAGGAGATGCTGAATGGTATACCTGAACAAAGTGCTACTGAGAACTAGAACAGTTCAGGCTATTGGGATTAGCCTGAACTTGGGCTGGGATAGAGGTAGAGGGTGCAGTCTACTCATCTTGCCATCTGGACAGGCGATTGGCATCCACCCGTAAGTCATGAATCTCGTTCCTGTAGGAACGGAGCTCGTCGAGTATCTGCTGCTGTATATCCAAGGGACTAGACGATGAAGGAAGGGGATAAGACTGGGAAGAAGAATGGGAAGACTAGCCCTGCTGGCCAGGATACTGCCTCTGCTGCTGCTGGGATTGCGGGCCCTGCTGACCCGCCTGGTAATGGCCCTGTCGGTCATACTGCTGGTACTGCTGTTGCGGCTGCTACTGGGGTGGCTGGAATCCAGGACTCTATTGTGAAGGAGGTGGTGCGGAGGTGAATGTGGTGTTATGAAAGGTCGTGGGACGCTGGTAGGTCTGTCGGTCTCCCGTACTTCCCTGCTTGGCAGGGTCCTAAGTATACCATACTCCATTCACCTCCTAAACCGGTGGAGGCTCCTCTTGAACTGTCTCTTCTAATGTAGGTGGCTGCTGGAAAGAGTGGGTGTAGGATTGGTCCTGCTCCCACAGCTAGGGTTGCCCTGACACCAACTGCTCCTGAACATGATGAACTCGATATACAGGAGCAGAGGGTGCAGCCACGGCAGGTATCTTTATCTTAGATACCCTACCAGTCAACTCCTCCATTTGTTTTGGAATCTTGGAGACGCTCCTGTCCAATTCATCAGTTCTCTTGTCAATCCTCTCGACTACTGTAAGCTTGTCAGTAAGGAGTCCCATGCTAGGGATCACGTCCTGAGAGAGATCGACTACAGCTGATTTTCCCCCTCCAGATGAGAGTGAACTGGGGGATGGTGTATAGGCCCTACTGGCCATCTGTGAGCGGCTAGTTTCAGCCATCTGCTCGAATACCCTCCAGACGGTATCCGCTCCTCGTGATGTATAGCTGCCTCCACAGGCAGCGCTCACTAAACCCTGCATCTCAGGGTTGAGACCAGTAAAGAATGACTGGACCAAGATATTGTCATCTAATCCATGACAGGGACACTTATGCAGGATGTCCTTGAATCTTTCCCAAGCATCACAAAAGGCTTCATGGGGTAATTGGGAAAAACTCGTAATACGCATCCTCATCATGTTAGTTCTACTCAACGGGTAGAACTTCTTTAGAAACATGTCCTTGAATTGAGCATAAGTAGTGACAGTAATCCCAAGATTCTTCACCCAGTAGTCGGCTTTTCCACCCAAGGCAAATGGAAGGGCTTTGAGCCTAATATAATCCTAGCTAACATTATGATGTTTGAGGTTAGCACAGATGAGCT
Organism: Ottelia alismoides; assembly: GCA_037367405.1. Classification (NCBI taxonomy): domain Eukaryota; kingdom Viridiplantae; phylum Streptophyta; class Magnoliopsida; order Alismatales; family Hydrocharitaceae; genus Ottelia; species Ottelia alismoides. The sequence goes on along the minus strand of JAZKJV010001913.1, from coordinate 416,730 downwards.
CAAAGTCTCTTAGGAATGCATATGGCTCCTCAGAAGCATTCCCATCAAAGTGTGGCAGCAGGTTCAGAAAATGTGGCTTCAACTCAAAATCAACAGGTGGTTCGGCCGGACTCAAGTAATTCCGAATTTGATATTGTCTGGGGTTGTACTCCGCATCCATTGATGGTTCGACCCCAACATTTAACTGTCCTAACTGAGCTCGGAGTAATGCGTGTTGTTGCTCAGATGCAGCTAATCTGGCAAGTATCATTCTCATTGGGTCTTCATGGTTCTCTTCTTCATCTTCTTTCTTCTTTGGAGGCATTTTTCTTGTGTCTTCTTTAGGTCCTGAATCAGCAATGTGTTCTGGATTAGAAGAGGATTTATGAATCATGATATTCTCATCGAGGCAAAGGTCTTCCTCAGTGAGGTGGGAAGAGAGAAAGGGAATGGTTTGAGAGTAACCATCCCGAGAGTGGGTGATCCTGGGCTCAAGAGGGTCATGAGTCCATGTTGGTCCAAGTTGCACATGGACATGTGAAGACATACTTCTTGGAGGGTTCAACGAGAGATTCGCAAAGTCCGAATAAATATCTCCCCAATCGGTCATCTTCGATGTCAAAAAGAACCGATTAGAACACGATATTTAATGAGGCGCTAGTTCTACGGTGCACGTAAATGTGCAGAGTTAACTCACACAATACAAATACAATTCAAACCCTCAATTTCACCAACTCAACACGTGATGGCCGTAAGAGTTCGGCCGAATTATCTGGTCAATTTTAGTTGGCGACAATACAATCTTGAAAAGATTAACGAGCTATTAGGTACCCGTATTTTCCTACAGACTGGCCCGATTCTTACGACTAGTTTGACCTACTTTCAGCCAGTATAGGAGTAAGTACGGACCGTATAAATACGGCTACCCGTTCCTTGAGGACTAAGGCGTCCTCTAAACCTCCCACTCTGCTAAGGAAATCCGGACCGTTTACCGGCTACCCGTAGATCCTCACTGAATAGTAGCTAATCGCCTAAAAATAAAGAACAAGTAGTAAGTAAGAAATCCAGGTTTGGCTCTATCCTAGGGTCATCTCTCTCTCACTTGCAAGTAAAACAAATAATAAGGGCTTTATGCACCCAAGAACAGGGGTTCTTTTTATTCCAATTATTTTAATCGACCTGCTCAATTCAGTCCCAATTTTAGAGTAGGTTATCACTTGAAATTTATATGAACACACAAGCACGTCTACCGTTCAGTCCCAATTTCCTTTTGACCTTAAGTTGTAAAACAAGAAGGAAGTCGGAAATCAGAATGCAAACGAGAAACTATGATGCATGGAGAGTGTTGGGATTCACTGTAAGTATACCTTCTTATCTCGGCTTAATTTATATCCCGGGCAAGTCCAGGGTCGAACACAGGGAGGCAAAGGAACAACTTCGGGTTAATTTGAAAATATAGGTCTAGATTTCCAAGCGGTATTTTTTTAGATTTTTTTAATGCAAAATGAAATGCCAATGCAAGTTGTAGTTGAATTAAGACATTAAGAAAACATACAACTTAGCCAAATTAATTTTAATACAAAATTAATCCAATTTAGCCAAATTATATTTTTGTTAAAATCCTAATCCAGTGATGAATGCAAGACATATTTTTTTGAAATTTTATGGGTTAAAACGCAAAAATGAAAAATGCACACTTTTTATAGGTATTTTCATAATTTATCACACAAACAGTAAGCAAAAATCATGGGAAAATTATTAGAATTAAAACATGATGAAATGAGACTACAGTAATTTTTTTGGAATTTTTTGACAATATACGAATTTTTTATGGATTTTTTAGTGGAAATAGAGTGACCACGAGTAAATAATTTCTAATAAATCCATATTATCAAATTAACCAGATAGCGAATTATCCCCAATATATATTTATATAAACAATCCAAGAGAGTTGAAATTTCACAAAAAGAATGTAGGTAGATTTAATTAAAAATTAAATAGTCAGATCACTCTATAATTTATTTCAAGCACAACACATCTCTACTTTAGATGAAATTTGGACAGTAAGTTAATCACATATCAAGGCATCATTCCTAATTTTTGTGGAATTTTTAGAACAGCTTTATGTGAGATATAAATTTAAGAGCTCAATTTGGGTAAAATATACAATATTTCAGTTGAATATTTTTCATTAATTACTCAAATATCAGAAAAATTTAAATAAATATTTAGAATGTAGACAATTAGTTGCTCAACATAAAAACATTTTTCATTGGATAAAATGGTGCATAAACAAGGTCCAAATTAAAGTGCGAACACAGGAATGTCTTTGCAAATACAGAAATTAAGATTACAGTGCAACTTATGTACAGGGACCATTATGCAATTACTGAACATGAAAGAAAAAACTTGCAATTATTACAAATAAAAAATTAATGAAAATTGACCTTCTTCTTTGTTGGATTGGGAGGAACCCAAAAGAGGAGGGCGGCGTCGGCGGCTCGTGGGGGGGGCGCGGCAGCGCGGGAAGGTCGGCGGAGGAGGCAGCTGGTCGATCGCGGTGGCGTGGCGGAGGCGGATGGGTCTCAGCTGCAGGAGGATGCGGGCGGAGGTCTCCAATGGTGAGGAAGGACGGGATGGCGGGCGGCGCAGGTCGAAGGAGATGATGGTGGCCGGTGTCGCTCGCACAGCGGCGGTGGATGGCCGCAGAGGCGACGGTCCTCCGCGTGTGGAGGCCGCGAGGATGCAGGCCGGCCGACGGCTGGAGAAGGGGGAAGGGGTGGCGGGCGGCACAACGCTTGTTGCTCCTTCCGTTGTTTTTTTTTTAATTTTTTATTTTTTTCTGATGTAATAATAATAAAAAAGAACTTTTTTGTTTTAATTTTTGTCTTAGTTTTTTTTTAATTTTATTTAAAAAGAAAATATGATAAAAAATTATAAGGTGGGTTGGTGGTGGTGATGATGATGAACTAAACAAATAAAGGATTTTGGGGGTTGAATTTGAGTGATATAAAAAAATACAAAAACAACAACGATGATAAAATGAATGGAGAAAAATACTTACGATGGAGACGGTCGCCTATGGTGTGTTCACAAGAGCACGGTCTTCGCTCAAATCACCGGCGAGCGATGAGCTCGAGCAGCGCGCGGGTGCGGCTGCGATGTTGGCCAAAAAACCAACGAATCTTACCAGAGAGAGGGTTGTCGTCGCTCGACCATGGTTGCGTCGCTGTCACCGATTCAACTCTGGGAACTAGGCTCTCCTCACATAAAGATGGATCAAGTGCAAATTGAGGAGGATGGGATGTATATAAAGAAGATGACATGAGAGGTTATTAAAGTGATGGGAGGTTATATTATTAATGGAGTTGAATGGGAGATTTAAAAAATGGTAGAGTTGAATGGAGGTCGGTGGTAAAGAGTTGAATGGTGGTTATTGTAGAGAATGTAAAATAAATAAATAATGATATAAAGTAGGCTACTTTAAATACAACAAAAATAAAGAAGGAAAAAATAGTGGTGAATTTACAAATGAATACATACAACATGTACAAATTTTTTATTTGCTTTTCTAATATGTGTTTTTTTGTCTTTTTAATAAGAGATATTTACAAAGGAAAAAATACAATAAAATAGTAAAATTAAAATACAACACAACAATGATTTTTTTGAATTTTTAATAATTGAGAAAGATAAAATAAAAAATGAGGAAAGAATGAATATGTACAAAAATATACAATATGCATCTAGGTCCCAAAACCCAACTTTTGCAAACGAGCTCCGATTTTAATGAAACACTTCCGTTGGATAGATAATTTTCTAACTTGAACTTTAAAAGTGAGTTTGGTGAATTTGGAGTTCATACGGAGCGGGAATTTGGCTTGGAAGTTGGACTTTACGGCTTTTTGTCTTTGGGATCTAGGAGCATTTATTTGAGGTAAAATGTGTTTTGTATTTTTGTATTTTTATGTACATTTTTATAAACAAGTTAGAGAAGAATTCGCTAAAAAGGAGTTGAAATAAAATTATTAAAAATATAAGAAGTTTTGGGCTATTTACAGGTGAAAAACTCCTTTATTTTTGCGGCTTTTTATTGTTAATTTATTTTGTACAATATAATATACAATAATTAATGCATTTTATTTACAAGAGTCATTTTGTTAATTTATGGATTTTATATACATTTATTAAGGAATTTACTTGTGGATTTTGCTAAGATCAAGATATTGAGATGATGAATCGTGGATTCATCATGGCATATGTTTGACATTTTTGTGATCTGTGGTTAATTAATAATTAATTGTTTTATGGAGAATTGTATATTCTATCCATGTTATGCTTGAAAATTCATTACTAATTAACCATAGCTCTGAAAATTACCAAAAAATCAAAGTTTGTAGATATAGTTGTATATTACATCGTGCCCAAAAAGAATTGCATTTGCATGCGTAATTTACCTTATAAAAATCATTTTGCATATTTCAATATTTAATTTTTAATAGGTATTAAATCTAGTATTTTTGAGGTTTAGGATTTTTTGAGATCGATCACCTAGTGATAGATATTAGATAATTTTATCCCTTGAAAATAATTAGGTTTAATATTTATTATAGTTAATTATTGAAATTCACTTTGTTTGCATTCATAAATCCATAAAATATTTAACTTGCGTCAAAAAATTTCAAAAAAAAATACAGTGCATTCATTTCATCATAATTGATCTCGACCAAATTTTGTATTTTTCGGACATCGTTTGACTGATCTTTATATTTTAGTCCCTAAAATTGGCCATATTTGCATTTTACATCCCAAAATTGCATTAAAAATACAAAAAATACTGTCTTGAAAATCGTGCACGAATTTTGATAGACAATTTTTTATGTTGTTCCTTTGCCTCCTTGAGTTCAACCTTGGGACTTGCCCAAGTAAAATAAACAAAACCACGCGATTGAAAATTGAATTAATTAGTTGTGGTTATTTCTTGACCGATTCTGATTGCCCACCTACAACGAAACGGCATTAATTTAAACGTTCGATAATTCACGTAAATTAAATAGGGCGAACGTGCGAAGCACGTGCCTCCTGCGATAATTCCCCATAATTAAGTAGGATATTTTAGGACTCGTCAACGGTGTTCCTTTGTTGATATACAAACAAGAGGGCTTGGTTTGTGTGTCATCTTGTGGAAATAAGACATATCACCAACAACAGTGGTGTGGTTTGGGTGAAGATGGTCACGTGATTTTTCCCTCTTTCATTTTGAGTGTCTCCACATTAAAATCGTTGCGTCTTTTGGTTGCTCGTGATTTGTGACTTGCTTGCTCTTTTGCTCGTGATAACTATTGCGGTTGCCCTTCCATTTTGGTGAGGGATCTTCGGGTTCATCTCACGCTTCCGCAAGCAAGGGTTCCTCGTGTTCTAACCCCCAACTAGCTTACACTTCTTTTCAAGAAGAAGAATTGCTTGGAAAGTTGCTTAACAAGATAAAACAAAAAAGCAAAGTTACATCGAGGTACTTATTTTATTGAGAAGGGTTGAAGATCTGAAAAGTTTTAGGAAGGCATGGCCTTGTTTTATGCAGTAATATGAGAAAGATACAAGGACATTCAGAGTAGACATATACTATATATCAAGGAGTGAAGGATAGGCCAGAGCCCGCCAACTTCGTATCGGTGATGGCGTCGATACTCGCAGCCATCTCCGGTGTCAATAAATTCACCCAATCTCCAACTGTTCCAAGTCTAAAGAAAGTCTTGTTTTGGACCTCGAAGCTCATACCGATCTTTCCAAACCTGTTGACATCTAGTTTCGTCATGTTCTCTATGCTACAAAGCTGCACTATCTCCTCCACCGTCCCTTCCTTCTCTTCCTCCTCTGAAAAAGGGTCACCTACAAACTCCGCAATCCTTCTCGTAACCCCGCGAACATCCTTCTTTAGATCTTCAAACTTCAAGAACAAGACTTTCCCTGGATTCTTCTTGTGCGCGTCCCAGTAGTCTATCATGTGCTCCCAAATAGACCCCCATCCGAACATACCTCGACAGTAAGCGTCGACGGAAGCATTGAGCGGCAGCATCATCGGAGCACCTTCGGGAATTAATCGTCTCTGGGCATGCCAAAGCGCCGTGAAATTGTCCTTGGGTTCCCTACAAACATATACCATACGATATTCCGTCGATTTAACATTGTTCCTCATGGACATAGGTAGCTCAGAATAGGAGGCGTGTGTGGATAGCAATCGAGGGGACGGAATGATTTCCCAATCCGGCATCCTTCTCGTCATATACATATCTTCCATGGAATACACACAACCATGAGGATTGTGGGTGAGCAAGGGGTGTTGAGTGGAGTGATCTCGGCGAGTAACGATAGAGAAGACAAGAGATTTGATCCATGTGGTGCCGCATTTGGGGTAGGAGGTGACGAAGATGTCGCCATGGCGTGGCTTGAAATGGCTTTGCAAAGCCATGGTGGAGGGGACAAATACCTCGAGGCGCCAGTGTCCTTGGTAGAGGCGCATCGGGTGCTTTGTCCCCTCCAAACCCATCGGGAGCTGAGAAGTGAGCTCTTCGAATTTCTTGAAGACGATCTCATCGTGCTCAATCTCTTCACGGCTTTTGGTAGGGAAAAGTTGTGCTAGATACCTCGGATCCATGAGCATATACAAGGTGTTTGATGAGCATATACACTAAGCCTCCTTATATGCATGGGCAAGGAGAATCTTATTAGTTATTTATATATTCTGCTGACGTGCGACAAAGGTATCGGTGTTGTAAATAAACCTGCTTAGGTTGAGCAAATTCATATAAAAGCATTAGCTAGATTTTCAGATCTTTGGTGACAATATACAACAAGCACATATAATAAAACAAGATTATAATAGTGTGCCTTGTTCTAGGTTTTCATGCGACGACGGAAACGGTGAGGTCAGCAATATAAACAATGCAAGAATCATCATATATATCGTGCCATCCTAAGGTTAGTCAACAATATAATAATGCAAGAATCATCATATATATATCGTGCAATCCTAAGGTTAGGTACACGCATGCACGTAGCCTAATGCGATACATCTCCTAGGTTCTAAACACCTTATCATCTGTTGCGAATTTAAGGAAGGAAGCAACAAACCATATTTATCATTAAAGATTTAACTACAGTGTCTACAGTAATGTATTGATAGCAACAAATCATATAACAATATAACAATCTGTTGATTTTTTTTCCTTCTAAACTTTGTTATATTAGCAATGATATATTACTAGCAATTGGTAACGAAAAAGTTAAAGAATAACCATTGTTATGCGGAAGTTTTAATAATCAAATATGACATATGTGCAAGTTTTAATAATCAAATATAATTTAACAACCAATAATATTCAAAATTATATATTTAAAATGAAAGGTCAATTGTGTTGTAGCTATAGCTACTAATTGAACCGAACTGTAACGAATAAACCTATGTTCGAGTTCGGTTTGATAAGAAAGTTCGAACACTTGTGTTCGAGTTCAGTTCGATAAATGTTCGATAGGAGATATTTGAGTTCAAGTTTGTTTAGAAAATAAACATTCGAGTTCGGTTCGATAGTAGTTCGTTAACGATTTAACTTAACAGAATCTTGTTTATAGGAAGAAGTTCGAAAGTGGAGTTCGATAATAAGGTTTGATAAACAGTAAAAATAAGAAATTATTCAAATTAAAGTGGTAAAAAATCCAATAACTACCACAATTTATTTAGCCTCCTAAAATTCATCATGTGTATAAATACAAAGTTACATACATAAACGCACATACACATACTTATGTTGAAATCGAACTTTTATCGAACGAACATATGTTATGTTCATGTGCAGTCCGTTAAACTGTCAAACTAAAATTTGAAGTTCATGTTCAGTTCATTTAGAAATGAACGAATATTTTTCAAACTATTATCAAACGAACTCTAATCGAATACGAACATGTTTAGTTCGACTAGCAGCCCTAGTTGTAACTAGTGAGATTGACAAAAATTGCAAACTGATGGAAAAAAATTGGGCCAAAAGCCTTTACGACCAACAGAATCATAGCGCTCTCATTTTGAGAGTCTCAATATCAGTACGACAGGTTATTGGGTCATCCCTAACATAACTAATAACAAGAAGCATGGTTTTTAAAATCAAATTGAACTATCTAGTTCAACGGGTTAAATCAAGAATCGGAGAAAAATGGTCCAACCAATTGACTTTTACTCAAAAAGTGGAAACTATGTACGATTGGTCATTATCAGGTAAATTACAAAAAAAAGCTCCAACTATGCATCGATACCCAATTAAAGGCCTCGGCTTTAAAATATAACAAATTTGGACCTAACATTATTATTTTTGCCTCAAATACATGTCTCCATAAGTTGCCACGACCCTTATGTTGGTTTAACCCGAAAGTTGAAATTTCGGGTCCTTGTTTGTTGTATTTGAGAGATGATGCCCTTCATTAGGAATCGAGGTATAGTTAGGGTCATTTTTGTAACTTATCCCTAATTAGTACATAAAAGATCAAATTCTTAAAAATTATTTGTATTCTACTTCCATTCCAACCTTTAGTATGGTACCCTAAATCTTCTCCTTCTATTTTTCTCCTAAGCCAGGTCTCTTTTCCTTTTTAGATTTTCATATAAGAAAATTCCAAAGATTTTGTCCCTTTGACTTAGAGAGCATGCATATCGATGATCATATATTGCTTCTCCCTTCCTTCCTTCCTCATGAGCATCACTTCTTGACTGCTGGGAATTAACTTAAGTTAAGAGTGTCACATTGTTGTAGTCAGATATTCGGTGACAAATCAAAAATTACATTTTATGAATTAGATGTGTGGTTTTTTTATTTATTTGGCAAGTGTGCTAAGCTCGAACTCAAGGAGGTGATGTTGTTTTAATTGATGATTCATGTCAAACTCAATGATCCAACGGCCAATATCGAAAAGAGTTGCACCTCACGCAGTGTCACGATGCCACATGGGATATTGTTGACCGCTCGATAGAAATGACCCACTGCAATCTTAGATGCTCAATTCATCGAGGAGCTCACAACAATTGAGTGGATAAATTGCAACTGTACACCCCAAGCTTCATCAATTACTAGGGGCATGTTTGGTTACTATGATGGGGTGATTTGGGGTATCCTCCTGTGAATAATAGTTGTTTGGATGGTTATGACTCTTATGAGGGTTGAGAGGGGGTTGGAATAAGGAATGTGATATGATGTCACCTTGATTTGTGATGGATTTCCAACCCAAGAGCCTGTTTGGTTACTGGGTTGAGCTGGGTTGGGTTGAGGTATCCTCCTGTGAATAGTAGTTGTTTGGATGGTTGGGATGATTTTAATGATAATTGTGATGTAATGTGACATTGATTATGTGTTACATTAACTTTTTTGATGATTATAATATGTTTTTTATGTTAATAAGTGTATTTGAACAAGGTTAAAAACCATTATATCAAAGAAATTGTATGGTCAATACAAGTATTCCCAACCCAGAAATGCAAGATTAGAGACAGGGACATGCCAGGGTACCCCGAAGTACAAGAATGCAGAGGGTAGGGTAACCCGGTAGCCAAACGGATCCTAGAAGTAACCCCCCACCGCAACAACTGCTTACACGTGCGTTAAGCGTGTGGAGGATATTTACGATCGACACCCCCATTTTGCTGGATATTATGGTCATAACCTTCTTTTTCAAAAGTTTATATCATATTGATTTTGGGAAAATTGTAAATACTAGCTCATGTTTGAGCTTCTATATCTCCTAAGGTGAATATTTTGAGCCGAGACAAATTTGGCTGTATTGCTAGACTTATGTTATATGGGATGAAACAAATTTGAGGCAATTTTTTAGATGTTAAATTAATATTAACTTTTGAGTGATATTGGCTTATAAGTTTGCTTTATAAATTCATGTTAAATCATTGAGATAATATTAAGATTTGTTTTTTTTGTTATGTTGTTGGTCTAATATGGACATAGATGCATGCCAAATATTTTCAAGAGATATTGAAATTTTAGCTTCGTGGAACTTATTTTGTGTTTTGCTTGTTTGAATTAATCACATATCACATCACAATATCTTTAAAATGTAAAAATACTTAGTGATAACCCTTGACTTAATGCAAATCTAAGAAATTTTGTTGGATTTTTAGGTTGTTGTTTTCTATTTTTAAATATTTGAAAAACTCGTTTATGTGCTTCCGTGTTGTTTAATCCATAATAAATTTCATTTATTGCTAAAGATTACAGAAAAAATAGTAAGTGTATCGTATTACATAGTATAACATATTCTAAATAAAAAAAGTTTAGATTTAGTTTCTAAAATACAACACTAAAGACCCGATAGAAATCACGAAAATAATATTTTATCAAAAATGCCAAATAGAGTTGTTTAGAAACCTTATCTGTTGCACATTTCAGGAAAAATAACCATGCACTTTTAGCCTAATCCCTTTGAAATTGTTTTCAAATTTATTTTTATTTTACTTTATTTTCTAATTTCTTTTTCTTGGAAGAATCCAAAAATACAAATAAATATACAAAAAATACTTATTATGTTATTGCCATCTTTTATAAATATCAAAATCAATATCTATTTTTCATTTTATATATTGTAAATCTCTTTCTTTTTATTTCATATTTTAAAAAATAAAAAATTTCAAACTAACAACTTAAGAGTAATATTTTAAAATTATTATACATATTACTCTCACGTTGTAGGCTTAACTTAGAACTCAAAAGTAATGAGAAATTGATAAAGGGTTTTATCAGTTGTGTCCCTCTGAGATGTTGCAATTTCAGTTATGCCTCTCTCTTTTTGGGAATATCAGTTGTGCCCCTAACTTCTTGTCGTTCTATCACTTGTGACCCTCGGGTTAGTGGTCGTCCATATCCAACACAAACAAACATTAACTTAAAAGATACATGAGGAATTAAATTGAAAAAAAGATTGAAAAGTCATCCCCTTTGTCTTCCTTCCCTCCCCCTGAAGCCACGCCTCCTCTGTCCCCACGCCTCCTCTGCCCCCAGTCTCCACATCCGACCGCCGCCACCACCACCTCCTCCTCCCTCTTTCCTCCGCCCCGGCCTCATCATCCTCCTCCGTCCCCCGCCCCAGCCTCGTTGTCCTCCTCCTCCTCCTCCTCACCCTCCTTCCTAGTCTTCTTTACCCCCAGCCTCTACCTCCAACCTCCTCCTCCTCCTCCATCGCAGCCTCCTCCTCCCCTCTCTCCGACTCCTATGCCTCCCCCTTCGCCCTGAGCTCCTCACTTTAACCCTCCCCTCAGCCCCCGTGTGTCCCCGTCTCCCTCCGCCCCCAGCCTTCCAAATGCACCTCCCCTGCAGTCCCTTCCTTCTCCTCCGCACGTCGATCCTCCCCCCACACTCCTCTACCCGGTGCTCCTCCCTCGCACCCCCTCTGCGTCCGCCTCCTCATTCGCATGTTGATCCTCCTCGCGTCCCCCGCCTCCTCCTCTACCCGCTACTACTCCTCGCATGCCCTCCTCCTTCTCTGTTGCCTGCTCCTCCCCCTACCTCATCCTTCTCCTCCTCTGCTCACCGCCCCTCCCCCGCACTCCCTTCCTCCTCCGCCCGTTGACCCCCCCCCCCCACCCCACCCTCCTCCTCTGCCCGCTGATCTTCCCTGCACCCCCTCTCCTCCTCCTCCTCTGCTCGATGCTCCTTCCCCGCCCCCTCCTCCACCGCCAGTTTCTCCTTCCCTGTTCCCCATCCTCCTCCGGCCCATGCCTCCCCACTTTGATTCCCCTGAACCAGCTTCACGTCTGCTACCGTTGAGGGTGAATGGCTGAAGAGAAGGGGATGGAGGAGCAGGTGGTAGGAGGAGGAGGAAGGATTGGACGGTGAGAATGAGGGAGATGGGGGATTTTTTTCGGATTTGCCCCTCTCAACTACACCATGGTTTGGTTAAACCATGGTTAAGTTTAACTTATTGACGGTCAAAGTAACGGAGGGGCATAAGTGATAGAACGGCAAGAAGTCGGGGGCACAACTGATATTTCCAAAAAAGGAGGGACATAACTGAAATTGCAACATCTCGGAGGGGCACAACTGATAAAAATCCAATTTTAAACATGCACAAAAACAAATAAAAATCGAGTGGACTATGACTTAGTGTGGATCTGACTTGAGTGAGTTCGTGTGTGCCTCATTATTTTCGATCTTGGTATACTTGTCAAGTAAAATAAAAATAAAATTTACTTCATTAATTAGATTAAATTGGATAATAAGTAGACAAACATACTATACAAGCCATACTCATTATAAATTTTTACTAATTATTGATATAAATTAAAATCCAAAAACATTTAAAAATATCGAAAATCACATAAAAAGAAAAAATCATGGAAAATAACAAAAATACATTAAGCAAATTAAAATTTGAATGTGGACACTTTTCTTGAGATCGAGGTTTTAAAATTGGAGCAAATGTTAAACCAACGAGTGAGCTAGTTGGTCTAATCGGATTGGATCGCTGGTTCACATAAGGTGGACCGATTATTACATCAGCATGACATCAAGTTCTTGATCGAAAAAATCAGAGTAGGGTCGATTTACCAGTGAGACTTAGTCGAACAGACATTATGAACCGAAAAATCGGATATAAATGTGTGTGAGATAACCCTTCCCATCTTTCAATATAACAGCAAAATCTATACAATATTATAAAGGTTACATTATAAATATAATAATATCGCATGTTACTTTACGAATAAGATCAGTATAAAAATATAAATAAAAAATCAACAACATTGAACGCAAGCAATGTCATAGTAAAATTTGGAATCCGAACGACTTCAACTTCTAAGTAACAAAATTATAAGGTGTACATGTATTCAAACTTTTGACAGGTGTCTTAAACCTAATTTTCACTCTTTATGCCCATTCAGTTTCTTGGTTTGGTCTCTTTGGACTAAACATGAGGTTTTGGATTTCCCCTTCACTTCATTAACGTGCTTAGTTTTAAGGTTCTTTTTATTGCTTGTTTCTAAATTGGATAATCATACAATATATTAAGGGCCGTGGACATGGCACTGTTCACGGCCCTGTAGCATTATTTTTTTTGCAAATTACCAATGTTTTATTTATATATATATATGTATATATGTATATATATTTGATTATATATTAGGTACCATTACCTCCATGTGAGTAGTTGGTAAGGATGAAAATCGATACAGATATATTCGAATATCTACTTAACGTATTCGAAAAATTATCGCATATGGATATCCGTATCCGAATATTAATCGACTATGGATTGAATGTGGATATGGTTTGTAAAAAATTTTCGATTATAGATATGGACATGGTAATGGCTTAAATATTCGGATCTGGATCCGGATATCTGAGTACAACATTTAATATTATTTTATACATATTAGTTAACGTAATATAAGACACTGCTCGTGTTATTATATTGGTATTATATATTATATAATGCACTATATTAATGATATTAATAAACTTCCATTTGTTTAGGGATGGACACGAACAAAAGTTACGAAATACTATCCCTCTTTTCGCTTCGGATAAAAAACACATGTCATCTCGACACTCACTTTTATTATGATGCAACTTATTTAGATTTTATTGTCATTTTTTTTTAAATCATTATGAACTTTGATAAAAATTCAATTCGTAGTATGTGATCTTTATTCGATCCTTGTTCGGATTTAATGTTTATTGGGCCCATATGTGTATTCACTTTTTATTCGATTTATATTTGGATTGGCTCTATATCATACAATATATTAAGGGCCGTGGACATGGCACTGTTCACGGCCCTGTAGCATTATTTTTTTTGCAAATTACCAATGTTTTATTTATATATAGGTATATATTTATATATATTTGATTATATATTAGGTACCATTACCTCCATGTGAGTAGTTGGTAAGGATGAAAATCGATACAGATATATTCGAATATCTACTTAACGTATTCGAAAAATTATCGCATACGGATATCCGTATCCGAATATTAATCGACTATGGATCGAATGTGGATATGGTTTGTAAAAAATTTTCGATTATAGATATGGACATGGTAATGGCTTAAATATTCGGATCTGGATCCGGATATCTGAGTACAACATTTAATATTATTTTATATATATTAGTTAACGTAATATAAGACACTGCTCGTGTTATTATATTGGTATTATATATTATATAATGCACTATATTAATGATATTAATAAACTTCCATTTGTTTAGGGATGGACACGAACAAAAGTTACGAAATACTATCCCTCTTTTCGCTTCGGATAAAAAACATGTGTCATCTCGACACTCACTTTTATTATGATGCAACTTATTTAGATTTTATTGTCATTTTTTTAAAATCATTATGAACTTTGATAAAAATTCAATTCGTAGTATGTGATCTTTATTCGATCCTTGTTCGGATTTAATGTTTATTGGGCCCATATGTATATTCACTTTTTATTCGATTTATATTTGGATTGGCTCTATATCATACAATATATTAAGGGCCGTGGACATGGCACTATTCACGGCCCTGTAGCATTATTTTTTTTGCAAATTACCAATGTTTTATTTATATATAGGTATATATTTATATATATTTGATTATATATTAGGTACCATTACCTCCATGTGAGTAGTTGGTAAGGATGAAAATCGATACAGATATATTCGAATATCTACTTAACGTATTCGGAAAATTATCGCATACGGATATCCGTATCCGAATATTAATCGACTATGGATCGAATGTGGATATGGTTTGTAAAAAATTTTCGATTATAGATATGGACATGGTAATGGCTTAAATATTCGGATCTGGATCCGGATATCTGAGTACAACATTTAATATTATTTTATATATATTAGTTAACGTAATATAAGACACTGCTCGTGTTATTATATTGGTATTATGTATTATATAATGCACTATATTAATGATATTAATAAACTTCCATTTGTTTAGGGATGGACACGAACAAAAGTTATGAAATACTATCCCTCTTTTCGCTTCGGATAAAAAACACATGTCATCTCGACACTCACTTTTATTATGATGCAACTTATTTAGATTTTATTGTCATTTTTTTTAAATCGTTATGAACTTTGATAAAAAATTCAATTCGTAGTATGTGATCTTTATTCGATCCTTGTTCGGATTTAATGTTTATTGGGCCCATATGTGTATTCACTTTTTATTCGATTTATATTTGGATTGGCTCTATATTCGATTCTTATTCGGGTCCACTTTTTATTTGATACGTATTTGGATTCGATAAATATCTGATTCGAATTCGCATTCGTGTTTTTAAGTATATGGTTTTCTTAATGCATATCCGAATTTTATTCGTATCCGATCCATTTTCATCCTTAGTGGTTGGTTGATATTTTGTATGTTTTATTTGAATGTAAACATGACGTTCTTATCATGTGTACGGTGGGCATTTTCTGGAGATGCCATATCATGTGCTTCCTCTAACACGTGCTATGTACCTTTTTTAATACGGGCACGTTAGGAATGGATGGCATGGAGGTGTTCGACGATCAAAATATGAGAGTTACTTGGTCTTCTCGTTTTAGATAATACGATGTCATGCATTTGATTGACAAGTTTGTTTGTTTGCTTTGAGGATCAATTTTTTTTGAATAAAATACTATTTTTTAGTAGGTCAATTTTAGAGAATGTTATTGCTCTGCCTCAGAGTTCTTTTGCTTTAAGATGTACTTTTTTCTTCTGAAGAATTATGATGGGAAGAAAACCAAAATTTAGTTTTTTCCATTGTATATTACTTTGCCTTGGACTCTTCGTGTATAGTGTATAGTGGTTGTAGTTTGCAAACATCACATTCATTAGTATTCTATTAGAATTTTAAAGTTTAATCAATTAATAGGAACTTGTTTATAGAAATCCTTGATATGCTTTGTGAAACATTAGGAAAACATGAATACACGTAAAGTGCACACATAGTAAAGAAAGCCAAACCCATAGGAGTACATATTCCCTATTAGAGCTTGGACTTCAAGGTGGATGATAATGTTCTCCTAATCCACGCATCTCTTGGTTCCTGGAGGAGAAGGTTTCCTCATAGAGGAGGAGGTACCGTGTTGGAAGGAGAGGACAAGGCGATGCTAGGAGGTGGTGGCGACGAGGAGGAGAAGGTGTATCGTTGGAAGGTAACAAGTACGAGGAGGTGTTGTGTTGAAAGGGGGTGAGGAATAGAGGAGGTGACAAATGGAGAAGAGCAAGGTGTGAAGTGTGAAGAGGGGCTGCCAAAGGAAGACGGCTTTTACTTTATATGTGCCTTCTCGTGTTCGATATTTGTACCTTTCCCATGTAATAAAGAAGTAAAATAAAAATGGTTGATTTGATAGCCTTAGGAGTGTGCTACATAGGACTAATTTCTTATTAGTCTATTAAAGTGACCAGTTAATGGCATGTCCTATTTCCATTGCTTTCAAGGTCATATTTGTGGTCCTTTTACTAATAGTCATTCCCATTCAATAGAGTAATCAACCCTCTAACACACACATTCCTTGTCATTTTGTCTTGTGATCTATAGCATTCTATCAACCCTCGATATCAACTATGTCACACACCATCTCCTTTTACTACTAGAACCCTAGATACCTCTAGCAAAGCTTTAGTCGGTAAAAGTGACTTCAAAGCAACATGAAGGTTTCCAGTGGATGAAGGAAGCTCCAAAGCTCACCAATGGCATGCTCCCCGGACGTGTGAAGCTTATGCACTTTGGCCATGCATAGAGGCCATAATTGGAGCTTTTATGAGCTTACTCCACAAATCAATTCCTTCGTCTCTCGTTAATAAGATAATATTCTCCAATCCTTCCATTCCCCATTTTTAGGTTTATTCATAAATTTGGTTGTATTACGATTTATTCACAAATATACACCTTATATCATTGTTTATCTTCATTTGCTCAATTCATCGTACATCATCATCTTTATTCATTCTCAATTCTCTCAATTGATCAAGGCTTCACTTCTCCAACTTTTGCACCTTTCTTCGAGGAGTTCCTGTCATTGTAACTCCCCCACCCTCACCCCCTATTTAAACCTCCTCACTAGAGGGACCACCTTCTTCTCCAACAACTTATGTATCTTGGCTCATACAGGTGTTGATCTTCACATCTTGAATCCATAGAAGTTTCATGAGAATACAAGCTATCTTCTGTGATAGATCCTAAGGTGAGGAGGGGTTAGAATTGATCAGATCAAGGTTCGACTACCATTGCCGATTTCGCATCTCTAGGCACCCTTGTTACTCTCTATTTGACTTTGATATATCAAATGAAGAACCTAGAGAAAATAATGGAATGAATAAATCAAAGATTGGACTATTGATAAGGGGGTCAAACTACTACTATAAGATTCCGGAGGAGTGAGAACATAACCTTACGAAGTTTAAAACAAGGATTTACCGGTCAGAAAGAAATATATTATCATGGATAAACTCCAAAAAACACGCAATTAGGGACACCTCTCGTAAAGAAGTAGAGAAAGGATCGGATAAGGATCTATCCAACCTACACAACTACTAACTATATTATTTAAGCTAATCAAATATAGGACTTTGAAAGGCATACTCTCTGTCTTTCTTTATACTTAGTGAGCCTCTGAGTTAGACTATACTATCTGATCCCATGGCCGCAGACAAGCGAGAGAAGCATAGCTGAGGAACTATACATTATGTTGTCCTCGGATGGTTCTTCCAATATCTCTGATGCATTTCAGGCTAGTAGTCAGGCAAACCGACGCATTCTCACTGCATCTGAGGGTTGATATCGTGCGCCTAGTCATCAGTGGGTGATGGATGAATTAAGGTTATTCAAGGTCCCAAGTTGATTGGTTGGAGATCCTCTAGGAGCTTTGTTCTATTCCACTGCCAAGCCACCATGCACCTGCTTGAACCTGGCTCCATCAATGGACATAAAAAGCAGATCATGGAGAGTCTAGACTACCTTTTAGTGAAGAAAATCAAGTATTGAGGCTCGAGTTATTAGAAACCGAAGATATTCCTATGTGGCTAATGCTTTGCACAAGCACCAACACTCTGCATAAGCAGAAGGCAAGGTTAATTGCATCGACCTCTACACCCCTTGTGATAACGGGGGCCTTAGTCCTTACCAAGAACCTAGGTGAAGGGATATAAAATTTCTCTTTCACATATACCATTTTGCATGGGTGTTTTGCATATTAAAACCAAGCAGACATGCTTAATAAATGAGAAGTCCCCCAGGGACCTATAAGTTAGCTTTTGAACCTTTATTTGTATATGTGTCCTTATAACTTAAACGTTTGATATCTTGCTCATTTTGTCACTTTAAATTGAAATTTTAATGGTGAGCTTGTATTAAATATCCCTATATTTGACAATTTTTTCAATAACTTTCATTGATCTTTGATATTTTTCTTTA
The DNA here is from genome assembly GCA_037367405.1 of Ottelia alismoides. Classification (NCBI taxonomy): domain Eukaryota; kingdom Viridiplantae; phylum Streptophyta; class Magnoliopsida; order Alismatales; family Hydrocharitaceae; genus Ottelia; species Ottelia alismoides. The sequence continues at coordinate 398,292 of JAZKJV010001913.1, read as the reverse complement.
TTTTTATTTTCAATATTATTATTTTTATTCAAAAATCACATAAGGCCATTTTATCTCAAATTAGAAATAATAGGATTTGTAGACTACTTGGAGATCTTTAGAACCTCTCTCAGTTTTTCAAAATTCATCTTAATTTTAAATTTTAAATTGATTTCCCTTTTGCTTTAAAAAATCATAAAAACTACAAAACAAAAAAATTATATCAAAAAATAAAACTACCCTACATTCTACTACATATATTTTATCACCAATAATTGTAGTTTTCAAATATATTACTATTTGTTTATTTTTAAAATTTTGAAAACCATAAAAAAGATAAAATTATAACAAATAAATGGATAGACTCAAACATCACATAAATACCCATTGTAAACATTGATCTCTACTATAATTTAAGGAAGACAAAATATTAGAGATAAAATGACTAAAGAGGGCTTGGTAAATCTATAATTATCAAATAAAATAATCTAAAATAAAAAAATCAAATAAATGGTAGTTGTGTCTCCTAGATAGAATTCAACTTATATGGTTACAACTCGGGATAAATAACTTTTAAGCATCCTTAATTTGAGCTAAAATAAATAAATATTAATGGTTACTTTATGAAGAGTCGACTATATAGTGTATATTAGAGAGTTAGAGAATAGGTAGATGTTTATAGTTTGGGATAAAAATAAAAGTATGGTTCTCTGGTTTTGGGGTATGCAGAGTGGCCTCGAAATGTGCTTACCTTGAGAATCATAGGTTCCTGAGAAGGAAAGGCTAACATGGAAAGGCCTTCGCTCATGCTTGACTCATAACCTAAGTCTGTATGTTCAAGTACAACCAGCTCAAGAAGAGGGGATGGAGAAAAGAATGGACGGTAACCGGTGTAGCTACATATCCTTGGATGCGTGACCAGTGTAGCCAAGTCATCTGCTGCAAGCTTACAAAAATTTATCTTTGAAGCTCTTATTGAATTTTTTTATTTTTTATCCTTGTATATACACTCCGGCAGGCATTTTACTTTTCAATCATGCATGTCCACTTTTGGAGATGCTACATTTTTCCATACTTTTTTTTGAAAGCATATACAAGGTGCAGCATGTTGACGAATCCAAAAATCGTGGATTTAAAAATGATGTTTATTTATTGTTCGTGTCAAAATGATATGATTAGTCTTACGTTGTAGGTGGCAATCGGAATCGGTCAAGAATATAACCACACAAAATATTCGTCAATTTTAATCAATGCGGTCTTATGTTTATTTTACTTGGGCAAGTCCCAAGGTCGAACACAAGGAGGCAAAGGAACATCCTAGAGTTATGTCTATCAAAATTCGTGTGTGGTTTTTGAGGCGATCTTTTTTTGGAATTTTCAAATCAATAAAGGGTGCAATATGCAATTTTAGCCTATTTTAGGGACTAAAATTAAATTTACATTCAAACGATTTCCGAAAAATATGAAACTTGGCCACAATGTAGAATGTGATGAAATAAATACAGTTTAATTTTTTTGGAATTTTATGATGCAATTTGAGTTTTTTATGAATTTTTAAATACAAACAAAATGAATTTCAATATTTAATTATAATAAATATTAAACCTAATTATTTTCAAGTAACAAAATTATCTAAGATCTACCACTAGGTGATCGATCTCAGAAAAATCCTAAACCGCGAAAATATGAGATCTAATACCTATTAAAAATTAAATACTGAAATATACAAAATGATTTTTACAGAGCAAACTATGTATGCAAATGCAAGTCTTTTTGGGCACAATGTCAAGAACAATTAATTCTACAGTATATTTTTGGGGATTTTTAGAGCAATGGTTAATAAAATATAAAATTAAGAGCACAAAGTGGGCAAATTATGCAAATTTCCACAAAACAATTAATTATTAATTGACCAATGATCACAAAAAAAGTCCACAATATGTCAAAATGTAGAGAATTAATTGACAAACAAAATGCTAGTTTTGGAATGATAAAATAATGTTGAGAAGAGGTTCAAAAACTAAGGGGAATACAGGGGTGTCATTGCAAATATAATAAATAAAATAAATAAAGACAACTGTAGTGGGGGACCTATGTGAAATTACCAGTGCTTGTAGGGGTGGCATTGCAAAATTCCCAGTAGGTCACGTGCTATGCACGTGACCCCTGGGTAGATGGACTGAGCGGCAAATATCAGGATCTTCGGGGGGTCCTTGCAATTTCACCCTCGGTCATGTGGAGAGCGTGTGACCTAGGCGTGACGTAGGGCTGATGTCCCCCTGCGCACGTGCTAAGCACGTGCTGGGGGTCTCGGGTCTGGCCCTGGTCCTGGCGGCGCTGCGACGAGGGGTCCGGCAGAGAAGGGAAGCAACCAGCTTGTCGTTGGCTAATGTTGACTCAGAGGTGCGGCCGATGACGTCGCTGATTGGAGATGGAGGCGGAACAGTGGCTGGAGGTGGTAGCGTGAAGCGTTGGCGATGGCTTTGTCGTGGGCGGCCGACAGAGGCGATGAAGGTGGTAGTCGAAGTCGTCGTCGTGGGCTTGACGAGAGAACTTGGAGCTTGGCAATACGGCGGAGGAGAAGCTCGGTCGTGGGCTGCGACGAGGTCCAAGTCCTCGGATCTCGCCGCGCGAAGAAGTCGATGGGGCGCTGTCACCGTCGCGGTGACCCTTGCGATGTGAACGGCGGATGAGGTGCTTCGAGGGCGGCGGTGCGTTTTTATAGCGAGGAGGCCGGGTCGGAGAAGGAAGGTGGTTGTGAGAGATGTGCGGCGATATCGCTGGGATTCGATTGCAGCGGCGATGGCAAAAGAGGAAGGGAGGATCTGATGGTGGCGCGGCGAGATTGCAGGGATTCGGGTCGCGAGGCGGCCGGAGCAAAATACGCGGCGGGCGGAGAGATTGGGAAAGGCGGCGGAGTTTCCAAACAGGGAAGGAGGAAGACGACAACCTCGAATCGTCCAATCGGCCGAGATCGGACGGCCCGCCATATGCCACGTGGCGCTCGAAAGGGAGAGAGTGAGGTGCGCGTGCGAAGCACGTGCCTTGGAGGCACGTGCAACGCACGTGCGTCCGATTAAATTTTTTATTTTTTATTATTTTTTAATAAAAACAAGTTTAAATAAGCCCAAAAATGACTAACATGTGGCGGCACCAGGTGTGGCCACGTGTCAGCACCAGAAAATTCCGAAAATAAAAGCTTTGTAAAATCGATAAAAAATAGTAAGTGACCTCGGATCACAAAACTTTCTTCACGAAAATTAGCTCGTCTCAATGAGATCTACAACTTTCATGAAGACATCAAAACCAAAATCGATCATTTGCACAAAGTGGTATTTTTGGGGTATCCCATGTACATAGAACACCTTGATTTTGGGGTTTTGTAATTTTTATGTCATTTTTAGATTAGATAAAAATCCAAAAAAATGGTAAAATCAGTGATAAATAATTTCACATTAATCTAATTTTTTTGGATTTTTATTAATAGGTTAAATATGTACATAAAATAATAGGTCAAAAACTGCTAAAATAAAATATACAAAAGAGGCCCAAAACCCAACTTTCACATATGAGCTCTGATTCACTTGAACTTGGTCTTGTTTTGAAGGTAATTGAATGTACATTAGTTCAAAAGTGAGTAGGATTAAATCGGACACTGGATGTGAAAAATATGAGGCTTTTAGTCCGGAAATCTTGAAATCAGGGTTTGGGTTTTTGGTCCACTTATCTGGGTTAGTTATTTTTTTGTATTTTTTATTTATTCTTGTTAGTGATATGTACCCAGTGGAAGTGGTTTTGGGTCATTCGGATTAGCAGGAATGAGTTAAAAATCTGGGAAATTAGGTTATTTACAGGTCACTTTTGGCTTGGATTTTTGGCTTCTTATTTTGTGCAGAAATTTGTGCTAAAATGCAATTCTTATGAAATCATGCATGAATGCTAATTATGTAGAATAGATGCCTACATGCTGTTGATTTTGAGAGATTTGAGCTTAATAAATGAGATTTAGAGTGATGAATCTGAGATTCATCATCCCCCTATACTTAAACCATGCTCGTCCCTGAGCATCAAAAGAAATGCCATGAAGTGAAATGAGATTGGGTTCCATACCAAGACCATGAGCTGAATGTGAAAATGAATCTAGACTCAACCTTTGGATTATTAGTGTGGCAGAACTTCTGTGAGACTCAGAATTTTAAAATCAACAGCCCTCAAGTTCTACACATCATTGCTACAGTTTCGGCTCAGAAGTCATCTTAGATCGATCCTCTTCCCAAAACATACCCTATGAACATTGAACAATCGACTCATGTGTGTGAAAGGTTTTAGCTCTTCCCACCCAGAATGTCGGACTACCACGCAAAACTCCTCTCCAGTAACTCATCCTCGGGGAGTCAGGTATTTCCTTCTAAGGTCTGTCGCACTGTGTTCACAATCGAATTGGGGAAGAAGATAGAAGAAGGGAAAAAGAACTGGAGGGTGGCCAGTGTAGTCACTTCTCCTTGTGAAGCTGGCCAGCGTAGCCGAGTCTCCACCAAGATCTGCAGGTTTTGTTGAAGCTTGGACCTTTTTGGTCAGATGTTTATTTAGTAGAATGCTTCTTTGTATTTGGAATTTTTGGTGGTTCTGCTTGGATCTTGTTATGTCCCTACGGATATAGAATCTTTTTGTTCCATACATTTTTTGGGGTATTAGAAAAAATTGTGCCCAGCCGTCCATCCCTTTTACGAAGCTTTATTTCAACCCGTACTCCGGTCTTTAGATTTCCACGCTGCCAGAAAAGAAACTCACACAGTCTTCCAACATCCCGTCTGAGTTGAGCTAAGTGCATAGTGCGAGAGTACGAATTAATTCCTTATTCCAGAGTTGTACCCAGAATGAAGAGACCAGGTTAGACACTAAGAGTTAAACTCTGCACATTGTCATGTGGAACTTAAAGAATTAAGTCAGCGACCTGAAGTTTCTAAAATCCTAATTCTCGGTGAAGTTCCTCTGAAAATTAGGTGGATTAAGGTCAAGTCCAGATCACTCTCAGTTTCAACTCATAACTCGGTTCAGAACCTGATGACTTTTCACAGATGCAAATGAATGCGATGCTGGATGGAGTGCAGGTGTGTGGAATGCAAACACACATTTTTTTCTTTTGAATTTTTTTATGCAAGGGATTTTTTATGCAAAAATGAATAAGAAGCCATTTTTTCAAAAATTTTGGGCACAGTTAGTGTCAGTAGCAAAACTCTTTTTTTTTCTTTTTTTCCTTTTTTTTTGTTTTTTTAAGAATTACCCACCCCGTAAATACATATAGACTTACGCGAAAGTACGACGTATGACTAAAGTATATACACAGTATATATACATACCCCCCTATACTTAGCGAGTGATGTGTCCTCAGAGCACAAGAAGCGTAAAGAAGACATAGCTCAGGCTAAGCGTAAGAGAGTAAAATTTTGATATACAATGGTTTGCCCCCTATACTTAGACTGTGAATAGTCTAAGTATAGAAGAAGAGCGCAAAAAGAGGTGGTCGGGATATGTAAATGAGGAGAGTATTTACAGGTGGGTATCGGTTCCCCCCTATACTTAGGCTTTGGTCAGCCTAAGTATAAGAGAGAGGTGGAAATAGAGCGATCGGGAGAAGGAGTGTGATGCGGGAAAATGGTATATACACAGATGGCATCGGTCCCCCCCTATACTTAGGCCTTGGCCTAAGTAGAGGAAGAAGTTGTACAAGAAGACCGATGTGGTCGGGAGGGAGGGTGGGTAGCCTATGATTAAGGCGGTTTACGGCTGATCTTTTTGTGAGCCTGTGGTGGGAGATCGTAATGATGAGACGGAGATGAAACATGTGATTCCCAACTATTATCGGTGTCATCCTCAGAAAAATCATGATGGATAGTGGATGAAACGTTTGAGTCAGATGAAAGGTAGCCATCGTCAGAATTATCCTCACAGGAATAGTATCTGAAAGTGGACATACTCCAAATATTCATGTCTTTTTGTTTCTTCAATTGTTTCCTCAAAATTCGTTCCTTTTTAAGATCAATCGATTTGTCCTCAGATGAATACTCATAAGCTATGATCTCAGTCAGCTCATAAGAAATAATTCCAGTGTACTTGTAGAAGGTAGGAGCATCAGATTTGGATGAGTAATAATTAGGAACGGGAGTTGTCCAACGAGAATTGAATTTTGGATCCTTGTGAAGATATGGCTTTAGAGCTGCTGAACAGACTTCTTTCATGTAGACTATCTTTTTCAGACCTGATGAGGGATCATCAGCTGATTCCTCTTCCGAAAGGTCAAATCTGACTCTCTTTTTCTTGTTTCATGAAGTGGTCGGTTTATTTGAGTATCCAGATGAGTAGCCATTAGAATTCTTTTCCTTGGTCGGTGTTCGGGCTGTATGTTTGTTTTTAGTCTCCTGAATATTGGTGCACTCTCAATTTGGGATGATTTGGTCAAGATAATCAGAGTAGGTTTCCCCTGGGTGCGACCATGCATATGTCTCAGGATCGTAGTAGAAAGATTTGTCTATTTTGAGATCCGCGGGAATACCGAGGAGAGTCTCTGCATGTTCATTCTCAATTGATTCGACATTGGAGCATTCCTGTGTCAAGTTGATGTAATCCATGTAGTCAGAATAGGTTGACCCAGGGTGTTCCCATGCATAAGTCTCCGGATCATAAGATTCATATACTCGATTTTCTATGGTGAGCGCAACTGGGAATGGAGCAGGAGGGAGATTCTCTAAACCAATAGTCTCATCAACAACCGCTACCTCAAGTGTAGCTGCGGGGTAGGGCTCTTCTACCGTTTCATAGTTACGGTTGTCGGGGACTTCGTGGGTTGCCTCAGAAGATCGTGGTTTCTCAAAGACATGGTCAAATCTAAGTGATTACAATGTTGTAAAATTGATTTCTCGGGTCTCACAATCGATAATTGCCTTAGACAATGCTAAGAATGGCTTTCCGAGAATAATTGGAGACTGGGTGAATTCTCCTTGATGCTCAATATCAATGATCGTGAATTCTACTTTGAGCGGAGCACTTTGGAATGTCAAAATGAGAGAAATGATTCCTCTCGGCTGTTTTATTGATCGGACAGCCAATTGAACAATCTCTCGTATCTTCCGAATTGGTCCGAGCTTGAGTTCGTGAAACACAGAGTTCGGGAGGATATTGATCGGTGAATCGTCATCAATCCGAGCATGGGTGAAAATTGTATCTTTGATTCTACAGTCGAATTTGGGCAACCGCTTCACTATGCGGCTCTTGGTTTTTCTTCTTAACACCAAGGAGGAGGCCATTGACAAGATATGTCTTTCAGTTTTTGTTCTAATCCTTCCCGACTTTTTGATCATTAATTTGTCCATTAAAAATTTTCTAAGGTCGGGGAAGTGTTCAATGGCCTTTATAAAGGGAAGTTCAAAAATCAAAAGTTTTTCCAGTGCTTCCCGTACAGTAGGATCCAAATTCCTAAGATCTTCTTCAGTCTCAATTTTTATGAAATTTTCTGGATTTTCGATTTTTTTTGTAGTTTTCAAATTTTTCATTTTTTTTGTTATTTTCTGTGTGGTGTGGTGATGTAGTCTTTTTTATAGATGAGACGGTACCTTGATATTCAGAGTGCGGGTCAGCGGCATAATCATTCCTAGGGGAATAATATGCAGAGGTGTTTGAATTGTCCCTAGGTTTTTAAATATCCTCGAAATTTTCATCATGAGATCCGATCTTATCCTCATTCCTTTTTATATCCGAGCCAACATAGAATGAGATTACTCGATCGGTAAATTTTTGAAATTTATCCTCCATCAATTCAAATCTTGTTTTTATCCTCGAAATATCATCCTCAAAATTCTGTTCATGATCAATCATGGGAGCACTCGGTTTTTGTTCAATGATTTCATCTTCCATTTTTCTGTATGTACGGAGAGGAGAGTTTCTTGAAATATCCATTATATGATCATTTTCTGAAAATTTCTCCTCAAAAATTATGGAAGGAGGTTGCTCATATGGTCCAGGCATGTGTATTTGATCTAAGTAGAGTTAAATCCTTTGATCATGATTGATCAGACCTTGATATTGTGGAGTCAGCATACAGGGTTTATGTGTTTCTATGAGGTCAGTCCAGTCCTCTGTATGAGTATCATGTCCGAAGAGGGGTTTGTCGTGGTCAATCCAACACTGATGATCATTAAGTGCATGTCTTTCCATCTGGGGTTGGTTTCTCAGCCAATCATGAGACTCAAAGGTATTTTGATCTTGAAATATTTTATTGGCAAGAAACTGAGAAAAATGCGGTTCAGTCCAAGATGGTAGGTGGTCATGTGTGGTCGGATGATTTGAGTAAGGATTTAATGAGGGGCCCGAATTCATCTGCGGGTGAAAGTTTCCTGCAAATGTTGGAGGATTAATGAAAGAAGAGGATGTAGCTGATTTGGGCCTAACCGAGACAGATTTATTTTCATAGTATAGCTCTGATGGATTTTTAGATAGATGTTCGGTTATTTTTGAAGGAGTTGAGAGAAATGATGGGTTGGATCTGAAATTTGGAAAAATTTCCATGATGAGATTAAAATCAAGAGATGAGAGAGATAATTGCACGAGATAGTCAAAAGAAATTTTATCAAATGTGCGGCTTTTGATCTTCGATATCGGTTCACGCACACCAATGCAAACACAATTCAAACCCCAGGTTCACCAACACACACAATGAAGCCGTAAGAGTTCGGTTGTTTTCTTTTCAATTTTAGTTGGTGATAAATCAATCTTGACAAAAATTTAGCGAGTTGTTAGGTGCCGAAATTTTTGTAATGACTGGTCTGAATTCTTACGACTAGTTGCACCTACTTTCAGCCAGTGTGGGTGGTTTAGAGGACACTGCGTAAGGCTCCATCCTCAAGTAACACGGATTTTTTCCTCTTGAGCCAGTAGACTATCCCTCTTTTGAAGTGTTATTGCAACCCCACAGCATCATGTCTTTAGACCTTAACATCGCTAGACTAGGTTGAGATGCACTTCCTTCACTAGAGGAAGACGAGAGGTTCCGCCTAGATGTACTACCCTCGTATGCTACCCCAAGCCAAAAGATTATGCCTTCTCACTACCTCATCCATGAAGAGCTACCTGTAGAGTGCTTGTCCAAGATAAGCCACGGTCTGAGAGGATTATGCGTGTGTTGTTAAATATTCTACTTAAACTAATCAAGATGACATGTGAACATAATCTTATGGACTCAAAGAATTAAGTCACTAGGACCTGAAAAGTCTTAACTCCATTTCTTATAAGGTTCCTCTGAAATTAAGTAGATTAAGGCCCAACTAAGCTCCATTCTTCAATTTTATTCCAGACATAGTTTAAATGTCAATACTATCCTGAAAAATGCACAAGCAAATGTAAGAAAATATGTACAATGCAAAGAAAGCATTTTTTTTTGAAAAAAATGATGCACATATGAAAAGAACAATTTTTTTAAAATAATTTTCTAATTTTGAATTTTTTATGTATTTTTTTGAGAAAAATGCAGATGTAAAAGAAAGGTTTTTTGAATTATACAAGTTTTTATAGATTTTTGGTTTTGTAGTTTTTTTCAAAAAAGGAAAAAGAGTTAGTAGAATATATATACAAGTATGTACAAGATTTTTTTTGTTTTTTTTGTTTTTGTTGTTTTTTTTTTGTTTTTTTTTTTTTGTTTTTTTTTGTTTTTGCTTTTTTTTGGTTGGGTGTTTTTTTACACACATGGGTTTTACAAAATTATATACATATTCCCCTCAAATAAACATATTTAAAAGTGCGAGTTATGTCTATAATATATATACAATATATACGACACCCCTTATACTTAGCTTGAACTATGTCCTCATAGTGATCAATGAGCGACAAAGGAAGATATAAATCATGCTAAGCATAGAAAAGTGAAAAGAATCCTATGCTACAACGACTCAAAGAGAAAATAAAAAGAAGAGAAGTTGGTGATCCCCCCCATACTTAGGATCAAGTAATCCTAAGTATAATAGACTGTATAAAGGGGAAAATCGATGAAGAGAATGTACATACTCAAAAATAAAAAGACGATATGAACAACATCACCCCCCCCCCATACTTAGGGTAGAGTATCCCTAAGTATAAGCAACAACAAGAGTGATGAACAAGACAAATATGAACAACACAAATCATTCACCCCCCCCCCCCCCATACTTAGGATAAAGCACATCCTAAGTATAGCATACACACACACGGAAAAGGGGTGAATGAAAAAAAAACGGAAGAAGAAAGAGTGAAACGAAAGGATATACAAGAGGAGTGTATGTACAAAGGTCAAGAAGGTCGAAAACGAACCTTCTTGCAGGACCGCTGAGGTATGGATCTAACAAGGTGTAGGTCGATATTGGGGTTATCATTAGATATGAACTGATCAGGATCGACTAAGAATGTATCCTCAGTGATTTCAGATTTTGCAGACCTAAACCGGTTATTGGAAGTAGTGTGGTCAAGTCCTGCCTGGGAAGTCTCGCAAACATCAAAGTAAAATGGCTCGAAATCATTATCATAAAAATTAGGATAAATTTCAGCCTGACGAGCCCGGATCATCATCTTTATCAAAAGGCACAAATTCCTTTATAAAAGCAATTAAATCAAATTTGGCATGATCAGTCTCGTCTGAGTTAGGGTGAATAGGAACGGACTCATCAGTGAAAGTAGTCGAATCTTGTCTGTCCTGTCTAGTCTTAGAGTCTATCTTCCGCTCTAGGGTATATCGTGTAAATTATGCGGATGTCATTAATGCATCGTCACATACCAGAAGGGGGAACTCCAAAGTCTATGCTTTTCGAGTCTTCCTCCTTCAAGAGGAATTCTTGGATTTCGTTATCATTCAGCATATAACAAGAATCTCTAATATTATCATCGAGGTCAAATTCCTTGGGGTTGGCTAACACGGTCGGGCTCTTATGGGATGCAGGTCTCTGGTCAGTAATGGGTGTAGTGATTAATCCATCGCTCCCTGCATCAGAACAGAAGCGGATCTCTCCTGATCCATAATCAATAACGGCTCCCGCGGATGCGAGGAAAGGCCGTCCTAGGATGATTGGAGGTGCTCCACAGGGGTGGAGGTCTCCATGGGCAATACGACAAAATCAGAAGTGAATTTCATGCCCTGAATAAAAATGACAGCGTTTTCTAGAATACCCTTCGGACTCTTAATAGATTCATCAGCAAATTGAACTATCATCTTGGTTTTCTTGAGAGGCCCAAGATGAAGAGATTGTACCATAGAGAAGGGTATTATATTGATTGATGAACCGCCATCGAGGAGCAGCTCACAAGAGGTATGGTAGTGTTCCCTTTCTTAAAATGTGGATGGTGAGAGATGACGTAGGCAGTGGCCATGGTCAAGATGTGACGCTCAGATCTTCTCCTTTGCTTTCTCTTTTTGTGTTGAGGAGTAGATAAATCTGTCATGGTTTGTTGAAGTGGAGATTTAATGATCTCATGAAGGGTGGCTACCACTTCGGGTTCAGTTAATATTTTTTTGAATTTTTGGACCTCATTCATACAAGGTTGGATGTTGGAATTAGCATTTACACGAGGATTGCTAAGAGCAATCTGTATAATGGAATCCTTGGGGTCAAGATTGGGACATGTGGTGGATGATTGTGTGGGAAATTGGTTTGGCATGGGTGCCCTCCTCACAAAATGAATCAATAATGTATCTCCCAGAATCTTTTGGATTTTTAAAATTTTCTCATTTTTTTGTATTTTGGGCGATTGTAAGCTCTCTTGATTATCCTCAAGTGAATCCATATCCTCAAATAGTGGAGCAGCGTTCTGGCTCTCATTTATGATAAATAGATTGCTAATCCTCGAATTCATATGCTCCATCATCTGGTTCAGTGTCTCAAGTATGGAAATCATGAAAGGTGACTCCAAAATCCCAGGATCGTGTGGGTTGAATGAGGCTGGGTGAGAATCAGATTCCGTCTTCTGAAATAATGGGTTAGGTGGATATGCACGGAGGTAAGTCCTCCTGGAAAAGGCAAGGTGGATCGTCTGGAGAGTGCGAGAAGTCCGTGAAGATCGGAATAAAATAACTCCAGTCGGTGATGAACATCGAATTTGCCTCTTTAATAATCGTGAATTGTCGTAGTATAGGAGGTAAATTCGGTTCAGCAAAAACCACAGTCCTTTGAATGTTGTTGAGTATTTATACTTGGCAAGTCTACCAAGGTCGAACGCAAGAACACAGCTACTTAATCTATTTATCGAATTTTGATCCATGAAGCACATGTGTGAATTATTCTCAAGTTCAGGTCTACAAGATGCAGTATGCTAATAACAATGCAATGCCATGATGTATGCAATTTTTAATTGATTTTTATGCAATTTAAAGTGATGAATAAGTGATTATGCAAGGTTACATGTAACCTAAACAAAAGAATACAAATATACCCTCAAAATATGAGCAACAAAATAGAAATGGAAATCAGAATCGTATTAATCTTCACATGAAGAACAATCATCAAATCAAAGCAAGAACAAGGAGAGCAGGGTCCTCATTTATCAAAAAAATTCACTTCATTTAAAACAGTGGTAAATGAGAAAATTAAGCATGTTATGATGTAGAGGACAAAACAAGGATCAAAACGACACTAAAATCATGCAATTTGGACCTACGATGCTCAAGTTATGAAGAAAATAATGCAGGGGCATAATTGTAATAAAAATACAAGAAATAAAAAGGATAAATATTACATTTAGGTCCCTAAAGGGACCTAAATGTAAATATAGAAAATTTCCTGGGCCCTGATGTAATTTCTCCAATACGCGGGGGCCTTTGTGCAAATATAGATATCCGGCAGGGCCTCCCTGTAAATAACCCAGGCGTGCACGTGAGGCACGCACCTGGGGACCAAACTGTAATTTCATAAGACATCTGGGTCTATCGTGCAATTTATCCATACCCCCACGTGTTGAGCACGCGAGGGGACTAGGTTTGGGAGGTGTGGCTGCTTCAGGGCCACGTGGCACCACATAGAGGCTTGACTCGAGGTTTGGTAGACTTGAGCTTAGAGGTTCGGAGGAGAGGCACGGGACGCCACGTGCCTTCATCAAGTCAGTCCGATCGAAACGATTGGATGGTATCTGAAGCTTCTACCTCCGTCGCTGGCTACCGGAGGAGGCGGGGATCCGGCGACCATGTCATAGCTCCGTCGGGCTCCAATCGCTCTCCTGAGGGTCTGAGAATAAAGCTGAGGGGTCCGTGAAGGAGCTGATGAGCTGGCGATGCTCCAAGGGTGTCTTAAACGGTTGATCGATGGAGTTGCACCGACGGCAGAGATTGGAGTTGGAGCTCAGGTGCGATGTCCAGCCATTGATGATGTGTGTACCTACAGATGTTAGATGCGAATAGTCGAAGCGTGAAGTGATGTGAAGTGATGAAGTGGAAGGCCGTGAGGTGACGGGAGGCGGTGGCCTGCATCTTCTTCTCCGGCGAGATGGAGTAGAAGGGGGTCGGAGCGGATGGGGTTGTGGAGAAGGGAGGAATGGTCAGCGATGGCGAGGGTGGTGTGGTGAAGGTGCTGGGATAATTAAATGGAAGTGGTAGATGTTGGGTTTGACAGGAAAAATAGGGGAAAATATGGTGAAAAATAGCATAGGTGACCTGGAGGTCGAAGAGGATCCGGCGGGGGAGGTGGCTTGGGCTGAGGGCCAAGAAGGTCCTCGGGTCTTTGCCCGGCGAGGTCAGTGATGAATCTCGGATTCACCATTCTAAGTCTTATTAATTAAGCTCAAAGTCCCTCAAAATCAAATGCATTCCTGCATCTATTCTGCATAATTAGCATTCAGGCATGATTTCATAAGAATTGCATTTTAGCATTAATTTCTGCATAAAATAAGAAGCCAAAAATCCAAGCCAAAAATGACCTGTAAACAGCCTAACTTCCCCTATTTTTAATTCCTTCGTACTAACACCGCATAACCCAAAACCACCTCCACTGTGTACACATCACTAACAAGAATAAATAAAAAAATACAAAAAAATAATTAACCCAGGTAACTGGACCAAAAACCCAAACCCTAGTTTCAGGATTTTCGGACTAAAAGCCCCATATCTTCCCCATCCAGTGTCTGATTTGATCCTACTCACTTTTGAACTAATGCACATTCAATTACCTTCAAAACAAGACAAGTTCAAGTGAATCGGAGCTCGTATGTGAAAGTTGGGTTTTGGGTCACTTTTGTACATTGTATTTTTCGCGGCTTTTGACCCTATATTTTATGTATATATTTTCTTTATTAATAAAAATCCAAAAAAATAGAATTAGGTGTCTTCTATTTATCTTTGATTTTTCCATATTTTTCCGGATTTTTATCTTGTTTAAAAATGACAAAAAAAATAGAAAACCCAAGAATCAAGGTATTCTTTGTACATGGGATACCCCAAAAATTCACTTTTCACATTTGACCGAATTTGGCTTTGATGTCTTCATGAAAGTTGTAGCTCTCGTCGAGACGAGCATTTTTCGTGAAGGAACTTTTTCGATCCGAGGTCATTTGCTATTTCTTTTTGATTTTACAAAATGATTTTTTTCGATTTTTCTGGTGCTGACACGTGGCGGCCCCAGGGGCCGCCACGTGTCAGCTGTTTTTCGCATTTTTATTTTATCGTTTTTATAAAAAAAAAAAAATTAAAACCCACGCACGTGCAGCGCACGTGCCACCCTCCGCACGCGCACTGCACGTGTGCCCGCACTCTCACTTCCAGCCACGTGTCATGCGTGTGGCCGTTCGATCTCGCTTGATCGAACGGCCACTGCTCTTCGTCTCCTCCCCGATTCCTCCGCCCACCGTTGACCGCCCCGCAACCACCGCGCCTCTAACGGTCGCCGCCCGCTAATCTCGCCAACAGCCTCCGCTATCCCCGTGATCTCCGCTCGCTAACCATCGCTCCAAGATCTCCGGCCTCTCCCCTATATATACTCCATCGCCGACCCCTCAAAACCCCATCCGCCGATTCACCCCTGCGACGAGGTTGACGGTGACAGCGTCACCTTCTCCAGACGGCGAGATCCGAGGGGAGCCTCCCTCGTTGCAGAAGCAGCACCGCCGCCGCTCTTCCTCTGCTCCGCTCCGAGCTTTTCGTCGAGCTTATCAGCATCTTCATCGACTCGCCCACGCCACCGGAGCCCCGCTCCGCCTTGCGCCATCGAACTTCGCCTTCTCCGACTTCGCCTCAGCCGCTTCGCATCGTCTTCCCCGGCCATCTACTCCGCCTCGACTCCAGCTCCGCCGTGTTCACAGCCACCACCGCCAGGAGCTCGGCTCTCCCCTCACCGCCATCGATAACCACTGCAGGCACCTTCGCTAGGAGCGGCGTCCTCCGCCTGGAGCGACCCTCTACCACGCCGCCGGGCCCGCTCCTCCGTCTTCGACCCGCCTCCACCGACTCCGTCAGCCATCATCAGCACCAGGAGGCTCCAAGCTCCGCCTTCGTCTTCGACCCGCCCCGACAGCGCCGTCGCAAGCACCACGCCGGGCCTCCGCCTCGCCATCGCCTCCACAGTAGCCGGGCTCGCAGCCCGAGACCCCCCACGTGCGAGGCACGTGCGGGGGGACGTCATCCATCGTCAGCCTCCCCGGTCACGTGCCCCGCACGTGACGCGGGGGTAAATTACTGGAGACCCCCCAAAGTTCCTTCATTTGCGCCTAAGTCCAAGACCATAGGGCACGTGCTGCGCACGTGCCTCTCTATGAAATTTGCAGAATCACCCCCTGATTTTCGGTAATTCCTTGTAGGTCCTCCCTCTGCATATTTTATTTTATTTTTTATTGCACGTGTACCCCTGTCTTTGTCATTCATTTTAAACCTTCACATTACATTGTTTTATTTCTTTAAAAATAGCACTGTGTCCCTCATATAATTCTCTACATTTTGACATGTCGTGGGTATTTTTGTGATTGACGGTTAATTAATAAATAATTGTTTTGTGGAAAATTGCATATTTTACCCAATCTGTGCTCTGAAATTCATAGTGAGTTAACTGTTGCTTTAAAAATCTCCGAAAAATCACATAGTGTAGAGATTATTTTGCTTTACATTGTGCCCAAAAATCTTTGCATTTGCATGCATAATTTGCTCTGTAAAAATCATTTTGCATCTTTCATTGTTTAATTTTTAATAGGTATTCCACCCCACATTTTCGAGATTTAGGATTTTTCTGAGATCCATCACTTAGTGATGGATCTTAGATAATTTTATTTCTTGAAAATGAGTAGGTTTAATGTTTATTATAATTAAATATTGAAAATCATTCTGTTTGCATTAAAAATTCATAAAAAAATCATATTGCATCTAAAAATTCCAAAAAAAATTACAGTGCACTCATTTCATCGTCATTTACATTGTGGCCAAGTTTCGTATTTTTCGGACATTGTTTGATTGAAATTTATATTTTAGTCCCTAAAATAGGCCGAACTTGCATTTTGCATCTCATATTGCATTGAAAAAGTCCAAAAAAAGACCGCCTTGAAAACCGAACTAAAAATTGGATAGACACAACTCTAGGTTGTTCCTTTGCCTCCTTGTGATCGACCTTGGGACTTGCCCAAGTAAAATAAACATAAAAACCACTTGATTGAAATTGAATAAAATTTGTGGTTATCTCTTGACTGTTTCCGATCACCGCCTACAACGAACGACACATGATTATTTTCACGCTCGAACATTAAAAACACATATTAACGTGGCTTTTACGGACTCGTCAGATGGCGCCGTTGTCGGGGATCGAAACAGCTTAGTTTTTTGTTTTGAAAATTTTTGTTCGGTTTTCCGAATTCGGGTAGTCTGGCCCCCGAATTTTTTTTCACTGTAAATCCCATTTTATTGCTTGTATTTATTTTTCAGCATTTATTTTATTTTTGATTATTTTCTGAGTCACTCTCTTACATTCTCTCTCTTATTTTTCTTGCGAGGTATCTGGCGCACGTGGAGCGGTTTTTCAAGGAACCGACGCATCTTCACTGACACCCGAAGAAATCGCAATTAAATTAAGATCGAGTCGATTCGTGAGAGAGTGTAGAGTCTAGGTTTTTAATTTCTGCACTTTTAATTTCTGCTCATTTATAGCGGTGTCCGTTTGGACTCTCGCGTGTGTAAAAATACTCTGAACTCTATTTGTGGTGTGTCGTGGCCTGTTTCACTCTCCGAAGAGGGTGGGGCCCGACTTGAGTGGCGATTAGGATAGACTTGCACATACGGCTCTTAGAGCATTTTATTTTTGATTGTGCTCGTAGGATCTTAAGCCACACTACACTTTAACTGAGACGCACGTAGATCGTTCAACTTAGCCAAATTTAATTCAATTCTTCCCCGCTAATAGAACTTTCTACTTAGGTACGGTTTTCATCGGCTTGCACGTATTTAGTATAAATTTTTCAATTCTGTATTGCATCCCACATGGAGATTGCTAGGAAGCACTGTAAGTCTTCTAACTGAGCATTCATCATAGTTTTCTGCGTGCATCGGCTTTTCCCGAATTCCTCTCTCTTGTTTTATCACATAAATCTAAAGGAAATTGGGACTGGACGGTAGACGTGTATTTGTGTTCATCTAAATTCTTCAGTGATCGCCTCATTAAAATTGGGACTGCTAAATATAGCCGATCTTAATAACCCATAAAATCAAGAATTTTTGTGGGAGAGCAACCCCGACATTGTTTGATTTTATTTTGTAGCGAGGAGAGAGATGCACACTAGGATAGAGCCCAGCTCCAAACCTAACATCTCGTTTAAACGGCTTGCAAGATTGAATTTATCACCAACTAAAATTGAAAAGATAATAGCCGAACTCTTACGGCTTCATTGTGTGAGTTGGTGAACCCGGGGTTTGAATTGTGTTTGCATTGGTGTGCGTGAACCGATTTCAAGATCAATAGCCGCACATTCGATAAAAATTCTCTTGACTATCCCGTGCAACCATCTCTTCCCTCTCTTGATTTGAACCTCATAATGGAACTCTTGTCCAAAAACTCTCGCAGATCCAACCCCCCATTCCTCTCAAAAATGACGGAACACCCATCGGAATTATACTATGAAAATGAACTCGTGTCGGTTAGACCCAAAACACCTCCTCCAAGAAACTCTCAACCACCATCTCTTTTCACCAATCCGATAGGCTTCATGAACGACAACCCCTTCTTCAGACATGCTCCACCATACCAAGATCCGACCACTCATGATCAAAGAAATAAATTTTACTCGGATCAACTCCACATGACCGGACCATATGAGCAGCCGCCTTCCATGATTATTGAGGATATATTTTCTGAAATTAATGATCATATATTGGATCTTCCAAGAAATTCTCCTCCCAGCACAAACGAGAAAATGGAAGATGAAATTATCGAACACACACCGATTGTGTCTATGATTGATCATGAATTGAATTTTGAGGATGATATTTTGAGGATAACAACAAGATTCAATTCAATAGAGGAGAGATTTCAAAAATTTACCGACCGATTCATCGCATTCTATGGTGGCTCGGACAGTAAAATGAATGAGGAAATTATTGGATCTGAGATTGAAAATTCTGAGGATATTCAGGGACCTATGGACAATTCTGAAAATGACTATGTCGTTGATCCTCACCCTGAACACCAGAGCCCCTTTTCATTTGAAGAACATCCCACACCCCCACACCACCCAGAAAATACCAAAAAATGGAAATATTTGAAAATCACAAAAAAAATTGAAAATTCAGAAAATTTCATAAAAATTGAAACTGAAGATGATCTGCGAAATTTGGATCCGACTATACGAGAAGCACTGGAAAAACGCTTGACGTTTGAACTTCCCTTTATACAGGCCATTGAACACTTCCCCGACCTTAAAAGATTTATAACAGATAAATTAATGAACAAAAAGTCGGGCAGGATTAGAACCAAAACCGAGAGACATATCTTGTCAATGGCCTCCTCCTTGGTGTTGAGGAGAAAAACCAAGAGCCGCATAGTGAAGCGGTTGCCCAGATTTGACTGTGAAATCAAAGATACAATTTTCACCCATGCTCAGATTGATGACGATTCACCAATTAATATCCTCCTGACCTCTGTATTCCATGAACTCAAACTCGGACCAATTTGGAAGATACGAGAGATTGTCCAATTGGCAGACCGATCGATAAAAAGGCCGAGAGGAACCATTTCTGTCATCATGAAATTCCAAGGTGCTCCGCTCAAGGTAGAATTCACGATCATTGATATTGAGAATTAAGGAGAATTCACCCAGTCTCCAATCATTCTCGGGAAGCCATTCTTGGCATTGGCCAAGGCGAGTATCGATTGTGAGACTCGGGAAATCAATTTCACAGCATTGGAAGCACTTAAATCTGACTCTATCTTTGAGGAACCACGATCTTCTGAGGCAGCCCACGAAGTCCCCAACAACCGTAACCATGAAGCGGTAGAAGAGCCCTACCCTGCAGCCACACCTGAGATAGCGGTCGTTGATGAGACTATTGGTTTAGAAAATCTCCCCCCTGCTCCATTCCCAGCCGCTCTCACCATGGAGAATCATGTATATGAATCATACGATCCGGAGACTTATGCATGGTCACACCCTGGGTCGACCTACTCTGATTACATGGATTACATCAACTCGACATAGGAATGTGCCAACATCAAATCAATTGAGAAAGAACATGCAGAGACTCTCCCCAATATTCAAATCCCCGAGGATCTAAAAATAGACAAATCTTTCTACTACGATCCTGAGACATATGCATGAACACACCCTGGAGCAACATTCTCTGAATATCTTGACCAAATCATCCCAAATCGAGAGTGCTCAAACATTCGGGAGACTAAGAGCAAGCACGCAGACCAAACAATGACCAAGGAAAATTCTAATGGCTATTCATCTGGATATTCGAGTGAACCGGCACCTTCACGACGAAATAAAAAGAGAGCCACCTTTGACCTTTCGGAAGAGGAATCGACTGATGATCCCTCATCAGGTCCGGAAAAGATGGTCTACATGAGTGAAGTCTGTTCGGCAGCCCTAAAGCCATATCTTCGCAAGGATCCAAAATTCAATTCTCGTTGGACAACTCCCGTTCCTAACTACTACTCATCCAAAGCTGATGCTCCTGCATTCTTCAAGTACACTGGAATTCTTTCGTATGAGCTGACTGAGATCGGTGCTTCTGAGTACTCATCTGAGGACAAACCGACTGACCCCAAGAAGGAACGAAGTCTGAGGAAACAACTGAAGAAACAAAAAGACCAGAATACTTGGAGAATGTCCACTTTCAAATAATACTCCTCTGAGGATAACTCTGATGATGGATATCTTTCATCGGACTCAAAAACTTCATCTATCCATCATGATTTTTCTGAGGATGACACTGATCATAGTTGGGAATCATATGCCTCATCTCCGACCCATCATTACGATCTCCCACCGCAGGCTCACAAGAAGATCAGCCGAAAACCGCCTTAATCATCGGCTACCCACCCTCCCTCCCGACCACATCGGTCTCCTTGTATAGCTTCTTCTTCTACTCAGGCCAAGGCCTAAGTATAGGGGGGGACCGATGCCATCTGTATATATCATTCTTCTCCTAACTTCCGATCACTCCATTTCCACCCTTCTTCCATACTTAGGATGATCAGAGCCTAAGTATAGGGGGAACCGACATCCACCTGTATATACTCTCTTCATTCACATATCCCGATCGCTTCATTTTTCTTTTCATTTTTTTCACTCCCTTACGCTTATCCCGAGCTATGTCTTCTTTACGCTTCTTGTGCTCTGAGGACACAGCACTCGCTAAGTATAGGGGGGTCTGTATATATACTTTGTATATATTTTACCCATATCTCGTACTTTCGCGTAAGTCTATATGTATTTACGGGGTGGGTACTAACTTAAAAAAAAGAGAGAGAGAGAGTTTTACTACTAACAAAATTTTTGAAAAAAAAAGGGAGAAGGCTTCTTATTCCATTTTCTGCATAAAAAAAACTCCCTTGCATAAAATATGAAAAAAAAATTCAAAAAAAATGTGTGTCAGCATTTCACACCTGCACTCCATCCAACATCACATGCATCTGCGTCTGTGAAAAGTCATTGGGTTCTGAACCGAGTTATGAACAGAAACCGAGAGTGGTCTGGGCTTGACCTTAATCCATCTAATTTTCAGAGGAACTTCACCGAGAAATAGGATTTTAAGAGCTTCAGGTCTTTTTGATTTAATTCCTTAAGTTCCACATGACAATGTACAACGTTTGACTCTTAGTGTCTAACCTGGTCTCTTCATTCTGGGTACAACTCTGGAATAGAGAATTAATTTGTACTCTCGCACTATGCACTTAGCTCAACCCAGACGGGATGTTGGAAGACTGTGTGAATCTCTTTTCTGGTAGCGTGGAAATCTAAAGACCGGAGTACGGGTTGAAATAAAGCTTCGGAAAAGGGATGGATGGCTGGGCACAATTTTTTCTAAGACCCCAAAAAATGTACGGAACAAAAAGATTCTATATCCGTAGGGGCACAACAAGATCCAAGCAGAACCACCAAAAATTCCAAATACAAAGAAGCATTCTACCAAATAAAAATCCGACCAAAAAGGTCCAAGCTTCCAGAACCTGCAGATCTTGGTGGAGACTCGGCTACACTGGCCATCTTCACAAGGAGAGGTGACAACACTGGCCACCCTCCAGTTCTTTTCTCTTTATTCTATCTTCTCCCTCATTCGATTGTGAACACAGCACGACAGACCTTAGAAGGAAATACCTGACTCCCCGAGGACGAGTTACTGGAGAGGAGAGGAGCATGGTAGTCTGGCATTCTGGATGGGAAGAGCTAAAACCCTTCACACACATGAGTCGGTTGTTCAATATTCATAGGGTATACTTTGGGAAGAGGATTGATCTAAGATGACTTCTGAGCCGAAACTGTGACAATGATGTGTAGAACTTGAGGGCTATTGATTTTAAAATTCTAAGTCTTACAGAAGTTCCGCCACATTATTAATCCAAAGGTCAAGTTTAGTTTCACTTTCACCTTCAGTTCATGGTCTTGGTACGGAACCCAGTCTCATTTCACTTCATGGCATTTCTTTTTGATGCTCAGGGACGAGCATGGTTTAAGTATAGGGGGATGATGAATCTCGGATTCACCATTCTAAGTCTTATTAATTAAGCTCAAAGTCCCTCAAAATCAACTGCATTCCTGCATCTATTCTGCATAATTAGCATTCAGGCATGATTTCATAAGAATTGCATTTTAGCATTAATTTCTGCATAAAATAAGAAGCCAAAAATCCAAGCCAAAAATGACCTGTAAACAGCCTAACTTCCCCTATTTTTAATTCCTTCATACTAACACCGCATAACCCAAAACCACCTCCACTGTGTACACATCACTAACAAGAATAAATAAAAAATACAAAAAAATAATTAACCCAGGTAACTGGACCAAAAACCCAAACCCTAGTTTCAGGATTTTCGGACTAAAAGCCCCATATCTTCCCCATCCAGTGTCCGATTTGATCCTACTCACTTTTGAACTAATGCACATTCATTACCTTCAAAATAAGACCAAGTTCAAGTGAATCGGAGCTCGTATGTGAAAGTTGGGTTTTGGGTCACTTTTGTACATTGTATTTTTCGCGGCTTTTGACCCTATATTTTATGTATATACTTTCTTTATTAATAAAAATACAAAAAAAATAGAATTAGGTGTCTTTTATTTATCTTTGATTTTTCCATATTTTTCCGGATTTTTATCTTGTTTAAAAATGACAAAAAAATAGAAAACCAAGAATCAAGGTATTCTATGTACATGGGATACCCCAAAAATTCACTTTTCACATTTGACCGAATTTGGCTTTGACGTCTTCATGAACGTTGTAGATCTCGTCGAGACGAGCATTTTTCATAAAGGAACTTTTTCGATCCGAGGTCATTTGCTATTTTTTTTATTTTACAAAATGATTTTTTTCGATTTTTCTGGTGCTGACACGTGGCAGCCCCAGGGGCTGGGGCCGCCACGTGTCAGCTGTTTTTCGCATTTTTATTTTATCGTTTTTATAAAAAAAAAAAAATAAAACCCACGCACGTGCAGCGCACGTGCCACCCTCCGCACGCGCACTGCACGTTGTGCCCGCGCTCTCACTTCCAGCCACGTGTCATGCGCGTGGCCGTTCGATCTCGCTTGATCGAACAGCCACTGCTCTTCGTCTCCTCCCCGATTCCTCCGCCCGTCGTTGACCGCCTCGCAACCACCGCGCCTCTAACGGTCGCCGCCCGCTAATCTTGCCAACAGCCTCCGCTATCCCCGTGATCTCCGCTCGCCAACCATCGCTCCAAGATCTCCGGCCTCTCCCCTATATATACTCCATCGCCGACCCCCCAAAACCCCATCCGCCGATTCACCCCTGCGACGAGGTTGACGGTGACAGCGTCACCTTCTCCAGACGGTGAGATCCGAGGGGAGCCTCCCTCGTTGCAGAAGTGGCACCTCCGCCGCTCTTCCTCTGCTTCGCTCCGAGCTTTTCGTCGAGCTTATCAGCATCTTCATCGACTCGCCCACGCCACCGGAGCCCCGCTCCGCCCTGCGCCATCGAACTTCGCCTTCTCTGGCTTAGCCTCAACCGCTTCGCATCGTCTTCCCCGGCCATCTACTCCGCCTCGACTCCAGCTCCGCCGTGTTCACAGCCACCACCGCCAGGAGCTCGGCTCTCCCCTCACCGCCATCGATAACCACCGCGGGCACCTTTGCCAGGAGCGGCGTCCTCCGCCTGGAGCGACCCTCTACCATGCCGCCGGGCCCGCTCCTCCGTCTTCGACCCGCCTCCACCGACTCCGTCAGCCATCATCAGCACCAGGAGGCTCCAAGATCCGCCTTCGTTTTCGACCCGCCCCGACAGCGCCGTCGCAAGCACCACGCCGGGCCTCCGCCTCGCCATCGCCTCCACAGCAGCCGGGCTCGCAGCCCGAGACCCCCCACGTGCGAGGCACGTGCGGGGGGACGTCATCCATTGTTAGCCTCCCCGGTCACGTGCCCCGCACGTGGCGCGGGGGTAAATTGCTGGGGACCCCCCGAAGTTCCTCCATTTGCGCCTAAGTCCAAGACCAGAGGGCACGTGCTGCGCACGTGCCTCTCTGTGAAATTTGCAGAATCACCCCCTGATTTTCGATAATTCCTTGTAGGTCCCCCTTCTGCATATTTTATTTTATTTTTTATTGCATGTGTACCCCTGTCTTTGTCATTCATTTTAAACCTTCACATGACATTGTTTTATTTCTTTAAAAATAGCACTATGTCCCTCATATAATTCTCTACATTTTGATATGTCGTGGGTATTTTTGTGATTGACGGTTAATTAATAAATAATTGTTTTGTGGAAAATTGCATATTTTACCCAATTTGTGCTCTAAAATTCATAGTGAATGAACCGTTGCTTTAAAAATCTCCGAAAAATCACATAGTATGGAGATTATTTTGCTTGACATTGTGCCCAAAAATCTTTGCATTGCATGCATAATTTGCTCTTTAAAAATCATTTTGCATCTTTCATTGTTTAATTTTTAATAGGTATTCCACCCCACATTTTCGAGATTTAGGATTTTTCTGAGATCCATCACTTAGTGATAGATCTTAGATAATTTTATTTCTTGAAAATGAGTAGGTTTAATGTTTATTATAATTAAATATTGAAAATCATTCTGTTTGCATTTAAAAATTCATAAAAAAATCATATTGCATCTAAAAATTCCAAAAAAATTACACTGCACTCATTTCATCGTCATTTACATTGTGGCCAAGTTTCGTATTTTTCGGATATCGTTTGATTGAAATTTACATTTTAGTCCCTAAAATAGGCCGAACTTGCATTTTGCATCTCATATTGCATTGAAAAAGTCCAAAAAAAAGACCGCCTTGAAAACCGAACTAAAAATTGGATAGACACAACTCTAGGTTGTTCCTTTGCCTCCTTGTGATCGACCTTGGGACTTGCCCAAGTAAAATAAACATAAAAACCACTTGATTGAAATTGAATAAAATTTGTGGTTATCTCTTGACTGTTTCCGATCGCCGCCTACAACGAACGACACATGATTATTTTCACGCTCGAACATTAAAAACACATATTAACGCGGCTTTAACGGACTCGTCAGATGGCGCCGTTGTTGGGGATCGAAACGGCTTAGTTTTTTGTTTTGAAAATTTTTGTTCGGTTTTCCGAATTCGGGTAGTCTGACCCCCGAATTTTTTTCACTGTAAATCCCATTTTATTGCTTGTATTTATTTTTCAGCATTTATTTCATTTATTTTATTTTTGATTATTTTCTGAGTCACTCTCTTACATTCTCTCTCTTATTTTTCTTGCGAGGTATCTGGCGCACGTGGAGCGGTTTTTCAAGGAACCGACGCATCTTCACCGACACCCGAAGAAATCGCAATTAAATTAACATCGAGTCGAGTCGTGAGAGAGTGTAGAGTCTAGGATTTTAATTTCTGCACTTTTAATTTCTTCTCATTTATAGCGGTGTCCGTTTGGACTCTCGCGTGTGTAAAAATACTCTGAACTCTATTTGTGGTGTGTCGTGGCCTGTTTCACTCTCCGGAGAGGGTGGGGCCCGACTTGAGTGGCGATTAGGATAGACCTGCACATACGGCTCTTAGAGCATTTTATTTTTGATTGTGCTCGTAGGATCTTAAGCCACACTACACTTTAACTGAGACGCACGTAGATCGTTCAACTTAGCCAAATTTAATTCAATTCTTCCCCGCTAATAGAACTTTCTACTTAGGTGTGGTTTTCATCGGCTTGCACGCATTTAATATAAATTTTTCAATTCTGTATTGCATCCCACATGAAGATTGCGAGGAGGCACTGTAAGTCTTCTAATTGAGCATTCATCATAGTTTTCCGCGTGCATCGGCTTTTCCCGAATTCCTCTCTCTTGTTTTATCACATAAATCTAAAGGAAATTGGGACTGGACGGTAGACGTGTATTTGTGTTCATCTAAATTCTTCAGTGATCGCCTCATTAAAATTGGGACTGCTAAATATAGCCGATCTTAATAACCCATAAAATCAAGAATTTTTGTGGGAGAGCAACCCCGACATTGTTTGATTTTATCTTGCAGCGAGGAGAGAGACGCACACTAGGATAGAGCCCAGCTCCAAACCTAACATCTCGTTTAAACGGCTTGCAAGATTGAATTTATCACCAACTAAAATTGAAAAGATAATAGCCGAACTCTTACGGCTTCATTGTGTGAGTTGGTGAACCCGGGGTTTGAATTGTGTTTGCATTAGTGTGCGTGAACCGATTTCAAGATCAATAGTCGCACATTCGATAAAAATTCTCTTGACTATCCCGTGCAATCATCTCTTCCCTCTCTTGATTTGAACCTCATAATGGAACTCTTGTCCAAAAACTCTCGCAGATCCAACCCCCCATTCCTCTCAAAAATGACGGAACACCCATCGGAATTATACTATGAAAATGAATTCGTGTCGGTTAGACCCAAAACACCTCCTCCAAGAAACTCTCAACCACCATCTCTTTTCACCAATCCGATAGGCTTCATGAACGACAACCCCTTTTTCAGACATGCTCCACCATACCAAGATCCGACCACTCATGATCAAAGAAATAAATTTTACTCGGATCAACTCCACATGACTGGACCATATGAGCAGCCGCCTTCCATGATTATTGAGGAGATATTTTCTGAAATTAATGATCATATATTGGATCTTCCAAGAAATTCTCCTCCCAGCACAAACGAGAAAATGGAAGATGAAATTATCGAACACACACCGATTGTGCCTATGATTGATCATGAATTGAATTTTGAGGATGATATTTTGAGGATAACAACAAGATTAAATTCAATAGAGGAGAGATTTCAAAAATTTACCGACTGATTCATCGCATTCTATGGTGGCTCGGACAGTAAAATGAATGAGGAAATTATTGGATCTGAGATTGAAAATTCTGAGGATATTCAGGGACCTATGGACAATTCTGAAAATGACTATGTCGTTGATCCTCACCCTGAACACCAGAGCCCCTTTTCATCTGAAGAACATCCCACACCCCCACACCACCCAGAAAATACCAAAAAAATGGAAATATTTGAAAATCACAAAAAAATTGAAAATTCAGAAAATCTCATAAAAATTGAAACTGAAGATGATCTGCGAAATTTGGATCCGACTATACGAGAAGCACTGGAAAAACGCTTGACGTTTGAACTTCCCTTTATACAGGCCATTGAACACTTCCCTGACCTTAAAAGATTTATAACAGATAAATTAATGAACAAAAAGTCGGGCAGGATTAGAACCAAGACCGAGAGACATATCTTGTCAATGGCCTCCTCCTTGGTGTTGAGGAGAAAAACCAAGAGCCGCATAGTGAAGCGGTTGCCCAGATTTGACTGTGAAATCAAAGATACAATTTTCACCCATGCTCGGATTGATGACGATTCACCAATTAATATCCTCCCGACCTCTGTATTCCATGAACTCAAACTCGGACCAATTTGGAAGATACGAGAGATTGTCCAATTGGCAGACCGATCGATAAAAAGGCCGAGAGGAACCATTTCTGTCATCATGAAATTCCAAGGTGCTCCGCTCAAGGTAGAATTCACGATCATTGATATTGAGCATCAAGGAGAATTCACCCAGTCTCCAATTATTCTCGGGAAGCCATTCTTGGCATTGGCCAAGGCGAGTATCGATTGTGAGACTCGGAAAATCAATTTCACAGCATTGTAAGCACTTAAATCTGACCCTATCTTTGAGGAACTACGATCTTCTGAGGCAGCCCACGAAGTCCCCAACAACCGTAACCATGAAGCGGTAGGAGAGCCCTACCCTGCAGCCACACCTGAGATAGCGGTCGTTGATGAGACTATTGGTTTAGAAAATCTCCCCCCTGCTCCATTCCCAGCCGCTCTCACCATGGAGAATCATGTATATGAATCATACGATCCAGAGACATATGCATGGTCACACACTGGGTCAACCTACTCTGATTACATGGATTACATCAACTCGACACAGGAATGTGCCAACATCAAATCAATTGAGAAAGAACATGCAGAGACTCTCCCCAATATTCAAATCCCCGAGGATCTAAAAATAGACAAATCTTTCTACTACGATCCCGAGACATATGCATGAACACACCTTGGAGCAACATTCTCTGAATATCTTGACCAAATCATCCCAAATCGAGAGTGCTCAAACATTCGAGAGACTAAGAGCAAGCACGCAGACCAAACAATAACCAAGGAAAATTCTAATGGCTATTCATCTGGATATTCGAGTGAACCGGCACCTTCACGACGAAATAAAAAGAGAGCCACCTTTGACCTTTCGGAAGAGGAATCGACTGATGATCCCTCATCAGGTCCGGAAAAGTTGGTCTACATGAGTGAAGTCTGTTCGGCAGCCCTAAAGCCATATCTTCGCAAGGATCCAAAATTCAATTCTCGTTGGACAACTCCCGTTCCTAACTACTACTCATCCAAAGCTGATTCTCCTGCATTCTTCAAGTACACTGGAATTCTTTCGTATGAGCTGACTGAGACCGGTGCTTCTGAGTACTCATCTGAGGACAAACCGACTGACCCCAAGAAGGAACGAAGTCTGAGGAAACAACTGAAGAAACAAAAAGACCAGAATACTTGGAGTATGTCCACTTTCAAATACTACTCCTCTGAGGATAACTCTGATGATGGATATCTTTCATCTGACTCAAAAACTTCATCTATCCATCATGATTTTTCTGAGGATGACACTGATCATAGTTGGGAATCATATGCCTCATCTCCGACCCATCATTACGATCTCCCACCGCAGGCTCACAAGAAGATCAGCCGAAAACCGCCTTAATCATCGGCTACCCACCCTCCCTCCCGACCACATCGGTCTCCTTGTATAGCTTCTTCTTCTACTCAGGCCAAGGCCTAAATATAGGGGGGACCGATGCCATCTGTATATATCATTCTTCTCCTAACTTCCGATCACTCCATCTCAACCCTTCTTCCATACTTAGGCTGATCAGAGCCTAAGTATAGGGGGAACCGACATCCACCTGTATATACTCTCTTCATTCACATATCCCGATCGCTTCATTTTTCTTTTCATTTTTTTCGCTCCCTTACGCTTAGCCCGAGCTATGTCTTCTTTACGCTTCTTGTGCTCTGAGGACACAGCACTCGCTAAGTATAGGGGGGTCTGTATATATACTTTGTATATATTTTACCCATATCTCGTACTTTCGCGTAAGTCTATATGTATTTACGGGGTGGGTACTAACTTAAAAAAAAAGAGTGAGAGTTTTACTACTGACACTGACCTGCCCAAAATTTTTGAAAAAAAAAGGGAGAAGGCTTCTTATTCCATTTTCTGCATAAAAAAAACTCCCTTGCATAAAATATGAAAAAAAATTCAAAAAAAATGTGTGTCAGCATTTCACACCTGCACTCCATCCAACATCACATGCATCTGCATCTGTCAAAAGTCATTGGGTTCTGAACCGAGTTATGAACAGAAACCGAGAGTGGTCTGGGCTTGACCTTAATCCATCTAATTTTCAGAGGAACTTCACCGAGAAATAGGATTTTAAGAGCTTCAGGTCTTTTTGACTTAATTCCTTAAGTTCCACATGGCAATGTACAGCGTTTGACTCTTAATGTCAAACCTGGTCTCTTCATTCTGGGTACAACTCTGGAATAGAGAATTAATTTGTACTCTCACACTATGCACTTAGCTCAACCCAGACGGGATGTTGGAAGACTGTGTGAATCTCTTTTCTGGTAGCGTGGAAATCTAAAGACCGGAGTACGGGTTGAAATAAAGCTTCGGAAAAGGGATGGACGGCTGGGCACAATTTTTTCTAAGACCCCAAAAAATGTACGGAACAAAAAGATTCTATATCCGTAGGGGCACAACAAGATCCAAGCAGAACCACCAAAAATTCCAAATACAAAGAAGCATTCTACCAAATAAAAATCCGACCAAAAAGGTCCAAGCTTCCAGAACCTGCAGATCTTGGTGGAGACTCAGCTACACTGGCCATCTTCACAAGGAGAGGTGACTACACTGGCCACCCTCCAGTTCTTTTCTCTTTCTTCTATCTTCTCCCTCATTCGATTGTGAACACAACACGACAGACCTTAGAAGGAAATACCTGACTCCTCGAGGACAAGTTACTGGAGAGGAGAGGAGCATGGTAGTCTGGCATTCTGGATGGGAAGAGCTAAAACCCTTCACACACATGTGTCGGTTGTTCAATATTCATATGGTATACTTTGGGAAGAGGATTGATCTAAGATGACTTCTGAGCCGAAACTGTGACAATGATGTGTAGAACTTGAGGGTTGTTGATTTTAAAATTCTAAGTCTCACAGAAGTTCCGCCACATTATTAATCCAAAGGTCAAGTTTAGTTTCACTTTCACCTTCAGTTCATGGTCTTGGTATGGAACCCAGTCTCATTTCACTTCATGGCATTTCTTTTTGATGCTCAGGG
Source organism: Ottelia alismoides (assembly GCA_037367405.1). Classification (NCBI taxonomy): domain Eukaryota; kingdom Viridiplantae; phylum Streptophyta; class Magnoliopsida; order Alismatales; family Hydrocharitaceae; genus Ottelia; species Ottelia alismoides. Next base: position 367,751 of record JAZKJV010001913.1, on the reverse strand, counting down.
ACGAGCATGGTTTAAGTATAGGGGGATGATGAATCTCGGATTCACCATTCTAAGTCTTATTAATTAAGCTCAAAGTCCCTCAAAATCAACTGCATTCCTGCATCTATTCTGCATAATTAGCATTCAGGCATGATTTCATAAGAATTGCATTTTAGCATTAATTTCTGCATAAAATAAGAAGCCAAAAATCCAAGCCAAAAATGACCTGTAAACAGCCTAACTTCCCCTATTTTTAATTCCTTCATACTAACACCGCATAACCCAAAACCATCTCCACTGTGTACACATCACTAACAAGAATAAATAAAAAATACAAAAAAATAATTAACCCAGGTAACAGGACCAAAAACCCAAACCCTAGTTTCAGGATTTTCGGACTAAAAGCCCCATATCTTCCCCATCCAGCGTCCGATTTGATCCTACTCACTTTTGAACTAATGCACATTCAATTACCTTCAAAACAAGACCAAGTTCAAGTGAATTGGAGCTCGTATGTGAAAGTTGGGTTCTGGGTCACTTTTGTACATTGTATTTTTCGCGGCTTTTGACCCTATACTTTATGTATATATTTTCTTTATTAATAAAAATCCAAAAAAAATAGAATTAGGTGTCTTCTATTTATCTTTGATTTTTCCATATTTTTCCGGATTTTTATCTTGTTTAAAAATGACAAAAAAATAGAAAACCAAGAATCAAGGTATTCTATGTACATGGGATACCCCAAAAATTCACTTTTCACATTTGACCGAATTTGGCTTTGATGTCTTCATGAAAGTTGTAGATCTCGTCAAGACGAGCATTTTTCTTGAAGGATTTTTGATCCGAGGTCATTTGCTATTTTTTTTGATTTTACAAAATGATTTTTTTTTCGATTTTTCTGGTGCTGACACGTGGCGGCCCCAGGGGCCTCCACGTGTCAGCTGTTTTTCGCATTTTTATTTTATCATTTTTATAAAAAAATTAAAACCCACGCACGTGCAGCGCACGTGCCACCCTCCGCACGCGCACTGCACGTGTGCCCGCGCTCTCACTTCCAGCCACGTGTCATGCGCGTGGTCGTTCGATCTCGCTTGATCGAACGGCCTTTGCTCTTCGTCTCCTCCCTGATTCCTCCGCCCGCCGTTGACCGCCCCGCAACCACCGCGCCTCTAACTGTCGTCGCCCGCTAATCTCGCCAACAGCCTCCGCTATCCCCGTGATCTCCGCTCGCCAACCATCGCTCCAAGATCTTCGGCCTCTCCCCTATATATACTCCATCGCCGACCCCCCAAAACCCCATCCGCCGATTCACCCCTGCGACGAGGTCGACGGTGACAGCGTCACCTTCTCCGGACGGCAAGATCCGAGGGGAGCCTCCCTCGTTGCAGAAGCGGCACCGCCGCCGCTCTTCCTCTGCTCCGCTCCGAGCTTTTCGTCGAGCTTATCAGCATCTTCATCGACTCGCCCACGCCACCGGAGCCCCGCTCCGCCTTGCGCCATCGAACTTCGCCTTCTCCGACTTCGCCTCAGCCGCTTCGCATCGTCTTCCCCGGCCATCTACTCCGCCTCGACTCCAGCTCCACTGTGTTCACAGCCACCACCGCCAGGAGCTCGGCTCTCCCCTCACCGCCATCGATAACCACCGCGGGCACCTTTGTCAGGAGCGGCGTCCTCCGCCTGGAGCGACCCTCTACCACACCGCCGGGCCCGCTCCTCCGTCTTCAACCCGCCTCCACCGACTCCGTCAGCCATCATCAGCACCAGGAGGCTCCAAGCTCCGCCTTCGTCTTCGACCCGCCCCGACAGCGTCGTCGCAAGCACCACGCCGGGCCTCCGCCTCGCCATCGCCTCCACAGCAGCCGGGCTCGCAGCCCGAGACCCCCCACGTGCGAGGCACGTGCGGGGGGACGTCATCCATCATCAGCCTCCCCGGTCACATGGCCCGCACGTGACGCGGGGGTAAATTGCTGGAGACCCCCCGAAGTTCCTCCATTTGCGCCTAAGTCCAAGACCAGAGGGCACGTGCTGCGCACGTGCCTCTCTGTGAAATTTGCAGTATCACCCCCTGATTTTCGGTAATTCCTTGTAGGTCCCCCCTCTGTATATTTTATTTTATTTTTTATTGCACGTGTACCCCTGTCTTTGTCATTCATTTTAAACCTTCACATGACATTGTTTTATTTCTTTAAAAATAGCACTATGTCCCTCATATAATTCTCTACATTTTGACATGTCGTGGGTATTTTTGTGATTGATGGTTAATTAATAAATAATTGTTTTGTGGAAAATTGCATATTTTACCCAATCTGTGCTCTGAAATTCATAGTGAATTAACTGTTGCTTTAAAAATCTCTGAAAAATCACATAGTGTAGAGATTATTTTGCTTGACATTGTACCCAAAAACCTTTGCATTTGCATGCATAATTTGCTCTGTAAAAATCATTTTGCATCTTTCATTGTTTAATTTTTAATAGGTATTCCACCCCACATTTTCGAGATTTAAGATTTTTCTGAGATCCATCACTTAGTGATAGATCTTAGATAATTTTACTTCTTGAAAATGAGTAGGTTTAATGTTTATTATAATTAAATAATGAAAATCATTCTGTTTGCATTTAAAAATTCATAAAAAATCATATTGCATCTAAAAATTCCAAAAAAATTACAGTGCACTCATTTCATCGTCATTTACATTGTGGCCACGTTTCGTATTTTTCGGACATCGTTTGATTGAAATTTACATTTTAGTCCCTAAAATAGGCCGAACTTGCATTTTGCATCTCATATTGCATTGAAAAAGTCCAAAAAAAAGACCGCCTTGAAAACCGAACTAAAAATTGGATAGACACAACTCTAGGTTGTTCCTTTGCCTCCTTGTGATCGACCTTGGGACTTGCCCAAGTAAAATAAACATAAAAAACACTTGATTGAAATTGAATAAAATTTGTGGTTATCTCTTGATTGTTTCCGATCGCCGCCTACAACGAACGACACATGATTATTTTCACGCTCGAACATTAAAAACACATATTAACGCGGCTTTTACGGACTCGTCAGTCAGCCAATTCCTCGGAGCTCAGCGGTGGCAGAGCCAACCACGACATAGCTAGAGGCCACGGATCACACCTGGGGCGGCCGCCCATTGTGGCCTCGACGAAACCGCCCACCGCTATCACCGGAGGGCAAAGGAAGCTAGGGCGGAGCCCCGTAGATGGTGGATGCGGCTGAAGGTAGCGGAGGAGGTGGTTAAATAGGAGGAGAAGGTCGGCCGTTACGTGGTGAGGAGGGGGTGTTTCGACGGGCGAGGGTTGAATGGGGGAGTAATGGCGATGGTAGAAGGGGGTTACGTGAGGGAGGTGGAAGATCGGGCTATGCGGGGTGGTCGTTAGGTGGCGGAGAAGTGGCCGAGGCGAGGGCTAAAAATGGAAGGGGGTGAGGCGTTATGAAGGGGAACGGCCGGGCCTAAGGTAGGAGATGAACAGATCCGTTGGATCAACCGATCCAACGGCTTAGATGGTGGAGCAGGCGATCGGCTGAGATCAGATCGGGGATCTGATCCAGTGGTGGAGGGTTAAGCAGTGACGGATGGTTAGGATGTGACCTGGCGGAGATCCAGCGGTTAAGAATGGTGGAATGACGTGGATGCGTGAGGGGCGTAGGATGTTTGTATGATCGTGCGGTTGTTTTTAAGGCGCAAGGGAGCGGTGAGGATTAGATTTGGGAGTTGGATCAGACGGCTGGTGATGAGGCGATGATGGACGACGGAGATGGGGGCGGAGGCGAGTGGATATGACGGCCCAGGGGAAAGCCAGGTGTCGGAAGGAGGTGCGGGCCACATGGGCGGCCCAGAGGGCGCCACGTGGCCCAATGAGAAAATTCAGAGCATAAATACAAAAGAAATAGTTAGAGGTAAAATTAGGAAAAAGTCAAAACATAAAAGTTGCTCGTCTCAACGAGATCTACAAGTTTCATGTTGGACAAAAAGCCAAATGAGGTCATTTGTACAAAAAGTATTTTTGGGGGGTATTTTTAAAGGGGATAAAAACACCGAATTTTATCTTTGATTTGTTTTTGTATTTTTTAGTCTTTTTAAAGGTTAGTGAATTATAGACAATTATTCTACCTGATTTTTAGGGGGTTTTGATGATGAAATAAATACAAGAAAAATAAGAGAAATTAAATACAAATAATTAAGGGTTAATTATACACAATATCATACAAGATAAAATTAAAGAATTAAAGGTGATTTTTATTGGATTGGTTAAGCCGGGGGTTTTAATAAGTGATTTTTAGCATGATGAATACGAGCTGAAGCCTTCATTAACTTTATCCCATCCTCGAATATCATTAGATCGGGTATAAACTCAAATCTCTAGTCCTAGTTTCTCAAGTGATATCTCAACTCATCTCATCAATCATGCAGTTGTGAAAGTGACTTGTGCTGATCATATTCTTTGAAAGTAGAGATGAAGAGTGTATTATACCGCTCAGATCTTTCAAACCAGTGAAGTGTGGATATTTAAGTTTTAAAACCCTAATGACTAAGGCATGTTAACTCAGACTCTCAAGATCTCAGAAATCCAGTGTCCTCAAAATCCTCAAGCCTTGAGTGAGTGTGAATGTGTCAGGAATACACCAAGTCCTTAGTTAGTGATTTTTGTGTGATTTTTTACTTTTGCGGATTTTTATGGATTTTAATTTTTGCAATTTTTTTAATTCTTTGGAGAGACAATGATTGGCCCAAGCTCAAATGAATAAAAGTATCCACTCTCATCCAGTATGGGTGTAAGTACGGGCCGATAAACGGACCCATGATCCTTAAGGACGGAGCCATATGCGGTGTCCTTTTAACCACCCACTCTGCTAAGGGAGACCGAAGTTCCCACACTGAAAGTGTCTACTAAGCCTAGTAGTCAGAGTCTACTTGAAAGAAAGGTTTTTAATTTTTCATTTTTTAAAAAGGAGTATTTACAAAAATTAATCCCTCAATTTTAAGAAAACAAATTTACAAGGATTTTACAAAACTCAGTTCACAGGTTTACCAAAACCCAGCCCGAAAACAAAATTTAAAAAGTTAAAAACGAGCTAAGGCTAAAGCAAATATACAGTAATATACGGTATACCCCCTATACTTAAATTTTCCTATGTCCTCATAACACAAGTGTCATGAAGCCATAGCTCGATCAAATATATGGTGATATAGAGGAACTGAGGAGGAGGAATCCCCATACTTAGGTCAAAAATTGACCTAAGTACAAGAAGACAATACGAGGGAGGGATGAGCAGGCAGGTCCCCCTTATACTTAGGCTACAAATATCCTAAGTAAGGTCTGAGTTAGGGGGGAGTGTCTGTACTATGATACAAGGGTGGAGGGGGTGGTTCGTGAAATATACACACAGAGAGAGAGAGAGAGAGAAAGAGAGAGAGAGAGGGTGAAAGAGAGAGAGAGTGTGTGTGAAATATATAGAGGGAGATGGGGGAAGGTGAGTGTGTATGTGCAAGTGTGTGTGGGGGGTAGATCATCAAGTGATCTACTTTTCTTTTTTTTCTTTTTTTTCTTTTTTTACATGCAAGAACTGGAAATAAATATGCACATGCATTTTTTTACAATATGCAATGCAGGCTGACTGATCAAAGACTCCTAAAATTTCTTCACAATGTCTTTTGTAGCTTCTTCAGTGGAAGCTCTCGACTTCACGCCTCCATGAAGATCAAGCATCCTAAATTTTCATGGGCCCTGCCACAAAAGAGAAAAGTTAGAAAAATTCCAAGGAAATTAAACAGCAGACATGATGCAAAAATGATGCATGAAATGAACACCTGTAAATCTTAAAAATATTCGACAAAGAAAATCAATAAATAAATTAAATTAAGTCGTGTCCCCGACAACGATGCCATTTGATGAACGTCGAATTTGTCTCTTTAATAATCGTGAATTGTCGTAGTATAGGAGGCAAATTAGGTTCAGCAAAAACCACAGTCCTTTGAATGTTGTGGAGTATTTATACTTGGCAAGTCTACCAAGGTCAAACGCAAGGACACAGCTACTTAATCTATTTATCGAATTTTGATCCATGAAGCACATGTGTGAATTATTCTCAAGTTCAGGTCTGCAAGATGCAGTATGCTAATAACAATGCAATGCCATGATGTATGCAATTTTTAGTTGATTTTTATGCAATTTAAAGTGATGAATGAGTAATTACGCAAGGTTGTATGTATGCTAAACAAAAGAATGCAAGTATACCCTCAAAATATGAGCAACAAAATAGAAATGGAAACCAAGGTCGTATTAATCATCACATGAAGAACAGTCATCAAATCAAAGCAAGAACAAGGAGAGCATGGTCCTCATTTATCAAAAAAATCATTTCATTTAAAACATTGGCAAATGAGAAAATTAAACATGCTATGATGTAGAGGACAAAACAAGGATCAAAACGACACTAAAATCATGCAATTTAGACCTACGATGCTCAAGTTATGAAGAAACAATGGAGGGGCATAACTGTAATAAAAATGCAAGAAATAAAAAGGATAAATATTACATTTAGGTCCCTGGAGGGACCTAAATGTAAATATAGAAAACTGCCTGGGCCCTGATGTAATTTCTCTAATGCACGGAGGCCTTTCTGCAAATATAGAAATCCGGTAGGGCCTCACTGTAAATAACCTAGGAACGCACGTGAGGCACGTGCCTGGGGACCAAACTGTAATTTCATAAGACATCTGGGTCTGTCGTGCAATTTACCTTGACCACCATGTGCTGAGCACGCGAGGGGACTAGGTTTGGGAGGCGTGGCTGCTTCAGGGTCACGTGGCACCACATAGAGGCTTGACTCGAGGTTTGGTGGACCTGAGCTTAGAGGTTCGGAGGAGAGGCTCGGGGCACCACGTGCCTTCATCAGGTCAGCCGATCGAAATGATCAAACGGTATCTGAAGCTTCTCCCTCCGTTGTTGGCTACCGGAGGAGGCGGGGATCCGACGACCATGCCATAGCTCCGCCAGGCTCCAATCGCTCGCCTGAGGGTCTGAGAATAAAGTTGAGGGGTCCGCGAAGGAGCTGATGAGCCGGTGATGCTCCAAGGGTGTCTTGAACGGCTGATCGATGGAGTTACACCGGCGGCGGAGATTGGAGTTGGAGCTCAGATGCGATGTCCGGCCATTGATGATGTGTGTACTTGCAGATGTTAAATGCGAATAGCCGAAGCGTGAAGTGATGTGAAGTGATGAAGTGGAAGGCCGTGAGGTGATGGGAGGCGGTGGCCTGCATTTTCTTCTCTGACGAGATGGAGTAGAAGGGTTCGGAGCGGATGGGGTTGTGGAGAATGGAGGAATGGTCAGTGATGGCGAGGGTGGTGTGGCGAAGGTGCTGGGATAATCAAATGGAAGTGGTATATGTTGGGTTTGACAGAAAAATAGGGGAAAATATAGTGAAAATAGCAGAGGTGACCTGGAGGTCGAAGAGGATCCGGCGGGGGAGGTGGCTTGGGCTGAGGGCCAAGAAGGTCCTCGGGTCTTCGCCCGGCGAGGTCAGCCAATTCCTCGGAGCTCGGCGGTGGCAGAGCCAACCGCGACATAGCCAGAGGCCACGGATCACACCTGGGGCGGACGCCCATCGTGGCCTCGACGAAACCGCCCTCCGCTGTCACCGGAGGGCAAAGGAAGCTAGGATGGAGCCCCGTAGATGGTGGATGCGGCTGAAGGTAGCGGAGGAGGTGGTTAAATATGAGGAGAAGGACGGTGGTTACGTGGTGAGGAGGGGGGGTTTCGACGGGCGAGGGTTGAATGGGGGAGTAATGGCGATGATAGAAGGGGGTTACGCAAGGGAGGTGGAAGATCGGGCTACGTGGGGCGGCCGTTAGGTGGTGGGGAAGTGGCCGGAGGCGAGGGCTAAAAATGGAAGGGGGCGAGGCGTTATGAAGGGGAACGGCCGGGCCTGAGGTAGGAGATGAACAGAGGCCGTTGGATCAACCGATCCAACGGCTTAGATGGTGGAGCGGGCGATCGGCTGAGATCAGATCAAGGATCTGATCCAATGGTGGAGGGTTAAGCAGTGACGGATGGCTAGGATGTGACCTGGAGGAGATCCAGAGGTTAAGAATGGTGGAATGACGTGGATGTGTGAGAGACGTAGGATGTGTGTATGATCGTGCGGCTGTTTTTAAGGCACAAGGGAGAGGTGAGGATTAGATTTGGGAGTTGGATCTGACGGCTGGTGATGAGGCGGCGATGGACGGTGGAGATGGGGGGCAGAGGCGAGTGGATCTGATGGCCCAGGGGAAAGCCAGGTCTCGGAAGGAGGCGCGGGCCACGTAGGCGGCCCAGAGGGCGCCACGTGGCCCAATGAGAAAATTCAGCGCATAAATACAACGATAAATACAAAAGAAATTGTTAGAGGTAAAATTAGGAAAAAGTCAAAACATGAAAGTTGCTCGTCTCAACGAGATCTACAAGTTTCATGTTGGAAAAAAAGCCAAAAGAATCATTTGTACAAAAGTTAATTTTTTGGGCTATTTTTAAAGGGGATAAAAACACAGAATTTTATCTTTGATTTGTTTTTGTATTTTTAGTCTTTTTAAAGGTTAGTGAATTATAGATAATTATTCTACCTGATTTTTAGGGGTTTTTGATGATGAAATAAGTACAAGAAATATAAGAGAAATTAAATACAAATAATTAAGAGTTAATTATACATAATATCGTACAAGATAAAAATAAAGAATTAAAGGTGATTTTTATTGGATTGGTTAAGTCAGGGTTTTAATAAGCGATTTTTAGCATGATAAATACGAGATTCATCAGTTGGCCATCTCCGAAACAAAAGACGGGATCGGGAGAGCATGAGGGTCAAGTCAAAAGATATGGAGAAAAAGGCGCAAATGCACAGAAGGATCGAGTATGCACACAAGCAATCAAATACAATACAAATCCCCAGTTCACCAACTCAACTCAAAGTAAAGACCGTGAATGTTCGGTCAATGCCAATATTTTTGTGGGGTTTTAATTTAAAACTTTTTTATTTTTAATTTTATAATTTTGTATTTTGATTTTTGATTTTTCTGATTTTATATTTTTCTTTTTATATTTTATATTTTTTTGAATTTTCTTTTTCAATATTGGAATATATATACAATATAAGAAAAGAGGAAATATGGGATTTATAAAAATAAGTAAAAATAGGCAAAATTAGGAAATAAAATGTTTTTGGCTTTTTTTATATTTTTCTACTATTTTTGTGATTTTTGGGGATTTTTCAGAATATTTTTGGTATTTTTAAAAGTCAAACTAAAAGAAAATAATGACTCAAGTTGCTGGCTGAAAGTAAAATAGGAATGAAAAATAGCAAACGGCAACAAAATTTTCCAAAATTAATTTTAAAATAAAGAGAATAAAATAGGGAAACCACATGACTTGAGTTTATATTTTTTGGAGTTTTCTATGGTTTTTTAGAATTTTTTGAAGTTTTTAAGTGTTTTCTAATTTTTAAGGTTTTTACTTTGAATTTTTTAGTGATTTTTGTACTGACACTAAAATAGACTAAAATAGACCTTAGGTAATTTTTTGGGAATTTTTTAAGGGGTTTTAATTTTTTTGGTATTTCTAATGCAAACAGTGGCTAAAATGCATGTTTTTGATTTTTTATAAATATTAAAATGTAATAAAAATGCAAAAATATGGCATGGAAGTGCAAGCAAACAGGAAGCTATGTGATTTTTTTGGGAATTTTTCGAGTTAAAATGATGCTCTAGATAAATAGGAGAAGCATACAATAATACAAGGCCTGGTAGGGGTATAAATGCAAATAAGCAAACATCCAGGGGCAAAGGTGCAATTTTCGCGCAAAATATATAACTGAATAATGCATTTAATGGACCAAATATAAAATACAAAACCCGCAAGGGTATCCCTACAAATAACCCAACCAGATGCGCCTGGGAAGGACATGTTCGTAATTTCCAAAAATCACAGGGGCTCGCATGCAAATATCCTAAAAATATTACACGTACTGGAAAAGTTCTTGGACTAAATCTAAATACTCAAACCCTAGAGGGGGTCCTCGCAAAATACCCGCACCTCACGTGAACTGGTCACGTGAGGTGACGTGGCCAGGACCTAAGTGCAAATAGTAAAAGTTCGGGGGTCTGGTTATAAATATTACAAAACTTTTTAAACTACCTATGAAAGTTTATGGACTAACTATTAAATACAAAAATGCAGGGGGTGAATAATGGAAAATACCCCCTCGCTGCTCGATCCAACGGTGGAGGGCTTCCCACTTGACACGTGGCAAGCCCTCGTTGCACGATGACGCTTCGGCGATGGAGGGCCATGATTAGATCCGCGATGACGATCTGACGGTGGCGAGCATGGTGCGATCCAACGGTGGCTGGGCGATCTGGAGCTCCGCCTTGATCCAACAGCGCTGAAGACCAGAGCAAGAACCGTAGAGGAGCACCGGCGAGGCAACTTTCTCCGAGGTCCTGCTCCTTCTCCGGCGGACTTCTGGGCTCCAAAAGATGGCTGGAGGCTCCTGATGGTCGGGGCTTGCTCCTGGGGGCTTCAAAAGACCTCGACGGTGGCTGAGGCTCGCTGGGGACGTCGGCAGAGCTGGGATGCTTCGTGCATCTCCGGCGAGGGTCAAAATGACATCCAGGTGCGCGTTTGGGCTCGTTGACCGGCAAGAAAAAGTGAGAGGGTCCAGGGCAAGTTGCCTGGACCCTGCGGAGGTGGAATAGCGGCGCGAAACGACGAGGAGGTGGTCGACCGGAGGAGCGCTCCGGTGAGGTGATCTTATTGGGCGATTCACTCAATGGAATTGGAAATTTCTTTGGGGCTTTTAATCCTATGGCTACTGCAAACAAAATGCATGAAAATGAAAGGGGAAAGGGGTCTGCCTCGATGGCCGGAGCCAAAGGGAAGGGGAACTTCGACCGTCGGCGAAGGGGGAGGTTGTGGAGCCGCCTCAGGCGACGCTCGACCCACCTGAAGGGCTCAACAAGGAGTTGTCACCTTCCTGGAGCTTCGAGGCACGAAAGGGGAGTTGAACCTATGGGGTGAGGCGTTCAGATTTTGAATTGAAGTCGGAGTTGGGTTATATGGGGTTGACGAATGGTGGAGAAAAATGAGGCGCAGCGACTAGCACAGTGATCCTTCGACCGAGGTTGCATCAGGGCGGGCATGCCCATTGATCGAGGGACAAAAGCCAAGAAGATGCTAGCGCGAAAGGATGCAAGAATAGGCCATGAAAAAAATCGAGGAGGGGTCAAACCTAGGTCTGACACGGGCTACAGGACTAGGAACGACCAGTTGACAGAGGTCAACTGGGGCTGGCACCTAGTTGGTCCACGTGGACCAACCAGGAAAAATCCCTGGTATTTATTTTGTAAAATCAATTAAAAATAGATAATGAACGAATTAAATTTTGATTATTAAATAAAATGTTTATTATTTTATTTAGTATTTTATTCTGATTTTTAATTATTTTTATGAAGTGTACTTTACACGTTCCTTTTTATACCCTTTATAAGTATAATTCCTATATATTTTATTAATTTATTTTTATTTTGTGATTTTAATTTATTTATGTTTATTTATTATTTTAATTTATAAAATACTTTTATACACTTAAATATAATTTTATTATATTTTTCTGAGGTATTGTGTATACTTGATAAAATAGAAGTATAAATTATACAGGTATAAGTATAGGTATTATACCTATGTATATTGTTACAAGTATTTTATTTTGTAATTCTTTTGTATTTTTATTATGATTTTAATACACAAATATATTATAAGTAATATTTACAAAATTATAAAAATATAAAATTATAAAAATAATGAATAAATAATAAATTGAATATTTTATTCTGTACAAGTATACAATATGGGTCCAAAACTCAACTTTCAAACCGTAGCTCCGCCAAATGCGAACCACCGCCATTAAATAGCTTATTTTAAACTATATACAATTAAAGGTGAGTTTGATGCATTTGGAGTTTTCATTTGTGAGATACAGGTTTGGGAAGTTGGGATTCTGGATTTTTATTCAGACCATAACTTTTTATCTATACATTATTTTTGAGTGAAATCAATTTTATATTTTTATTCCTTTTATTATCTACCACTTTCATGTACAAAGTTTATTTATTTGAGCTATAAAAAGTGGAACCAAAAATAGGTCCCAAAATGAATAAAGAATGAAATAAAAACAAAGGGAGTTTTATAATATTATGGCCCTTATCTCCCCCTACTTTATTCCTTGTCGACCTATTCATCAAGATGCCTAGGTCTCGGGGTTTCGGGTCATGAAATATTTACAATATTTTATTCTTTTTCTTTTCTTTTATTTATTCTATAATTTTGGCTTTAATTACAGTATTTTATACACTATTTACATGCACATGCATGAATGCTAAGATGCTGGATTTAATGTTATTTACACGCATTTACTAGGGTTTTTGAGGCCAAAATGATAGAATAAAGATGATGAAATGTGGGTTCATCATCCCCCTATACTTTACCTTTGCTAGTCCCTAGCAAACACTTATGTAATAAGTGCAGAAAGAAAACTAAGAAAAGAAAAAGAAGAAAGTGGATTAAATATGATTATCAAACTTGTCTTCACAAAATCAAAGTTTGGAGCTTAAGTCGGACCTTTGGAATTTTAGTGCGGGCGGAACCTTAATGAGAACCAGATTTAAAATCCAACAGTCCCTGAGAATCCCAAAACTCTGTCCAAGTCTCCTCAATAGCCAGGTCAGAAATATTTCAACTCATACGCAAACCCTTACGACTATGAATCTGACTCGTACAGTGAAAGTGATGGTGGCTCTCCCCAACTAGAATAACAAAGAAACTAACTTCTCCAGTATGACAACCCAATGATTCCCCAATCTAATAACTCCATCCTCGAGGAGCGGGGTATTCCCTTCTAAGTTCAAGTGGCAACCAGCTCAAGAGGAGGGGGTGAAGAGAAGAATGGACGGTAGCCAGTGAAGCTACCAATCATGGGATGCAAGACCAGTGTAGTCAAGTCATCCAGTTGCAGGCTCACATATTTGACTTTGGAACTCAAGCTTGCTTATTGACTTTACAACATATGTACATACTTTGCAGGCATTTATTTTTTGTACAAGCCTGACCATTTTTTTTGAAATACTATTCACAACAGCATTTACATAAGGAGTTTTTCCTATTGAGCCAGTAGACTATCCCTCTTTTGAAGCTTTATTGCAACCCACACTCTCCTGTCTTTAGACTTCCTCATCACTAGACGGGTTGGGGTGCACTTCCCTCCCTAGAGGAGGACAAGTGTTTCCACTTGTGTGCGTCTCATACCGGCAAATCCAATCCCCTCACCACTCCAACTGAGTTGAGCCATGTGAAAGGTGCAGGTGCCCAAGTTAGGTCATTATCAACAAGAGTCATGTGTGTGCTCCGAAATACTCTACTTAGGTAGTCAAAAATCCCTTGAACCAAGTCTCATTATCCTCAAAGAATTAAGTCAACTAGACCTGAAGTACCTCAAACCCAGTTCCTATAAGGTTCATGTTATTAGGTAGATTTTAAGGTCCAATCAAGCTCCAATCTACGGATTTTACTTAGACTTGTTCAACTATCAAACTCAATCCGAAAAATGCTCATGTTATTGATGAATCTCCATTTCATCACCTTTATTCTATCATTTTGGCCTTAAAAACCCCAGCAAATGCATGTAAATGGCATCAATCTATCCATAATAGCATTCATTATTTATTGTACTTATTGTACACAAAATAAGGTTTTCAATGCCAAAAGTATAGAATAAAGAGAAGAAAAGAAAAAAGAATAAAATATTGCAAATATTTTATAACCCAAACCCTGAGACCAAGGCCAGAATGGAATTGGTTGACAAGGAATAAAGTAGGGGGAGATAAGGGCCAATAATACAATAAATTCTTCATTCATTTCTGCATTTTTGACACCCATTTTGTATATATTTATTTATTTATCAAATAAAGAAACTTTGTACATGAAAGTTGTAGATAATAATGTAATTAAAAATACAAAATTGAGTTTGTACAAAAATGATACATAATGTACATTCTACACATAGAATAAAAAGCCAGAATCTCAACTTCACATACCCATATCTTGTAAATAAAACATCAAAATCCACCAAAATCACCTTTAATTGTATATAACTTTTCAAGAGCTATTAATAAAATTGGTTTTATAATTTTTGGAGTTCATCTGTGAAAGTTAGGTTTTTGGCCTTCATTGTAAAGTCTGTCCGATTAAAATGTTCATTTTATTCATTATTCCTTATTTTTACAAACTTATATTTTTAGAATTTTGTAAATAATATATATAATACATGTAAATATTGAAATTAAAATAAAACCAAAAGAATTCATAAAATAAAATAAGTCTATGGGATACGTAGACCAAGAATACCTATATTACCTATGCACATAAATAAAAAGGAGATTCATTCTTTAATAATTCTTTCATATTTTTACAATATTGTAAACATTACATATAATTTATTAAAAATACAAATCCAAAATAAAATCCAATAAAATTCATTAAATAAATAATATATATATAATATAGGTAAAATACCTATAAGTATACCTACATACTACATACACCTATTTATTTAAATATGTAAATAAACTCACAAAAATTAAATAAAATATATTTATACTCACAAAAATAAGTTATAAATATATAAAATAAGAAAATAATAAAAAAAAATATGCAAAATAAAAAGAAAATATACAAAATACATATAAATACACTTATAAATACACTATTAAAATAAACTCATAATAAAATACATCAAAAAATTAAATAAAAATCATAAATAAATACTACATTAATTAATACACGTTTTTTATTTTATAAGCAAAGTGTAATAAAATCATTTATTGGGTCTAATAAATAGGTCAAAATTTGTGCTGAGGTGGACCAATTAGAAGCCAGGGAGTGTTGACCCCCAGTCAACTTCCCTCTGAGCCTCTGACTCCCGTCAGAACTGTCTTTTCCCGTGTATTCTTGCATTTTCCCGCTCGATCCTTCACTCGATCGCTTTCGATCCCTTCATGGGAATTTCTCCCAGAACCATGATGATTCACGCCGACCCCTGAGATTGTGTGTACATATACCAGATTCGTCGATAATCGCCAGGCAATAAGGGTGCCTAGAATGTTTATAAATAAGTACCTCCTCCTCCCTTGGCCGAATTTGGCCAACTTTACTTCCCCCAAATGCTTTGAATCTGGTCCTGGACGAGCCCTTGTGACAGGAGGCGCTCCCTAGCACCGTGAATCGGCCGGAGGAGGAGGAGAATTTTGTCGCGGCAGAGCTCCGGCGTCCGTCCTGCTCCCTGAAGGCCCCCAGGTATAAGAGCTGCTCCTTTACATTATTTAGGTAGCTTTTTCATTTCAGTCTTTCATTCCAGCACTTTATTTTGCATTTAGATCCGTAGAATAGCCTAGTCCAGCCAAATCGAAGTTCGCCGGAGCTCCGCTCCGGTGACTTCTCCACAGTGTCGTCGACTGTTTCCGACCACCCTTTCACCTCCATATCACTCATGTACGCATTCTCCATCTTCTGGCCATCTTTGTTCAATCAGAGCATTATCGGCTCTGCGAATCGAAGCTCCTCCACCGCCTTCCGCCGGAGCTTCTCCGCCCATTGTCATCCCTCCGCTTCTAGCTTCAAACCCCGGGTCAAGGAGAAAGCCCTCGAGCCCCTCTACCTTCCTGTGCAGGTCAGACGCGCTAAAACGTGCCGGGGGACAAATCACAAGCGTGTGGAGGTACCTAGAGCCACGTTTCTTCCTCGAGCTCACGGTGGCGCTTCAGCGTACCTCGACCCGATCCGACACCTCCAGACGATAGAGGAACCTGCGAGGAAGGGTTTGAGACCCTCAGGAGCAACAAGGACCGTCGGGGAGGAAAGATCTCGTCGGGAGAAACTCGTCAGCGGTGAGTTCTTCCCCTGTTCTTCCTCGTGCCCTCCCTGTCGTCGGATGAGGAGCAAGCTTCCAGATGTGACAATAGCCATCGGATCACGCACGCATCAGCCGTCAGATCTCGCTTGGAGATCTAATCTACGCCGTGGATCCGCGAACCAGTACCAGTCGCTGGATGGTCGCCACGTGTTTAAGTGAACCAGATCGAGCCGTCCACCCGCGTGCCTTTGGGGGTAAATTTCACATATAACCCCCACTCTTTTTGTATTTAATTTTTAATTCTGTAAATAAATTTTCACGTTATAAAATAAATGTAAAATTTGTAGTAGGACCCCTGTACTTTATCGAATTACATTTTGGTCCTTCCGTGCCTCACGTGCAGTCCCACGTGAGGCGCGTAAATTTTGCACTGTAGCCCTAGCTCTTTTTGTATATTGGGAAAAAGTTCAAAAACATTAAATAAATGTTTATTTCAGTTGGCTAAATGGCACTGTGTCCCTTGACATTTATTTTTATTGCATTTATGCCCCTGCTAGGATGATTTATTTTTACTTGCTTCATGTATTTATTAAAAATGCCTAGCTAGATCCTAAAAATTCACAAAAATTATGGTAAATGCCTTGTACCGTGTAGATGTGTGCTGCATTTTTGTTTGGCATTTTTGAGCAGTTTATCCATTTATTAAAAATGAAAAAGGAGCCATTTTTGCACTGTCTAAATTATAAAATACCAAAAAAATATAAATTGTTTTTGGAAAATTACAAAAAACTTATATATGATATATTTATATATTTAATGAGTCCAGAAAGTGAAAAACCCTAAAAACAAGAAAAAGAAAAATAAAAAATTAGAAAACTTCAAAATTAAACAAAAAATTATAAAAATGCAACAAAAATGTCAAAAATATATTTTCATATGCTATAATTATCTAGATATTATTATTTATGTATTAAAATTAATTTGGGTAATTTTTGGATTTATGTTATATTTTTAGAACCCAAATTAGTGTCGGCCTATTTAATTAGTCCTATATTAGGGAACTTTTTGACATTAAAAATATATAAAAATTAGTAAAATTCTAAAAAAATAATAACAAAAAAAATAGAAAAAAACAAACAAAAAAACCTAAAAAGATTATATTTAGTATATATTGAGCATATATATATATATGTATGTATCCATAGAGTATATCTTCTCTCTCTCTTCTTTTATATATCTCTATATATAAATATATCTATATTATATAATTAAAATATATAAAAAAATTTATAAAACATAAAAACAAAATAAAAATTATAAAACAAAACTAAAATAAAAAATATATAAAACCCCAAAAACCCACAAAAATAGGAATCATTCAAGGATGACCCTGATGTACATGAACACCCATAGGCTACCCTTTTTTTATTGCTCTCTGTGGTTCGACCTCTACATGCTTATACACTATGCATTTTGTGGTAGAGTTAATAAATGTTAATTCACAGTTTTGGGATTTAATTGGCTTATTCTTTAATGTGGGTTGATTTCTGGTCAACCAGCATTTTGTGAGCGGTCGCCTCAGCGACACTATCGTCCCCGCCTTGTGCGCGGGGCGTATTTTGACCCTCGTAAAATGCTCGTTATCAGATGGCGTCATTGCCGGGGAGCAATGAGCGTAGCCTATTACATTTTGTCATTTTTGTATGGAAATTCATTTATTCATCATTAATTTTGTGAACAGCTATCTTCTTTGCAATTGATCACCATACATGATTCTTTGCTTAATGGCATGATTCATTTATTTATTGTGATTAATTATTTCATGCTTTATTTCATTGATTGAGCTTATACTAATTCTATCTCTTTGTGACTTTGTTGCGAGGGCCTGCCACGTGAGGATGGTTTCTTAGGAAGCCAAGGCAGCCGAGCTTGGAGGAGGTTGGTCTTCACTACATGACCAGCTGGAGAGAGCACTAAGGATGCAAAGGGATGTGAATTCATTAGGCCTCAAGCAATTATGATCATTTTTGTAATTTATTGTGAGAGAGAGAAATTTTGGCATGTAATATAACTTGGACTCTACTCTTCACAACGAGGTCCAGTGCCCGGGTGTCTGTTCACCTGGGGGCCTCGTCGCGGCTTTCTCGTGTTTTTCCCGCTTTATTTTCTTTATTTCCCGCTGTTTTGAGTTTTCCGCCTTTATTTTATTTTGTTTTGTGTGCATGGAGCCCCTAGACATAGGCTTGCTTGATCGAGTAGACTAGGTCCAAACACCTTAATAATCTTGCATGTACCTATAGTACGACTTGGTCTTAGATCAAACTCTAAACAGTCGCGTCATCGCCTTTGAGCCTACACGCTGCGAGCCTACCCTGCCAAGCGCTGCTCCTGAACTCGATGTGTCGAGAGGAGGAGGGGTGAGCCTAGACCGGACTCTTGGATTGAAGGTCGATGACCGACTTGTGGTTCTTTACGCTAATAGCAGCTAATGTTTATAACGATTTCGTCGCTTGTATACCGCCATATAGATAGGTTTAAAAATTCTATTTTGCATACCGCATGGAGAGAGTTGGGATGCACTGTAAGTCTTCTAACTCAGCATGCATCATTCGGTTCAATGGTGAGATTTCCATAATGGAACCACATGCACGGCTTTTCCGCTATCTCCCTCTGATTTTGAGCACCTAGGACTTAAATGAAAATCTACAAAAACGTTAGGTGCTGGTATGAAAACAGACTCAAAAAAAAGTGAAAACCCAAAAACTAAAACAAGGGGACTACTAAATAAACTTTGACCTTAATTAAAATCTGTAATGGACTATCATTGTACTGGGTTCATAAAGCCCTCATTATTTTCAGGTACCTTCGGAGGGGGACCAAAACCCTACTCCCATGAGCGAGGCACGTCCCATAAGGAATAGAGCCAAAATCCCAGTCTGCAACTGCCTTGTATATCGCCTGGATTTCCGAAGTAATGGTGCTTCTATCGTACGTGACCGAGTAGGGTCTTGTCAGCGATGGTGTTCCCGCCTTGTGTGGAACATTGACATGGTCTGAAGTACTGAGCATAGGCCACGCCTTCACGGGGGTGTATATCTCATCGGTTTGCATCTGAGTAGGTTCTTGTACGCTCACGGGTGATTTTGTTGCGAGCGAGAACCGAAGTATTGGTTTCGCCTATCGGCTTCTTCTCTTTATTTCTTTGGATGAGTAGGAATCCAGGAAGGGTTTCAAGGACCTCAAAAAGTACATACTACAGGTTACAAAGGAGGAGGACAAGTACGTGATTCTTTTCTGGCGGTACTCTCTCTCCTATAGGGTTAGCATGCTAAGGACTTGTTAAAAGATTTGCCTGAAAGAACAATTCTAAAATCGAAAAGATAATAAATAGCCGAGCCTTCACGGCTTCACATGGCGTGAGTTGGTGAACCCAATTTTGTATTATGTTTGTATGGATCTAGATTAAGGTTCAAAGATCGAGTCCCGTGCCTTTGCGCAAATTTTGTTGTGTCATTCTCCTTTGACCCCCCCGCTCAGCCGAGCCTTTCTACTGTTTTGCACTCCTTTTCATTCCTCGTTGATCATCGTATCCTTCTTCCAATATCCAAATCCTCCTTTCTGCTTCGCGAAGTTGATCCATGGATGGTTTCCGTCGGGACCCTGCCGACACCCACATCAATTCTATAGACTCAACTCCGCCAATAAATTCGAGGCGACTCCCGAGAACCCGATACGGACTTTGCGGATCGATCTCCCGACTCCTCGTCTTCTATCCTTCTTGTGACCACCCAATAAGCCGGGATCACTTTTGTCCCACTTTCGCTGTTGTGAATGGAAGTCGATTACAGTCCACATCTTTTTCTGTTCACAACATCCTGGGGTTGACCTAAATTCCAGCTTCATCATGACAGCTGAACAATATTGCAAGTGGTCTGATCAGGACTCTCTCATTCTGCAGATAGAAGACAAATCAAGCCCTAGAGTCTACTCCAGAATTCATTTCGTCAAATTCAGACCCTGATATGGCTCCTCAAGGAAAGGTCAAGGGTCAGCAGCCACCCCAACCAGAAGGACAGTTGCCAGATCAGAATCAGGTTAATGCACAACAGTTGGCATCTATCCAGGCTATCCAACAGCAGCTGACAGAGCAAGCCCTAGCGCAGACAGCTTTTCAGGATATGTTGAACGATGTGATGAACAGAGCCGAGGGAGGAGGAGGCAGAAGAGGAGGTGGAGGCGGAGGTGGAGGTGGTGGCCCACCTGATGATGAAGAACCAGAACTACCGCCACCCAAGCCTACACTAAAAGAGACGTACAATCCTGGAGACAGCCAGATGACCGAGTGGATCCTCATTCCACCGGTGCACGCTCACTTTGAGCTGAAACCCCAGTTCCTTGCTCTTCTTCCAGCGTTCCATGGAAACACCAGTGAAGAACCATACATCCACCTGCAGCAGTTCTCACGCATTTGCCGCACCACTCACTATCCCAATGTCCCTTTGGACATTGTCAAGATGATGGCGTTCCCCTTCAGCTTACAAGACAAGGCCCTTTACTGGGTCAACCATCTGGGAAAGGTTGTGACAACCTGGGAGGAACTGAAGTCAGCTTTCCTGCATAATTTTTATCCTCTCAGTCGGCTCAACCAAATGCGAGCCCGAATCAGCAACTTCTCCCAAGGAGCCCACGAGTCCATACATGAAGCATGGGAGAGATTCACCGATCTGCAGGAGAAATGTCCCCATCATGAGATCCCGAAGACCAGTTTGGTCCAACACTTTTTTGGGGGACTGAACATCGAGAGCCAAAGGCTCGTTGATGCAGCATGCGGGGGTTCGCACTTCAACAAGGATGAAGATGTGGTATGGCAGATATTCGAAGAAATGGCCGAAGGAGAGGCCGCCCTTTCTTCATCCAAAGCATATCAGAAGCAGCCCCAGATCCTCCAGAAACAAGTATATATGGCAGCGTCCCGTGAGGCGGAGAGAGATGAGAGCTCCAATCTCAGTATCATCGGGGGCCATCTCTCGAAGGTTGATATCATAGAGAAGCGATCACAGGACCTTGAGAAACTTGTTGTGATCGAAAAGAGGACTCAGAACCTTGACAAGCTTGATCAGATCACCAAACAGCTAGAACTGTTGGTGGACACCATCAACTCTGTTCAGTCGGCAGCACCATCAGAAGCTCCAGATGAGAGGAAGGACGAGCAACAACCGCAGCATCAGCCTCAGCCGAGCCAGCAGCCACCGGCAGTCCAGCACGTGTACTACGTGCAGGCGCCCGATCGGGGCCAGTCAGCAGAAGATGGTTGTGTACCAACCAGAGTAATTTTAAGGATCAGATACAGTCTTCCCACCACCACCCCTGATTCATGAAGTGAACGGGGTATGGAGCAACCAAGCACAGCTGACCCGTCCTATGGGACAACCTCAGGGTCAGCTACCAGCCAACCGGCAATACCACCAACCTCAGGGTGGTCGTTTTGGGCAATCCTCACAGCCGCCGCAACAGTATCATCAGCCTCCCTTGTATGCAAATCAATGGAGGCAGAATCAGCCATATCAGCAGCCGCAATACTGCCACCCACAGCCTTTCCATCAGTATGCGGCTGCTCCACCTCAGCAGTACCAGCAGTATCCTCCTCCCTCCTATCAGCAGCTTCAACTTCCTGCACCACCCCAGCACCACCAGCAACAACCTCAGCACCCACAAATGCAACAACAGCGTGGTCTGTACACTGAACCGACTGAGGTAACTCCTGTGAACCCGACATGGAGTGTCTGGCCCAACTCGTCAAAGGGCTGGCAGATATGACCAAGAGGCTCGACGACCTGACCGCCACAAAAACCACTATTCCAGCTCAGGTCGAGGCCAACCCCAATAACTTTAAGAAGAAAGAGCAGGTAGAATGTGATGTCATGTCTGTGTCTGTAGAGTCAGAAAATGATATTATTGCTTGTTCTAATACTGTCACTCTCAGAAGCGGTAGGGCTTTGCCTCTGCCTACCATCAAGATTGGGGTGAATAAAGAAACAGGTGGATCGTTATCTTCTGCTCAGCCGTGCCAGCTACAGGGGCGGGTGAGGAGGAAGAAGAAGGAGAAGCCATTCCAGCTGTCGTGCAGTACTAGCATCCCCAGCCAAAAATACAAAAAAATCAGAAAAATCAAAAACAACAAAAAGAAGCTTGTAGCCGAAGCGAAGCTGCACCAGCCTTGGAGGAGCCGCCAACAGTAGTCGATCCCTCGCCAGCCGACGGAGCAGACACTATACTTTTTGCTCGCCCATCAGCACCAGCATGTCAAGATACAGTTTGTACTCCTTTTTGTAGTCCGGATGTACAACATTCTGTGGGCGATAATGTTGATGTAAACAAGAACTCTGTTTTTCCTGCTAGAGATGTACATATTCCTTTTCCTCACGCAATAGAAAAATCCAAAAAAATGCAAAAAGAAAAAGTGCATTGTCTGATCCAGGAGTTGTGGAAATAATTGACAACTTAACTGTTGAGATTCCCTTACTGAAGGTCGTGGAGTACATGCCAGCTGTTAAGAAAGGTCTGAAAGAGGTATGTACCAGCAAGTATCTCCCATCAAGAAGAAACAGATACTAGCAAGTTGAGAAGCACGTCCTCACCTTGACCACGATAGCATCCATCAGTAACCTCCCGCAGAAAAAGCAGGACAATGGAGCACCTCTTATCAGTTGTGAAATTTTCGATCAGGTCTTTGAGCGCACTCTCCTTGACAGTGGATCTTCCATCAACCTTTTGTCGGCATCAATAACGCAGGAATTTGGGTTGGGCCCGCTCAAGCAGACACGAATGATCCTTCAGTTTGCTAACCGATCCATCAAGCGACCCAGAGGTTTGTTGGAAGACGTTGTAGTAAAGGTGCGGGAGATGCAATTCCCTGTTGATTTTGTAGTTCTTGATATGGACTCACCCGTACCCTTACTCCAGACCCCTATCATCCTTGGCCGGCCATTCTTACGCACATCAGGTGCCGTGGTTGATTACGGGTCCAGCAAGATCACTTTCAGCTCAAACAACACGCAGATCACTATAGACATGATCTGAGAGACAAACGCCACGACTGATGAGAGCCATGCAGTATCAGAAGCATATTGTGACTTTGTTGCAGAGATCAGAGACTCATCACTGTCATTGAATGATTCATGGACCCGAGAAATCCTCACTCTTGAGGAGGACTTGGAAAGCACAGTTGACCTATGCTCCGATGATTCTTGGGAGATTGATTCTCTGATGTTGGAATAATTAGGTGACTTCAAGAATTCACTCCAGACCGAACACAATGAGCCTCGTGCAGAATCGTTCGGCACCTCACCAGGATCTCAACAGATGCTGAGGATGGTAGCCCCATCAAAGAAATACATCCTACCACCAGTATAGTGTCTGAAGTGACCAACAAGTTGGATAGGTCAAAACCAGAACTCAAGCCACTTCCTGCATGCTTGAAGTATGCTTTCCTTACGAGTGAAGAACACATGTATCCGGTCATCATCAGAAGCATGCTGAATCTGGATCAGGAATCTCGTCTTCTCGAGGTTCTAGAAAAGAACCGCAAGGAACTTGGTTGGTGCGTATTAGATCGCCGTGGGATAAATCTAGCTTTGTGTTCACACCATATTTATTTGGAAGAAGATGCCAAGCCGTCCTGCGAATTCCAAAGAAGGCTAAACCCAAACCTTCGGGACATCGTCGTGAAAGAGATAACAAAATGGTGTGATGCAGGCTTCATCTATCTTATCTCCGATTCAAAATGGGTAAGCCCACTGCATGTAGTTCCAAAGAAATATGGGTTTACCGTGGTTACCAATGACAAAGGAGAGGAAATATCCACTCGGGTACGAACATCATGGCGGGTGTGTGTTGACTACCGCCGTCTTAATGCAGCAACTAAGAAGGACCACTTCCCCTTGCCATTCATTGATCAAGTTCTGGAAAGATTAGCAGGCAAGGAGTTCTTCTGCTTTTTGGATGGGTATTCCGGGTACAACCAGGTGGAAATCGCTCCCGAAGATCAAGAGAAGACTACCTTCACTTGTCCATTCGGCACCTACGCCTTCAAGAGAATGCCCTTTAGATTATGCAATGCACCTGCAACCTTCCAAAGATGCATGCTAGTTGTTTTTGCCGAGATGGTAGGCAGTTTTCTCGAGGTGTTCATGGACGACTTCTCTGTCTATGGTGATAGCTTTGATTCTTGTCTTGAGCACCTGGACAGAGTGCTTCAGAAATGCAGTGAAGTCAATTTAGTACTTTCATGGGAAAAGAGCCACTTCATGGTCACTGAAGGCATTGTGCTGGGTCACTTCGTTTCCAAACGTGGCATGGAAGTCGACCCAGCGAAGGTGGATATCATTGCCAATCTAGAGCCACCTCAGTCAGTGAAAAATGTAAGGTCATTTCTGGGGCATGTGGGATTTTACAAACGATTCATCAAAGGATTTTAGTCGTATTGCCCGACCTTTGACAGAACTGTTATGCAAGGAAACTGAGTTCAATGTAGATCAGCAGGTTCTCCTTGCTTTCAATCCGCTGAAGGAGCTTATCACTCAGGCTCCAGTCCTACAGCCGTCGGACTGGTCTCTTCCCTTTGAGATCATGACCGATGCGTCAGACTTTGCAGTCGGGGTTGTTCTTGGACAGAGGAAAAAGAGAGCGCCATATACCATTCACTACGCCAGCAGAACATTAGATGAGGCGCAAAGAAATTACACTGTGGCAGAGAAAGAGTTGCTGGCTGTGGTTTTCGCCCTTGAGAAGTTCATATCCTATTTGCTTGGATCGAAAGTCACTGTTTTTACAGACCACTCTGTTATCCGGTACCTGTAGCAGAAGAAGGATGCCAAGCCGAGACTGATTCGATGGATCCTTCTCCTCTAGGAATTTGATTTGGAAATCAAGGACAAGCCTGGAGTTCAGAATGTGGTAGCAAACCATCTCTCCAGAATTGAACAGCATGAGCCTCCTCTGAACAGTGCACCCATTACAGAAACCTTTCCTGACGAATCAATCTTAGCAGTGGATTCTCTTCCTTGGTATGCTGATATAGTCAATTACCTCGCCTCGGGGGTAATACCATCGGATTGGACGAAGAATCAAAAGAATAAATTTATGTCGACCATCCGGTTCTATCAATGGGAGGATCCTCTTTTATTCAGGGAAGGAGCAGATTGCATTTGGCGTAGGTGCATTCCTCAGGAGGAGCATTATAATGTCCTCGAGCATTGTCACTCGCTCGAATCCGGTGGACATCACTCTGGAGACCGTATGGCAGCCAAAGTACTTCAGTGTGGCTTCTGGTGGCCCACATTATTTAAGGATGCAGCAGAATTTGTCAAACGATGCACTAACTGTTAGAGATTGAAGGGTACACTCACTGCCAAAGATTCGATGCCCCTGAAAATCATTCAGATAGCAGATGTTTTCGATGCATGGGGCATTGACTTCATGGGACCTTTCCCTAACAGTCAAGGTTTTGAGCACATCCTTCTTGCCTTCGATTACGTGAGTCGTTGGGTTGAAGCTATTCCCGCTCGAGCCGCTGACAGCCAAACAGTGTGTCAGTTCTTGAAGAAGAACATCATTTCGCGATTCGGGATACCGAAAATTCTCATATCAGACGGGGGTAGCCATTTTGTTAACAAAGAGGTCAAGAAATTAACAAAGGAGTATGGCATCGATCATCGCGTCACGTCTCCTTATCATCCTTAGACCAATGGCATGGCAGAATTATCAAACAGAGAAATCAAGACTATCCTGCGAAAACTTGTCAGGCCAGACAGAAAAGACTGGTCCCAACTCTTGGACTCGGTCTTATGGGCTTACCGAACCGCCTACAAGTCTCCCTTGGGAATGTCACCCTATCGTCTTGTATATGGGAAGCCGTGCCATCTGCCCGTCGAATTAATTCACAAGTCTTTATGGGCAATTGACATGTGCAATTTGGACTCACGAAAAAGTGGTCAGAAAAGAAAGGATGATCTGAACAAACTCTTGGAGTTCCGAGACTATGCATACGATAACACATCAATGTACAAGGAAAAGGTGAAACACTGGCATGACCGGCGCATCAGACGAAAAACCTTTGAAGTTGGACAGAAGGTGTGGCTATTTGATGCAAAGTTGCGGATATTCCCGGGCAAATTAAAGAGTAAGTGGACAGGGCCATTCCAAGTGCGTGAAGTGCGTGACAATGGAAGTATCGCCATATCAGAATTGACTCCTGACGTACAGCCATTCGTTGTCAACGGTCAACTCCTAAAGTCTTACCTCGAACCAGATACATTCTTGGCCGTTGTCGACTCCATTCAGCTCGCGAACCATGATGACATATCCACAACAGTGACTGCATCAGAAGATTCAGATGCTGCATCACAAAAATTGTTTATCTGATTTTCTTCTTTTCTTCTTTTCTTCTTTTTCTCTTCTATCTTCGTTTTTGTATCAAGAAGTGTTGCCCCTTGTTGTCAGTCTTCTATACTTAGGACGCACTTTGTCCTAAGTATAGGGGGTATGGACCTCGAGTGTTCTATTCTTTGTGATCCTCTCCGTTGTCTCCTCTTCTTGTCTATACTTAGGGATATTTTACCCTAAATATAGGGGGAGACAATCTGAGTACGATCTGTTTATTCCTACCCTTGACCCTCCCTGCTTTGTGTACAGTCTGCTATACTTAGGATTACTTGATCCTAAGTATGGGAGGGACGGTCAACTTCTCGTTTGTTCATTCTTTCCAATATTTATTTATTTATTCATTCATTCCCAGACTTGTCTATACTCAGTACGAGTTATGTATTCTCTTTTCTCTTCGATCTATGAGGACATAGCTCAAGCTAAGTATAGGGGGGTCGTATATATGATGTATATACTATAAGCCATAACTCATACTGTAAATAAAATATCACCTCAAAAAAAAGGTATTTCTATTATAATAATAAAAGATAATTGTGAGCCCCTCAGACTATTTCTATCTACACTGATTAATAAGTGAGGAAAAAAGGCTTTGTGCAAAATGTGCTCTTTGAAAATTGCTTGAAAAATAGTGTGTACAAGTATTCAAACTTTGTAAATAGTTTTGCTTGTAAAATTCATTTTCTTTGAGTGAAATAAAAATGTGTGAAAATAGCTTGCAAATGATTGGAAAATCTGATTGTCAAATTGTCTTGAAAAATCTACCTATACTGTTTTGAAAAACCTTTGCAAAAATCATTTCCAAATGAGTGTACATGTGTGCAAAATTATTTTGGATTATAGTCTTCAAAATCTTTTGAAAATGATTCTCGAATAAGTCTGAGGAGTCTGCACAAAAATCTCTCATACAATATATATAATAAAATAATAATAATAAGCAAATAAAACTTACAAGAGCCTAAACCATGTTGTATATAAAATTTAGTTCTTTTGTATATACTGATTAATAAATCAGGCTAAATACCTTTACAGTATGATTTGAAAAATAATGTGAACTGTTTGGAAAACTTGCTGTTAAATATTTTCAACTTGTGTAAAATTGCTTTGTTTGAAAATTTTCTTCTTTGTGTGAAACAAAGGATTTGAAAACCTATGTGCAAATGTTTTGAAAAATGTTTGTAAAAACTATTGTGGAATATATATATAGTGTGATAAATCTTTGCAAAATAGTTTTCAAATGTTTGTAAATGCTTGCAAAAATTATCGTGCACTATAGTTTTCAAAAGTATTTCCAAATAAACCTAAGGAATAAAAGCATCATTATAAATACATGTAAATTATAAATAAAATGCATTAAAATTCTTTATTTGTATAACTTGAATAAATTACTTTAATTAAAACCTGTAAAATATTTAAAGGACCTTAAAGTTTGTAAAATAACGCGGCACGCCCGTGTAAATAATTGTATGTACTTTTTGTATGTGTCAAGTTTTTTTTGAAAAAAAATCTTTGTGTGAAAAGATTCTTTGATTTTTAAATCCTTTGTAAAAAACTGCATCATTCATTATGCACAGCATGAGCATACCATTCATATTCTTTTTGAGTGAGCTTGATGATTGAACCGGTCTAATAAAGTCTCAAATTGGAGCTTGGTTGGACCTTACCGCACCTAACTGCACTGGAACCTTATGGGAACTAGGTTTAAGGTACTTCAGGTCTATGCAGACTTAATTCTTTGAGAAATCAGGGTTGGGTTCAAGTCACCTCAACTGAGTAACTAGAACTTTTCGAGACACACACATGACTCTTGTCGGTCGTGACCTAACTTGGACACTTTGCACCTTTCACTTGGCTCAACTCAGTCGGAGTGGTGAAGGGGTTGGATTTGCCAGTCTGAGACGCACACGGGTGGAAACATTCATCCTCGTCTAGGGAGAGAAGTGCACCCCAACCTGGTCCAGTAGCCATGAGGTCTAACGACAGGAGAGTGTGGGTTGCGATAATGCTTCAAAAGAGGGATAGTCTACTGGCTCAAGAGGAAAAACTCCTTATGTAAATGCTGCTGTGAATAGTATTTCAAAAAAAATGGTCAGGCCTGTACAAAAATAGAATGCCTGCAAAGTATGTACATATGTTGTAAAGCCAATAAGCAAGCTTGAGTTCCAAAGTCAAATATGTGAGCCTGCAGCTGGATGACTCGACTACACTGGTCTTGCATCCTATGATAGGTAGCTACACTGGCTACCGTCCATTCTTCTCTTCACCCCCTCCTCTTGAGCTGGTTGCCACTTGAACTTAGAAGGGAATACCCCGCTCCTCGAGGATGGAGTTGTTGGATTGGGGAATCATTGGGTTGTCAAT
Source organism: Ottelia alismoides (assembly GCA_037367405.1). NCBI lineage: Eukaryota > Viridiplantae > Streptophyta > Magnoliopsida > Alismatales > Hydrocharitaceae > Ottelia > Ottelia alismoides. The sequence continues at coordinate 339,022 of JAZKJV010001913.1, read as the reverse complement.
CTGGAGAAGTCAGTTCCTTTGTCATTTCAATTGGGGAGAGCCACTATCAATTACACTGTACAAGTCAGCTTCATAGCCATAAGGGTTTGCGTATGATGTAGGCTAGTTCTGACCATGCTATTGAGGTGGGTTGAACCGAGTTTTGTGACTCTCGAAGGCTGTTGTGTTTTAAAGCTGGTTCCCGACTAGGTTCTACACACATCCACACCGAGGTCTAGCAGAAGCTCCAAATTCTGATTTTGTAAGGACATATATGGCACTGAAAGCAGCCCTATTCACTTTATCCTTCTTCAATTATCTTTTTCTTTTCTTCTGATTCTTTATTCTTTTTGTACTTATTGCATAAGTATTTGCTAGAGACTAGCAAGGGCAAGTATAGGGGGTGATGAATCTCCATTTCATCACCTTTATTCTATCATTTTGGCCTTAAAAATCCCAGCAAATGCATGTAAATGGCATCAATCTATCCATAATAGCATTCATTATTTATTGTACTTATTGTACACACAATAAGGTTTTTAATGCCAAAAGTATAGAATAAAGAGAAGAAAAGAAAAAGGAATAAAATATTGCAAATATTTTATGACCCAAACCCCGATACCAAGGTCAGAATGGAATTGGTCGACAAGGAATAAAGTAGGGGGAGATAAGGGCCAATGATACAATAAATTCTTCATTCATTTCTGCATTTTTGACGCCCATTTTGTATATATTTATTTATTCATCAAATAAAGAAACTTTGTACAGGAAAGTTGTAGATAATAATGTAATTAAAAATACAAAATTGAGTTTGTATAAAAATGATACACAGTGTACATTCTACACATAGAATAAAAAGCCAGAATCTCAACTTCACAGACCCATATCTTGTAAATAAAAACTCAAAATCCACCAAAATCACTTTAATTGTATATAACTTTTCAAGAGCTATTTAATAAAATTGGTTTCATAATTTTTGGAGTTCATATGTGAAAGTTAGGTTTTTGGCCTTCATTGTACAGTCTGCCCGATTAAAATATTCATTTTATTCATTATTCTTTATTTTTACAAACTTATATTTTTATAACTTTGTAAATAATATATATAATATATGTATATATTGAAATTAAAATAAAACCAAAAGAATTCATAAAATAAAATAAGTCTATGGGATACATAGACCAAGAATACCTATATTACCTATGTACAAAAATAAAAATGAAATTCATTCTTTAATAATTCTTTCATATTTTTATAATATTGTAAACATTACATATAATTTATTAAAAATACAAATCCAAAAAAAATCCAATAAATTCATTAAATAAATAATATATATATAATATAGGTAAAATACCTATAAGTATACCTACATACAATATACACCTATTTATTTAAATATGTAAATAAACTCACAAAAATTAAATAAAATATATTTATACTCACAAAAATAAGTTATAAATATATAAAATAAGAAAATGATAAAATAAATTGTGCAAAATAAAAAGAAAATATACAAAATACATATAAATACACTTATAAATACACTATTAAAATAAACTCATAATAAAATACATCAAAAAATTAAATAAAAATCATAAATAAATACTACATTAATTAATACACATTTTTTTAATTTATAAGAAAAGTGTAATAAAATCATTTATTGGGTCTAATAAATAGGTCAAAATTTGTGCTGAGGAGGACCATATAGAAGCCAGGGAGTGTTGACCCCGAGTCAAGTTCCCCCTGAGCCTCTGACTCCCGTCAGAACAGTCTTTTCCCGTGTATTCTTGCATTTTTCCCGCTCGATCCTTCACTCGATCGCTTTCGATCCCTTCACGGGAATTTCTCCCAGAACCACGATGATTCACGCCGACACCTGAGATTGCGTGTACATAGACCAGATTCGTCGATAAGCGCCAGGCAATAAGGGTGCCTAGAATGTTTATAAATAAGTACCTCCTCCTCCTTGGCCGAATTTGGCCAACTTTACTTCCCCCAAACGCTTTGAATCTGGTCCTGGACGAGCCCTTGTGACAGGAGGCGCTCCCTAGCACCGTGAATCGGCCGGAGGAGGAGGAGAATTTTGTCGCGGCGGAGCTCCGGCGTCCTTCCTACTCCATGGAGGCCCCCAGGTATAAGAGTTGCTCCTTTACGTTATTTAGGTATCTTTTCATTTCAGTCTTTCATTCCAGCACTTTATTTCGCATTTAGATCCGTAGAATAGCCTAGTCCAGCCAAATCGAAGTTCGCCGGAGCTCCGCTTCGGCGACTTCTCCACAGTGTCGTCGACTGTTTCCGACCACCCTTTCACCTCCATATCACTCCTGTACGCATTCTCCATCTTCTGGCCATCTTTGTTCAACCAGAATATCATCGGCTCTGCGAATCGAAGCTCCTCCACCGCCTTCCGCCGGAGCTTCTCCGCCCATTGTCATCCCCTTGCTTCCAGCTTCAAACCCCGGGTCGAGGAGAAAGCCCTCGAGCCCCTCTACCTTCCTATGCAGGTCAGGCACGCTAAAACGTGCCGGGGGACAAATCACAAGCGGACGGAGGTACCTGGAGCCGCGTTTCTTCGTCGAGCTCACGGTGGCGCTTCAGCGTACCTCGGCTCGCTCCGACACCTCCAGACAATAGAGGAACCTGCCAGGAAGGGTTTGAGACCCTCAGGAGCAACAAGGACCGTCGGGGAGAAAGATCTCGCTGGGAGAAACTCACCAGCAGCGAGTTCTTCCCCTGTTCTTCCTCGTGCCCTCCCTGCCGTCGGATGAGGTGCAAGCTTCCAGATGTGACAATAGCCGTCGGATCACGCACGCATCAGCCGTCAGATCTCGCTTGGAGATCTAATCTATGCCGTGGATCCGCGAATCGGTACCAGCCGCTGGATGGTCACCACGTGTTTAAGTGAACCAAATCGAGTCGTCCACCCGCGTGCCTCTGGGGGGTAAATTTCACATATAACCCCCGCTCTTTTTGTATTTAATTTTTAATTCTGTAAATAAATTTTCATGTTATAAAATAAATGTAAAATTTGCAGTAGGACCCCTATACTTTATAGAATTACATTTTGGTCCTTCCGCGCCTCACGTGCAGTCCCATGTGAGGCACGTGAATTTTGCACTGTAGCCCTGGCTCTTTTTGTATATTGGGAAAAAGATCAAAAACATTAAATAAATGTTTATTTCAATTGGCTAAATTGCACCGCATCCCCTGACATTTATTTTTATTGCATTTATGCCCCTGCCAGGCTGATTTATTTTTACTTGCTTCATGTATTTATTAAAAATGCCTAGCTAGCTCCTAAAAATTCACAAAAATTATGGTAAATGCCTTGTACCGTGTAGATGCACGCTGCATTTTTTGTTTGGCATTTTTTGAGCATTTTATCCATTTATTAAAAATTAAAAAGGAGCCATTTTTGTAGTGTCTAAATTATAAAATACCAAAAAAATATAAAATGTTTTTGGAAAATTACAAAAAAAATTATATATGATATATTTATATATTTAATGAGTCCCAAAAAGTGAAAAACCCTAAAAAAGAAAAAGAAAAATAAAAAAATTAGAAAACTTCAAAATTAAACAAAAATTATAAAAATGCAACAAAAATGTCAAAAATATATTTTCCTATGCTATAATTATCTAGATATTATTATTTATGTATTAAAATTAATTTGGGTAATTTTTGGATTTATTTTATATTTTTAGAACCCAAATTAGTGTCGGCCTATTTAATTAGTCCTGTATTAGGGACCTTTTTGACATTAAAAATATAAAATATAGTAAAATTCTAAAAATAATAATAACAAAAAAATTAGAAAAACAAACAAACAAAAAATCCTAAAAAGATTATATTTAGTATATATTGAGCATATAAATATATGTGTATGTATCCATAGAGTATATCTTCTCTCTCTTCTTTTATATATCTCTATATATAAATATATCTATATTATATAATTAAAATATATAAAAATAATTATAAAACATAAAAACAAAATAAAAATTATAAAAACAAAAATAAAATAAAATAAATATAAAAAACAAAAAAACCCACAAAAATAGGAATCATTCAAGGATGACCCTAATGTACATGAACACCCATAGGCTACCCTTTTTTTATTGCTCTATGTGGTTCGACCTCTACATGCTTATACACTATGCATTTTGTGGTAGAGTTAATAAATGTTAATTCACAGTTTTGGAATTTAATTGGCTTATTCTTTAATGTGGGTTGATTTCTGGTCAACCAACGTTTTGTGAGCGGTCGCCTCAACGACACTATCGTCCCCGCCTTGTGCGCGGGGCGCATTTTGACCCTCGTAAAATGCTCGTTATCAGCTATGCAAATGCAGAAAATATTTTTGTGATGCAATTTTCAGGATTTTGAACTTTTTCTGGATTTTTGAAAAGATGATGATGACGCATATGCATTTTTTGTATTTTTCAAAAGATTTTTCAATTGTTTTTGGATTTTAGTTTTGCAAATGTTTTTGGGATTTTTGAAAGCAAAAAGATTTTTGGTTGAAAACTAGGTTAAAATATTTACACGGGAGTTCTTCTTATATATACAAGAAGTGGATTTTAAGAATTTACAGGGTAAGTGATCAATTTTATATATATATATAAAAAGAATTTTGGTGAGATGTATATATTCCTCAAACTTATTTGACACATGTTTTTTCAAACAATTTTGAAAACTATAGTCCAAAATACTTTTTACAAACAGTTTTACAAACATGTACATGCATTTGAAAATCATTTTGCAAAGGTTTTCAAACAGTATATAAAGATTTTTCAAAATATTTTTGCAACCATTTTTCATACCATTTGTAAATCATTTTTCAAAAAAATATTTTTACAAAGATTGAAAACATGTAACAAAATATTTTCACCTGATTTATTAAGTAGTACATATAAAAAGAATTTGAGGAATGATCACATCTTTTTATTAAGGTTTTTAATAAATTTTAAAGAATTATTAGCCATGTTATTAAGAAAAAACGAAAGTACGAGTTATGGCTAAAGTATATACGCAGTATATACGACCCCCCTATACTTAGCTTGAGCTATGTCCACATAGATCGGAGAGAAAAGAGAAGACATAACTTGTACTCAGTATAGGCAAGTCTAAAGAATAAATTAATGAATCAATGAAAAGTTGACCGTCCCCCCTATACTTAGGATCAAATAATCCTAAGTATAGCAGATTGTACACAACGCAGGGAGGGTCAAGGGTGGGAATGAACAGATTGTACTCAGATTGTCTCCCCCTATACTTAGGGTAAGATATTCCTAAGTATAGACAAGAAGAGGAGACAATGGAGAGGATCGAAATAAATGAAAACTCGGGGTGCACACCCCCCTATACTTAGGACAAAGTATGTCCTAAGTACAGAAACTGACAACAAGGGGCGGCACCTTTTTGATAGTTAAAGAAAATAGAAAAGGAAAAGAAGAAAAGAAGAAAAGAAGAAAAGATATTGACAGATGATCTATACAGCGAAAGATGAAAGTGATCACCATGTATGAGATGCAAGTGATATGAGTCAAAGAGCACATCTCATACCAGAAGAATGGGGGCAACGTCAACGGTCGGCGGATCATGATCAAGATATAACTTCAGGCGCTGACCGTTAACACAGAAGGTAGAGGAAGATGGCGGCTCAGATATATCAATGCTACCATTGTCATGTACCTTCCTGACCACATACGGACCTTTCCACTTGCTCTGTAATTTCCCTGGGAATAATTTCAGCCTGGAATCGAACAACCATACGCGCTGATCTGGCTCAAACTGTTTATGGCTGATAGGGGAATCATGCCATGTTTTCACTTTTTCCTTGTACTGTAGGCTGCTAGAAAAGGTTGTGTCTCTCATTTCCTCCAGGGCTGCCAACTCTGCTCTCCTTTGTTCTCATATACTCTCGGTATCCAATAATAACTCAGTGACTGCCCAAAGTGACTTGTGATCTATTTCCACTGGCAGATGGCAGGGCTTGCCATAGACGAGTCGAAAGGGAGATGTCCCTAATGGATTCTTGAAGGAAGTCCGATAGGCCCACAAGACCGAGTCCAAAAGTTGTGACCAATCCTTTCGGTCTGGGCGGACAACCTTATGTAGGATAGTTTCTATCTCCCGGTTCGATACTTCAGCAAGACCATTAGTCTGAGGGTGATACGGTGTGGCAACCCGATGGTCAATGCCGAACTCGTATGCAAGCGCCCTAAACTTGTCATTGATGAAATGAGACCCCCCGTCTGAAATCAAGACTCTAGGTACCCCGAACCGTGAAATGATATTTTTCCTAAAAAAATTTACACACAGTCTTAGCATCTGCGGCTCGGGTGGGGATGGCCTCAACCCATCGGCTGACATAATCTACAGCGAGCAAAATATGCTCGAATCCCTGACTCTTAGGAAATGGGCCCTTAAAATCAATTCCCCATGCATCAAAAACCTCACAAAAGTGAATGGGCTGCATGGGCATCATGTCTCTCTGTCCGCAGGTTCCCATCTTATGACAGTCAGTACATCTCTTCACGAACTCGTCTGAATCCCTGAAGAGAGTAGCCACCAAAGGCCGGATTGAAGCACCTTATGTGCTGTCTGTTTCCCAGAATGATATCCTCCTGCCTCAAGCTTGTGGCAGTATGTGAGGACGTTGTGCTGCTCTTCTTGAGGAATGCACCTCCTCCAGATACTATCCCCTCCTTCATGATAAAGGATGGGATCCTCCCAATGGTAAGACTTGGCCTTCGCCAGGAAGGTCTCAAGTTTCTACCTGGGCCAACCTTGTGGAACCGTCTTGGCAACAAGATAGTTTACAAAGTCGGCGTACCATGGGAGCGAGGCGATAGCCAAGATCGCCTCATCTGGAAATGTCTCTGTGATAGGTGCGTTGGGCTCAGATTCCTCAAGGTTCTCTAATCGCGAGAGATGATCCGCCACCATATTTTTAACTCTAGGCTTATCCTTAATCTCAATATCAAACTCCTGGAGCAGAAGGATCCATCTGGCAAGGCGTGCTTTAGCATCCTTCTTAGCCATTAAGTACCGGATGGCGGTGTGATCTGTAAAAATAGTCACTCTAGATCCGAGAATATATGATCTGTACTTATCCAAAGCAAAGACTACGACCAGCATCTCTTTTTCTGTCACAGTATAATTCCGCTGAGCGGCATCCAAAGTCTGGTTGGCGTAGTGAATGGCAAACGACAATCCATCCCTCCTCTGTCCAAGTACAGCCCCAACGGCAAAATCAGAAGCGTCCGTCATGATCTCAAAGGGAGAGACCAATCGGGTGGTTGAAGGACAGGAGCCGTGACAACCATATTCTTGAGAGTCTCAAAAGACGCAAGACACTTATCATATACAATGAACTCGGTGTCTTTCATCAGCAGATCAGTAAGCGGTCGGGCAATACGACTGAAGTCCTGAATGAACCGTCGGTAGAAACCGACATGCCCCAGAAAAGACCGCAATTGACACAAATTGGACGGTGGATTGAGTTTTCTAATGATATCCACCTTGACCGGATCGACCTCCATGCCCCTGTTGGAGATGATATGACCAAGGACCGTCCCTTGAGTCACCATGAAGTGACTCTTCTCCCAAGACAAGACAAGATTGACCTCTATGCAGCGCTGAAGCACATGGTCTAGGCAGTCAAGACAAGCATCAAACCCATCGCCATAGACCGAGAAGTCATCCATGAAGACCTCAAAACAGTCACCCACCATGTCTGAGAAAATGGACAACATGCACCTTTAGAATGTCGCCGGAGCGTTACATAGACCAAAGGGCATCCGTCTGAAAGCATAAGTCCCAAACGGACAGGTGAATGTCGTTTTCTCCTGGTCTTCGGGCGCAATGGCCACTTGATTATATCCGGAGTACCCGTCAAGAAAACAGTAATGACTCTTCCCAGCTAGCCTCTCGATAATCTGATCAATGAATGGCAGTGGGAAATGATCCTTCTTGGTGGCCTGATTCAATTGTCCGTAGTCTACATAGACCCTCCAAGAAGTGGGTACTCGGGTAGCGATCTCCTCTCCAGACTCACTCGCAACTATAGTGATACCCGTCTTCTTGGGTACCACATGTAATGGACTAACCCACTTGGAGTCGGAGATGGGGTAGATAAAATCAGCGCTCCACCACCTTGATATTTCCTTCATGACCACATCTCGAAGATTTGGGTTCAACCGTCGCTGGAACTCACGCGACGGCCTAGCGTCCTCCTCAAGATATATGTGGTGGGAGCACAGAGCCGGACTAATCCCCTGGAGATCAGTTATACTCCATCTTATTGCCTTGCGGCTTCTTTCAAGAACCTCCATCAGACAAGATTCTTGCTCTCCATTCAAACCTGGTGAGATAATGACTGGGTGCATATCTGGCTCACCCGCAAGGAATCTATACTTCAGTGAGTGCGGCAGAGGTTTCAGTTCTGGACAACTGGGAGGTGGCAGATCTGGCTTATGATAAGTCTGTGTGAAGGCGACCAGGTCTGCATGTGAGAACTCTCGCTCTACATGAGAATCTGACGAAGGGAAGCATGCTGAATCATCAATAGACTGTACTGGCTCACACTCCATCCTAGTTGTCAGCTCAGAAGGAATCAGACACGGTAAATAATCATCAAAATCATCCCAATCAATGTCTGAATCTGAGGGATCTGAAGTAGAAGACCAAGACTGAAAATCATCACCATTCGTCCCACAACTGTCAGCCTCAAATGTGTCCTCGTCCAGGAGTATGCTCTCCAGGCTCTCAACTGCCATAAGCTTTAAGTATGGTGAGTCTGTAGGAAAGGCGAGGGTCTATGCTACGGGATCTGTCCAAATAGATTCATCATCTGTCATCACAAAATCACATTCCTAGTGGACGTCTAGCTCTTCCTTTGTCATTTGCTCAACATCATTGGACTGCTCTGAGCATGCTAATTCTCTTGCTCTGGTTTCCTCGATCGTCTCTATTTGTATGGTTTCGCCCTCTACGCGAAAGCATACCTTCCCACTGCCATGGTCGGATACCACCTTGGCAGTGGCCAAGAATGGGCGTCCAAGTATGATGGGGGCATCGGTTACCGACTCAGGGATCTCCATGTCCAATACAACAAAGTCCACGGGGAATTTCAGGCCCTGAATGGTAACGACCACGTCTCTCAACAACCTCTTCAGCCTCTTAGTCGACCTATCAGCAAACTGAAGGACCGTCCTGCTCCTAAGAAGAGGATCAAACTCGAATCGGTCGAGTAAGGTTGCCGGAAGAAGGTTAATCGAAGAGCCGCTGTCTAATAGAGTACGATCAAACTGCTGCTCCTGGATCTCACATCTGACATAGGGAGCTTCTGCATCTGGTCTCTTGGCTGGCAATTGTTCTGAATGGTGCAGTAAGTGTCATGGGTGAGCATATGGATTTGATCTCTGTACCTCCTCTTCCTGCGAACTGTAGTCGTCTCTTTCAAGTTCTTTTTGAAGAGGGGGATATGCTCAAATGCTTCCCGTAGAGTCAGCTAAATGTGAAACTTGTCAATCATCTGGTTGCTGAACTCTACCTGCTGGGTCTTTTTTGGATTTTCTTTTTTATTCCCCTTCGCCCGGCGGAGTGCTTCAGGGAAGGGGATAGTAGGGGCCTCCTCAGAGGGAGTAATAGGAAAAGGTTCATGTGCCTGTGAAGGAATGGAATCCATACAATGATCATCATGCAACACATATGGATCTGGAGTATACACAGAAGCCTTTCCTTTATTCATATTTTTGTTCTTTTTCTTGTTACCACAGTCCAAAGATACAAAAGGTGGCAATACAACAGAGGGAAGCTCAACAGAAGTGGAAGTGGTGGCCTCAGTACCACCAACGGCATCTGACTTCGCGGCATCAGCACCGCACTCTAGCTCTGCATCAAAAATGGTGGCTTCAGCACCACCGTCTGCATCGGGTATCACGACAGCCTCAGTACCATCGTCTGTATCTCCATCATTGGTGGCATCAGCACCACCGTCTTCAACATCATCATTAGCGGCATCAGCACCGCTACTCTGCTCATCTGGCGCTCTTGATTCTGTATGTGGTTGTCGCTCAGATGAGGCATCGCCGGCTGGCATCCTACCACTCCTGGTAGTCACAAAATCAGCATCATACAAAGAAGAAGATATGTCACTCATATAATCACTAGGAGAGGTATCCTCTGTAAACTGTACCTGCTCAGACTTCCTCTTCATATTGTTCGGATTTGGTTCAATCTGAGCTGGTATGGCGGCTTTGTCTTTGATTAAATCCCTCACCTCCTGCCGGAACTCATCCATGTCCCGCTGGTAGGATTCTCGATGTTCAGAGAGCAATCGGACGAGGTCATCTAATGTTGGGTTCTCGAAGGCAGGTGCTTGAGAACCGGATGAATTCCCTTGCTGGAAGTGAGGTTGTTGCTGGGAGGAGAAGTGCTCACGAGGCTGGGAGTATGACTGTTGAGGCTGCTGACGCTGCCTCCACTACTGTCCCAGATAGGCGGGACGAGGACCATGCTGGTACTATTGTTGGGCATACTGGGGCTGTTGCTGCTGGCTGTTCTGTTGTCCTTGAGCGGGAGACTGCTGTTGGGATGAGAAGCCACCATTTCCCCAACAGAATCCGGGGTGATCACGACGAATCTCGGGCTGCGGGTACCTGTCGTACCATATCCCATTGACTTCCATCAATGGCTCCTGCTCGAAGGATGGTGGAGGTAGAACTGCTAGTGGTTGATCCGACTGATAGACCACCATCTGAGTGTCCTGAGATGGTGGTGGCAGTGATGGGTAATACTGTAGCTGCCGGATCGGCTCTGCCTAAAGGTGGTTGACCTGGCGGTACGAGGTAGAGGGTTGGGATGAGCTGCTACTGCTGGGATCAGCTCGTGACCTGAGAGGCTGCTGAGTAGACGTCTGTGCCTCCTGAATGCATAGAATCTACGTATTCAGGTCACTCATGGTCTTGGTAGTCTGGTCCATCTGGGCCAGTCCTTGCATCTGCTCTTTCTCGAGGATCTCGAGTCAGTCCAACTTCTCACTAATGATGCCCATGTCGGCTGCGGCTGATTCGGCTTGGGTTGCGGCTGCCGACGGAGTATGAGGACCGGCATTGATGCGGGCGATCCTCTGAAATGATCCCACTCCTTGGTGGGGCTTCTGCTGCGTGTAGACTCGGGCTTGGGCCATGACTGTCGAGTTCTCTTCCATCCCTTCATAGATGGCCCAAACATCGTCTTCACCCTTGGAAAAATATGACCCACCGCAAGAGGCATTAACAAGCCCCTGCAGCTCCAGTGTCAGCCCACAAAAGAAACTTTGAACCAGATTGGGCTTGGATATATCATGGTGTGGACACCGGTCAATGAGCTCTCGGAAGCGATCCCAAGCTTCATGGAATTGTTCATTAGGGATCATTGTGAAGTTGCTGATCATAGCTCTTGCTGCATTCGTCCGACCGAGAGGGTAATACATCTTCAAGTAAGCGGTCCGGAGTTGTGCCCAAGTGTCGACGAAGCTCCCCAAATGTTTCAGCCAGTACGCAGCTCTACCAACCAAAGAGAAGGAGAAGGCTATCATCTTGATGGTGTCCTCAGTCATCAGCCTATCATGAATGGTACTGCAGATCATTTCAAATTCCTACAGATGGAGGTGTGGTTCTTCGGTCGGCAACCCATGGAATTTGGGCAGAAGCTGAATGGTGTGGGGGCGAAGCTCGAAGTCTCCATGGATGGGAGGGAGTCGAATCCACCGATGAGTGAGGGATGCTGCAGGATTGTGCAAGTCCCTCATGATTGTCTACGGCGGTCTCTCAGCGTTGGGATCACCTCCTCCTGCATCAGGTCCCATCTCCTCCTCCGCCACCGCCCCCAGGTCTGTTTTCTCGCATCTGCATGATTTTCCTCGTGAGGTCACCCATGAATGCTCCCTGGTCTCTGATCTGTCTCTCCATTATTTCCAGGGAGGCTAGTAATGAGTTGTTGATGGTGGCCTGGTCATATAGAAATGGAGGTGGTTGCTCATGCTCATCTGGGTGTTCTCCTCTGTCTGTCATGTCTAGATTCTCTGAAAAGGCAAAAGAACCCATCTCAGGTGCCGTCAAATGATCTGAGCTCGGCGATGCAGTAAATTCTGATATTCTTGGACTGATGGAAGAAGAAGGGTGGTCGAGGGGGAACAGGGTGGAAGTGAACTCGGGCTCGGAGAGTGGGTCTGGACTCCCCAAGGTGGTCCTAGATGAATAGGGAGGAGTGCTGGAGAGCGGTGTGACGAACCGCAAAATCGGCCCTTTAATAATGTGTTTTTAGCACACGGAATCATCATCGTAGTCGGGCCGATTTCGATCGTCAAAGAGATCACCTCATTTAAAGATATGCCAAAAATCGAAATGAGGTGATCGAAGATTTATTTTTACTTGGCAAGAAACCAAGGTCGAACTCAGGGACACGAGCCTCTCTCGTATTATTCGGATTTAAGTTTGTTTAACTAAGTGTAGAGTTGAAGCATATAGGTCAAATCATGAAATGACACAACAAGACATGACATGACAAGACAATGCATTAAAATAAATATGCATTTTTTTAATCCATTTTTTATCATGCAAGTAAATGCAAGGCGATGCAATGGGGATATGCCCTAGATAGAGAATAATGAGCAAAAGTGAATACGAGTCAATTTCGAGTTCCTTAAAAAAGGGCAGATGTGATGAATAATATTCAGAAAGGCATCATATTGGGCTCAAATAGACACATCGCTATAAAATAATACATAACAAAATCATTGTGTCCAAATCAGTAATCAAGCATGTCATTTAAAAGATCATCAAACCAGCTTTAAAACGAAACTGAAATCAACTCGATTGGACATACGTAGCTCAAGATATTCAACAAAGAAAGCAAGGGCATAACTGAAAGAAAACATGAAAGGATAACTACAAAAAGGTCCCTGGGAGGGACTAAAAAGAAATATAAATAAGGCGCAAGACCTTCCCTGTAATTTACCCAAACACGCGGGGACCTTTTTGCAAATATGGAGAAGTTCGAGGGATCCTCCGCAAATTGCCCAGAAGGCACGCGCCAGGCACGCGCCTTCGAGGCTCGGAATCAGCGGAGGTTCGGACTAGCTTCGGCGAAGGCTCGGATGGTACGAGGCTTGGCGCAGGCTCGTGGAGGCTCGGAGATAGCCAGGCCTATAGGTCCGGATGGCAGGCTCGGTGAAGACGTGGCTCTAACACGTGGCTGCATCGGGTCCGTTGGATCGAAAAGATCCAACGACGAAGGAAGACGTCGACGTGGCTTCTCATTGGCCGTTGGATGGTCGCTGGAAGAGGACCATCCAACGGCAGCTGCTGCTCGTCCTCCACCTACGGCTGGCGGCGGGAATCGAGCTCCGGCGAGGAAGCCCCGACTCCGCCGCTCTCTCTCGGCCACGGTAGACCTCCCCCGAGCCCAAGTAATGGTCATCGATGAAGCGGGGAACTCGGGGAAGGCCCAGGAGGCTCTAGCGTCGGTCATCAAAGCTCGGGCGTCGAGAGTGGAGTTGACGAAGAAGGCTCCGGCGTGCGCTCCGTCCATTGAAAGCTCGTGAGTACCTGCATGTTAGATGCATAGCCGAGGCGTTGTGATCGGCGGGCGTGCGTGTGTGAAGTGAGGTGGAAGCTCATCGGGGCGGAGAATATGGAGAGCTCGGAGCTCCTCCGCCGTGGGTGGCAGAGGAGGTGGGTGACAGTGGTCTGAGGGATGGCGGAGGGAGAAGGTGAGCGGAGGGTATCGCGATGAAGGGGGATCGGAGGCGGAGCTAATGGGGTGGTTATCGGAGCGAGGGGATGGCCGGATAGGCCTAGAAAATTAAAAGAAATTAACGAAAAATACAGAGGAAGAAGAAGGAGGACTTACCTCGCTGGAGATGGAACGGGAGCTTGGGCTGGGCTTCACGGTGGAAGCCCCGGTCTTCGCTGGACCTCCGCAGCTACTGGAGGCAGCTCGAGCGGGCTCGGAGCGCCGCGACGATGCCGTGATCGGCGAAGGGTCGACACCGGGGGCATTGGTCGTCTTCGCTCAATCCTCCGCCTCCCCCTGTCATTGGGAGACGGAGGAGGGCTGGGCCATGCCCCTACGTAAAGGTGGACCTTGTGATTTGTCGGAGGGGGCGAGATATTTGAAGGGTGAGGGCGGAGGTTCCGGTGATGGGGTCGTGGTTTGTGAGGGGAATATGGAGCGACTGGGAACGATTCAAGGGTAGTGGCGGTCGTGGTGAAGACGTTGGATGATCAGGGCAAGTCGTGGGGCGGTTGGCGAGATGAGAGGTGGCCGGAGGTGGTTAAAATAATGGGAAGGGGGCGAGGTGATCGTGCGGTGAATCGTGGGAGAAAGGGCGATCTGGAGGTTGAAGACGAAGCTCCACCGTTGGATGTGGAGATCCAACGGTGGCGAAGTGAGCGCGGAGCGACGGTGTAGATCTGATCAGGGACGGAGCGATCAGAGGGTATTGGTGGCGACACGTGGCAGGCTAAGGGAGCGGCGCGAATGAAGGGAGCAGATGCGAAGTAGGTTTTGATCAGATGGCTGGAAATAAAGGCGTACGTGGACGTCAGCTGGCCGTTGGATCTGAGGAAGATCCAACGGATGAGAAAGTGGGCGGATGAGACAAGAGAGGCGGGGCCACGTGGCGCCCCCAGAATGGGCCACGTGGCCCAATCAGGTTATTCAGAGGATTTTTCTTATTTTTGAGGGCTCTATTGGCCGAATTTGAGAAAACTCAAAACATGAAAGTTGTAGATCTTGACGAGATCTACAAGTTTCATGTTGACCAAAACTGGAAATGAAATCAAATAAAGGCCCGAAATATTTTTGAGGGTATTTTTGAGTCTAAAAATACCACTGATTTTTGTTTTGCCATTTTTTTGTGCTTTTTAATTTATTAAGGACTCTGTTAATTATTAGACAATAACAGGGATTTATTGACAAAACCTTAAGCAAGAGGGTTAATTATAATAAATAAAGATGATGAAACTGAGGTTCATCACCCCCCTATACTTAAACTATGCTCGTCCTCGAGCATCAACAAGAATGACTAAGTTGGATTAACCCCCTTGTGCATGTGAATACAGGATCCAATCTGATCAAGTCGACTCGGCTTCAGAGATCCAAAATTTTAGAGTTCAACCCAGCCTTAATCAAGAGGCTTCCAATTCCTCTACTTCTCTAGACTCTCTCTGATGTACATATAAACTAAAGGATATGAGTTTAGTGTTGACTGCAATTCTGAGAGTAGAGTCAATTCGTCAACCAAAATCTTGGTCCGAGAAAATCTCCTAAGGACCTAATCCTCAGCACTAGGGAATAAATCAAATCTTGCATTCAATCCACCGTCTCTTTAGTTTGTCAGACTTAGAAAATGTGGATGGCAGGCCAGAAAATGGAGGGCATGGGATTGTGTCAATTCTTCTCTCCCTCTCATTGGAACAAGGATTCACTCTAGTGCCTTTTACGCAACACATTTTTTGGTGTTGATCAGTGCGTCCGTCAAGAGAAGTTGGAGCCGTCTGCACTTGTTTTCCTGGGAGTACACCGGGGTGTGTCTCTTTTGAGTACCTATCGTACCTTCTACACCCAGACTTGTAGCATTTACGATGCAGAGCCCTTTTTTGGTGCAAGCCCGACTCCTGGTCCTAATAGCGGTGGTCCAAGTGGACACTTTGAAATGGTTGGGAGCGCTCGCCTTTGGTGGAAGCTCTTTGATATGTAACTTTGTGGAATGAGAGCTTTTCTTTGAAATTCATTGACTTGTATAATTGGTGGCTAGCTCCACTGCTTTTACCAAGAGTTGGCGCACACTGATCAACATTTTTATTTATTTATTTTTCACACCCAGGCACTTAGGTTAATGTCAAGAAATTGGTATAAGAATCAAGTTCTCATACTGGCTAATATTGCTGACACTCAGGTTTCCTGAAGCCTCCAAAGATTTTATCCCATCCTCGAGCATCATTAGATCAAATCCAAATTCGACTTCCTCATCCCAATCCCTCAGGTGAAAAATCAACTCATCTCATCAAAAACCGCAGTCGTGTATGTGATGTGCTGATCATATTCTTTATGTCTGAGACTAAGCATGGAATATAGCATGCAAATATAGAAACCTAGGGGAATGTGGATGATTAAGTCTAAGACCCTGATGGCTAAGGCTGGTTAACCTAAAAATCTCAAAGACTTCTAAAAGCTAAGTCTTCTTGACCAAATCAGATCCTGGGTGAAAGTGTAATTGTAGAGGACTAATCCAACTTCTTCATTCAAGACACATTTTTTTTTGAACTTCAAGAGATATAACAACTGCCTAAACTCAATTAAGTAGCTACAATTCAGCCAGTATGGATGTAAGTACAGGCCGAAGCCCGTTGCTTGAGGACGGGGCCTTACGCGATGTCCTCTAAACCATCCAATCTGCTAAGGGCGAACCCTCACTGAACGCGGCTTTCTTAATTGGGCTTAGTAGTCACTAATAGCTCCTAAAGGTTTTTAGGGGTTTTCTGATTTTTATGGATTTTAATAAGAGAGTTAAAACACAAGTTAGACTCAACTTTCCTTGAAAAGAGATGGCGATTTTTCAAAACCCATGTCACACAAAATAAAAATTTTCAAAACATTTTCAAAAATCATTTTCGAAAATATTTCTATAAAATAGTGTAACATAATATCGAAAAACCACGAAATCCTTTGAGTTTTCTTAGTCCAATGAATTTTTACCTTAGCCAAAAAGTTTTTAATTTTTCAAAATTTTCAGATTTATAGCTAAAGTAAATATACAGTATATACGGTATACCCCCCTATACTTAAATTTTGCTATGTCCTCATAGCACTAGATGTTATAAGTACATAGGTCCATTTAAATATAGAAGAATATACGGGAGCTAATAGGGGCTCCCCCTAAACTTAGGTTAGAAATAACCTAAGTATAAAGGCAAGAAAAGATGAGTAGAGAAATCACAGGGACTTGGGTCCCCCCTATACTTAGGCTGAGATTAGCCTAAGTATAAAGATGGAGATTGATGTTAGAAGAGACCCAAGGTGAACAAAGAAGAGGGATGAATATACAAGTGAGCGGTTGAATCTTCGGAGATGAAATGGAGTGTCTTAGGATTTGGGGTGTGTGTCACATCAAACAAGGTTCAATCAAGCAAGCAAACCCTTCGTTTCACCAACTCACACATGAAACCAACCGAAGTTGGTTGATTATCTTATCGGTTTTATTGGTGATAAAACGTTAGATATTTACGCAAAGAAAAGATGTGAAGTGAAAAATCATTGCGTAAGCGAGGGTATTGCTCTCCCAAAACCGAATTTTACTCCATTTTTGGTTGACTTGCAATTAACAGTCCCAAATTTATTTTAAATTATCACTGAATTAAAGTTAGCACATCAATCAGAAAATCATCGTCTACCGTTCATTCCATTTTCCATTAATCCTAGGTGATCAATCTAGGAGATGAAAGCCGTGAAAAACATGTATTCGATGAAGAAAAACGCGATCGAGGCTAAGTGAGAAATCATGCAGTGATTTGACGATAAAAGCCGCGAAAAATCTGGGGCCGTTTTGAAAATCAAATCAAACATGTATGCAAGTCGAAAAAGCCGCACCTAATCATGCATCTATTAGCGGTGATTAATCTTCATGAATTTTAGCTAAGTGATGCGAGATTATGTGCGTCTTCATTTAAAGTGTGTCCTAACCTACGATCAAGCACAAGAAAATAAAATGAGCTCGGAGAGCCGTGTGCCTAGTCCTAGGTCGACACTCAAGTGGGGACGATCCCCACACAACCACATTCGTCCGATTACAATCGCGAGTCTTCGATCGAAGACCGCTGTAAAAGACGAGTTTATTATAAAAAATAAATGCGACACATTTTTTTCTTTTCTTTCTTATCGACTCCAAGCATGCTTCTGCGGCTCCTCGCAGCGGGGAGTATCCTGCTCCTCGCCTCCTTGATCCATCAAGGGCCCTGCCACAAAAACAATAGTTAGATCTCAAATAAGGAAGAAAAAATTTTATATGCAAAATATATGATCATTTGACCTATAAAAAGAAACACTAAATTAAACACACAAAAATCCAAAAAATAAAAGAAATGAGCCGTGTCCCCGGCAACGGCGCCATCTGACGAGCCGCTAAATACGATAAATAATTCGGTCACGTTGTAATACGTGTACTTAGCGATTCGGTCAGAACCGAGAGAAGATCTCCGTGAAGAGTGTCTCGGCTTTAATTTATATCCCGGGCAAGTCCGGGGTCGAACTCAGGGAGGCAAAGGAACAACTTTGGGGTTAATTTGCAAATTTAAGATCTAGATATCCAATGCGGTTTTTTTTAGATTTTTTATGCAAGTAGAATGCCTTACAACACTAAGAAAACATACAACAAGGCCAAATTAATTTTAATGGAAAAGAAGACCAAATTAGCCAATTCGTATTTTTCCTAGAGTCCTAATCCAGTGATGAACACAAAACACATTTTTTTAGAATTTTAGGGGTTAAAATGTAATCAATAAAAATGCACACTTTTTATGGGTTTTTTCGCAATTTCTCACACAAACAGTAAGTAAAAATTATGAAAAAATTACAGGAACTAAAACATGATGCAAGGAGACTACAGTAATTTTTTTTGATTTTTTTGACAAGATATGAATTTTTTATGTATTTTTTAGTGGAAACAGAGTGACAATGAGTAATTAATTCCTAATTAATCCATGTTATAAAATTAATCAAAGTGTGATTTATCTCAAGTAGATATTTAGATGAGCAATCCAGGAGACTTGAAATTTCATGAAAAAGATGTATGTGGATTTAATTAAAAATCAAACACTAAATTCACTCTATAAATTATTACACGCACAAGATAACTCCATTTTAGATGAAATTTGGATAGTAATTACATCTCATATCAAGGCATCACATATATTTTTTGTGGAATTTTTAAAGCAACCGTTTGTGAGATATTAATTTAAGAGCACGGAATGGGTAAAATATGTAAAATTTCAGTTAAACAATTTTAATTAATTACCCATTACTCACAAAAATACAAATAAATAGTCAAAATGTAGGCAATTAGTTGCTCGTCACAATGGTATCTTTCTTTGAATAAAATGAAGCAAGTTGTATGTCCAAATTAATAAGGAAACACAGGGGTGTTTGTGCAAACTGAGAAATTGAAAATAGCCAACACAAATATGTACAAGGACCTATTTGTAGTTACAAGAACATAACAGGAAGCATCTGCAATTTATACAATAAAATATTGAAATAAAAGTGACCTTCTTCCTCACATGCGCAGGAGAAGAACCCAATGTGGGGGGTCGGTGCCGGGCGGCGCGGCCACGTGCGGCCACGAGGAGGCGGCGCGCACCGCGCGCAGGTGGCTGGAGGGGCGCGAGAACGGACGGCTGTCGGCGGGAGGGGCCCGGGGGCTGGAGGCGGCGGCGAGATGCGACGGAGGGGCTGTGGGCGTTGGCGGCCGCCTGCCGCCGTTGGAGGCCGGTGGCGAGGAGGAGGGGCCGCGCGGGCTGGGCGGAGTGGAGGAGACGGTGGTCGGCTGGTGCGCGGCTGGTGGCCGAGTCCGCCGGGTTGCGGCGGTGGGAAGGAGCGGGGGCGGCGGCGGTGGGTTCTCCCATCGCTGCTGCTTCAGCGTTTTTTTTTGTTTTTTTTCTTTTTTTTTACTGATGTAATATTAATTAAAAAACTTTTTTTGTTTAATTTTTTTTTCAAAATTTTTTTTAATTTTGGTTTCTCAAACAGGGAACAAGATTAAAGAAACAAGATGGATTGGTGGTGATAATGAGATAAAAAAATGGTACGGTGGTGGTAATGAAATAACCTTTTTTGTTTTAAATTTTTTTATTTTTTTTAATTTTCTTTAGACATATGTACACAAAAAAAGGGGGGATGAAAATGATATGATGATACCGGTGTTGGAGATATGGTAGACAAATGAAGATGTAGTGGTGATGGTGTGATAAAAATGAACAAATGGGTATGTGTAGATGGTAATGTGATGGCTTAAAAAATTGCAAAGATAAAATAATGACAAGATCAAATTAAAATTACCTAAGATGGACGGTCGCCTATGGAGTGCTCTCGTGAGCACGGTCTTCGCTCAAATCGCCGGCGTGCGATGAGCTCGAGCAGCGCGCGGTTGCGGCTGCGATGTTGGCCAAAAAACCAACGGATCACACCGGAGAGAGGGCCGTCGTCGCTCGACCGCGGTTGCGTCGCTGTCACCGATTCAACTCAGGGAACTAGGCTCTCCTCACATAAAGATGGATCAAAGGCAAAAATGAGGAGAATGACATGTATATAAAGAGAATGGGATGAGAGGTTATTAAAGTGGTGGGGTTGAATGGGAGGTTGATTTATTAATGGAGTTGAATGGGAAGTTGGGAAAGAATGGTGGAATAATGGAGTTGAATTGGTGGTTATTGTAGAGAATGGAAATTAAATAATAAATAAATAAATAAATAAAGTTGTCTACTTTAAATACAATAAAATAAAAAGAGAAGAGAAATAGTGGAGAATTTACAAAAGAAAACAAAACACCATGTACATTTTTTTTACTTTTCTAATATGTAATTTTTTTGTCTTTTTAATAAGAGATATTTACAACGAAAAAATACAATAAAATAGTATAATTAAAATACAACACAAGTATGATTTTTTTGTATTTTTAATAATTAAGAAAGATATAAGAAAAAATGAAGAAAGTATGAATATATACATAATGTACAATGTACATCTAGGTCCCAAAACCCAACTTTTGCAAATGAGCTCCGATTTTAATGAAACCACTTCCGTTGGATAGATAATTTTCTAACTTGAACTTTAAAAGTGAGTTTGGTGAATTTGGAGTTCATACGGAGCGGGAATTTAGCTTGGAAGTTGGACTTTACGGCTTTTTCTCTTTGGGATCTAGGAGCATTTATTTAAGGTAAAATTTGTTTTGTATTTTTGTATTTTTATATACATTATTATGAACAAGTTAGAGAAAGAATTAGCCAAAAAGGAGTTGAAATGAAATTATTAAAAATACATGAAGTTTTAGGCTATTTACAGGTATAAAACTCCTTTATTTTTGCGGCTTTTTATGTGTAATTTATTTTGTACAATCTAATATACAATAATTAGTGTGTTTTATTTACAAGAGTCATTTTGTTAATTTATGGATTTTATGGATATTTTTCTGGGATTTTACTCGGAGATTTTTCTAAGATCAAGATATTGAGATGATGAATCGCGGATTCATCACGGTGCCGCCAACGTCAGCCTAAGAGACCTCCTTCCCATCATCGTGATTATTGAGAAGAGCAAAGTAATGAAGAAGAAGAGGGGGGGCAAAATTGCGCACAATTGTGCGGTGTTTGTGATCTTGACCTAAAATCGACTAGCAATCAAACACAAAACAAGGGGATTCACCAACTCAACACATGTAGCCGTGAAGGTTCGGCTTTTATCTCTGTAGTTTTTAGCTTGAATTCGGGAAGTTATCTTTCAACGAGTCCTTAGAGCGCTACGCCTATAGGAGAGAGAGAGTACTGCCGGAAAAGTATTCCCGTACTTGTCCTCCTCCTGTGTAACATGTAGCCTGTGCTTTTTAAGGTCCTTCTAACCCTTCCTGGATCCCTACTCAGCCAAAGAAAAGAGGGAGGAAGCCGATAGGCAAAACCGATACTTCGGATCTCGCTCGCAACAGAATCACCTGTGAGCGTGCAAGAACCTACTCGGATGCAGAACAATGAGACAGACACCCCCGTGAAGGCATGGCCTATGCTTAATACTTTGGACAAGGTCGATGCTCAACACAATAGTGAGTCACCAATGATGACCAAGCCCTACTCGTCTACGTACGATAGTAGCGCCAATACTTCGGAAATCCAGACGATACACAAGGCAGCCACAAAGCTGGGTTTTTGGCTCTAATCCTTACGAAGCCGCTCAACACACTTGGAAGAAGACCTTCCCATGCAACCTGAATACAAGTGAGACTCTCCCCAAGCAATGAATCCAATTACCAATTTTATTTAGGTCAAGTTTTCTTTAGCAGTCCCTTTTTTAATTTTTTTGGTGTTATCGCTTCTTTTGAGTCAATTCAAACAAGCGCCTAGCATTTTTGTATTTTCTTGATTCCTACTTGATCCAAAAACAGAGGGAGAAAAGAGTCGGAAAAGCTGTGCAAGTCGGCACCAAGATGGAAATATCACCTTTGTGCCTATATGATGAATGCAAAGATAGAAAGACTTTCAGTGCCTCCAGCTCTCTCCATGCGGGATGCAAAGCAGAAATTTGTAAACCTAATCTAAATGTTGATATGCACACGGAAATCATCCTAAGCAGGCAATTGCTAACGTGAAGAACCACAAGTCAATCACCAATCCTCAATCCTAGAGTCCGATCTAGGCTCACCCCTCCTCCTCTCGACACATCGAGTCCAGGAGAAGCGCTTGGCAGGGAGAGCTCGCAGCGCGATGGATCGAAAAATGGTGAATCAACTGTTTAATTAGACTAAGTCCAAATACGAACTATAGGTACATGCAATGGTTATTAGGGTGTTTGGACCTAATCTACTCGATCAAGCAATGCCTAAAATCTAAGGGCTCATTCCACAAAAGAAAAGAAAAAGAAAACAAAATCGGAAAATGACAGCAGTAAAACACGATAAAAACTGCGGTGAGCCCTCAGGTGTACAAACACCTGGAAATTAGGCCCGAGTGTCCTGAGTATCCGAATGTACCTGTATTATTACAATTTAAATGGTCTCTCTCTCACAAAAGAAAGTAAAAGCTAGCTAACACTCCCTCTCTCACTCCTCCTGCTCTCTCCTATCGGCTTGGGCTAGAAGAGCCGACTCTGCTTCCCAAGGCTGCACCAAATCACCTAAGAGATCATCCTCGATCTACGGTCCCTCGTAAGAAGACAAGAAA
Source organism: Ottelia alismoides (assembly GCA_037367405.1). Lineage (NCBI taxonomy): Eukaryota > Viridiplantae > Streptophyta > Magnoliopsida > Alismatales > Hydrocharitaceae > Ottelia > Ottelia alismoides. Next base: position 316,064 of record JAZKJV010001913.1, on the reverse strand, counting down.
GTTAATGATTAGAAAGCTCACAGATAAATATCAAAAACAAGAGAGTAGCAAAACGAGGTCTCGAGAGGATGACTAACAAAGGCTAAAAAAGAAAGCAATAATGCAAACAAGCAATCACAATCAAACAGAAATAGGACCTATACGTTGTTGCTCCCCAGCAATGGCGCCATTTGATTTAACCGAAATTCAAGGGGTCTAAATATCTCTCACAAGGCGGAGACAACAGTGTCGTTGCGGCGACCCTCAATGAATCCCGATCAAAGTCAACAATGAACCCACAAGATAAATCAAGTAATGAAAAATAGATGTGGAGTCAAATTTATTATAACTCTACAAACAGATGTATAGTGGAAGTAGGTAGAGTGTCGAACACAGGGAGCAAGGCAGGATAGATCAAGCAATGATGCACAAAAATGTGATGCGATTAATTGTCTACAATATGCCAATGTTTTTGTGGGTTTTTAATTTGATTTTTTTAATTTTTGATTTTATAATTTTGTATTTTGATTTTTGATTTTTCTGATTTTATATTTTCTTTTTATATTTTATATTTTTTTGAAATTTATTTTTCAATATTGGAATATATATACAATATAAGAAAAGAGGAAATAGGGTATTTATAAAAATAAGTAAAAATAGGCAAAAATTAGTAAATAAAATGTTTTGGCTTTTTTTATATTTTTCTACTGTTTTTGTGATTTTGAGGGATTTTTCAGAATATTTTTGGTATTTTTAAAAGTCAAACTAAAAGAAAACAGTGACTCAAGCTGCTGGATGAAAGTAAAATAGGAATGAAAAATAGCAAACAACAACAAAATTTTCCAAAATTAATTTTAAAATAAAGAGAATAAAATAGGGAAACCACAGGACTTGAGTTTATATTTTTTGGAGTTTTCTATGGTTTTTAGAATTTTTTGAAGTTTTCAAGTGTTTTCTAATTTTTAAGGTTTTTACTTTGAAATTTTTAGTGATTTTTGGACTGAGATTAAAATAGACTAAAATAGACCTTAGATTTTTTTTTTTGGAATTTTTCAAGGGGTTTTAATATTTTTTGGTATTTTCTAATGCAAACAGTAGCTAAAATGCATGTTTTTGATTTTTAATAATTATTAAAATGCAATAAAAATGCAATGCAAAAATATGGCATGGAAGTGCAAGCAAACAGGAAGCTATTGATTTTTTTGGGAATTTTTCGAGTTAAAATGATACTCTAGATAAATAGGAGAAGCATACAAAAATACAAGGCCTGGCAGGGGTATAAATGCAAATAAGCAAACATCCAGGGGCAAAGGTGCAATTTTCACGCAAAATATATAACTGAATATTGCATTTAATGGATCGAATACAAAATACAAAACCCGCAAGGGTATCCCTGTAAATAACCCAACCAGGCGCGTGACTAGCACGCGCCTGGGAAGGACATGTTCGTAATTTCCAAAAATCTCAGGGGCTCGCATGCAAATATTACACATGCTGGAAAAGTTCTTGGACTAAATCTAAATACTCAAACCCTAGAGGGGGTCCTCGCAAAATACCCGCGCCTCACGTGAATTGGTCACGTGAGGTGACGTGGCCAGGACCTAAGTGCAAATAGTAAAAGTCCGGGGGTTTGGTTATAAATATTACAAAACTTTTTAAACTACCTATGAAAGTTTATGGACTAACTATTAAATACAAAATGCGGGGGGTAAATAATGCAAAATACCCCTCGCTGCTCGATCCAACGGTGGAGGGCTTCCCACTTGACACGTGGCAAGCCCTCGCTGCACGATGACGCTTTGACGTTGGAGGGCCGCGATTAGATCCGCGATGACGATCTGACGGTGGCAAGCATGGCGCGATCCAACGGTGACTGGGCGATCTGGAGCTCCGCCTTGATCCAACGACGCTGAAGACCAGAGCAAGAACCGCGGAGGAGCGCCGGCGAGGCGACTTTCTCCGAGGTCCTGCTCCTTCTCCGGTGGACTTCTGGGCTCCAAAAGATGGCTGGAGGCTCCTGATGGTCGGGGCTAGCTCCTGGGGGCTTCAAAAGACCTCGGCGGTGGCCGAGGCTCGCTGGGGACGTCGGCGGAGCTGGGAGGCTTCGTACGTCTCCGACGAGGGTCAAAATGACCTCCAGGTGCGCGTTTGGGCTCGTTGACCTGCAAGAAAAAGTGGGAGGGCCCAGGGCAAGTTGTCTGGACCCTGCAGAGGTGGAATAGCGGTGCGAAACGACGAGGAGGTGATCGGCCGGAGGAGTGCTCCGGCGAGGTGATCTGATTGGGCGATTCACTCGATAGAATTGGAAATTTCTTTGGGGCTTTTAATCCTACGGCTACGGCAAACAAAATGCACGAAAATAAAAGGGGAACGGGGTCTGCCTCGATGGCCGGAGCCAGAGGGAAGGGGAACCTCGACCGCCGGTGAAGGGGGAGGTTGTGGAGCTGCCTCAGGCGACGCTCGACCCACCTGAAGGGCTCAATAGGGAGCTGCCACCTTCCTGGAGCTTCGACGCACGAAAGGGGAGCTGAACCTACGGGGTGAGGCATTCAAATTTTAAATTGAAGTCGGAGGTGGGTTATATGGGGTTGACGAATGGTGGAGAAAGAACGAGGCGCGGCGACTAGCACAGTGATCCTTCGACCGAGGTTGCATCAGGGCGGGCATGCCCATTGATCGAGGGACAAAAGCCAAGAAGATGCTAGCGCGAAAGGATGCAAGAATAGGCCTCGAAAAAAATCGAGAAGGAGGGGTCAAACCTAGGTCTGACACGGGCTACAGGGCTAGGAACGACCAGTTGACCGAGGTCAACTGGGGCTGGCATCTGGTTGGTCCACGTGGACCAACCAGGAAAAATCCCTGGTATTTATTTTGTAAAATCAATTAAAAATAGATAATGAACGAATTAAATTTTGATTATTAAATAAAAAATGTTTATTATTTTATTTAGTATTTTATTCTGATTTTTAATTATTTTTATGAAATGTACTTTTACACATTCCTTTTTATACCCTTTAAAGGTATAATTCCTATATATTTTATTAATTTATTTTTATTTTGTGATTTTAATTTATTTATGTTTATTTATTATTTTATAAATTTATAAAATACTTTTATACACTTAAATATAATTTTATTGTATTTTTCTGAGGTATTTTGTACACTTGATAAAATGGAAGTATAAATTATACAGGTATAAGTATAGGTATTATACCTATGTATATTGTTACAAGTATTTTATTTTGTAATTCTTTTGTATTTTTATTCTGATTTTAATACACAAATATATTATAAGTAATATTTACAAAATTATAAAAATATAAAATTATAAAAATAATGAATAAATAATAAATTGAATATTTTATTCTGTACAAGTATACAATATGGGTCCAAAACTCAACTTTCAAACCGTAGCTCTGCCAAATGCGAAACCACCACCATTAAATAGCTTATTTTAAACTATATACAATTAAAGGTGAGTTTGATGCATTTGGAGTCTTCATTTGTGAGATACAAGTCTGGGAAGTTGGGATTATGGATTTTTATTCAGACCATAACTTTTTATCTGTACATTATTTCTGAGTGAAATCAATTTTGTATTTTTATTCCTTTTAATATCTACAACTTTAATGTACAAAGTTTTTTTATTTGAGCTATAAAAAGTGGAACCAAAAATAGGTCCCAAAATGAATAAAGAATGAAATAAAAACAAAGGGAGTTTTATTGTATTCTGGCCCTTATCTCCCCCTACTTTATTCCTTGTCGACCTATTCATCAAGATGCGTAGGTCTCGGGGTTTCGGGTCATAAAATATTTACAATATTTTATTATTTTTCTTTTCTTTTATTTATTCTATAATTTTGGCTTTAATTACAGTATTTTATACACTATTTACATGCACATGCATGAATGCTAAGATGCTGGATTTAATGCTATTTACACGCATTTACTAGGGTTTTTGAGGCCAAAATGATAGAATAAAGATGATGAAATGTGGATTCATCTGCTACCTGATTAATTCAATCTGTTAAGGATGTCGGGGGCTGCTTACCAGCTACCGGAGAGATCCTCATTGGAGAACGACTAAGCTAAGATGGTAGTCTGAAAAGAGTTCGGGCGTGGTTCTATCCTAGTGTGCAGGTCGCTCTCTCGCTACATATAAACCAAACAATGAGGGGGTTACTCTCCCGAAAACAATGATTTTTCCTTGTATTTCTTTTAGGGTCGAGTTTTCTTTAGCAATCTCGTATTTTAGGAAGTTGTCACTTGATTAAAATATTTTCAAAGAATCGTCTACCGAGTGTCCAATTTCATTTTTAACTTATGTGAGTGAAAACAAAGAAGGAGATCAGAAATGCCAATGCACGATTAAAAATAGTGATGCATGCAGGGGTTAGAGATGTGTACCTTGTCGCCAGCACTCTACATGCAAGTGATCCACGCAGAATTTAAATAAACTATCCTATATGATGCAAGTGAACCGTCCTAGATGATAGCTTCTATTAATGGGCAAGAACAAGTTAATTTGACTAAGTCCAAATTACACTCTACCCTATAGGTACAACAATTCTTGTTTAGGGTGTTTGGACCTAATTAATTGTCGACTCAAACAAATTAATTAAAGCAATCAATAGGTAGCTCACGAAATTCGTGGGAAACAAAGAAAAATAAGATGATGAAAACAAAATCGACGAGGTCCCCCAAGTGTACCGGCACTTGGCGAAACAGACCCCGCAACAAATGAATGTCCGTTTACAAGAGTTCAAGTGCTAGAAATCTCTCTCCCTCTCTCTTTCTTTTGTCTCCTTCAATTCTTCTTCTCCTCTTCTCATGCTATCCTGCACCTCGGTGAAGAATCAAGCCGCCTCCATATCGCTTGGGTGCTTCGTCTCTCCTAGGATTGCCTTCTTTGCTCTGCGGGCCCTCGCAAGAAAAAGAAAAGAGAATGTGTAAGAAACACAATTATCAAATATGAGAAAAGAAAAAATGAAACAAATGTTGTGGATATGAACAATGAAGTGAATGGCAAAATATAAACAGATATTTACAACCAAGAATAGTAGGTCAAAAGAGAAACCTAACTACCATCGACGTGCCTCTCCGACAATGGCGCCATTTTGTTGGTCACAGTTATTTCGAGGATCGAAAATTAAAGGTATGGAAGTCATTGCTATCCCCAAAAATCCCGCGATAAACAAACAATTTTTTTCCTTTTTTTATTTTTTCTACTTATTTACCTGTATAGCGGACAAGATCGAACTCAGGGAGGCTACAATTCTTGAGGGTTATTCAATTAACCAAAAAATCAATTAAAAGAAAAAGCAGGAATCTCAAAGACAAACTATCCTTGGTTTTTGTGGAATTTTTCTCTTTTTAATTTTTAAATTTCTATTTTATATCTATTTTTTTATTTTCTGATTTTCAAATTTTTAGTGATTTTAATTTTTGCATTTTTTTTAATTTTAAAACAAGAACAATATGCACAAAACAAGAAATACACACACTAACTCTTTTTGTACTTTTTCAATTATATCAAAAATGCTAAAAAAAATCTAGAGAAAATATTTTTGTGTTTTAAAGATTTAGAAATATTTTTGAGAATTTTTGTAGAATTTTCAGATGTTTTTATATTTTTCTAAAAATCAAACAATGACAAAAATTAGAAACAGTGCACGGTTTGGAGTAATTTGCAATTAAAAATATTTTAAGTGCCCAAAACTCCTACCAAATATTTTTATGATAAAATAGGGACAATTATCTACAATAGAGACTGAATTCACGATTTTTGGATTTTTGTAGAATTTTTTATGATTTTTATAAGATTTTTAGTATTTTTTAATTTTTTGGATTTTATAAATAGTTAATGCACGAAATTTGGATAGAAATTAAAAGATAAATAAATACAATTAGCCTAATTTCTTTAGAATTTTCGGAGTAATATCAAATTTTTATGAATTTTTTGAATTTCTGAAAGAGAAAAGACACTATTTTTATTTTTAAATAATAATAAATGATGATAAAATGGAATAAAAAATTATGCTAAAAAGATAAGCACATCAGAAGCATAGCATGATTTTTGGGAGATTTATTGACCAAAGAGAAAATTTTATTTCAATTAGAAAAACTAGCAAAATAAAGGTCTGGAAATACAAGGACTAAAATGTAAATAGTTCTTGTTTTTGTATTAAATAAATAAAAGAAATAAATAGAAGGAAGGAAATGCAAATTACCCAGAAATGCATGTGCCTCTCACGTGATAGGCTGGACAACGGTTCTTTTGCGCAATTTTGGAAACCTCTAGGGCTACTTTGTAAATTTTCCAAATTTCTTCTTCTTTTCTTTAATCCCTAGGGTTCCATGTCTCTTTGTCTTCGTTTCAAGGATAGGGGGCTAGAGGGGCCGCCGCCCCTTCTTCTTCTCCCACATGCGGACGGAGTCGTCGGTGAATCTGGTAGCAGGCGAAAGCGGCATAGGGGAGGCGCCAAAGGGGGGACAGCGCAGGCAGGAGGGCGGTCCAGGTGGAGTAGCACGCACATGCCCGCGCGATTGTGGCGCACGCGGAGGGGTACAGTGTCGACGACAAGTGGCAAAGTAGGCGGGGTCGTGCTGAGCCGCTGGCTGCGCGATGGCTGCAGCGAGTAGCCTCGCGCTGGGACGACGATGGGGGCCTTCGACCAGGCCACGATGGGGGCAGTGGCAGAAGGCGGTAGGCACGGTTGTCGTCGGCGGAGCGATGGGGAGGAAGCGGCTGGAGCAGAGGAAGCTGACCAGCGGGCTCGAGGGAAGGAAGGCCGGCGGAACCACCGACGGTTGAACAGTAGCGACTGTGGTGGAGTGGGCAGCGGCTATTTTTTTAAGAAAAATTGTTTTGTTTTTTAAACAACAGAAATAAAACTGTAAAGAATTTTTTTTAGAAACTGTAAACAAGAACTGCAATAATTTTTTTTGTATTTTTTTATTTTTTTATTATATTTTTTAGATGATCCTACAAAACACATGTTAGAGAAAACAACAACTATATGTTTTTTGTTTGTTTTTTTATTTATAAACAACTAAGGATGTGAATGGAGATCCGGTTGAAATGAGGAATCGAATCCGATTCTCCGACCACCATGCGCGGTCGGAGTTGATAGATCGTGGGAGATAGAAAATGAACGTGGAGAGATTGAGAAAATGAGGTGAAAACTTGAGATCGATGCGGATCAAATCGTGATGTGATTTTAAGATCTAAATAAAAAAAATGTCAAGAAGAACAAATGCGAGAAACCAAAACTATGATTAATCTAGGATAAAATAAGAGAAAATGATGATGGATCTCACCTTAGGAGCGGATAAATACCGTGATCGCCTCGATGAAGGTCGACTTGCTGTCACCGGACGACTTGGAGGCTAGGCACCTTTCTCGATGAAAATTGCTCTCGAAGATTTGGCTCCTCTCACCAAATATTGATAAACTTGGAATGAGGGAGAAGGAACCATATAAATAGAAAAGATAACGGAGTTTGAATTTTTGGATGAAGATAAGAGATAAGAGAGAGAACAAAATTGAAATGAGATAAAATAATAAGATAAATGTTAAAAAATATTTACAAAAATTAATTGATTTTTTGAATTTTCGTCACTTTATTTTCTGAATAAAAAATATTATTTTTTTACTTTTTTTTATGGTGGTTAATTAAGAATAGCAACTATATACATATACTATATACATATATGACATTGTATACTAGTTAAATAATGAAATTAGCTTTTTTGTGTTTTAATTTTTTATTATATTTTTATTATATTTTTATTTTATTTTAAATAATTAGTGAAAAATATTTGCAAATATATACAAATACAATATGCACAAAATACATGGGAAAATTGCAAACCACCCCAGAAAACTAACTTTATACTCGTAACTCCAAAAATTATGAAATCATAGCCATTTTAAAGATAATTTAATTTAGAATACAATGGAAGTGAGTTTGGTTCAATTTGATTCATATGGAGCCGGAATTGGTCTTTTCAATTAGTGCTTAGTGGCTTTTTCCAAGTGTGGTTGCTTTTATTTTGTACATGATTTAATTATGCAATTATTTTTATTAATTAGAACACATTTTTATTTACAATTTGATTTTAAAAGTTATTTGATTTGAGTTCAATTAAGGTACAAATAAAATAGTGTAGTATACAAATATACACAACACACGTTTTTTTTTGGATTTTCTGATTAAGGACCCTATCTCCCCTTACTTTATTCCTTGTCGATAAGGTCAAGTCCTGACCTTCTCTCGGGGTTCGGGTCAGTCTTTATTTATTACATATATACATTCTTCCTCTTTTTTCTTTTCTTTTCTTTATTTTTCCTTTATTTATTTATTTTATGATAAAATGGTAAGATGTGTACAATATTTACACATAAATGCAAGTTAGTAAGAATATGAAGTTAGTGTTATATACATGTATTTTATAAGGGATTTTAAGCTAAAATAAATGAATAAAGATGAGAATCGCAGATTCATCACCTGATCAGCTCGAAGGACTTGTGCGTAAATGCTCAACATATAGGGGATTCTTATGCAAATGTACCAAATATCGGATTCTCACGTGCAAGGCACGTGAGGAAGTCTGGAGCTGGTCCTAATTGAGAACCATAGAAGTTTGGGGGGCCACCGTGTAAAACACATCCTTCTTACGTGTGAGCCCCTGCGATGGAACTACTGAGCGTCCTAGTTGCTAGGAGGGTCATCCGACGTCCGATCAGATTCTTATCTATGATTGAAATTAATTCTGGTAGTTCGGTCGTTCTTCAGGGGTGCCGTTATTCTTGCTTTCGGTTAGATTTCCAGTGCATCCGACCAAGCAACGTGATGGTGTACTGGAAGTGATCTATTCACCTTTGGCACTAGTGTTCGTGGACATTGGAATCGATTCTCAGCGACGGAGCTTTGATTGCATCGAAGCTTCGATCTTGGATGATATCCGAATCTATCTCCGATGGCTACTGTTGATGCAATTCTCGTACAATATCCAGGTGTTGAACTCGACAAAGCTAATCCAAGTACTCCTCTGTCCATGGAAGATCCTGCAATGATGTCACAAGGCTCGAGGACACCTCGACCAGAATTCAACGGGAATTAGTGAGTGGATTTGATCTCCATTGGAATATGAAAGAAGGAGGTCAGAGCTCATGTACACACTCACAAGAGATGAATAGGTCTGGGAGTAGAATGGGAAATGGATGATGATGATATGAGGTTGAATGTGGTGAAGTGTTGACGATTGGAATTAAATCGGCAGGAATACAAGGAGAAATAGAACGATATTGAGAAGAGGAGAGGGATGGAAGAACGAGAGGAGAAGAAGAATATGAATCAGATGGAGGGGAGGAAGGTTCTAACATGGGAGTCGACAGATGGAGATGATGCAGATGAATCGCCTATGGAAGGGAGTTGCAGCCTCGACGCATCGGCGTACGCGGAGGCTGGACACACGGCGGAGTGGGAACTCGACATCGACTGGATCTCGCTGAACCTCTCTCTTCCTCGCTCGACGACAGAGTGTGTCACCCACTCTCTCGTTAGCTTCGGATTTCGGTGGAAAAGAAGAAGAAATGGCGGATGGTCGAATTTGGGGGATTGACGGCCTATAAATAGGGGAAGATACGTAGGAGGTAAGCAAGCGGATGCCGTCACCGGTGAGGTAGTGGCATCACCGCAGATCTGTTGGGCGAACAGCCTAACGGTCGTGCCATTAGCCAGAGAAGAAGAGAAGAGGCGGAGGAGGATGGGCATTGGGTTCCAACGGGGAAGAAGAACGAAGGAGTTTTGGTAAAGTAAGAGAGAGAAAGGAGAGAAGAGAGAGAAAGAAGAGAGAGGAAAAAAATAAAAGAATTAATTAAATTAATGCAAAATAATTAGATTAAGTAAATTAATAAAGATATAATTATATATATAATTAACTAATTAAATAAGTTATTAAGTAATTAATTAAATAAATAAATAGGTATATAATTAAATAATTATATAAGTTAACAATTAAGTGATATAAAATAAATGAATGAATGAAATAAAGTTTTATTTTATTTTAATTTAATAAGTAAATATTAAATAAGTATATAAATATAACAAATAATATATATTAAATAATAATAAATTATGGTACATTGTACATTATACCAATACAGACCCAAAAACCATGTTTTTCATATTAACTCTGATTTTAGCAAAACCAGTATCATTTCGTAGACAATTTAATAATATGAATTTTAAAACTGAGTTTGCCCAATTTGGAGTTCATACAACCGAGTTATGAGGTCTGGAAAATTAAGATAGCAGCTTCATGACTTCGGATTTATTGGTATTTTGACTTAATTATATTATATATATTTATATTTATTTATTTAGAAGAATTTAGGAAAAGAAATTAAGTTAATTGGGTTTACGGTTAATTAATTTAAAATCTAGGAAGTTTCTACATATAGTACATATATACAACGGGGCCCAAATGCCAAAACTCATCGGTTTAATTCGAATATTTTTTTGATATCTTTAATAAATAGTACTCAGTATAAAATGGATTTTAAAAGTATGTTTGGTCCATTTGGAGTTTTATATAAATAGATATGAACCTTAGAAGTCGTATTTTGCGTCTTTTTCGGTCCATTGCGGTTAGTTGTTTTTGGGACAAAATTATTTTTCTGGTACTTTTTAAAATAATATATATTTTTATGATTAACTTTTACAAATAAGTGTTTTGATTTGGGATGATCTTAGTAATAATAAATAAAATATATGAAGTATTTATGTTGTGAGAAATGGGTAATTTATATTTTTGGTCTTTATTTTCTCGATATTTATATAGGTTGGGATGCTTATCTCCCCCTACTTATTTATTTTGTCGACCACGTCAATATTGACCTGGTTTCAGGATTAGGATCAGTATGTATATAGTTTATATCTACAACCTTCTTTTATTTTATTTTTATTTTATTTTTATTTTTATTCTTTTATTTTGGATAAAATAAGTATTAAATATATAATATTAATATTTATGTTAGAATGAGAATTAGTTGGTATTAGTGATTATTTACCCGCATTTTACCAAGGATTTTAGCCAAAAATGAAAGAAAAAGGTGACGAATCATGGATTCATCAACAATATACAAAACCCTATTTTCACTCCTCAAATAATACATTTTCCTTGATTTTATTATGCATTTTATACACCTCAAATAATAAATTATTCTACATGAAACTTGTACATAAAAATACATAGAAAATTACAAAAAATAATTGTACATAGAAAAAATGCACAGTGCAAATTGGACACAAAATGAAAAAATCGTAAAAAGAATATCACAGATCAATATCATCTCCATGTGAACTCAAAATTGACCAAACTCACTTCCATTGTATTTAAAAATAAATTATCTATCTAATGAATATAGTTTCGCATCAACCTCATTTTCAATCTCCACCACTTTTCCAAACTTGGAGACATGTATATCAGCGGCCATAGCCAGCACATTCTTATCAGCCACATCATCAACAATAGCTTACGTAGTATTAGTATATATGTCCTCCTCCTTCTCAATATCGGTTTCCTTCTCAATATCATGGGTAGCAACAACAACCTCAAACACACTTCCATCCTTAGTGACACCCAATTGTTGAGCAACCAGAGGCACCTTCGGTGAACCCGACACTTGATTATCTAGCACAACTAATGAAGAACATGAATGAGATTAAACATAGGCTAGATGACATGACTGCAACCAAGACTATCATTCCAACTCAAGTCGCTGGCTTTCTGGGGTCCCATTGTACTATATGCATATATATTTTATTCATATAAGTTATTCTTTATATTTTTACTGCCTTATATTTTTAAATAGTTGTATATATTATTTGAAATATATTAAAAATATAAACATAAAATAAAACCATTAAAAATATATTGAAATAAATAGATTTTTACCCCTACGAACCTTATACACTTTGTAAATTACCTTCTCGGCTTTTGAAACAATATAGATCCCCCCTCAACCCTGTAAACTTGCTAACGCTTACCCCATGAACCCTGTTTTTAATCTGTTTGAAGATTGTAGGGGTTCTTAGGGTAATTTATGGGGTCAATGGGTAATTACGTTGTGCAAAAAATTGGAGGAAATATAAAAAATTTATAAGGTTTGTTGGGTAAAAATCCCTAAAATAAATAATACATTAAAATATATAGGTATAATATACCTATAATATACATACATCTATTTATTTAAGTATACAAATAAAATCAAAAAAATAATCTAAAAATATGTAAATATGTATTTAAGTATACTATAAATATATAAAATATGCATATATGATAATAAAAATTAAATAGAGAATAAAAATAAAATACCTAAAATACAGTTAAAAATATCTTTATATATACTTGTAAAAATTAACACCTAATAAATAAAATTGTAAAATTAAATAAAAATAGCCATAAAATAGTTTGAAAATAAGAATTTTTTATGTTTTGAGTTTTAATTAATAAAATCATCCATTATTTATTATTGAATTAATAAGGGTTTTTCTTTCTGTTTTGTCTTGACTTGGGTTGACATGGACCAATCAGATCTCTCCCTTCGTTGACCTCGGTCAACTATCCTTGCCTAGCCTTGGGTCCGTGTCAGAGTGTTGACCTCGCCCCTTCTCCATTTACGTTGCACGATGTAATCATCTTTTGGGCAACATATCTTCACAAAACTTCTACATCATGCATCCCTTTATCATGCACTATCGTTGATATCATTGTTCGATCATCGATCCGTGCATAAACCCTAAGTCAAAGTTCCCTAAAATATATAACCGTGTCTCCTCCTCCATTTTGAATTCAATCCCATTTTATCCACCCTAACCCCTCTCGATCACACCCTGGAGCCCTGCCTTGGTGACATCAACGCGTAGAGCTGATCAGAGGTGAGGGAGAGGGTGTTCTTAGGCATATCCACCCTTCACCGGAGCTCCTCCATTTTTTTTCTTGTGGTTGCTCCTGAGCCCGGTGAGCCTTTTTTTCCATCTATCTGTTTTTATTTTCAATTCCGTATCATAATGCATCTTTGATTTCCACTCCTCTCACGTTATTTCTTTTAAAAATAAAAAATTAATGTCGGAGCACAGAGCCCCGACCTCTGTCCCGTCGTCTACCCATCTTGTTTCGAACTACCAAGAACCTCATCACCTCCCCGTAATGGTACTGGAGCATAACAAGAAGGTAGATCCAGATGCAGATTCCACCTCCTACAATAGTCTACCAACCTCATGGGCCAAGAGAAATACGACCGGTATGTTTTATGTAATTATCTTTAATTTTACGATATTCTATTGGTTCATTGAATAATAAATTAAATAGGCATATACGATTCTTCAAGGAAGGAACAATCTTAATGAAATTAAACGATCAACAGATTTGCCGTCTACGATGAAGGCAAAAGTTGAAGATACAATTGCATATTTTGACGATACAATAAATATGTTCTCTTTTAATATATCCATTCCAACATTATGACCAACAATACATGCCACAACAAGAGCCGCATACCATAGGAGTATCAAGTTTCGTCAATTCTTTATATCTAGTTCGTTCTCTTTTGGTTTATTCATTTTGATAATTATATGATGTAATTCTCTTTAGCTATGAGATATGCAGGATATAACAGAGACAGTTCTCAACAACAACAACCAACATTTGATACTTTAGTTTCAAAATTATCTTTATTTGATGATCTCAATAATTCAATTTAGATTTAACTTTTTTTACATGTTGACTATAATCGAAATCTTTTATTTATGCCTTATGCGGATTCACCGAATAAGGATCTCAACAACAACAACAACAACAACCAATGTTTGAGACTTCGGATGTGCATTATGTTTTATTATCACAATAATTCAATTTAATTTTTTACTTTTTTACATTATTGAATATAATCTAAATCTTATATGTATGCATTATGAGGGATTTAGCAGACAAGGATTGCCACAAGAGCAACCACCTTTTGGGACTTCAAGTTGGATTAATTTATATATATAATTTTATCAATTATTCAATTTAGTGTTTATTTTTTAATTATTTGATTAATAGAATGTAATTATTTCATAATTATAGGATATATTGTAGCTTCGAGTCAATCACAATTTGCATGATCGTTATATGCTGGTTCTTCAAGTCAGTTTAACTCTAGACCCTCTCAGCTTGCACAACCAACTCAATACAATTCAAAAGGTCTTCAAGCGGAGATATTTACCATAGTTTGCCAAACTAAGACAGCTGAGTTGGAGAGACAATTCCTTGGTATTCCCATGATGATGTCATAACAACCTCCTGAGCCGCCTTGCAGACCATCGATAGGAATAAGGATCAATGAGCCTACACAGACAAATCAAGTTACTCAACTAGTTGAACCTCTGAAGAAGTCCTCAACTACGCCGCATCCTTCTGGGTAGGTACTAACACATTCAGAATGGAATATCAAAAAGATGGTAAACAGAACAACACATGAAGATATTAATAAGAAGACGGGAGATAATGCTAAAGGAAACAACAACAGAGGTAAAGGAGGGGGAGGGGGAGGAGGCCTAAAAAGAATTCTAAGAAAATGGATACCATAAAATATTATAAATTATTTAAAAGTATTTCTTGAAAAATTATAATTCTTCTATGATTTTAATAGAATATATGCATTTCTTTTAAATGGGTAGATGTTATAATGTAGAATGCTGAGATTATTATTATGTCATAGTGAATGTCTTCATATTTAGTTTCTATTGATTATTTAGACTATAAATATGGAGATCTTTATGAGATGTCGTACGAATTTTATTACTCATTTTAGAAAAATACACTTCCATCCACATGAATCAGATAAATACTATGTTATTTTCCCATAGATTATAATCATTATGAGAATGGGTATGAATTTATTCATAGGAAATATTTATGAAATTGCGATATTAACAAATATTATCATGCACATGAAAGGAGGTCATGGAAGTAATTAAGTTTTATGACAACTTTTCGTCCAAATGAACTAATATTATCACTCTTCTTATCATATCTTGCTCTTCCGCAAGCATGATCCATGTTATAACTTTAAAGTGGATGCAATGATGACATGGATCACCGTTTTATTATGTGCTCATATTAGTAGGACTGCATAATGGCTGCAGGAAAATAAGAAAAATCACGCACATGCAGAATATTTGAAAAAAGATTGATATAGAAAATAAAAAATAAAAGATGACCTTTTAAAAATAGTTATTCTAATAAGTTCAATTAATTTATTGCGCATCAGGTTTGGGATTTTTTATATCGGCACTATATATACATATTTAAGAGTATTTTCTGAATTAAGTTATTTTCACTCCATATAGTAGGGTCTAAATTCAAATTTAAGAGAGAGAGAGTGATGGGAAATGAAAAATAAGCGAATGGACTCATACCCCCAGTGCCGATTTGGGCGTGATAGTTGGGTGTGATGCTCCAAATCAGCACCTCAGATGTCGATAGATGACATATTTTTTTTAATTTGAAAACCTCCTGCCTAATTAATTAAGAATATTTCAATAATTATTTAAAAAAATCTACTTCGATATGAAAAACTTAAACAAAATTTACAAGTTGATTAGAGACCTCTCGAAAACACAAAATACCGGAGCTTTTTCCGCAAAATCACCCCAACATTTTGCTGGTCTTGATTATCATTCCGATGAACGGTCAAGATCTATAGCACAGACATCTCTCCAAAACATAAAACCCTAGCCGGCGCAATATAAAGGAAGCGAGGTGATTACCCGGCGCCCTGTGTAGCAGATCGGCCTCGGCGAAGATGTCGAAGAGAGGTAAAAAGAACTCCAGAACTTTATCTTCTCAAGCTATTGTTTTGTCGGATCTTCGAACCCCTTCTGGATGAATCATTTCTTCCATTTTTCGAATGCTCTCTTAGATATTCACATTCTGATTTGTTCAATAGAACGTATGGCGTCTGGTTACGTAAGATTTTATTAGAATTGTACCGGATAACATTAGTTGTTGATATTATGTACGATCAAGTTTATTAGACTGCTGTTAATTACAAACAGAAGGACTACATGATGTAGGAAACTCCCCTCCTTCCGTGATGTATTATCTTGCCTAGAAAATTTTATAGGTCAATTTGTTTCTCGAGAACCTTACAGTCGGCAACTGTTAATTCTCTTTGGTCAGCACATAGTTGCAACCGTTAGAAGTATCATTGGTAATTATAATGTTGATGTGTTTTTTTATAACCAATGTTGTATTCATGTTCATATTGCTAAGTCATCCTCTTATAAAGTTTTTACTACATTAGTTGGTTCTCAATTAAACTTTAGTATTAGGAATTATAGGGCATGTGAATTTCTTTGGAATTTATCTCTAAATCGACGGCAACTATTTGATTGTCGCATGATAGCGGAGGTCTTGGACTAGAAAGATTGTTTTCCCAGATGCAAATTTTGTGTTAATTTTCTTGGTCATCAAACTAGAAGTAGTTTAGAAGGGCTTATTGGTTCTCTTCAGGAACTTGTAAAGCTGCGTAGGTTTTGCCAATAGGTTCTTCTCTTACTGATTCTGTTACTGCTAAATAGGACGTGGAGGTAGTGCCGGAAACAAGTTCAGGATGTCACTGGGTCTCCCGGTGGCAGCCACTGTGAACTGTGCGGATAATACAGGGGCTAAGAATCTTTACATTATATCCGTTAAGGGTATCAAGGGTCGTCTGAACCGACTTCCTTCTGCCTGTGTTGGAGACATGGTTATGGCTACTGTGAAGAAGGGTAAGCCTGACTTGAGGAAGAAGGTCATGCCTGCAGTCATTGTTAGACAGCGCAAGCCATGGCGCCGAAAGGATGGAGTCTTCATGTATTTTGAAGGTATGTGTTCACTGGATTATTATTTTTCATTGTGGTCTGTTCACAATATATTTGAACTAATGTTGCTACATCCAGAAGCTACCCATATCCTTTTGGTCTCAACTCCTTATTAATGTGATGGACAAAGATAAAATTCATATCAAATATTGTTTTCTGTTTTAGACTTTTGATGGTTATGGAGTGGGCTAGTGCTCACGATAAGCTTTCTAGCATTACCTATTCCAATCCTAACATCCTTGTGACCCATCTAGTTGGTTTGGGATCTGTGGTAAATTGCTTTGTATTGGACATTTTTTTTATTTTTTATTGCTTAGTCCAACTTGGTGTTCTTTACGCCGCAATCAATATCCCTAGTCATTTCCCTGGACAATTTACTGGATGGTCTAGGTCTTTAAGAGGGTTGAGTTAATTCTTTACAAACACTTGAAAATGTTATGTTATTCCGGCAATGTGTTGTTGGTGATTTTGCAGGCCTTTAGTCTTATTACCCTTTATATTATTTGACGACTTTGTTCACATTTCCACAAAATGTCTCATATTTATTTTTATGCACATTGTAGACAATGCAGGAGTCATTGTGAACCCTAAGGGTGAAATGAAGGGTATGTTCAATTGTCATTTTTCTCTCAACTTGGTTTATGAAATGTTGGTCTCTATTTAATTTGTTTTTGCAATAGAGTAGTTGTTGATAAATTCTTTTGTCGCAGGTTCTGCAATCACCGGACCTATTGGGAAGGAGTGTGCTGATCTATGGCCCAGAATTGCTAGTGCTGCCAATGCCATTGTCTAGTGTTCGTCTCTTCAGATTTTTGTCATATTTTAGGCTAGGATTCCGTGCCTCATTTATGTTATCACTCTTCTGTGCCAACACATGGTTCAAGAATTTTTCCGTGGATTTAGCTATGAGTTTTTATCTTGCCTTTGCAAAAGACAATTTTTTCTTTAAATCCCTGGTGTGGTCTTGAATATCTTTATTATGACTCTTGCATAACAATAGAGTTTTCGCATGTCCAAGTTTCTTTGTTTACTAAAATCTCCTGATTTCTTTTATCTATGTTTTCCTGTCTGTAGGCATGCATGTATATGCACGCGAATGCTGATAAAATAAAAATCCAGCGGAGTTTAGTTTGGTGCATTTTGCTGACGGTTTATAATTTAAGATAAATGTATGCATGAAACATGCATTCCTTAATCTGTTTAGTTACAAAAAAATGAATTAAAGGGATACATGGAGTTATTCTTTGTAATTTAGGAAAGATGATCGGGCCTTATTTGTGCCCTTTTACTAATGCAGAATGTAAAGGGAATTAGTTGGAGAATGGCTTTATGATCTATAAAGGTTTATCTTATTTTTGCACCTGAATTGTTCAAGTCCTGATCTCCACCTGAATGCAGTTTAAGTGCCCTAAGTCAACTGGGAAGGTAGACCAATATCTTTGCAGCAGCCTACCTAACGTATGTAGAAAAAATGATAACCAAAGGAGATTGTGCGAAGGACACGGAATAATAAGATCACAAAAGCTTATAACAGCATTAAAATTGGAAATTTGTGAGGACAGTATGCATCGAAAAAGACAAGGAATCAAAATTTTGTCAAAACTGGTCTAAAAGAGGGGTTGAGGGCGAGCAGTTTTAAAACAACCATGTGGGTGGATGTTATGAAATTCTCAGCCATTCCATGTATTCAACTTAATTATTTCTTGGTACTATTTAGGTTAGATCTGCTACAACTGTAAGGTCATTTACTAAGTTAGTTTAGTTTGCCTAATGTTTTTGCAGATGGGAGGAATTTCAGCAGGGATGTATATGGATCAAACCCTTGTGGGCTGCCAGTTTCAGTTTCTGGTTATTTATATAAATGAGCCTAAACATAAATTCGTTTATTTGAGCTAGATTTGAGTCGAACTTCTATTTAACTGCATCGAATCTAAGCAAATATTGATTTTGAGGATTTTCTCACGAAAGAGTGAAAGTAATGAAATGGAGAGGGATGTATATATGGAGTTTTACTCAACAAACAATATAAAGTTTGCCAATTATCCGCTCACCCAATTGTTCCCTGCAATTATCTCATAACCCCTATAAACTTGCTTCTTTCAACTCGGATTACTGTCTATTTGACTCTTATTGAAAATTTCCTGTGTTAATCAAACCACACAAAAATCAAGGGTAAATTTTCCTCCCACTTCTTTACTTCCTGCTCTTCTTCCTCTCCCTTCCTCCTTAGTCACTGCCTTAGACTTTGCCACCTCCAGGAGGTGGTGCTGCACTTACAGGTTGTAGTGGTGTTGCCAATGTGTTACAATCACTTCCCTTGTGTTACCCTCCCTTTTGCACCCTTGCGGTGGAAGGGTTGCTTCTTGTTTCAGATTATCGGCTCAGATGGGTTCTTCCAACTTCTGCTCAAGGGAGGCAATGGTGTTCTTCCTCAAGTGATTTTTTAAGGGAGACTAGGGTGAGTCCGTCATGCCAGCTGTACTCACATCTTGAATACAGAGGGCAGATAGGATGAGGCAGCTCTCCTGCACAGGACATGCTCCAGGTTCCAGAGGGAAGGAAGTTGGTTGGTCTTGGGTTGTGCAGTCTTCGAGGAGCAATGTTTACTAGTAGAGTTGGTTCTTCTCTCAAAACACGACCAAGCGTGATTTAAGGATGGGTAACAATGATGTACTTCAGATCAGTGCGTATTCGAATTCTTTCCAAATGTTGATGTCGCCTCTCTTGGGTCCTGATGATGGGAATTGAATGTTGCCATGGATGGAGCTCCAATCATACATTCAGAAAGAAAGTTGTACTGTCATCTATTGTCACCGAGAATAGCATAGTACAATTGGAAATGCAGTAGAACACCTTATTCACCATAAACCAAAATCAAGAAAGCATTCATGATGCAAATCAGATCAAACTCCAATTCAGGTAGGAACGAGATCGGCATAATCGAATACACGAACAACTTCCCCACACACTACCACCAACGAGAACTGAGCAATCACTGCCACTATCCTCGATCACAACAATACTACAAATGCATTTTACCGCCACCTTTGCGCAATCACCAACTCCTTTCTCCCTTCACACTGCCTCCACTGCACACTCCAGCGCCTTCCGGAGGGTCCTACCTTCAACATCCTGTTCCTGAACATGTGCTGCTTGGTCCTGATCTCTTCAGCCATGTCGCTGGTGCCCCTGATGCAGAATCGACGAGCTTCCTGGGGTATCTTTCGCAAAGGGTGAGTATGTTGGACGTTGTGGGATGCGTCAAGGAGCGCCGGTGGGGGATGATGGTACATGCGGATGAGTGGGTGGTGCTCGAAGGCGTTGATATCACGCTGGAGATCATTGAATCTCTGGGTGAGTTGGTCAAGGGATGATGGATGTTCCGTGAGGTTGGTTGTGTGTAGGAGGGAATGGCGGATGGAATTCTCGGAGAACTATCCTTGGAGGACGTAGGCGATCTTTGTGGAGTCGGAGTCAATTGGGACGGTGGCGACCATCTTTTCGTGGGTCATCTTCCTCAACAGTGAGGAGTTGCTCGTAGTGGTGCTTTTCGCAGTAATGCAAGTTCAATGAGTAGAGAGGAGAGGGGAGGTAGAGAAATGTCACGAGTTTTTAGTTTCATTAGAAAAGATGCATTTAACATATTTTCAATGGAATTTGACAACTTTAATGGTTAAATGGATCTGAGTTAACCAGAGGGGTTGTGATGTAGGAGTTAGTGAGTTTGCATGGGGTTTGACATAATTACAAAGAATACATGAGCGAGCGCTTAATTGACAACTTACAGGGTTTGTGGTGTAAAAATTTCATATACATTAGTAAATAGAACATAATGGCCTTTTTTAATCTATATCTCTTTTAAAAAAAATATAATTGTAATTTATCTTTATATCCATTTGGACGAGGGATAAAGAATAAGGTAGGATAAGAGATAAATGAGGTTTATGCTTGTTTTATTGATTTGAGTAGGGATGAGCATCGGGTCGGGCCGGGCTCAACCCAGCCCAGCCTGAGCCCGGTATCATTTAATGGGCCTTCGGGCTGGGCCTAAGCCCTCCAAAATTCTTTGATTGCGGCCCAAGCTTGAACCCAGCCCGCTAGTACATGGCCCAGGCCGAGTCGGGCCGGTCCGCTATTTAAAAAAAATCCAGAATTCTAATATCTCAACTAAAATTATGTCATTGAAGATTAGTTTTCTCTATTAGAATGCTAACCCAATATAAATTTGAAAGTATAATTTTACAATAAAAATATTCCATAATGTTTGGCACTATGAATGAAAATTAGTTTAATAATTTCATTTGCTATTGTTATGCAAAGAACATATGCTTAATGGAGGTAGAGGGGCATTGAGTGGAAGGGGAAGGGGAGAGCTCGGCATGTGTACATACAAGATTCAACATTAGTCATTGAATTTGATTATTGTTTAGCTTTGCAACCCAATAAAACAGTAATGCCAATATTTGTACAAGCTTTTGAAGCTCAATAAAAAATCGGGCTTGGATCGAGCCAATGCTCGGACCGGCCCGCGGGATTCGGGCTCGGGTCCGAGCTAGCCCGAACCCGGCCCGAAATGGTATTCGGGTCAAAAACAAAGCCCAGGCCCGCCCATTTATATTGCGGGCTCGGGCCAGGGGCGGGCTTTGTCGGGCCGGTCACCGGTCTGGGTCGGGCCGACCCGATAATTTGCTCATCCCTAGATTTGAGGGATAAAGAAGAGAAATATCATAAACACATATATAATGAATAGTGTAACCATGATAATCTTCGGCTAGATTATCCTGAGCAAAAGTCCATTTATCTCTCAAATGTTCGCTCATCTTGGTATAAAGTTTGCTATCTCGGAACAAAATCCACTTATCTCGAAATAAGGTCTACTTT
Organism: Ottelia alismoides; assembly: GCA_037367405.1. Classification (NCBI taxonomy): domain Eukaryota; kingdom Viridiplantae; phylum Streptophyta; class Magnoliopsida; order Alismatales; family Hydrocharitaceae; genus Ottelia; species Ottelia alismoides. The sequence continues at coordinate 294,288 of JAZKJV010001913.1, read as the reverse complement.
TTCCGAGATAAGGATTAGCAAATGTGTAGATATACATGTGCATATGTGTTTGTATCAAACTTTTAATGAATTGAATATGAGGGAACTTATCATTTTCAGGTGCAGTTTGTTTATATAACGGATTCTAAACCTATGTTTAAGTTCAGTTTGATTATTTGCAAACCAAACTTAACATTTTCTATAAATGGTTAATTTTAAGGGGCTTCCTAATCAATTTCAAGTAAATCAAAATATTTGAAGTTTTTATTTCACAATAAAGAATAAGGGAGGAGAAGAGAAAGATACAAGAGAGAAAATAACAACTGGATTTTTACAGTCAGATTAACTCAAGTGGTCAACTCAATAAGAGTTAAATTGACGGTACGGGTTGTGTTGTAAGATGGAGTGAGTTTGCAGAGGTTGTGGGGTATATATGACGTATACATGGGTTAGCGAGTAATTATAGAAGTTCAATGGGATCATGGTATAAAAATCACTTCTTTTTAACACAGAAATCAAACAAAAAGCTAGCAGAAAAATCAAACAAAATGAGAAAGATCAGAAAGTATGTACCACATGTATATGCGTACAAAAAAATGATACCATATGCATGTGCATAAAATGACTAATAAATATGGGGAAAATATGATTTGTATACTATTTATTAAGCATGAACCTAGAGATGATGGTAGATGATCGGGTCAGAAAATAAAGAAAGAAAAACAAAAGAAAACTCCTAAAATAGCTCTCAAATTGTAACTATATACATGTATAAATCTTGCAATCTTCACTAATTTCTAGTAATTTCATATTTATTCAGAATGATGTAAAACAACCTTCATCTTGTATATAACAATAATCTTAATCAGCAAAAAATCCTATGGAAGTACTAACATTCCACATATCGACTATAAACTCAAATCCTAATTTTGTTTATGCCTTTACTACAAGAATACAAGCACATGTTAAACTCTACTCATCTTTAAAGTAATGTGCACTCAAATCTCCTTTAAAGGAAACGGAGGTAGTGTTTGCATCTCAAACTTCCGAGTTTTTGCTATTCGTAAATAAATCCACGTCAATGGGGAGATCGTATGAAGATGCCACTAAGTCATGCTAATTTCAGATAAGCCCATATTTTGGCTTTTTAGTACTAATTTTATTTACAGAAATGCAAAATAATCACGTGATTGTATCCTTTATATTTTGCAAACCACTAAATCATTTTGAGTGATTTCTCTTGTTTTAAAAGCCCATTAAATTACTTTTCTTTTGAGATATTTTGTTTATTTTTTTTGAAGCATACTAAATCTATTGTAAATTATTGAATGAAACAATGTCTTTGATCTTTAAAATCCATATTTTAATTGAAATGCATTATGAAAAATTATGAAACCTGATATGTTGCACTACTTTAGACCCAACACAGAGTATTTGTCTCTTTGAAAAAGGTATAATTATAATATATTTTTATATCCATTCAGATAAGGATAATGAATAATGTCAGAATAAACGATAAGTAAGGTTTACACTTGTTTTGTTGCTTTGAGGATAAAGAAGGGAAATGTACTAGAGACATAAATGATAGATGTTGTAAACACGATGTGGTTATTTAGTTTGGGATAGTTTATATCGAGATAACACCTACTTATCCCGTAAGTATTCACTTATCTTCAGACAAAGTTCACTTTTCCAGGGAAACAAAATCTACTTATCTCAAAATAAAGTCCACTTATGAGAATAATAATTTGTAAATATGTATATATAAGTGTTTATCGAGCTTTTATCGAATCAAACCTGAGCGAACCTATGCTTTTTAGGTTCAGCTCGTTTATTTAATCGAGCTTAAACTTGTGTTCGGCTTCAATCCTCTTATCTTCGAACCGAATTTGAATCGAACTTTTAGCGAGCTGAATCTGAGCGAATCCAACTTGGGAATTTTTTTGACATCCCTAGTAGTGTCAAAGGAAAGTATATTATACATTAGACTTTCCTATCTCTAGGTGGAGGTTTTCCTATAAAAATTTCCTCTTAAAGTCATTGTCTAAATTGTGCTTTGATTTTTACAATCTTAGTTGAAGTTTTATTTGTAAAATTCAACCTCCCCGTCCCCCTCATATGATATTCTAATTTGGTAGCATTGACTACAATCTATAAATTTGCACCTTCAAACTCTCTTCAATACTACGGTTGATGAACAATCAAGCTGAATTAAAGATTTCTAGAATATAATAATAAGAGAGTACATAAATTTTAAAATACTTGAGGGAGAAAACATCAAGGATATGTAGACTAGGTTTAGTATCATAGTAAACAATCTCAATGTCTTAGGGTAATAACTTTATAAAGAACTTCATGAAGCTCTTACCAAGTGGCTCTCCCCATCTTCTCCTTCCATCCACCATTTTAATATGGTCATCCTTCTCATGTGTGTCCACCTCGATCCAACTTCCTCCTCAACTACTCTCCATGAAGAAACATTAGACGCGAGTTCGCCTCCACACCAACAAGCCTAACTGCAACTGTGCAGACTCACGACCACCATTTAGGTATGAGCGTGAGCCGATCCTTTTCGGGTTTAACGTAACCCGACCTAAGGCCCAATAAAATTAACGGTCTGTGGGCCAGACCGAGGTTGGAAATCTTTTCACCCATCTCAGCCCACGGTTCAACCTGGCCTGACTAATATGGGCTTCGATTCAGGTTGGGCCGACCTACTAAAAAAATTGGGTGGGAGCATGGAGATGGAAAATGGATGGTTGATGGTACATATGCCATTGATGGAATACCGAGGAGGAATGTGTTTACGAGAATTATAGGTTTATGAAGCATAGATTTGAAACTAGCAATTCACAAATAAAATAGAGTGTATTATACGAGATATACATATGAGGAACAATGAGAAATGAGAAAATTGATGTTATGATAAAAATAATGAGAAAAGCTTAAGTACAAGTTTATTATAAGAGAACAGAGTGAACGGTGATGTGCATATAGATAGTAACACTTGATGGAAATACGAAGAGATGCATTATAATAATTTGAAAGCATGGATTATTATATGGGACATCTTATTGGGCCCTTATCGAGTCGAGACAATAGTCTAATGGGTTTAGGCTGATGTCGGTACAAGCACTTCCCATTTATTTAGTGTGATATTTTTTTGCCCAAGCCTAGACCGATACAAATGGGGTTGGGTTTCAGGTTGGCCTCGTGGCCTGATGCTCATTCCTACCACCAACCACTTGGGAGCTAGCTCCAGCCCACAACGTGGTCACCATGCAACTTTTTTTAAAAGTTTGTTATAATAGTTGGTTTGCGTCCACTTCAACGGTCCGGTGGTAGAGCAATGTGCCTACCACCAAAAAAAATCATGGTTCTAATCCCTCCCCCTCCCCCACACCCCTTGAGTAGGGTTGCGTCAGGTAGTGACACTCAACGGGAAAAACAGTCGGATCTTTCAACATTGATTTGATAAGAATCCCAGTAGCCGTCCTTATTTGAAGTGGGAGAAGGCTGCCTTTTTTTTTATTTTTTTAATTGTTGATTTGAGCAGTTCATCCTCATCCATATTTCTCTTTAAGTTTTAGTTGTGTTTAAAAAAAGGTTGACTTGTGTATAACAACCTTTTTTATTGGCTGTGCATATTCTAGAATATACATTTCTAATGACTACTCTCCTCCCATATATCATATTGTTCCTATGTCTATACGATATCATTAAGTCGCATGTAAGTTCTCACATTCATTGTATCCATTCCATTTCCATTACTGTATATTAAGCAGGGGTTTAGGCCCTCCCGCTTATTAAATTTTGGCATTCCAATTTTTACCCTTGATAATATGGAGGCGGATCGTCTGATGTAGCGTTTAGTGCAGCAGATTCTGTTGCAACCGCTCGAGCCGCTCGATCTTGATGGAACAGTTGGCACAATCTTGCACTTTTTGTGGACTCGTACCGTGCAAGATCGTGTGAACCGCTCGATCAAGATCGAACGGCTTGAACGATCACAACAGACACAACACCGTGCAGAGATCCTTTCTATGACAATATACCGCCTGACTCTGACCGTCGTTCCACTTTTGCCCTCAGCCGTCAAAAGAATTACCCAACTCACCCCACCCTTCCCCCTCGGCCTTCGTTGTTGCGGTCACCCTCCAGCTACTGTCCGAAACCCTAGCTCTTACGTTGCCGCCTCTTTGCCCTCCCCTTCACGACGTTCTCTGCCCTTGGCACCTCCACCATCTTCCCCTTGGGCATACACTACGCAAAACCAGCAACGAGTCTACGCTCCACCACCCCTCGGGTCTTCACCATCTATGAGTCCTTCCACAACATCACCCACGACCATGAGGGCATCGTCCTAGAGTCTGATGTCACCTCTCTCACCTACGTCCTTGACTCTGAGGACAACGGGGATATTTGTTGCATGCAACCCTTGAGGTGTTCTCGATGGGGGCAGATGGTAATTGGTAGGGGCGACCAAAGTGCCAGAGGTAGGCGAGGCAAAGGAGGTTGGAGCTCGAACGTACCATCTAATGCAAAGGGTGGATCATGCACCTATCGGTAGAAAGCCACTTATGCCGCTTCCGTAGGTATGAAGTATATCGAGAAGTCGATATCCGTTCGTGCATTCGTTGTTTTCTCGATATGCTACCGATTATAGATTATCTTACACAGTGCAAGAGTGCTTGACACATGCACGTGTGGCTGTTATCCTTTAGGCTCAAGGAAGAGCTTCACCCAAGCATTGGAAATTGGTATGTAAAGAGAAGATGATGCTAACTGCGATCTAGTTTAACCAAAGTGTACATATGTTTACAGATGTTGCGATTAGGTTTTCAGGTAAACAATCAACCTTGAAAAAAATGAGGGAAAAAGAAAAAAGAATAATCATGTGTCTATATTAACAAATTCAAAGTTTGAAAGAAAAAAATAAAGTATAAGAAATTGGTGTATTTTTTAAGAATGTGACAGTAGAAGCAAGAAACAACTCTAATCAATGTAGATTCACACAAGCTTACGACATAACCACCCGGAGCCCAGTGTATAATGTCCCACTTTATGGTTATGTTTCCTGTTAGTAATATATGCTTTATGATGCAGCGTGACCCCAAATTATGGGGCCACATTTATTTAATTAGTTAATCGTCAATTTTATTTACGTTTTTAGGTTGTCGTAATCGTCCAATTAAATAATTGAGATCGTCTGTGATCTCAACGTATATTTCGTAGATTTTAATTGTAATTGTTGGTCAATTAATTAGTTAGAGTCTAATTAAAGTAATTAGAGGTCAATTAAAGTTGTTAGAGTCCAATTAGGAAAGTCGGTTGTCAATTTAATTGAGTTTACTATTTTTGTAAACCCTCTCTCCTATATAAAGAGAGGGTAGGCCATTGTTTTTGATCAGTCAATGATTATGAAAAATTGAGAGTTATCTCATTATCTCCCTCCTTCTCCTCTCTCCTCCCGCGATCTCCGCGTTCTTCTTCTTCCATCCCTCGTTACCGACGAGTTTTTCTCTTCTCAATCCCTCTCTTTCTTCCACCAAATATCCACCGCACAAATTATTTATTTCTCGACGACACGCCGAATCGCGTCTGCATCATTTGGTATCAGAGCATGGCAACCGAATCATCCCTACGATTCGACGATCCTGTCGCGCATTGGAAGATGCAATATGATTTGAGTTGCATATCTCATGATTCACGTTCACGCGCACGTCGACACAAGTTCATGAAGCGCCTTATGTCAAGCCTCAAGGTTCAAGCAATTCGTCAGGAGACGAATTTTCTAAAAAAGCGAAGGAGAGCTGATGCAGCGTGGACTCGACATGTAGGGCCGTCTAGTTATTTAAATTGTGGCCGTTAATTTTATTTACGTTTTTTAAGTTGTCACAATTTTAAATAAAGAGATCGCGCGTGATCTCAGTTAGTTTTAATTTGAATATCAAATTTGGTAGTTAGTCGGTTAATTAGTTAGAGTCAGTTTAGGATAATTGGTTGTCAGTTTAAATTATTTTCTATTCTTGTAATGCCATCCCTCGTATATAAAGGGATGAGGGTCCAATGTTTTAGTCAGTTCAAGATGTGATAAAATAGAGATTTATCTCTCTCTCCTCTCCCCTCTCTCCTTCTCCCCGCGTGATCTACACGTGTTCTTCTTCTCCCAAACCCCTCGTATTCCGACGAGTCTCTTCTCTCTTCCCCTCGCGGTCTACGCGTTTCTTCTTCTCTAACCCCGCGCATCCGGCGTGTCTTCTCTTCTCAACCCTTCCAGTTTCTTCTTCTCAACCCCTCTATTTTCTTCTACCATCGAAAAATCCACCGTCAAATCTATTTCCCGCGCCGCGCCGAATTCAATTTTGCATCACTTTACGACTCTTAATTATTCACTATAACCCCACTAGGGGTACATATGTACTTTCTCTGTTTTGGACTCTTTAGGATTTCTAGGGTTTAGTCCTGTATAAGGACCCCTAGGTCTATGGAATAAAGCAAGCTATTTTTATCCCTTCTTTTCTTTAACATGGTATCATAGCATCGATTCTGACCTATTCTCTCTCCCCAACCCTTCCAGTGGCATCGCCCAACATCTACGGCCTCCAGGCCCGCCCAGCGACGCCGCACGGTGCTTACAGCCGCCAGTCTGTCCAATCCTAAATCTCCCCATCGCCAGCCATCGCCCATCACCATCCCGACCCCATCAACCATCGCCCTCCCTCCCGCCCAATCGCCCATCGCCAGCTGACCCATCACCATCGCCCTCAATCCTGCCCCATCACCCATCACCCTGCCTCCCTCCCGCCCCATCGCCCAACCCTCTCGCATGTCGAAATATTCCCCCTCAAGCCCTCCAACTCCTCTCATCGCCCTCCCTCCTACCTTCCGACCCCATCGCCCATCGCCCGACCTCTCGCCCCATCGGCCCCATCGCCTGCAACCACATTGAAACCCTTGCCAACCCTCTCGAACGCCAGGCTCATCCCACCTACCGACCCCTCCCTCCCCTGCCCTCCAGGCCCCTCCCACCAGGTTTCCTCTCGTCCTCCAGGCCCATTCTGCCCCAGTCCGCCATGCCTCTATTGCCCTTACCTTCCAGGCCCCTCAAGCCATGCCCCTCTAGGCCTCTCTCGCCCTCCAATGCCTCTACAGGCCCGCCAGTCCCTTCAGCCTGCCAGGCCTCCTCAAGTGGCGAGCCTTTCCAGTCCCTTCAGCCCAGAAGGCGCATTCCAAAGACAACATCCCAATGCCGTCTTCCCTACCAGCAAGAAGGCTCCTTCCCGCCCATACACATTTTTTTGCTCGAAGCTGCTCTCTGCTACTCTGCTATCAATCTCTCATGTGCATAAGGTTTATTCGTTGAATTACTGAATCCCCATGATACTTGCTTGATCAAGACTATCAGAACTTCCTAGGTCCAGCTTTTTTTTAGACTTGAGCGACCACCATGACTTCTACTGAGCCCAAGCCTCTGTATTCGACTTCCTATGTAATGGTACATGGCACATCTATCAACCTGAAGGGCTCTGAAAATTATGTCCTATGGTCCTGATCTTTCAAGGTATTTATTGATGGTTAACGAAAGAACTATGTCGTCACTAAAGATCCACCCAAGGAGACATGCAAAGACTATGATACCGGGTACGGGGATAACTGTCAAGTAATCACGTGGATGACCAACAACATTGATCCAAATATAGCTTCGAATCTTCTCTACAAGAGATGACAAAAGCTATGTGGGAGAGTCTCGAGAACACTTACTCCCAAAAGACAACCAAGTCCAGGCTATCAGATATCTTATACACGGATTCGATCTACAAATCAAGAAGATACAACCTTGAGCGAGTACTATCGACTCCTTACAGGCCTATTTGAGGAGCTTCTTATTTTCCAACCTGCTTGCTATGACAAACATATAGGAGAACGTGTGGAGTGGCAAGTATAGTGTTTCTTATCAGGATTACATCCACGATACAAGTCGTGAATGATCAATTTCTGGCTGCTGCTGCTCTACCCAGTCTTGAGACCATCTTTGGTCGACTACAGGAGCTTGAGTCTCCATCTCCTCTTCTGTCTGCTAAGACTACAACCCACTTTGCTAGAGGACGGGCCAATTACCAAGGGGGACACATATGTGATTTTGGCCGGGGTCGTGGCCGTGAGTCTGTACATGGACGTGACTTTGGATGCGGACGTGGTCTACTACTTTACGCTTTCCAGCTTGCACACACGGTGGTTGCCTGAATTATCCGTCCGAACGCTGCTGGGCAAAATTTGGTATGCCTCCTAATGCCAACAGTACCTATGAGACAACCTCTATGATAGCTCATATGATACTGCAGATACCTCTCATGATCAGCCTTCCAGTGACAGTCATGCTTCTTTTACTGCATCTGAGTATACTCTTCTTAGATAATTGCTCCAGAACTCTACCAGTATACTACTGCGTCTGCTTCTACTGCTAGTCTGTCCACTACGTCAGCTACCGTTGCCAGCTCTGCCTCAGTCTACTCCTGCATGGATCATTGACTCGGGTGCCTCGACTCATCTAACGGGAAAAGGTAGTCTTCTCACCTCTTCACGACCATCTTCTGTTGTAAAGACTATTCGTGTTGCCAATGGAGCTCATTCACCTATTACTATTGTGGGCACTATGGAATTCTCCTCTAAACTCCACCTTACTAGTTACGCCCCTGATTTTCCACTAAGTCTATTATCTGTTCACAAGCTGTGCACTGAGCTTAACTGTCGAGTTATATTTGATGAGTTTTGTTGTTATTTTCAAGACATCCGGACGAGGCAGATTTTTGGTGGGGGGCATGAGAAGAATGGTCTTTATTATCTTGACATCCCTTCTGACTCTGATTTTGCTGGTGTGTCGTCCATCTCTGCCGATCCCCTTCTGTGGCATCTTCGCCTCTGCCATCCATTATCCCAAGCCCTCTCTTTAATGTTCCCCGAACTCTCTATGCTCAAGCCTTTGAGTGCGAAACATGTCAGTTCGGGAAACATCATCGAGCGTCGTTCCCTGCTCGTACTGAGCCTTGTCGTACTGTTTCTTTTGCTTTAGTCCACTGTGATATTTAGGGACCTTGTCCGGTCCACACTCTAAGTGGTCATAGGCATTTTGCTGTTTTTGTTGATGATTACAGTAGGTCATCTGGGGTCTATCTTATAAACAACGTTCATAGATTAATAATATTGTCAAAAACTTCTTTCATTATGTCAAGAATATTTTCTCCACTAGTATAAAAATCTTCCGTTCTGATATTGCCTTGGAATTTACCCAACATGACCTAAACAATTTCTTTGACTCTCAAGGTACATACAACAAACATCATGCCCATATACGTCCCAACAAAACGGGATAGCAGAAAGAAAACTACGACATCTCCTAAACATTGCCTGATCCCTCCTTACTGAGATGAAAGTTCCCAAAACTTACTGGGGTGATGCTGTTCTGACTGTCGTTTATCTTATCAACAGAATTCCATCTCCAACCATAAATGGTTCCACTCCCTTCTCTCTACTTTACCCAACCGAGTCACCTTTTCCTCTTCCCTTGAGATTTTTGGCTGTGTGGCCTTTGTTCATAATTTTCACACTGCAGACAAATTTTCTCCTCGTGCAATCAAATGTGTATTCCTTGGTTACTCTTATACTCAAAAAGGTTACAAGTGTTACGATCCAACTAGACGTCACTATTATATCTCGGGCAATGTAACCTTTTTTAACAAACCAGTTTCTTCCATCACTTTGTTACTGTTATTCCTCTGGATCTCCCTCTTCCACCCATTGTCTTTAAGCGTAAACAAGAATCTTCACCACCAGATGTTCCTTTATCTATTTATCTATTGCAGGATAATATGCCTTCTACAAGTGTCCCTCCAAGACTGTCCCGGACGATCCTTAAGAGCTTCCCATTGCTCTATGAAGATCTAAGAGGCAATGTACTTCTCATCCTATGTCTCATTTCACTTCTACTGCTACATTATCTTCCATTGACAGGCGATATGCATATGCTCTCATGACTATTTCCATTCTGAGATACCATCAAAGTGCTATGCATGATTCAGGATGACGACATGCCATGAATGAAGAGATAAATGCTCTTATTTCCAGGGGGACATGTGATCTAGTGCAGTGTCCCAAAGGGACTAGACCTGTGGCATGCATATGGGTATTCACGACCAAGCAGTCACCTGACAGGTCCATTGACATATTGAAAGCTCGTCTTGTTGCCAAAGGCTTTAAGCAAACATTTGGAGTAGATTACTTTGATACATTCTCATCGGTTGCACGAATGAGATCCATAATGACTATTCTCTCAATAACAGCTAATAAGGCATGGCCTATCTTTCAGTTAGATGTGAAAAATGCCTTCCTATATGGCGATCTTGATGAAGAGGTGTACATGATGCAGCCTCCGGGTTATGAAGTCGAGGGGGAGTGTGTATGCCGACTTCGTAAGGCCATATATGGTCTAAAGCAGAGCCCAAGGCATGGTTCCACATACTTACTACAGAAATAAGCACTCTTGACTTCCAGAGAACTACATCTGACTATTCTGTGTTTGCCAAAAGACGAAAAAATGGTATTGTTATACTTGCAGTCTATGTGGATGATATGGTTGTCACATGTGATAATGATAATGGGATAGTAGAGACCAAGGCCTTCCTCCAGAAGGTGTTTGTTACCAAGGACCTTACTCCCCTATGCTATTTCTTGGGCATAGAACTACCACGTACTACAGAGGGCCTTCATCTCTCACAGAGTAAATACTGTCTAGACATTCTTACCGAAGCATCATTACTTGGATGCAAACCCTCTTGTATTCCTACAGATCCAAAGAAACACTTCACTTCCTCTGATCCTGTCTTTGAAGACATTACTCGATACAGAAGCCTGGTTGGCAAACTTCTTTACCTTACTGTCACCAGACCAGATATTTCTTATGTAGTAAGCAGAGCTAGCCAACACATGGAGCAACCTTGTTACAGTCACTGACAGGATGTTCTTCAGATTCTACGATACTTGAAAGAATCACCAGGACACAGCCTCTTCTATGGAGCAAATGGGTATACTGATGTTATCGTATATGCCGATGCTGATTATGCAAGTTCGCCAGAAGATCGGTGCTCTACTACAAGATATGCTATGATGGTTGGAGGAAATCTTGTTACTTGGAGAAGCAAGAAACAGATTGTTATGTCTAGATCCAGTGCAAAAGCAGAATATAGAGCGATGACCCAAGCTACCTGTGAGATCACATGGTTGTTAACTTTTCTGAAAGAGCTAGGCATTGTTGTCACTACTCCTATTCCACTATACTGTGACAACAAATCCGCTACCTATATTGCCACTAATCTTGTGTTTCATGAGCGAACCAAGCATATAGAGATCGGCTGTCATTTTATTCACGATGCTGTCAGGACTGGAAGAATAACTACTCCTCATATCAGCACAGATCTTCAACTTGCAGATGTCTTCACGAAGGCCTTACCTAAGAAGCGTCTTTCTTGGATTGTTTCCAAGTTGGGCATGACTGATATATATGCTCCAACTTGAGGGGGAGTGTTAATAATATATATTTTACGGCTCTTAATTATTCACTGTAACCCCACTAGGGGCACTTATGTACTTTCTCCATTTTGGACTCTCCAGGGTTTCTAGGGTTCAGTCCTATATAAGGACCCTAGGCCTATGGAATAAAGCAAGCTATTTTTCATCCCTTCTTTTCTTTAACATTGAAATTCAAACGTAATCAATTAAGGCATCTTTGCTACCATCTTTAGCACCACAGAGGAAATAAGCATAATCATGTAAACACACAATAAAGAATCGAGTAACTGACACTTAATGCAAGTTTCAATTGCATAACCTAATCAAACAAAAGATTTCAAAATCAATTTCTAGCATTTATATTGACACTTCACAAACATTTCAAATATTTGTTTCTACATAGCTCAATCTCCCAGTCATGTGGATATTTTTCCCATTTAACATTTACTCCGCAATAACAAAATCATTGTTCCTAGGTAATGGGTTTCCTTTGTGGTTTGCTTCAATTGTGAAGGTAGATTCCAAAAAATCCAAATAAAATCAAGAAATTTATCTTAGCCATTATAAAAAATAATCATCAGGATGTCTCTTAAAACCAACCTCCTCCATCAGACCTCCACCCAAAATATAACCATGAAAGTTGTGCATTACGACCAAGAAATTTGATCCATTGGAAAATTTGATTGTTCTATATGAACGAGCTAGATTTGATTTTGTTGTAGTCAGGAAGATCATCAACTGGGTCAAACGATGGCAACATGAGCAGGAGCTTCCTCTAGCTCTCACTTCAAGCCCGAAGGAAGGCAATGTATGGTTCCCTTGAACTAACTTCTTCATATCAGTCAACAATTTGATTCATGGTTCTATCAACTTCCTGCTAATGCAATAGTTGGAAAGCCATGAATGGTGACATAAAACTATTGTATACTACACGCTGACATCTGTGTTCCACCCCCAGTCAAGATGGTCAAGCCTATGGCCTGACATAATTGGAGAAATAAACATGTTTTGTTCTTTTCCATCACAATATAAATTGTAAGTAACTTGAAGTTCAACAAGATTAGTGAACATGAAAGTTCCATAGATATGCACACTCATCATCTTTCTTTGCACGACCAACTACGAGCCAGTCACTTCCCACCTACATCCCACATTATGGATTAGCGAGAAGGCACACACAGTTCGATCTATCCTAAGCAATGCAAGCTTCTAAGCGCAACTACGGGCCAGTCGCTTCCTCCCTACATCCCACATTATGGATTAGTGAGAAGGCACACACAGTTCGATCTATCCTAAGCAATGCAAGCGCGGGCATGGTGCCTTCCCCTTTGTTCTTGACCTTCTAAGCGCTCAACTGCTCATAAACTATTATGTAAGTTTTAATGGAGGTTTGCATTCACTATGTGTACTCTTTTTACGGTTAAGTTACAGATTTATATTCAATTTGGAACGACGAAACTAAGTATTGTTGTCTACTTTTATTAGTGGCATAGAACATCTCTATGTATCTTTGGTTATTTTCCATTCAACATGGATCTGTTTGGAAAATAATTTATAACTCTCCGAAAGTTATTCTTCCTGAAAATCTGATCACCCGCTTACTTAAAATTTCCTCCGTAGAATTGAAAATCCACAGCATTTTCACGATGCATATCTTCGTGCTTATACCATATATGGGGTGTTCACTTTCAGTGTACATGCCATCCATGGTAACATGGAGTTGCACCTGATAGGGTATTAGACCCTGATGTTTTTTCTCGACTCAAGCAGTTCTCGGCTATGAATAAGTTAAAAATGGATTGAGAGTAAACTCATCCGCTTTTCACATCATAATACTGAGAATTAATGCTAATTATATCGAATTATAATAAATTTACAGTTTGAATGAAAGATTGTAAATTTATTATAATTCGGTTCACGAGTAGACAACAATATTGCACCCCATCATACAACGAGGAGACGGAAGTAAGAAGAGGCTAACGATAATAGATTCAAGTTTACTGATAAATTTGTTGACGACGAATGACATTGTATAATACATGGATACAGTTATGAACACAACAACAGGCATATGAATTGTGTAAGAGAAAGTGTAGATGTTGAAGGCAACTAAGGAAGTCGAAGGGAACAAGTTAGGAAGACGACGGCGACAGAGTAGACATAAATGTAAAGTGGACCACAAACATTCATGTCAGAGTATTAGGAGCTGGACCTCCAATTGCCGGAACTTGCCAACCCTCACTTGATCAGAAGATGATCAAAGAAGAACCCTTTGCTTCGCAACAACCGTGCATCTTCACGTACTCACTATAATCTCAGTCATGCTTTGTGATGAGTTGATTATGTTCCGTCATTGTGCCGATATATGGAACACCTGTGTTGTCCATTTGTTTCCCTGACAATGACCTTTGAATATTAGTGGTTCCTCTTGTCCAGTAATTAGTCAAACCTTGACTAGTCTAGTGATTTTTTTTGCTCCAGAAGTAATCATCCAGTCAACTTTATGTTGTCAAATTTATTACTATTCATCTTTAACCTGTAACAATTATTACATAGATATCAAAGACAAAATGTCATTTTTAAGGGCTATGAATCTTCACTCATCAATATCAAGTTGATTTTTTTATTGCAACAACTATTTTAATTTCAATTAGTCAACAAATTCCAACTGTGCTTCAATAGAAAATGAGAAAGAGGTTCTTCGAGGAGCTGATTATGCAATGATTATGAACATCACAATCTGTTGCAAATCCATTCGGTTATTATTTTGTGTGAGCTCTTCATTCTGCTAAATTGCTGAGTGTGATTCTTCTCGTATGTAAGCATGATTCGATTGCTAGCCGTGGAAGCCACTCTTCTCCATAGCCGTTGATCCAGAGTTACCGAGGCTCTCCAGTTGCACCATGTGGGTTTTTACAGGTCACTTGATCCGGACCAGAGCACACCTCCACTGCAAGATCAAGCCTGATCTCATGTGACCCCCATCAAGTGACAAGGGCGAAAATTCCCCAATCCCTTAAAAGATATTTCCACCATTTTGAGTACAGACTAGCAGACGTACATGGCACGGGGATACACTAGTATCTATGTGTTTCGAACGCATCTGGATTAAGCATTCACCACACGCCAATATACCTTTTTTTGTTTTCGTGTCAACAGATTTTATCCGATAGTTAGCTAAATTGGGTAAAACGATCTTGTTTCACATATCACGATTCATTAAAGCTCTAATATTATTTTATAGGGATTTTTACATCCATAACCTTGAGTAATTTCACAATTACATTCATAACCCCGTGAAATCGCGAATTATACCTAGGACCCCAAAAAATGCTTAACTCTTACATGGCATAACCATGTGTTAGTTGGCATCTATTTTATTAGTTAACTCTAACGGAAAAAGTTATATGTTGCCAATTTTACCCCTAAACCATCACATTTATAAAGTATGCCATATCTCTTCGAGGCTGCGATATGAAGACATTTTTGGCTTTGAATGTTTACGATTAAGCTCGATTTATCTCAGAAGAGGTCACCGTACATTTCAAGATTTCTCGAAGCACACAAGGAGTTGATAAATCGAGCTCTCCTCACACAGCCGACTCCCCCCCCCCCCCCCCCCCAAACCCACTTCAGCTAGGACTAGCTATCGAGCCCAACAAGCCGAGCCAGCCCCTGGCTCGGGCTCAATGAGCTCGAGACCTTATCGAGCTGGCTCGGGCTCGATAAGGCTCGAGCCGAGCTCTTTATCAAGCCCAAGCTCCTTATCGAGCCTGGTCTGGGCTCGAGCCCAAGTCGAGCTCGTTAAGGAAAATGGGTACTTTTTGGTGGAAAAGTGTTTTGTGTGGTTTCGAACTCAGGACCTACTTTACCTAAGAACATGTTCCTTACCAATAGGCCACTATCCAAGTTGTGTACAGAATCTTAATTATAATATATATCGTAACATTATATTTTCTTATAGAAAAAGGAAAAATTACTAATTTTCTAATGCGTGGGCGAGGGGCAAATGTGTGGGCAAGAATGGAATTTGAGAATTGGGTCATGACTCGTGACTCGTGGGAAGGTCAAAGATAGTGGAGGAAAAATTGCAAAGGGCTACTTTTATTTTATTTGTATTATATATAAATATATAAATAATATATGTACATATATTCCTTATCGAGCCCCTTATTGAGTTATCGAGCTGAGCGAGGCTCAGCTCGGGCTCGGCTCGTTAAGCTATCGAGCTCAAAAATCTGGCTCGGGCTCGGCTCAATAGCCTAATGAGCTGGGCTCATGAGCCCTTATCGAGCCGAGCCCGAGCCTGGCTCATCAAGCCGTGACTCAATAGCCAACCCCCTCCAGCACAGGCCCCCCCGCCTCCTCATGCAGCCGAACCTGCCGCCCCTCTGCCTGCCCAGCCCGTCCCTGATACCAAGCCCAACCTCCCCCCCCCCCCCCCCCCCCCCCCAAACTCACTCCAGCATAGGCCCCCGGCCTCACGCAGCCGAACCTGCTACCCCTCCATCTGCCCAACCCGGCACCGATACCAAGCCTGACCTCCACCTGCCTCCCCTCCCCAAACTCACTCCAGCACAGGCCCCCCAGCCTCCTCACGCAGCCGAACCTGCTACCCCTCTGTCTGCCCAGCCCGACCCCGATACCAAGCCCGACCTCCGCAAGCCTCGCCTCTACCTCCGCAAGCCTCGCCTCTACCTCCCTCCCGCCTCAATGCCTGCAGCCACTATTTTTTTGGTTTTTTTATTTTTCTGAAAGCAGTTGGAATATCATGGGTTAAATTAACCCAATGATATGGTTGGGTTAAAAGAAAAACTAACAGAGGGTTATGGGTGTGAGGCAGAGTGACTATTTGGGGTTTGTTGTGTAATTCACGATTATACAGGGTCATGATTGTAATTGCAGAATTACTCAGGGTAATGGGCAAGGTTGCAAAAAGTGGTAGTTGGTATGCAGTCGGCGGGTTCACCTACTAAGGATTAGTCGGCAGTCAGGCGACTAGTCAGAATTAGTCAGTCATTAGTCGGTTTTGAATTTTTAATTATTTTAAATATATAAATCAGTTTTTTATACATATATTCGTATGTATATACATATATTTGTACATTTTATATGACACCATGATGAAACAAAAGAAGTAATTGACTTTAAATATAACATTAAGCATATTAGAATATGTTTGCTTTAAAAAAGTGAAAAACAAAAAAATAAAAAAGGTTGTTGTAAAAGTCGGCCGACTAGGCCGACTAGTCAGCCTGACTAGTCGGGTGGACCGACTAAGGGCCGACTAGGCCTAGTCAAGTCGGCTACCCCCCCCCCCCCCCCCCCCCGACTCGACTAGTCGGCCGACTTTTGCAAGCTTGGTTATGGGTGTAAAAATCCCTATTTTATATGGTTATAAAGACATCTCTAGAGAAATTATATACTTTGTGCTCTCCCTTTATTCGACGATAAAAGACAACTTGAAAGGGAGTTAATGAGGAAAAATATGGAAGGGAGTAAAGTACAGGAGGAGATAGACCATGCTTTTGGGTATAAAAAAGGCAAAAAGGGTGTAAACTAGATGTATGATGCTATGTTGTTCGCTTCTCCTCCATCATGGATTCTGATCAGAGAACAAATGGATAACCCATGGCGCTCAGTTCGCATGATCAGTATTGCAGCAGAAAAAAAAGGTTTATCCTCTTGCAAAGTAGAATACAGTTAGGTTCCAAGACTTGGCCATAGACATCTCCATATTGTATATCGAAGATGCGTGCACTTGTTTGGTTGAATGTTTAGATGGTTGAGCAGAGCATTTTGGCATTAGTAAATTGTAACCGTGTGACTTGACATCTAGTATTTTGTGATTGTAAGTTTCTGTTGATGCTTAGCATGCTAGCCATCGATGTGATAATGGTTAAGATCTTATTTATCTGGCTGCTAAAGAAGTACCCACATCGGATGAAATAGAAAGTATAAACATCTTGGCTGCTCAAACAGATCAAGCCCGATCCCCCAAGGTTTAAGGAATATAGGCAAAGAAACAACTACACACAAACATAGGATTATCATGATAAAATCCAGGGTTAACTTGTTGGAGTATTTGGTTGTGCGCCATATGTGTTGTAAGAGGGTAAATGGATCTCTCCAGGATCCATTTACCCCATCCCAGGGTTTAGTCCCGCATCTACCAATGGTGGGACTTGGAGGCTCTGTGGAGGCTATATAAGGAGCCCCAGACCTCCTGTATCCATTGAGAAAAAGCAATGCAAGATATGCCCCTTTGAGGGCTTCTCCCGTGGTTTCATCCCGCTCCTCAGCGAGTAGGGTTCCACGTAAAAATCTTTATGTTCTTCGTTTTCTACCTTTATTTCTGATTCCGCTTCCACTTCCTATTTTCTAAGATGGTATTAGAGCGGGACGTTCTTGGTAAATTTTGAAGATTCATTTTTTGAAGGTTCTTTTTAAGATCAATTGAGTTCGTAGGGTTTCGTGAAACCCTAAATTTCTGTCAAGATAGATTTCTGAAAGATCAATGCATATATATTATTGCTTGTTCATGATCGTGATTGTCAAGATCAAGTTACAGGGCATCATCTAGGGTTATCTGAAACCCTAGATCTACAATCCCGAACACAAGGAACGTCATGTCAGCCAGCCGTGCCTCCTAGGATAGGCCCCTGGCGGCGACATCTCAAAGCAGGAGGCCCCCTGAACCCAAGCGTGCGTACTGCTCCTCGCTCACGAAGCATCCTGGCGTGAAATCCTCGAAGCACTCCAGTCCAGGAGACCCCAGGCAGCACGCGCATCGCACGCCATCGCAGCACCGCTCCTCTTCCCAGATCCAGGCGGCGGAAGCCGCGTCTTCTCCTGGGCTCGCGCTCCTCCCAGGCCGCACGCCAGGCTGCACTCCCTATTCTCATGTGGTATCATAGGTACTCCAGAGTAGAGTATCATTCTTTGAGCCAGTTGGGAGAGACCCAATTCTCCGAAGAGGAGACTCCAGGCGCAGTTTCAGACTCAATGGTTATCTTCCGAGTCCTCAGTTTGACTCACACTCCAGCCCGTTCGTCCTCCTCACATGCAAGTCATGAGAAGCAACGTCCTCGACGGCAGCCGACAGTTATGCACGTTGAGTTGATATTGACTGTAGTGTCATGTAGCGTGAGTTGAGTTTCTTTCTGTTTGTCCAAGCTGAGCATTGCATGCTCCAGCTTGAGGGGGAGTGTTGGAGTATTTGGTTGTGCACCATATGTGTTGTAAGAGGGTAAATGAATCTCTCCAGGATCCATTTACCCCATCCCAGGGTTTAGTCCCACATCTACCAGTGGTGGGACTTGGAAGCTCTGTGGTGGCTATATAAGGAGCCCCAGACCTCCTGTATCCATTGAGAAAAAGCAATGCAAAATATGCCCCTTTGAGGGCTTCTCCCGTGGTTTCATCCCGCTCCTTAGGGAGTAGGGTTCTACGTAAAAATCTTTGTGTTCTTCTATCTTTATTTCAGATTTCGCTTCCGCTTCCTATTTTCTAACATTAAGAAATATATATAGTCGTTCCAACTACAAACAGATCCCGTATACGTGACTTGTAACAAAACCTGACCCCGGTAATGCAGTGAGATCCCCGTCTTTAGGATGCAGAGGGCTTCACCTCCACTAATGTAGGGTCACAATGATCCAAAGAATCTAACAGTTTCATTAAGACATTAGTAACCAATAACTATGGCTGCCCATTATGGTGCTATTTAATTATGCAGTATTATTGGCAACTCCAAGAGGTTTTTCTACTATTTGAATATGCAGTATCTTTTCCCTAAATATCAAATTAATTTGGATATCCATGAAATCTGGAAAGAAACAATATTCTAGATTGCAGTCACATGGATTAGAAAACATAAATTTACACTGGTCCCATATCTTCTGTTTCCCTTCCAAGAATCTCTGAAAACATCTCCCAATGACCCCCATATACACCTTTAATTCCCAAAAAAATGTATGTTTTTACAATGTAAAGAGACAAGATGCTGATTAACTTTAACTTTCATTACAATGGCAGGTTTTGTACAAGCAAGAACTTACAGATATGGAAAATCAGACGAGATCTGTGCATGGATCACAGACAACCCAATTGAGAAGGATTGCATAGATGTTAGATTTTGCAGGAAGTGCACATCATGCAAATTCTCACGTATAGTTTCTATTCTCATGCTCGTCTGCCTCCTATAACCCTGCAAAGTATCACAAAAGCAGAGTTCTGTCTCAGTATACCATTTTTTCCAAATTAGAAAAATGCTTGGACACGGAAGATTGAAATTATAGAGATGCTTTTGTTGAACAGAATCGATACCTCCATTGTAATCTCAAACATTTCTACCTCCTTAATTCAGATGCCAGTGACATTTAGTGAAAAAGGGAAACTAATGTACGTCATGGAGAGATGTTGTTAATAGTAGATATAACATGTCAAGTGGGCTTATTCTATACAATTTAAAGTAAAAGTGTGGGATTAGCTTAAAAACTGGAAGGCCAATAATTTGGAAATAGAACCTTAATAGGCAAGCATAATTCTCAAACCACTAATTACATTCATGGAGCAACATGAGGCACACAGTTGATAATACTATATAGTAATCTTGGCTCTAAAACTTTGGCCCTAAAAATGCCATCAATAACTGTATTAAAAATGCCAAGAAATATTTTGTTCCAAAATTTCCCTAAATCATGGGACAAAAGCAATCTCACATACAACCTTAAACCAACTCTGGAAGTGGGTTGACCAGTATTAAACTCAAATTCCGAATTATAAGTATGATACCACAGTTATTCTTTTTTTTTCCAAATGGTGATGGATGATGTATCCAATGCAGGTCTCCCTGCATAGGTGGTTGCTTCATGGTGGTTTGTAAAATAAGAGAGAGGGATTTCTTAACAAATAGTTAAATTGCATGTAGCAGAAATGTGTAGCTTACCTCTTTAACCAAGTTAACAATCTTGCAATCTTGTTGCAATCCTTCTGCAGAGAAGGCCTTTCTATCAGCTACCCAACTTTTAAGCAAATAAAAAGGGCAGCCTATATCCCATCCACCACAATCGCAACTCCCAGATTTCCATCTTTCTATAAGACTAGATGGCCTTGCTGTCACAGATTCTTGGAAGCAATGCAGTCCAGAAGGAATCACAACATCAATTCTCCTAGCAGATCCTCGTTCACAACTTTCTAATGGAATACACAAGTCTTCGGATAATGTCATTTTTGCATCGACACGCTTTTCAAGAAATTTCAGTCCCCAACCCCCTCTGCTCATCTTTTCCTCATCGCAGTGATAATCCCTGATAACAACCGCAGCTGACTCGAGACTGGGATTGAGATGTTTCACGAGGAAGTCTGGCAGATCTCCTTTGAATTGCTTCAACTCATCTATACAGTGTTCAAGATATGTCTGAGACCCAATGGATAGATTCTCACTCGACTTTTTCGCTATCTTGTCTTTCCGGAATGCACTTAGTGTTCTCTTAGGAAATACTTTTGACTTCTTCGGTCTGATAGTTGAGCTTTTTGTTCCTACTGGATAAATCTTGCTAGTGTCATACAAAACAAACTCAGATTCAGTGTGCTTTGTTATGTAGGAATCAGATATCACACGATTTGAAATCTTAATAATGCCAACTAGATCACATAAATTCCTTCCACTGCTCAGCATAGTGCGAAACAGGAATATGCAGCCATGAACACCCTCAGTTGCCAAATTCACCTTCCAAGGAATGGCAATGTAGTCCTCACCATCAGTGATTGAGAATACAAAATAGGGAATCCCTCTATCAGATAATACATAAAGGGAGCCCTTTGAAAAAATAGTTGAAAGCTCAGATGACTCCTGGCAGTTAGAATAGATCGAAACTCCATTTGCATAAGAAACAAATGTTTGATCAGCTGGGTGAGACCTGAGCTTCCCTATTCCTGCTACATGCTCTGTTCTTGCTAACCATTGGACGTGAAGTGCGAGAAGTCACAGGCAGAGAGCTTTTACAATCCGCTTCCTTCATCATGATCACTTCAGGGACCCCAATCTTCTCAGCCACATGTTACTGTATAGACCTCTCAAATGGACATACACTAGGTTTTTTAAGAAATTTCCTATATTATGGGACCTCTCAACTGAACTGTAAATCTTGAGGGAAACATTCTCAAGATTAAGTTCGCTAAAAGTGTTCATGATTCCCACTCTTACATGAAATAATCAAGTAATCATAAAGATAATGAGAGCACCTCAGATTCCCAAGGAAAGCTTGCGATGAAGCAGAACAGATTATACGGAAAAAGCAGGCTGGTGTAAAATCTTCAAATCTATGACAAGTCCAGCACAAATTCTTGCAGATAATGAAAGAACTCCTGGCAGCTAGATTGCTGCAACTCAAGGCAAGATTTTTTACCGGATTAAGCTTGGGATGAGTCCGCGCATTCATTTTCCCCAAACGAAGTGGATTTTGGGTCCACTATGCCTGGAGCCATCAGCTTTCTCGAAGTCTTCAGAATGAACCAGTGTCAAATGTGCAAGATCGAACTCATTCCACCCATCGGCCAGATCTATTTCCATCAACCTGGTCAATTATAATTCTAATTGCATTTACAGAGTTTCTATATACGGTGAAACCAAAATAAAAAACTTATAAAGTGCGAAAAGAAATGAAATTTGGTTCCATATTAAATCAATGTACACAATGGCATTTGGGAAATTCATTAAAACTGTTAAATGCCAATTTGCCAATAAAAAATGAAGCTTTCTTCTCTCTCTACACGCACACGCACAAATACACATACAAAAGAAACACACCATACTAGACAATATTGCAACCCACATTCCATAGCCATCCCCTATGTGCAACAAAGGACTGCCGCCAAGTGCTACATAGAAAAGCATCCAACAAAGTCTACCAGGAAACAATAATCTATTCTAATGAAGCAATTCCAAAGATTAGAAAATCTCAAAAATTCCATAGACCAATACGAAAACATAAATCATCCACAGTTACTGCCAAAATACTAAGCAGAATGGCCTGAGTTAAAGCTCGAGAAAGATGTACACAACTCTTACTTCCATGAATCACCCAATGAGGACATCTCAGAACACTTCATGACATGAATATTTCAGGTGCCTAGGAGCACTAAATTAAGCATAAGGACATCAACTGAAAACACAGGAAACAACCAAAAAGATACTTCAGCTACCTTTAGAAAAGGCATTTGCAATGGATGGAGAAAAGGTGGAATGAAAGGTGCCATAGGTCGCATTGCTAGCCTTATTCTCCCCACCTTATATACTTTTCAGCTGTCATAAGATATCAATATCCTCTTTTCCTATTTACAAGAGCTAGGAATCCTATGCAACATCTTCAGAAATATAATACTAACTTTCAAACACAAAAAAACAATCAATCGATCCCAATAACTAAGACATCTAATCTACTTTATCGAATGTGATATACTAAGCTGGACGTAGTACACACATCCTCACAACACCCATGAGAGTCCGCCTCTTTTGAAACTCCCGTTAATTTCAGTATGTTACCTCCAACAGACTTGCAGATTATTTGTGTCAATTTTTTCTTTGCTTGGCATGCTATGTGCCTACATGGAACTAAGAAGTGGTTCAGATGGAGAGTCTTCGGAGTAGTTGAGCCAACTTTAAAGTTCTAATATCATGCCACCAGAAATTACCAAACAGAAAAGAGTAAAAGCTACTTCTCTCCTTCTTCCATAAGTAGATAAAATAGCTCCTATAATCAGAAACAACTTATTGGGTTATGGGTTTGCTCTTCTCCCCATAGCATGAAAAGGCTAATAACCTCACAACCAAAACATGAATTGAACTGCCACCTATCTCCATATATTGACGTCCAAGAAAAAGAGAGGAAACAACCCCATGAATGAAAGAAACAACATAGCAACCTCACCTTCATCATATCATCCACTCTCAAGGAGAAAAACCCCACCAAGGTTTCCTGATAATTCTCAAGAAACGTGCAACCTTTCCGTTGTTTGCTACATGGGAATCACCACTGTGCCTGTCAGGGACATATAAACAAACACTTCGCGGGCAGTTGCAAGAAGAGGAAGCCGGGAGGAGAAGTGGGTGGAATGGTACAACACCGATCACCATCTGTAGTTCGGACGGGAGATGCAAAAGGGACGTAGAGCCGTGTAGTGGTGGGTAGTGGTGGCGGTGATTGTGGGCAAAGGTCACCACGAGCCCGCAACAAAAAACACCAACTACAGACAAACAAACAACGACGACTACGTCATGGAGTGGTCATCGTCTTCGGTCTTTGACTCTTTATTGCGTAACTGATCAGGAGACGAGATCCTCAGGACCGGTTCGACCGGTAGAATCAAAGAGCCGATTGGTAGCTTCAATCGATTTCGAGCCGCTTGGTCCGATTCGGATGCTCCTTTTGATCCGATTATTGGCCATAGCGGTTATTTGAAGAAAATGGTCGACCTGTATTCGGTTCGACCGGTAGAATCAAAGATCCGACTGGTAGGTTCAATCGATTTCTGGGTCAAGTATTAGGGGTGTTCAAACTATCCGGGTCGAACAAGTATCCGATCCGACCCGACTATTTCAACCCTAAATTCACGGGTACCCGCGAAAGATATTCGGATCGGGTACCCATGGGAAGTTGACCCGCTTGACCCGTTGGGAAAACCCAGTCATTTCTCGAGTACCCGGTTGAAAAAACTCAACGGGAATACCTGTGAGGCTGTGACGTGTACACCCACATTATGTGCCCCAACCCTATGAGGAAGGTCATTTGACGTGTACACCCACATTATGTGCCCTAGGGGTGTTCATGGGGCGGGTATTTGACCCGCTTAATCATGACCCGTCCCGACCCATCATTATCGGGTCAACGGGTTGACCTGACCCATTTCAACAATTACCCGATTTCAACGGGTACCTGAATAATTTGAATGGGTAACGGGTACCTGTGGGTCACTACAGCAAACATGACAAATTACATATCAAATGAACCATAATAGAGCATAGTAAAAGTAAGAAATCATATATAAAAATTACCTTTATATCTGTTGTTATTTCTTCCAAGAACATAACTATCTCAAGGAAGCCATGTAGTATTAGACCTTTTAATCCGAATATCTATTTGTCCATTTGTATCTATATGCATTGTATACCTTTTTGATAATATATATTAATAGGAAGCCATGCAGTCACGTTATCTGATTAATATATATTATCAAAAAGGTATACAATGCATATAGATACAAATGGACAAATATATATTCAGATTAAAAGGTCTAATACTACATGGCTTCCTTGAGATAGTTATGTTCTTGGAAGAAATAACAACAGATATAAAGGTAATTTTTATTTATGATTTCGTATCTTTACTATGCTCTATTATGGTTCATTTGATATGTAATTTATCATGTTTGCTGTATTGACCCGCGGGTACCCGTTACCCATTCAAATTATTTGGGTACCCGTTGAAATCGGGTAATTGTTGAAATGGGTCGGGTCAACCCGTTGACCCGATAATGATGGGTCGGGACGGGTCATGATTAAACGAGTCGGATACCCGTTCCATGAACACCCCCTTATAATATTTTTTTTATTTAATATCCTTAAGGTGCATAATATTGCAAACAACTTTTGGATATTAGGGATTTAAGCACCAAAGCCGCGCAAAAAATCTGCTAAGTTATAGAAAAATAATGGAACTTCAACCAAAAAAACAGAGAAATTCAAATAGAAAAATCGTGACAAAATACAAACATCACAAGTGGAGAGATTTAATGTCAGATTTTTTTTAAAAAAGGTGATGTAACATTAAAAAGGCACCATATTTTTTTATAAAGAGATCCTGTTGGGATGTTCACAGATGATCTGAGGGTTGTGATCGAAGGGTTCATTGTTCCTGATTGTAAAAAAAACCTGTTGCTGTGTCGTTCAGTTGTATCAGACTTTTCCAAGAAGCCGTAATGAACTCTACTAATGTATCATGATAGACCAGAGTTCCTTTTTTGTTTTTTTTGAAGAGGTAGCTAAATGCATATAACCAGAGAGTCCTTCCCTTTTGGGTTCAAGAACCTTAACTCTAACATGAAGGAGTATGTAGGAAACGAAGAAGAAACAGAGTCCTTGTCAAGAACATGGCAATGAGGGATCTCATTGCTAACTTGTCACTCCCAACTTTTGTGACCCCATGTGGCCATTAAATGCGTGATTACAGATGTTTGGCCGTAAAATCATAACGACCATGACATAATGGTCGTCGCTGTAGACACAAATATAGTTGCAATATTAGACAACAATGTAGTTGTCATCCTGGCCCGCTAAAACGTATTAGTATTATATTTTGTGCCTACTGTTTTCTAGTCTACAACCATGTAATTGTTAGGATTAGAGTCAAATTAAGATTAGGAATCTTAATGAGATTTGACTCATAATCCTAGTAGTTGTTGAGTTGTATTCTATTTATAGTTTTAAAAGAATTATGACTATGGGGATGTAATTGGGCTATATAAAGAGGGGGGTAGAGGCATTGCCTCACCACTACCACAACAACCATGTAGCCACTAGAGAAAGGAGAGAGAGAGAGAGAGAGAGAGAGAGAGAGAGAGAGAGAGAAGAGAGGGAGAGAGCGAGGGAACAGAGAGAGTTGTACTCGTTCTTCTTTTATTGATATTTCTTCTCCGGTGGTCGCAAGAGGTGACCGACCACCATTATATCTGGTTGGTCTTGTTTTCATGTGCTCATGCAATGGTGGTCGATTGCGCATCCGCATCCGTATCTACATCCGCTTCCGTACCTGGAGGCGCATCCGATATCCGAGAGGAGACGATACCGAGACATGTTCCATCAACTGGTATTAGAGCAGAGTTAGTACCGAAGCGTCGTGTTCCCAACAGTAACCTAGGAGCAACTATGACGCGACTGTTGTGGTCACAATGTGGACGTAGAGTAGTCGGAAAATCTGGAAAATTGTTGAAAAAATTAGCAAAATTATCAACAATGCGATTTACTAGAAATTCAAACACCATATCAAGCAATACATAAACCTGCATTTGGACCATTACTATTAAAAAATAAACGATGTGTAATGATATATACACAAAAGAATAGATCTATACATGCAAATAAAGCCATAAAACAATAGTTATATCTAAAAAAACTTAGACTAACAACGTAAGTGAAGAAGATTGACATAATCAATACATAAGTTGTGTGCTCCAAGTGTTTCTAGCACAAAGTACAACATTGAGTTTCCATAGTTATAATACAAATGATGTTACCATAATAACTTTCAACTTACAACAAAAAGAACATTTTTCCTCCATTGCCACTTGCTCCTCCTCCACCTCTCAAGGATACCTTGCTTTTCCTTGCCCTTTTCCTTTTCATTTTACTATTCCTTCTTCTGATTGACCTCACATTTCGAGATCGAGATTCGTCACCCCAATGTCCTCCTCCAAGTCACCATTGTCTTCCACACCCTCATCCTCCTCATCGTTCTTGTAACTTCCTCTTGACTTTTATGTATTAAAGATTTAAAGGAAGAGATGGAAAATGATGTCATAAGAAGAAACTAAAACTATTTAAGTTTATCGAACCATCAGATAATCTTAACAAGATAATGGGATTTCACCTCAACTGTTAATATCCTCTCTCAAAAAATTGTAATGCGGATTGAAATCCAGAAGCCATTGTCTCAATGACACATAAACTTGGTCTCAGATACACCGGGCCGAAATGATGGCGTATGTTGCGATGGCTGTGGCATTTCAAAACCAAAGCTTTTTGTGTAACAACTAGAATCTGAAAACTTAAGGGTAACCCACCCAAAGCGTGCTTCCTATTCAATCCCACCTCGCATTGATTGATTACTTGTCATAAAGTGGTGTCAAAGCATGCTTTCTATGCAATTATTTGCAAATGTTAATCATCATGTTCTTGTAAATATGAGTGTACTTAAAAATAAAACATACTCCAACTATATACCATTTCACTCTTTATAGTCTCAATACTCTTTGAACTATCGATGGATCTGATTGTTTGCTTTCCTCTATTGATTTTACCTTCCTCGGACCTCTTGTGGAAAATCTCCTATGCAAATAGATTGCAATAGCGAGCCTACCTCTCTGGGAAGCACCACGAAGGACTGTAAGCCATGGCCCTCTATGAATATTCGACATCATTGAGCTTTTTTAAAACAACTTTCCTTATAACGTAGACATTATCCTTCACTCGTTCTGTTGCCAACTTTAACAGGCCGTCGTTATACATGTCTCTAGAGAGGCCACGGAGTAGAGATAACATATTCTACAATTTCATGCCATGGAATAAGGATTTTCATTTCAAGTCTACTATTGTTAGCAATGTGAGCACGAGGCGAACCATTCCCGCAATAAATGGTATTGTAATAAATGATGTATCAATAAAAAATATTGATTATGTTTCACTCCCTTTCTGAGATTGATTGAATGAATGCACTATAAGATCCCTCTGTATAATAAGGGTTATGTACCATGGCCAACTTAATAATCATACAGTTGTTGATTCATTGATTGAATCATAGAGGCTGATGCTTGGATGAATATCTAATGAGTTAGATAGAGGACTCATCAAGCATCATCAAATGATTGTTAAGTGATGATCTCCAACCTGAGTAGGAGATGGAAATCCTTTCTCATTAGGCTGATGTCTGACTGATCTCTTGATGCAGGTCCTCTGCATGGGAATAGTGATTCAGAGGTGTCAGATTAGTTGAGTCAATGAGTTGACTTGAAAGCAACACATTTTTACGAAAAGTTACCGGCCTTAAATATTTCCCTTTGAGTTACCCTTCTAGTATTGTTCACATTAGAAGCTTGATCCGCTTCCATGTTATCGTCATTGGTCCGCTGACCATCCAACATTTGTTTCTGCTGATACTAATTGTAATAAAGAACACAAAGTTATAAAATGTAAATAAAGAATTATACTAAAAAAACTCACAATTGTAAATGTAACTAAAATTTCTTATTAAGAAGACAAGATGTTGTAAAAACATAACTCAAGAATCGTACATAATAGTTTTATACGTAAGTACTTCTTTTAAAAAACATGCTTTAATTACTTATTGCAAATATTTAAATAAGAAAACAAATAGAATTTTCATTTTTTAAAATCATGAAGTGATTTTGTGTTAAGTGATGATAACTTATCAAAAATAGATGGTTGAGACTGTGTACTTGTAAGTTTGCAAATGCTCCCTAAGCTAATTGAAAATTGGTCTCTTTTTCTATAAGCACACACGTACACACACATGCATATTTTGTAAGTATGCATACATACATGTATGCACGTATCTATGCACACACAAAGGAAAAATGAGGTGTATCGTAACTGCACTAAATGATTATAGCAATTAATTTTTTATCATTTATTCTTCGCAAAAAAATGGCGAAGGCTTCTCCCACTTTAAGTAGGGTTGGCTACATGGATTCTTGCTCAAATTCATGTTGAAAAATCTGACTATTTTTTACGATGGTTGTCGGATACCTAACACAACCCCTTCAAGGTGGATTTGAACCCCGATCATCTGCCATACATTTGATAGGTAGGTACAAAAAAATCTGCTCCTGGGAAATTATATCATTAAGGGTGGAACGTAGCCGATTCATAAGAACCTTGGCCACAATAAGGAAGATCGTATTGGAGAGCCCAATTGGCCTATAATCCTCGACTATACATGGTACATCCCGCTTCAAAAGCAAAAACAAAAGTGCCTTGTTCAGATTTTCAAAACCCAAATTATCCCCGCTAAACTCTTGAAGCATGTCCATTGTTGAAATCAGAGAAGCGGAAGCGGAATCGATAAAACAAAAAACATAAACATGGAGAAGACAAAGATTTACGTGCAATCCTACTCCCTAAGGAGCGGGATGAAACCACGGGAGAAGCCCTCAAAGGGGCGGATATTCTATTAGAATTCTCAATGAGTACAGGAGGTGTGGCGATCCTTATATAGGCGCTCAAGGGAGAATATTCTATAAGATATTCTCTATAGAATATTTTCTTAATAAATAGCCACAAAGAATATTCTCTAACACTCCCCCTCAAGCTGGAGCTGAGAAAGCTGCAGCTTGCAACAACACATCTTCACACGATATATCACAAGAAGAACACATGTCCGCTGCTGGTAGAAGACCTCGCACGAGGACGGGTCTGCGACTTTCAGGACATCGGAACATATCTCTGTCAGGCCTGTAGAACCGCTGCGATATAAGGTCACCGGAACGTATCTCTACCGTGCCTGCAGGTCACCGGAACATATCTCTGTCGTGCCTGGAGAAGAATCGCTGCAGAAGAAATCCAGCGCGGCAAACCGATCGGGTCGTAAAAGAAGAAGTATACGCCTCGACGAAGAAGTTGATGCTCGGTGAAGACGGATGATCTGTAGAAATCTGGAGTGTCGGCATGTTGTGCAGATGAAGAATATGTCATTTCTGACTCCCCCTTTCTCCCATACTTGATAGAATAAAGATCATGAAACACCAAGTTGGGAGAAACCAAAAGACATACATTTTTTTTAACATTTGTTTTTTTTTGCACAATTCCCTTTTTTTAGCCGTTCTCTCTCTCTTTTTATACGGCTTGCCTTGCAACAACACATTTTCTTTTTTCTTTTTTTTTAACCGTCATTTTTTCACTTATTTTATAAGCCGTTTCAATCTTTTTTTTCGGCTCATCATTTTTTTGAAATTACGTACGACTTTTCTTTTGTACACGCCTCTTTTTGTTTTGTTTTTTTTGTTTTTTTTTAACGTGACCCATTTGGGCTCAAAGAAATCTTAGCCCATTTGGGCTTTACAAAATCTCTCTCTCTCTCTCATTTTTTTAATACAAGGCATCTCCTCTTCCCCCCCTTTTTTTGGAATACAAGGCCCAAATCACAACCCTTTTCCTTTTTATTTTTTTACTGGGCCGTACAAACAACTTGCCCCCCCCCATTTTTCTGTCGCTGCGGGGGGAGCACGTCGCCTGGGATATGAAGGTGCGGCCTCCCGTCTGGAAGCAGTGGGAGTGCGGGGGCTCGAGAGGAGTACCGTCGCGCGGCGTCACCTGGATCGCCGCCTGGGTGAGGCGACTTCGATGGAGGGCTATTGCGACATGGGGGCTCGCGCGGCTGACGAGGAGCAGGAACAGACCTGTGGGTTTGCTGTCGATGGTGGCTCCGCTAGGAGCTTTGGGAGCCCGCGCCGCCGCCTGGAGGGAAGAGCCTCGCCACGAGGTGCGCAAGGTGATCTGATGAGAGAAACTGCGCCTTTTGTGAAGAGGCTACGCCGCCTGCGTGCACGCGTGGGGCTGTGCACCTGTGGTCTCGCCGCTGGAGCACTCTGAAGAAGACTGCGCGCCTGTGCGCTCGATGGTGACCGATGCACACCTGGTGGATTTTTCGTTGAAGTGCTCGTGCTTCTGATACTGATGTGATGCACGAGACGGGTGCGCACGATGATTGGTCGTAGGTGTGGCCGGATTTGCTGCGCCGCATGAAGCAGCAAGCCGCCATGTCAGAGATTTGCGGCTGGATGAGCAGCCAACACCGCATGGAGAGGTGTAGAGGCGCGAAGAAGCTCTGGATCTTGGGCAATATGGCGCTGGATTCAAGAACACTGCTGCACCGATCTGAAGGGCAAAGACTGTTGGAGGCCCTCCACAGTTCGCAGAAATCGAGACCTGCTGTTGGAGTTGATCAAGGAATCGGGATATCTGGCCGCATCACAAAAAAACTCCTTTGGTTGCCGAGCAAAAAACAAGAAATTAGGGTTTCGGTTGAAACCCTGGACTCTCGAACATGAACCAATCTTGATCAATACAAGAATATGAATAATCTTTAAGAACAATCGAAACTCGAATAAAAATATCGAATCATGAAATCCTCGAGGATTGAACCCGCTCTGATACCATGTTGTAAAATAACATTGCGG
Source organism: Ottelia alismoides (assembly GCA_037367405.1). Classification (NCBI taxonomy): domain Eukaryota; kingdom Viridiplantae; phylum Streptophyta; class Magnoliopsida; order Alismatales; family Hydrocharitaceae; genus Ottelia; species Ottelia alismoides. The sequence goes on along the minus strand of JAZKJV010001913.1, from coordinate 262,773 downwards.
AAACGAAACGATAAACAGAGACTAGAAATAGAGATAAACATGAAGAACACAAAAGATTTTACATGGAACCTTACTCCGTGAGGAGCGGGATGAAACCACGGCAGAAGCCCTCAAAGGGGCGGATATTCTATTAGAATTCTCAATGAGTACATGAGGTGTGGCGATCCTTATATAGGCGCTCAAGGGAGAATATTCTATAGAATATTCTCTATAGAATATTTTCTTAATAAATAGCCAGAAAGAATATTCTCTAACATCCATAATATCTGCTTTAACCACATGCTAGAACTCTTTGTAAAAAACAACTGGGAAGCCATTAGGGCTAGGGCCACCATCTGCGTTAAGCCTGAACACCGCCTTCTTCACCTCTGCATATATAAAGGGAGCCTGGATGACGCTTCTCATCTATTTTAAGTAGAAACATTGTAACTAACTGTACACATGTAAAAATATAGAAATACAACTATACTTAGGAAACTTTCTTTAAAGGTATTTTTTTCTAACTTGTGCCTTTTTGAGATTCCACAATTATAATTATGCACTTACCTTTTCTGCAATAACATTGTACCTCTGTATTCTTACAAATTCACAGTGTTACCCTTATGTAAAGGTAGTTTTTACCTTCCATTGGCATCATCATCTTCCTGGATCCATTGCACTATGAGATGCAAACTCGAAAGTATTAAACATCTCATGAACTTGTGTCACCAAATAAACATCTATTTGCTTATTCAAGATCCCAATTCCATGCATACACCAAAAGCTAAAAAAGAATTTCTAAGCAACTTACATGCAGGACAATAAAGCAATTGGAGCCCTTGAGCCAAAGGAGACACAAAAGGTTTGATGCTCTCAGCATAATCTGCAAAAATAAATGCGACCTCCCCCCAACATTCTACCTTTGGTAAATCTTGCATGAATTAATTAAATCAACACAAGCAACAAAATAAAGAACACGAAAAAGATACCACTTTCTTTGCTGACATTTCCAGACACGAGAATGTAAGGACTTTCTCGTGGATCCTTCCGATGTTTGAATCTCAAGAAAGCTTCACCAATGCAGACTTGCTCTTCTATACATCCGTCTCATGACCTTAAATGAGGAAATGATTAGCCCTGTTATTAATTACCTCTCGCTGGTCATATGCATTGTTTGATCCGGTGAACCTTTAAAAGGTTGTAAATGGGATCAGAAGGTTGTGATTATTATCATATTGACGGTGCCCCAATGAAGGCCCATCGATGAAGTGGGCTTAATTAATTGTTTTAACAAACATAATGGGAGGAAGAATCTTAAATATAGGTATTAGAAGTTTAGAAGATCAACAACAGATGGAGGCAAGGGTCATCAAGGGCTCGAGGTAGAATGGGTCTTCCGAGTACCCCCGTGAACAGATGCGATTGTGCTCGGGGCAGGTGGCAAGCCATGGTCCACGTCTCGGAGACGCTGCATAAGAGGGCAACGAGGAGCGGATGGTGATGGTCGACCAGGTTCAGATCGGTTGAAGGAGTTTCGGGGGGTCTGGAGATGACGCCTGGAGCGTTGCAGTGAAGGAGGAAAGTGAGGGTGGTATTCCTTGGGGGAGAAGCCCAACTTGGATTCGCCCCCAGATCCGGAGCTGTAGCTTCATTTTTTAACCGTCATCTGCGACATTGCAACTATGGGGGGAGGGAGGAGGAGGTAGAGAGGCAGGTTTAGAGGAGTAGAATGGGTTGTCGGGGTCAGTGGCGAGGGTCACAGATGGATGGGCAATGGGCATGGTGGTGACGAGGGTGGAGGTTGAGAGAAGGAAGAGGTTGTGCAACGGATGCCAATAAGGATAAAATTGAAAATTGATGGCGGGAAATTAATTTTTTGTCAGTTGGGGGTATCCGTAGGGATAAAAATGGAATGTAATGGTAAAAAATAATGGTTGGGATCAAGACCCCCTGCTTAATATATAGTAGAGTAATAAAGTAATGGAAGAGTTCCATTACATCTAAATCAATATGTGCTCATCATTCAAACTAAACATGGGTTCCGTTTACGTATTGGTTTTGAACTTAATTTATCGTATTAGGATGGCCATTAATTTATATATCAACATTCACGTGGTATGTTAATTTAGTTGGAAACGAAACTGCCAATTGTTGTCGGTCTATCAGTTCATTTTCCTTGTGCTTTTCGATAATGTGAAGTAAATTAAATGTCGAAATTCATATTAAAAGTTACACCCTCAACGGATTTGTATTTTTTGCGCATATTATATAATCATTTGAAAAAAAAAGAATATATACGAATATGCACTCCAACCACATCAACTATTAGGTGTTAGTTTAATGTGGGTATCAAATGTCTTACGAGAGAACTAAATGCTGATTATTTGAATTAAGATAGCATCCACCGATAAATTAATCCCCTTCATAACCTCTTCTTTTTATAATACTAGCAGGAACCCGTGCGTTGCAGGGAGAGCCAATTACAAGCTTTCTCAGATGCATTCTTTTCAGCGAGCAGTTTTGGATCATCGTCATCCGAAGATAGAACCCGTGCGTTCCTCTCAAGGACGGATGAGGGGGGGGGGGGGTTGCAAGGAGGGGCATGTACCCTCCCTTTAATTATGGAATTATATATATAATTATTCTCTATGGATTTCAGAAGGAAAAATAATCATAATATTTCCTAAGTATAAATCTTCTTTTGGATTAATTTTTGAAGGTAAAACTTATACATGCATCCTCTTCGTTTATTTAGAGGGAACATCAATAGTCTTTATTAGTAGATAATATATCTTTTTGACATAAAATTTCTACTTAGCAATAGTAGATTTTACTTTGGATTAATCCGTTCAGATAATTTCTTAAACCAATCAACTTATAATGGATCTCTACCCAAACTATCTTTTTAAATATCCATTTTTTAATAAACCGGAGAAATGGCGAGTGGTTGATAGCTCCGGTCTTGAAAACCGGTATAGTTTTAAAGAACTATCGAGGGTTTGAATCCCTCTCTCTCTCTCTCCTTTTGCTTGTTGAATCTTTCTTTATTTGTTTGTTTGGCCTAGCCCGTTTTCATAAAAAGGAATGGCCCGGCTAGGTGGGATAGGATAGCCGAGCCAGAACAAAAAAAACAATAGATAAAGAAACATAGGTACTAGATCCATGTGACTTACGATTGAATTAAGTTATAATTTTTAATTAGGATTGTGTTATAATTTCACTTCAAAAATTGACAGGGATTGGGTATACCTAAGTAAAAATGTATCACTAATTATTTTCTTTGATCGGGGGTGGGAAAAAGTTATATGGAATTCATCCAACCCACGAGAATTAATGAAGAAGAAGAGGTTTGTTTGTCCGAGATTGGATGATTTGATAAATACTAATTGGATCTATTGAAAGAAATGTATTTTTATTTTCATGTTCCTATGGATCCATACAAGTATGTGGTAATCTTTTCATTTCTATGGACAAACCAAACCAAATGAACCAACACTAATCTGTCACAAACAAGCACTAATGACGAAATGAAAACTTATAAATAATGTAATATAGAATCTATAGGGCTATACGGACTTGAACCATAGACCTTCTCGGTAAAACAGATCAAACTAATTAGTATTGAAATGATTCAAACTGTTTCAAAGACCCAACATGCATTTTGTTGCATTGGGCTATTTCATCAATTGATGAAAATATCAGTTAGCTCATGGAAAACCCTTTTCACTCTGCTAAGCTCTATCCCCTTCTAGGGGTATTTTAGTGATAGGTTCTATAGGAACTGGACGATCATATTTGGTCAAATACCTAGCGACAAACTCCTATGTTCCTTTCATTACGGTATTTCCGAACAAGTTCCCGGATGACAAGCCTAAAGGTTTGATTGATGATATCGATATTGATGATAGTAACGATATCCATATTGATGATGACCTTGATACAGAGCTGTTAACTATGACGAATGCGCTAACTATGTATATGACGCTGAAAATAGACCGATTCGATATCACCCTTCAATTCGAATTAGTAAAAGCAATGTCTCCTTTCATAATATGGATTCCAAACATTCATGATCTGTATGTGAATGAGTCAAATTATTTATCCCCCGATCTATTAGTAAACTATCTCTCCAGGGATTATGAAAGATGTTCCACTAGAAATATTCTTGTTATTGCTTCGATTCATATTCCTCAAAAAGTGGATCCCGCTTTAATAGCTCCGAATAAATTAAATGCATGCATTAAGATACGAAGGCTTCTTATTCCACAACAACGAAAGCACTTTTTCATTCTTTCATATACTAGGGGATTTCACTTGGAAAAAAAAATGTTCCATACTAACGGATTCGGATCCATAACCGTGGGTTCCAATGCACGAGATCTTGTAGCACTTATCAATGAGGCACTATCAATTAGTATTACACAGAAATCAATTATATAAACTAATACAATTAGATCAGCTCTTCATAGACAAACTTGGGATTTGCGATCCCAAGTAAGATCAGTTCAGGATCATGGGATACTTTTCTATCAGATAGGAAGGGTTGTTGCACAAAATGTACTTCTAAGTAATTGCCCTTTAGATCTTATATCTATCTATATAAAGAGGAAATCATGTAAGGAAAGGGATTCTTATTTGTACAAATGGTATTTCAAACTTGGAATGAGCATGAAGAAATTAACGATACTTCTTTATATTTTGAGTTGTTCTGTTGGATCTGTCGCTCAAGATCTTTGGCCTCCACTCGAACCCGATGAAAAAATGAGATCACTTCTTATGGATTCGTTGAGAATGATTCTGATCTAGTTCATGGCCTATTAGAAGTAGAAGGCGCTCTGGTGGGATTCTCACAGATAGAAAAAGATTGCAGTCAGTTTGATAATAATCGAGTAACATTCCTTCTTCGGTCCAAACCAAGGAATCAGTTAGATATGATGCAAAATGGATCTTGTTCCGTCGTTGATCGTAGATTTACATATGAAAAATACGAATTGGAGTTTGAAGAAAGGGAAGGAGTCGTCGACCCGCAAGGATAGAGGAGGATTTCTTAAATCACATAGTTTGGGCTTCGAGAATATGGCGTCCTTGTGGCAATCCATTTGATTGTATCGAAAGGCCCAATGAATTGGGATTTCCCTATTTAGCCAGGTCCTTTCGAGGCAAGCGGATCGTTTATCATAATGAGGATGAGCTTCAAGAGAATGATTCGGAGTTCTTGTAGAGTGGAACCATGCAGTACCAGACACGAGATAGATCTTCCAAAGAACAAGGCTTTTTTTCTAATAAGCCAATTCATTTGGGACCATACGGATCCATTCTTTTTCTATTCAAAGATCATCCCTTTGTTTCTGTATTTTCACGTCGAGAATTCTTTGCAGATGAAGAGATGTCAAAGGGGCTTATTACTTCCCAAACAAATCCTCCCACATCTATATATAAACGATGGTTCAAAAGAAATTAAGAATTAAGATAAATTAAGTAGTAGGAATGAACGAGCATGTTTCAATTAAAAAAAGATTTCTTTATTCTTCTCCCATTTTTTCTTAGAACACAAGAATCAAATCTGGATTATACATCTTTTTCGAACAAAGCGTTGATCTGATGTTGAATTCCAATTGAAGTTTTGAGTCAATTGAGAAGTTCAATCGAGGAGTATAGAATGCCTATTTATTTCTGGTTCGAAGACCCGTATTTCTAGGAATCAACTCTGCTCTCTCAAATTGTTTCTCATTATTAAGAAAAGGTAACAAAGATAAAATACGGGCTTATTTTATAACAACAGTAATTAATCTACCTATAGGAGAGATCGGTTTTCATCTAATCCCATTATCACTTATATAGACATGAGGTTTAATTCTCGATATCAAAAAAATTAAATTTTCTAAAAAATATCATTTATTATCAAGTCTCGTATATTAATCATTGATTCTTTTATTATCAAGTAAGTAGTCAACACACAAATATTCTTTATTGGTGTATTTTTCTTTATTGACATATTAATATTTCTAATTATCGCTAATAAAAAGTATAAAATTCGGTATTTTTATATTTTCAAGTTGATACAAATTTCGAACAAATCTAGTTTATATTGTAATTAATCAAAATTCAAAGAGTGAATTGAAAAATAGAAATATTAGAATATGCCTAATTTTTTTAAAATATTATAAATATCATTCACAAAAAAATATCGCTAGTGCGGAACATATACGATATCAATTTACGTAAAATTGAATAAAAAACATACAGTTTATTAAAAAATAAGTTCAAACTAAACTATTATTTACATGAAAACTATAGATAATATAATTTATCCTTCATAACTGTTGTTATATAATGAGTAGAGGAGGGGGAGTATCCAATTCATTTGCATATAACTTATATGTCCTTCCCAGCCACTCATTTGTCTTGAAACTTTAACCTGCAAGTATTCCAATGGCAGAGCCACTTACACTCACCCATCTCAAAATAGAGAAATGACTAAGAAGGTGACGAACACATAAGTGGCATCTAACTCAACAACGTACTCCTTTTTTTCCTAATGAATATGATCACATCATAATTGATAGACATGTTTTCTAAACCTTGTGCCCCCTCTCCAAAATGTTATGGCTCCATCCCTAGTTCATCTTCCTTTCTTTCAAATCATCCTCATCCGAAGATAGGAAACCTTCTTCACCCATATTGTCTCCACTTGCCATCTATGCAGACTGACATCCTTCTAATGTTTTCTCTTAATAGGATTATATTCGATTAGTTTTGCAATATCATGACCGGGATTCCCACCCTTATGAATTGTCCAAGTTTTCAGGCATTGGTTATCTCATATATGTTATTTCATAACAACCGAAACCTCCTCAACATATTCTATTTAAAGCATACCTTTTACCCCCTACTCTCCTTAATTTTATGACTCGCAAAGGTGAGCCAGGATATATGTGTATAGTTGACCCAATAGTCAATGTATTATTGGTTCTCAAGAATAAAGAGGTTGAAAACCTTTCTGTAGTTTGCAGGACCACGTAAAGATTCACAAATTATATCAATTATATGCACGTTAGGGTTAGATGGTTGTTTTGATTTGATTAAAAAACAAATTGTATTATTGTTGTTGACAAAGGACTGATGGCATTTTGGGGATTTTATTGGAAAATTTATTGGGATACAAATCAAGGAGGGCAATATTTAGATATGGAAACACCTAAAAGAAATGGGCATTTCGGGGATTTTATTGAAAGACTTATTGGGTAATGGATCAAGAAGGGCAATATGGGGATTTTTGGTACACAAAATAATTGCAAAGTGGTCAGAAGCCCCTCCTTAATATATATTAATGGAAGTGTTGGAAAAAAAGGGGAAGTTAAGGCTAAATAGGAAGGGTCTAAATTGTAGGATTCTTAATCTTGCTAGACATCTTTTGTTCTCATGCTTATATTTTAGGTTGGTCATGTTTCCATGTCATTAACAATATTCAAGTTATTATTTGAGTAAATATAAAAAAGTCCCTGAACTATATACTCTATTTCATCATTGTACCTGAACTTTAAAAGATGACAATGTGGTATTTGACCTTTAAGATTTGTTTCAATGTGGTCATTGACTATTGAAATTTAGTTGATTGCCGATCTTTCTAGCTTTAAATCACAACAACTCAAAATCATATTGAGATAAATATTAAAAATCAGATACAATATTGTTACCTTTTAATTTTTAAAGTTCAGGTACATCAATTAAATCATGTGTATAATTCCGTGATTTTTGTGTAATTTATTTTATTATTTTTAGTTAGAAAATACATTAATTAAAAAAATTATGTTATATGGTATTTATGCGTCTTGAGGCTTGTAATTCATAACTTTAATTCAATTGCAACTTTGTGGTTAGGAAAGATTAACCAATCACATTATAAATGTCAAGGATAATGCGTATGTAGTGAGAGTTATAACTAGTAAAAATGTATACATATATCTTTATGATTGTTCATTGTAGTTGAAATAATAAAATAAAGAAGCAAATAATCAAAACAAGAATGATAAACATAAACATCTTGGTTTTACGTGGAACTATACTCCCGAAAGAGAGGGATGAAATCACGAGAGAAGGCCGCAAAAGATCAGATCTACTATTAGAATTCTTAATGCGTACAGGGAGTATGAGGCTCATTATATAGCCCCACAGACAGACAAAGTCCCGCAAATAGTAGTTGTGTGACTAAACATGAGTGGGAGATACTTGAATCTTGTAGAGATCTAATTACCCCTCTATTGCATACTACAATACTCCCCCTCAAGCTAAAGTTGAGAAAGTTGTTGCTTGCAATAAAAGAAAATATATAATACATCTTCACACGATACATTTGAGAGAGATAGGGATAGACACCCGTTCGAAGTAGTCGTTGCTGGGAGAAGACCTCACACAACAACGAGTTTGGATTATCAGGCCGTGCCTAGGCATTGCAACAATGAGGTCGTCCTGGAGTAGAGTCATTGTAGAATAAATCCAACATAAAGTAGAGGTCGGGGAAAGACATTCAATAAAGTATTCGATGCTTGATGAAAACCGTTGATAGCAATAGTAGTATGGAGCATCAGTGTGTCAGCCGTGGACGGGCAATAGAAGTCTGAGGCAATCCGAGATAGAGAAGTCCATTCTGATGTCGGGGATAGACACACGACGATCAGGGATAGACACCTGATGCAGTGGTTGTCCCCTATGCAGATCTCGAAGTAGTGGAGGGCTAAACATCTTCTATTGAGCCTCTCCTATACTTGAATCCAAGATGGCCTCTTCCAATTTTTATGGGGATCTGGAGTCGGTTGCTTGTATAGGGATTGAATGATCGGGGAAAGACATCCGATGCAGAGAATGCTTTTGTTGGGGATCCAAAAGTAGAAGATGATAGATGGAGATAGAATTCCCGTAGAAATATATCAAGTAAAAGAAAAAGTTGCCCCCTTCCATCCCTCTTTCTCTAGTACTTGATAGAATAAGAGCATGTATCATCAAGTTGGGAGAAATCAAAATAAAACATGCATTTTCTTCTTCTTCTTCTTCTTCTTCTTCTTTGCCTTTTTTGTGTGTTTTTTCACAAATCAACCTTTCTCTTTTTTTAAGTGATCCTTTTCTTTCCTTTTTTTCCAGCTATCTATTTTTTAAAAATCGTTCTCTTTTTTTCAAGCTATTTACTTCTTTTTTTCAGCCTTCATTTTTTTCTTTTGTCATAAAATAAGAACTCTCCATTTTTTTCAACCCACGACCCACTTGGGAAAATACAATGAACCTTTTTTAATACAAAGCAGCACGCACGAGCCTTGGGCATCAATTGGCTATTAAAGCTCAATGGTGGGCAGAGGGCATCGAGCCCCTCTCCTTCATTTAATAGGGTTCCATGAAGGGTTCATGTTGATGAATCTCTGATTTATTATCACTATATCCGTTTATTATCCTCCGAGCTTGAACAAATCAATAAAATCCAGCAATAATCCACTTTAATTAGCAACTAACATCTAATTTATAATTAGTCCTAATTATTGTATAAAATAAACCGCTTTTTACTTTCTTTATTTTCTTAATTTCTTCCTATTAAAAATTTCATAGATTAATTATGGTATATATATTGATTTTAAGGAACAAAAATATAAAAAGATTGAAAAATAATTAAAAACAAGTGGTTTTATCCACTAAAAATGCTTTCAAAAAATACTTTATTTATTTGATCTCTTTTGACTTTTTATTCAACGTGAAACTTGTAGATCTCATCGAGATCAAAACTTTCATGTTTTGACTTTTTTGTGATTCGACTTCCTTTTATTTCTTTTTTATTTTTCCTTTATTTTCATTTTTTGAATAAATCTCATTGGGCCACGTGACGCTCTCTGGAGCTACCACGTGGTCCACTCCCCTTGCGCCACCTGCCTCTCTCCTGGGCCGTCCGATCATGCCTTTGGCTCTTATATCTACTGTCTCTCCCCACCTCACTCTCCACCCTTCGATCAGACTTCCTGATCAGATATCTATTGTCCCTCCTCGCCTCGCTCTCAACCGCACGATGAGATCCCTTGATCTCATCAAGACCACTCCTTCCTGCAACCACAGCTGTTGGATCGTGAGATCCAACGATTGCCAACCCATCTTCCTTCTCCAACGTCCCGAACTCTTTCCACGATCGCCTCTCCTCCCATTCCTCTTCTCCCACTTTCTCCACTCAACCCTCACCCTCACTCCACTTGATAACGCCTCCCTCACGTAGCCCGCTCACCCACCAACCTCGCACTACCATTAATTCCCCATGACCTAATCTAAGGACAACGTACGGTCTTTACAAAATCGTTGTCCACGACATGTAATGGTCAGAAACCTCCTCCTTAAATATGTTACCTCCGCCTGCATACCACGTCGTCCACCAATTCAAAGGCGATGACCTAGCCCTCCTTCTGTGACAGAGGAGGAAGGGGTCGATGAGCAATGATGGTCGTCTGCCCAGGAGTAGACCCTTGGCCGACCGTCCAAGAAATGGTGGCTCTGCCATGGGGGTAGGATGCCTTCAACAAGCGAAGACACGAGCTTCAAATGAAGCTCAACCCAAGCCTCATCCTCTGCCCCATGATAAACCTCGGATCTACCCCTTTTAATGGTATCAAATTAACGATTTCGTTGCAGTTACATTAATTTGGATCGATAAAAAATAACCACACGGATCGATGAGTCGTCGAATGAACTTTAATGTGCGGTTTTATGTTTAACCTGGGAAAGCCCCAGAGTCGACTCAACGAGGCAAATGAACAACTCGGGATCAGATTAAATGAATTAGATTGTGGTTTTTCCAAGTGGGATTTTTTATGAAATAAAAATGCAGCTGCACCGTTGCAGATGAACTAGATTATTAAGAAAATCGACAACTTAGCCAAAAATAATTTTAATCTGAAATTAGTCCAAATTGACCAAGTTGTATTTTTTCTGTAAACCTAATCCAATGATTAATGCAAAATGGATTTTTTTGGAATTTTTGGATTTATAATGCAATGATAAAAAATGCAAACTTTTTTAGGGTTTTTATGCAATATTTCGTGCGAATGATATGAGAAAGTTATGAGCTACGCCAAATTTTTTACAATTTTCTGACATTTATGATTTTTTTATGATTTTTTTACTGAAAATAGAGCGACTCTTAGTATTTAATTCCTAGTTAATCCATGAAATCAAGTTTTCTAGAAAGATATTTATCTCAAAAAGATATTTTAATCAGGAATCCACGAGAATTGAAATTTCTCAAAAATCTTATTTGTAGATTTAATTAAAAATCAATTACAGAAATCACTCTAGAATTTATTTTATGCACAAGACAAATCTAATTTCGATGAAACTTGGATAGTAATTAAAGAGCATTTAGAGGCATCATATACAATTTTTCACAATTTTTGGAGCAATAAATATGTCTGTACGAATTTCAGAGCATAAATGGGAAAAATATTACTCAATTTCAAACTCTAATTTTTAATAAATAATATGATGCTCAAAAAATATAAATAAATAGCCACGAAATGAAGATTTAGATGCTTTACAAAATGCTATTTTTTGATTAAAAAATGACATAAGATGGCATCTAAATTAACGCTCAAAGTCAGGGGTCTTTTTGCAATACAGAAAAATAAAAGTTAATAAAGAAAAAGTACACATGGAACTGTTTGCAATTAAAAAAACTAACGGGTTAAATATGAAATTTTTCCAAAAAATAAAAAAATAAAACAAATAGACCTTGTCTTTTCCCCCAAGCTAGGGCAAAAGATGTGGAGGGGGGCTGGGTTGACGGGTGCGAGGGGCGACGCGCGACGGGCAGCGGCCACGCTCACGCGTCGACGGCGAGAGCACGACGCGGGCGTCAGGAGGAGGGCGAGGAGCGGGCGGTGGCAGAGGTGCAGGGCAGTTGGGCCGACGCTGCTTGGGCCACGCGGCGTGCGCGGAAGGGAAGAGGGGGGGCGGTTGCCACTGGGCGGCTCGAAGGTCCCGCGAGGTGGAGCGGGACGGGTGATACTCTCTCGTGGAGATGCCACGATGGCTGAGACCACGTGGCGACTAGTTGACAGGTGGGCTGCGTGGGGCGGTCTGGAGCTGGGCGGCGCACGCACCGCCGTGCAGGAAGCATGTAGGGGGGAAACCAGCGGCGATGCTGATGGAGAAGGTGGGGCTGGCGGCCTGGAGCTGGGAGGCACCCCTGCGTGAGGGGCAGTTGCGGCTGCCGGCTGCAGAGCGGGGGTCGGCGAGTGGTCGCATGCTGGAAGGCGGCTGTGGCCTTGTGGCAGGCCGCGGTGAACGGCGACGGTGGCTTGAGGGCACCGCGGAAGGCTACCTGAAGTTTTCTTTTTTTTGTGTTTTTTTTGCATTTTTTTTGTATATTTTTTCTTGTAAATAAAAATGCAATAAAGGTGTAGTATGAGTGTGTTATGTATGATGATAATGGTCATGATGATTAAAAAACAAATTAAAATAATTAGGATGAATGAGGGTGGTGAATGATGAATGGTGGTGTTGTTTGGTGTAGAACAATAAGGAAGAAAATATGTTAGATAAAAAATGAAATGAAAAGATAGGATAGAAAATACTTACATGTTTGGTTCGCCAGATTGTGGAGTAGCTAAGCTAAAACTCGGTCGTCGCCTCGATCAGCTCCGGGCAGAATCAGAGCAGAGAAGCTAGACGAGCTTCAAAGAAACTTGTGACGGTGGTACGGACCACCAGATCTCTCCTTGAGGTTGTCGTTGCTCAACTTGTCTCCTACAGGTGTCACCTGAAGGTTAAAGGGGCTTGACCTCACTTCTCTCGAAAAAGGCGGATGATGGAAAATGATGAAGATGATGGGAATAAAAGGAAGAGGAGAGGGAAGTTGCAGAAGAAGTGGGGAGAATGGAGTGGTGGAGAGAGTGGTGACTTGGAGTGGAAGACGAGTAAGGAGGAAGAAGTAAAAAGGAAATAAAAATAAAAATAAATAAAAATATAATAAGTAAAATAAGTAGGCTAGTAAAAATAAAGAAGAGAAAATAAAGGTAAAATAATAAAATAATAAAAAATTAAAATAAATAAATGTAAATAAATAATTAAATTAAATAAGTAAAATAAATAAATAAAATAAAATAAAATAAAATAAATTTCGGAAATAATAAAAAATGGGGTGACACGTGGCAACTCCAGGAGCTGCCACATGTCGCTCCCGGAAAAATCAAAAATTAAATGTGAAGAAAAATCGAAAAGAAATAACAAAAGGGGTTAAATCAAAAAGAGGTCAACACAAAAGTTGCTCGTCTCGACGATATCTACAATTTCGTGAAGAGCCGAAAATCAAAAGAAGTCATATGTATAAAATGTATTTTTGGGTGGTACCTTATAGATATAAAATACCATATTTTATCTTTCGTAATTTTTTTTGTCATTTTTAAATAAGGGAAAATTCAAAATAAAAATAGAAAAAATATAAAAATAATATTTACAACTTAATCTATTTTTTATTTTTATAATTAAGAAAAGAAAAGGATAAAATAAAAGGTAAAAAGGTAAATATGTACAATATACAATAGGGGCCCAAAATCCAAGTTTTGCATACGAGCTTCGATTTTAATGAAATTGGTCTTGTTTCGAAGGTCTTTAAATGTATATTACTTTAAAAGTGAGTAGACCTAAATCGGGCACTGTATGAGAGAGATATGCGCATTTTAAGGCTCCTGGTTTCATACTTGGATTGGGATTTTATTGGTCAATTTTACAAGTTAATATTTTTTTGATATTTTTCTTTAGTTAGTGTTGGTAAATATACACTATGGAGTTATTTTATTGGTTTTGGAGTTAGTATAAAATATATACAAAGAGGTGAAATATGTTTAATATACAAGTGAATATTTACAAGTGAAATTGTCTTCTTATTTAATGCAAATATGAATGCTAAAATGCATATATTATTTATGCGTGCATGAATGATAATTATGCAATATAAGTAGAAATATGCATCTAATTACTCGGAAACAAAGCTCTATTTTCAACTTTTAGAGTGATGAATCACAGATTCATCAACCCTCTATACTTAAACCTTGCTCGTCCCCGAGCAACTAAAATGAAATGCAAGAGTGAAATGATTTTGGGTTCCATACCAAGGTCATGAACAAAAGTTGAAAATGGAGCTTGACTCGACCTTTGGATTAATTATGTGGTGGAACCTTATTGGGATCTGAACTTAAGACCTAACAAACTTCAAGTTCCACAAGTCTTATATTCAAGACTTCTCAATAGTCAGGTTAGAACAAATCCTCAGATGCAAATTTCCGATGACTATGATTCTTACTTGTACTGTGTAAGTATAAAATAGCTCTCCACATCCGAAATGGCTAAGAAGCAGCCCCCTCTAACAAGGTAACTCTAATTCCTCGGTCCAGTAACTCTTTCCTCGAGGAGCGGGGTATTCCCTTCTAAGTTCAAGTGCGACCAGCTCAAGAGGAGGGGGTGGAGAAAAGAATGGACGGTAGCCAGTGTAGCTACCTATCCCGGGATGCCTGACTAGTGTAGCCAAGTCATCCAACTGCAGACTTCTTGCTAATATACATACTCCGACAGGCATTTTATTTTCTATCTGGCTTGTCTACTTTTTTGGAGTTCTTGCATTTTTTCTCTTTTTTTGAACTATATACAAGGTGCATCATGTACATCAGGAGTTTTTCGTCTTGAGCCAGTAGACTATCCCTCTTTTGAAGCATTATTGCAACCCACAGTGTCCTGTCTTTAGACTTCAACACCACCAGACTAGGTTGATATGCACTACCCTCCCTAGAGGAGGACGGATTTTTCCACTCGTGTGCTACTCCAATCCAAAGGATTCTACCTCCTCACCACCTCATCAATGAAGAGCTACGTGTGTAGTGCTTGTCCAAGTTAGGTCACTGTCCATAAGAATCATGCGTGTACACAAGATATTCTACTTAGTCTAATCAAGATGACATGTGAACATAGACTTGCGGACTCAAAGAATTAAGTCACTTGACCTGAGAAATCTTAACTCTAGTACCTATAAGGTTCCTCTGAAATTAGGTGGATTAAGGTCAAATCAAGTCCTTCCTAAACATCTACTCATAACTTGGTTCAGAACCCACTAACTTTTCACTTTGCATATACAAGATATGTAGACGAGCTGTAGATAACATGTTATGTGGATGAATGAAAATGCAAGACTCTTTTTTTAGATGCAGAGATGATGTGCAAGAGTAAATAAGAAGCCAATTTTTTATTTTGATTTTTTTTGATTTTTTTGTCTTTTTTGTTGTTTTTTTTTCAAATTTTGGTAGACCTCCTATGTTACAACAATTTTTCAAGAGTTTTATAAGTGTTATACGAATTATACAAGTGTTATACAATATACAAGTATACATGTATTTTATAAAAGATTTTTTTCAATTTTTTTACAAAAGTTTTACAAGTATTATACAACAAGTATATTTTTTTTTCAATTTTTACCCACCCGTAATTATCGCATAATGTATACAAAATACACAAAAATACACGAAAGTACGAGCTATGGGTAAAGTATATATGTAATATATACACACCCCCTATACTTAGGCTCTGGCAACCTAAGTGTAGAAGAAGATCGAAAATGGGGAGGGCGAGGTTAAGAGGGGAAATGGAGGAGTATATACACGGCATGCATCGGTCCCCCCTATACTTAGGCTCAGCCTAAGTATAGGACAGGAGTGAGTGTGAGACCCGATGAGATCTAGAGAATATACAATGAATGGTGAAGAGACTCGGGTCACTCTTCCCCTATACTTAGGATCTGATCATCCTAAGTATAGCCATAAGTGAAATGATATGGAGCCGAGGCGAGTGATTCGAATCACTGGGGAGGGAGGGAAAATATATACAAGAAGGAGTGAGAATATACAAGGATCAAGAAGGTTTGTGACGAACCTTCTTGCGGGAGCGAGGAGGTAAGGAATATACAAGTGTGTCACTATCGGAATCATCCTCAGATGAATAGTAGTGAGGTGAAGGGATCGTCCAACGAGGGTCGACACACGGCTGCTTGCTTTGATACGGCTTAAGAACAACCGAACTGAGCTCACTCATATGAATCACCTTATCCGGACCAGATGAGGACTCCTCAAAAAATTCCTTCTCTGGTATGTTGAAGGAAACTTTCTTAGTCGATTTTCTAGAACCTGAATCATTGAGAGGGAGATGAGAGCGACGCGCCTTGAGAGGTTCAGGGAAACACCTCGAGGAATCAATTCTCGATTTCCTCTCACTAGATATCCGAGTAGAAGAGGGAACAACCATGTTTTTATGTGGAGTCAATTCAGTCTTGGTTGTTTCCTTTGAAGGTTCGGGATGTGGTGCGGTGCTGACCATGGGTTCCTCATCAGACAAGTCGCCATATAGATTGAAATATTCCTGAAGAGTCAGCACGCGTCTCGAGAAAGTGTTAGTGATCTCAGTTGGCTTAGCATTATAAGGCTCTTGTGTTGGATCATCAAAATGGTCAAGACAATCAGCAAAAATCATGTCCGACTCAATGGCAGCTTCTGGTCGTGAGTCCTCCTTAGAAGCTGTAAAGGTGGTGGTGCAAGCAGTTGAGGAAGTGGAGGTGTGTGGATTCTCTGAACCAACGGTCATCCAGACAGTTGGTCTCTCAGGTGTAGCAGAGAGGTGGGACTCATCTACCTCTCGATGGTCACAACTATCAGCGGATGTGCGGGTCTCTTTATAGTAAAGTGTATCAAAGAATGGGTGAGGTAGAAGCGTTCCCAATGCTGTAAAATCGATTTCCCGAGTTTCGCAATCTATAGTCGCCTTAGCCAAGGCTAAGAATGGCTTCCCAAGAATAATCAGAGACTGGGTAAACTCTCCTTGGTGCTCAATGTTAATGACCGTGAAGTTCACCTGGAGTAGAGCACCTTGGAAAGTAACGATGACTGAAATATTTCCTCTCGATCGTTTGATATATCGATCAGCCAGCTGAACAATCTCTCTTGACTTTCTGATTGGTCTGAGTTTGAGCTTGTCAAACACAGAGGTCAAGAGGATATTTATCGGTGAGTCATCATCAATTCTCGCATGGGTAAATATGATGTCTTTGATTTCACACTCAACTCGGGGCAACCGCTTCACTCTGCGGCTCTTAGTCTTTCTCCCGTAACCAAGGAGGTGGCCATTGACACTATGTGTCTTTAAGTCCTTGTCCTCTTATTGCCCGACCTCCTGGGCATCATCTTACTCTTTACAAACCTCTTGAGGTTCGGGAAGTGATCTATGGCATTTTTTAAGGGAAGTTTGAAAATCAATTCTTCATTGAGTGCTTCCCTTAGGGCAATATCCAATTTTTTTTAAGTCTTTTTCATTTTCTATTTTTATGAATTTTTCTGATTTTCCAATGTTTTTGGTCTTTTGGGGATTTCCAAATTTTTTTTGTGTTTTTGGTGGATGAATGATCAGACTCTGCATTGGAAGGCAAGGGGTTAGTAGAAGAGTGAGATAGAATGGACTCCAGCTGTACAAAAGATGTGGGTTCCCTAATGCTCGCTCGGTTTTCAACATCATATCTAGTTACTCCCTTCTCCACTTTCATACCCAGGCTGGTAGAAATTTAGTGCAAGATTTCGATGATATCTTTCAGCTTATTACCAAATGATTCATTTTTCTCGATAAGTCTGGAAATGTCATCCTCCTAAATGTTCTCATGACAAATCATGGGAGAGTTCTGCTCAATTAGAGGATACTGCTGAGATGTTGGGGTCTCATACTCAACATACCTAGACTCTGGCATGTAATGTTGGGTCAAGTATGGACCATCCAAATGGCAAATATTGGTTGGAGCCTCATATGATGGAGTCAATGAAACGAGGACTGATAAGTCTAGCTCATGAGTCCAATCTTGTGAATGTATAGGCTCTTCGAATGTGTGATATAAATGATGGCTAATGGAAGCTTGATCACTAAAGTCAATCAAGTCTGGGAAATCATGATGTGCAGGCCTCTCCATTTGGGTTGTTCGATCGACTAAGTTGTTCTGACAGTCATCTGTCTCAGCAATGGCTTGCTCTTCATATGGTACACTGATACCAGCAAGCTCTAGAGTAAGGACAGTCAGCCCCAGGTGGAAGTGGATCCGGAGTGTTAGAATATAGAGTAGGTGAGAAATACGAAGAGGTGGAGAAGTTAGTCGAAGTTCTGACTTCATAATCGGGTTGAGGTGGAACCGACCACGGGTAAGGGTCTCCCGTGGGTGGCAGAGGATACATGGAAGAAGGAGAAGGTGAAGATGATCGGTATATGTTCGAGGAAAATGACCAGAGGTCTCAGGTTATGGGGACCAATATCCCGACATCTTGAGGAGGAAAGGATGAATGTAAGTAGATCGAGGTAGGAAATGTGCAATTACACAGGATAACACACATGGACATACACAAAGACAAACGCAAGAGCATACCCCAAGTTCACACTCAACATTGTGAAGGACCCGAAATCGAGTCCGATTAGTCTGGTTGATTTTAAGTGTGATTGTTCAAGCAAGTAGCAAAGGTTACACGGCCTATAAGGGAGTCGGCTCAAAGCCAGATGCGTCTCCCTTGTTTAACCTATCGCCTAAGATACCAACGCCCTTCCTTTCTCCGCTCCTATCACCAGCCGAACGTTCAAGGACCTTCCCCTATCTACCTACAGAGTAGGCAGAGGCTGACAAGGCTCTAACTTTGCCCCTGTCTACCTGCCGTAGCAAGCGGAGGCTACTAGCAACTTGCCGTGGTGCATCGCAATTTTACCCCTATCTACCTACCGGAGTAGGCGGAGGCTACTTGGCGCTGGTCAGTTGAACTCAAAGCTCATACGGTGATATTTGCTCAAATCGGGGTATGCGATATGGAAGGTGGGGATTTTTGGCTCTTCCCTAGGGTGCTCACACACTCTAGTACCCTCACTCAGTCTGAAAACATGGTCGGGATTAATTTCTTGCAAACAAGGGTTAATTTTAGTCAATTTTTTTGGTCCAATTCAATTAGCAGTCCCGATTTTAGAGATTAGTTGTCACTGATATTAATCCACACAAGCAATCACGTCTACCATCCAGGCCCAATTCCTTTATCCTAGGTTAGAAAACTGAGAGAGAGAGAGAGAGAATCGGAAAAAGCTGATGCAAACAAGAAAATGATGATAATGCTTGAGTAAGAAGACTTACAGTTTCTCCATCTCTCTACAATGCAGGATGCAATGCTGAATTGAAATTTTACACTAAATGAAATGCAAACGAAAAAAGCCACTCCTAGACAGGCAGTTCTATTAGGAGTGAAGAACATATTGACTTTGGCTAAGATCTGCGGTCTAAGTGCGTATTTTAATGGTGAAGTGTGGTCCTAAATATTACGAGCACAAACAGGTCCTAAAATATCTCTAAGAGCCGTAAGTGCAGGCCCTATTCTACGTAAAGAAACCACACAACACACTTGGACACGTTTTATTATGACTTACACGCGCGAGAACCCAAACGGGAACTGTTGGAAATGCAAACTCCTTTTTTATTACAAGTTAACAGAAATAAAATCTTTCTGGCGTCTCAACAGCCAACTTGATCCACGAATTGTCGGCCTCCGATGCACTTCGAGATGCGTCAACTTCAAGAAATCCGCTCCAAGTCCACGGGCCCTTGACAAAAATATCAAAGAGAGAGAGAGAGAGAAAATAAATAGAAAAATAATTGAAAAATGGAATAATTACAAGGTGGTTCGGGGACCAGACTACTCGAGTGGCTGGAAAACGTAAATCAAATTTTCTAAAGTAATCCTAAGCTGTTTGCCTCCCCGACAACGACGCCATTTGATAAACCTCGGATCTACCCCTTTTAATGGTATCGAATTAACGATTTCATTGCAGTCAGATAAATCCGGATCGATAAAAAATAACCACACAGATCGATGAATCGTCGAATGAACTTTAATGTGCGGTTTTATGATTGTTTAACCTGGGAAAACCCCAGGATCGACTTAAGGAGGCAAAGGAACAACTCGAGATTAGATGACTTAGATTGCGATTTTTCCAAGTGGGATTTTTTTTTTAATTTTTTATGCAATAAAAATGCAGATGCACCGATGCGGATGAACTAGATTATTAAGAAAATCAACAACTTAGTCAAAAATAATTTTAATCTGAAATTAGTCCAAATTAACCAAGTTGTATTTTCCCTGTAAACCGAACCCAATTATTAATGCAAAATGGATTTTTTTTGGAATTTTTGGATTTAAAATGCAACGATAAAAAATGCAAACTTTTTTAAGGTTTTTATGCAATATTTCGTGCGAATGATATGAGAAAATTATGAAAAATTTAGTGGAAGTGAAATATGATGAATTTAAGCTACGCTGTTTTTTTGGAATTTTTTGACACTTTAGGATTTTTTATGAATTCTTTACTAAAACTAGAGCGCCTATGAGTATTTAAATCCTAGTTAATCCATAAAATCAAGTTTTCCAGAGAGCCATTTATCTCAAAAAGATATTTTAATCAGGAATCAGAGAGAATTGAAATTTCTCAAAAAACTTATTCGTGGATTTAATAAAAAATCAATTACAGAAATCACTCTAGAATTTATTTTATGCACAAGACAACTCTAATTTCGATGAAACTTGGATAGTAATTAAAGAGCATTTAGTGGCATCATATACAATTTTTTTACAATTTTTAGAGCAATAAATATATCTGTGCGAATTTCATAGCATAAATGGGCAAAATATTACTCAATTTCAAACTCCGATTTTTAATAAATAATACGATGCTCACAAAAATATAAATAAATAGCCACGACATGAAGATTTATATGCTCTATAAAATGCTATTTTTTGATTAAAAATGGACACAAGATGGCTGTCCAAATCAACGCTCAAAGTTAGGGGTCTTTTTGCAATACAGAAAATAAAAGTTAATAAAGAAAAAGTGCATAGGGACCTGTTTGCAATTAAATAAAACTAACGGGTTAAATATGAAAATTTTCCAAAAAATAAAAAATAAAACAAATAGACCTTGTCTTTTTCCCCAAGCTAGGGCAAAAGACATGGAGGGGGCTGGGTCGGCGAGCGCGAGGGGCGACGCGCGGCGGGCAGCGGCAGCGGCCACGCTCATGCATCGACGGCGAGGGTGCGGCACGGCCGTCAGGAGGAGGGTGAGGAGCGGGCGGTGGCAGAGGTGCGGGGCGGCGGGGCCGGCGCTGCTTGGGCCACGCGACGTGCACGAAAGGGAAGAAGGGGGGCGGCTGCCGTTGGGCGGCTCGAAGGTCCCACGAGGTGGAGCGGGACGGGCGGTACTCTCGCGTGGAGATGCCGCGATGGCTGAGGCCACGTGATGGCTGGTTGACAGGTGGGTTGCGAGGGGCGGTATGGAGCTGGGCGGCGCCCGCACCGCCGCATGGGAAGCTTGTAGGGGGAAATCGGTGGCGGTGCTGGTGGAGAAGGCGGGGCTGGCGGCCTGGAGTTGGGAGGCACCCCTGCACGAGGGGCGGTTGCGGTTGCCGGCTGCAGAGCAGGGGTCGGCGAGTGGCCGTGTGCTGGAAGGCGGCTGTGGCCTGGCGGCAGGCCGCGGTGAACGGCGACGGTGGCTTGAGGGCGCCACGGAAGACTGCCTGCAGTTTTCTTATTTTTTGTTTTTTTGCAAAATTTTTTTGTATATTTTTTCTTGCAAATAGAAATGCAATAAAGGTGTAGTGTGAGTGTGTGATGTATGATGATAATGGTCGTGATGATTAAAAAATGAATTAAAATAATGAGGATGAATGAGGGTGGTGAATGAGGAGGGTTGTGTTAGGTAGCCGACAACCAGTGTAAAACATTCAGAGACAACTTCCTAAATAGTACTTTTTTTCTTAAAAAATACTATTTAAGAAGTTGCCTCATGACAGTCGGATCTTTTCAACAAGGATTTAAGCAAACATACAGATTTCGTTGGGCCGTTCCCTACTTGCGACGCGTTGCATCGCCCGAATGCAATGAAAAATGAGCAAGGGCCACTACATCGCAGCCTTGATGTAGTTCAAAATTTGCAAGGGTTCCCGCATGAGGAACACATGTGGGTAATTAAGCTAGTTCCGCTACATCACCGCCCGGATGCAGTCCAAAATTTATCAGGGTTCTCGCATAATGGATGCATGCGAGTAAAGAAGTTAGTCCAAAAGAGATTGCAACGGAAGTTGCGGATTGGTAGTTGGAATATTGGCACTTTAACTGGAAAGTTGATGGAGATAGTTGATACGATGGATAGAAGGAAGATTCATATACTTTGTCTTCAAGAGACTAAATGGGTTGGAGAGAAAGCAAGGGAGATTGAGAGGACAGGATTTAAACTTTGGTATTCAGGTAAAGATAAGGGTAGAAACGGTGTTGGAGTAGTTGTTCATAAGGATTTGAAGGATTGTGTGGTTGAGGTGAAAAGATTCGGGGATCAAATTATTTTGCTAAAATTGGTGCTTGAAGAAGAAATTCTGAATATCATCTCAGTTTATGCACCGCAAATTGGTTTAGATGAAAGTACTAAACAAGCTTTTTGTGACATCCTTGTAGAAGTATGGAGAGTTTTAGGTGAGTGTCGTTTGACTTGGCTTACGAATCTATTCAATGTTATTTGGCGAAGCAAGAAAATGCCTGAAGATTGGCGGAGGAGTATCGTGGTGCCTCTTTATAAGAATAAAGGAGACATTCAAAATTGTTCAAATTATAGAGGTATCAAGATGATGAGTCATACTATGAAAATTTGGGAACGTGTGATCGAAAGAATGTTGAGGCAAGTTTCCAATGTAAAAGAAAACCAATTCGGATTCATGCCAGGTTGCTCAACGATTGAAGCCATCCATTTGCTGAGGAGAACAATGAAGATTTATAGAGCTAAAAGGAAGAACCTCCACATGATCTTTATTGATTTGGAGAAGTCTTATGATTCTGTCCCACGAGAGATATTGTGGAGAGTGTTGGAGAAGAGATAAGTACCTGTCCAATACATTAACCTCATAAAGGACATGTATGATAGGGCTTTATCTTGTGTAAGGACCCCATCTGGGAAGACTGGATATTTTGACATCAACATTGGTTTACATCAAGGTTCTGCTTTGAGTCCTTTTCTTTTTACTTTGATTATGGATGAGTTGACAATTCACATTCAGGATGAGTTACCTTGGTGTATGTTATTTGCTGGTGTTATTGTGTTAATTGACGAGACTAGAGATGGAGTAAATGAGAAGCTTGAGGTCTGGAGACATGAGTTGGAGACTAAAGGATTTCGTATAAGTAGGGCTAAGACGGAATATATGCAGTGCACCTTTGATGGAAGCAATGGTGAAGGAATCGAGGTGAAGATTGGTGACGATAACATTCAGAAGAGAGATTCCTTTAGATATCTGGGATCTATTCTGCAACATGATGGGGAAATTGATGGAGATGTTACTAATAAAATAAATACCGGCTGGCTAAAGTGGAGAGGAGCCTCTGATGTTCTCTGTGATAAGAAAATTCCTTTAAAAATTAAAGGAAAGGTTTACAAAGCAGCCATGAGACCTGCTACGCTTTATGGATCCGAATGTTGGCATGTGAACCATAAACATGTGCAAAGAATGAATGTAGCAGAAATGAAAATGTTAAGGTGGATGTGTGGACACACACGTAAAGATTGGATTCGGAATGATGTAATCAGAAAGAAAGTTGGTGTAGCTCCGATCGAGGATAAGATGCGAGAAAATTGCTTAAGATGATTTGGACATTTGCAAAGAAGATCAGCTGATGCACCAGTTAGGAGATGCGAGTGTTGGGATGTTGAGCCGATTAAGAGAGGGTGAGGACGACCCAAGAAGTGTTGGAAAGAAACCATACGAGGGGATCTTAGTTTTGTGGATATAAGCCCGGGATTGACTCAAGATAGATCTGAATGGAGGCGAAGAATCCATGTAGCCGACCCTACTTAATTGTGGGAAAAGGCTTTGTTGTTGTTGTTGTTGAATGAGGGTGGTGAATGATGAATGGTGGTGTTGTTTGGTGTAGAACAATAAGGAAGAAAATATGTTAGATAAAAAAAATAAAATGAGAAGATAGGATAGAAAATACTTACATGTTTGGTTCTCCAGATTGTGGAGTAGCTAAGCTAAAACTCCAGTCGTCGCCTCGATCAGCTCCAGGCAGAATCGGAGCAGAGAAGCTGGACGAGCTTCGAAGAAACTCGTGATGGTGGTGCGGACCACCGGATTTCACCTTGAGGTTGTCGTTGCTCAACTCGTCTCCTACAGCTGTCACCTGAAGATTAAAGGGGCTCGACCTCACTTCTCTCGAAAACGGTGGATGATGGAAAATGATGGAGATGATGGGAATAAAAAGGGAGAGGAGAGGGGAGTTGGAGAAGAAGTGGGGAGAATGGAGTGGTGGAGAGAGTGGTGACTTGGAGTGGAAGACAAGTAAGGAGGGAGAAGTAAAAGAGAAATAAAAATAAAAATAAATAAAAATAGAATAAGTAAAATAAGTAGGCTACTAAAAATAAAGAAGAGAAAATAAAGGTAAAATAATAAGAGTAAAAGGAAGTTGTTCTATGTAACAACCATGTTGGCTGTTACACGGAGCAATTTGCCCCCCCCTTTTTTATTTTTTTTTCAAAAAATCCACCATGTATATTCATATATATATATATCCCTTCTACATGTCATTCGAATTTCGTGAGAAACAGAGACTCATATGCCCTCCATCTAGACCAGATAAATTTTAACGGTCTGAAATTTGTTGTAATCTACCTGTTCTAGATGGAGGGCATAGAAGTCTCCGTTTCTCACGAAATTTTAATGACATGTAGGAGGGATATATAGACAAATATACATGGTGGAATTTTTGAAAAAAATAAAAAGGGGGGAAATTACTCCGTGTAACAGCCAACTTGGCTGTTACACAGAACAACTTCCCCAGCCTCAAATAATAAAATAATAAAAAAATTAAAATAAATAAATGTAAATAAATAATTAAAATATATAAAATAAATATAAAATAAATAAATTTCGAAAATAATAAAAAATAGGGTGACAAGTGGCAGCTCCAGGAGCTGTCACGTGTCGCTCCCAGAAAATTCAAAAACTAAACGTAAAGAAAAATCAAAAAGAAATAACAAAAGGGGTTAAATACAAAATTGGTCAACATAAAATTGCTCGTCTCGACGAGATCTACAACTTTCTTGAAGGGACGAAAATCAAAAGAAGTCATATGTACAAAATATATTTTTGGGTGGTACCTTATAGATATAAAATACCGCATTTTATCTTTTGTAATTTTTTTGTCATCTTTAAATAAGGGGAAATCAAAATAAAAATAGAGAAAATGTTAAAAGAATATTTACAACTTAATCTATTTTTTTATATTTTGAGTAATTAAGAAAATAAAAGGATAAAATAATGGGCAAAAAGGTCAATATGTACAATATACAATAGGGGTCCAAAACCCAAGTTTTGTATACGAGCTCTGATTTTAATGAAATTGGTCTTGTTTCGAAGGTCTTTGAATGTATATTACTTTAAAAGTGAGGAGAGATATGCGCATTTTAAGGCTTCTGATTTCAAACTTGGATTGGGGTTTTATTGGTCAATTTTATAAGTTAATATTTTTTTGATATTTTTAATGTTAGTAATATATACACTATGGAGTTTGTTCTATTGGTTTTGGAGCTAGTATAAAATATATACAAATAGGTGAAATATGATGAATATACATGTGAATATTTACAAGTGAAATTAGCTTCTTATTTAATGCAAATATGAATGCTAAAATGCAGATATTATTTATGTGTGCATGATGATAATTATGCAATATAAATGGAAATATGCATCTAATTACTCAAGAACAAAGCTTTATTTTCAACTTTTAGAGTGATGAACCACAATCTTCTCCGATCAGATAAGACCTCTTCTTCTTTTTCTCTTATTTTCTCTCAATTTTTTTAGACGCACACACACCTTCTCACCTCAAATTGAACTGACATCCACCTTCGCCCAACGTCTAGCATCCACACATGGCACTCCATTCACCCTCCTCATTCCTCTACGACCCCCACTCCAGGCCTTCTCCTCCACCGGAGGCAGAGTAGATCACATCATGGGCTCCCCCTTCTCCATCCGATAGCCCACCATTCCATCCCCTGACACTTTGGCTATCATCCCCTGTTTTGACTTTTTATTAATTTGGCCTCCTACTATTTCTTTCTAAATTTTCTTTATTTATCCTATATTCCAAATAATTGATTGGGCCACGTGGTGCCCTCTGGGTCACCCACGTGGCTCGCTCCCCTCCCTCCACCCGCCTCTCTCCTCGCCCGTCCGATCTCACATCAGATCAAATCCACGCCGCACGCTTCCTCTTAGCTCTCCACTGCTGGATGAGATCTCAAGATCTCATCTAGACCGCTCCTTAGAACCCTCACTTGGACCGTTGGATCACTTGATCCAACAGCCCGAGCATCGCCATCTACCTCTAGTAAACGCTAACCCAGGCGTTACGCCTCGCCGAAGCCCTCACCCCTTCCTATTTTGGAAGCCATCTCCTGTCTCCTCTCCTCGTCCTAACGCCTCCCACACGCAGCCCCGAGATCCACCATCTTCGTGCAACCATCCTTGAGCCTCTCCCTCACTCCATACCTTCAAATCGACCGCTTAAAAACCTCGTTCCACCTCACTTGTAATCGTTCTCCTCCTCCATAAAACCACCACATCCGCCGCCTTCTTCCCTCGTCCACCATTCTACACACGGTACACTAGTTGTCCTCCTCCTCCTGTGATAGAGAAGGATGGAGTTGACGTGCAACGATGGATCTCTAGATTGGGGTCAACCCATGGCCTATCCAACCATGTCGTGGATGTCTTTGGCTCCACTGAGCTCCGTGATCGGTTGCACATGATGAGCAACGACCCGAGGCTCAACCAAGAGCCTTAGCCCAAGCCACATCTGGCCGCCTTCATCTCCTTCGATTCTCCAAGTACGCTCTTGTGATTTTTTGTTTTCTCTGACTCAATCACGCGCACACGCATTGCTCCTCTATCAATAAACCACACCACCGGCTTCACCATATCACCCCGACCTTCATTGACCACTCTGTTCGCCTTCTCCCTTTCTCCAGAACCTCCTCTGCTCCAACCATCTTCCTCCTCCTTAGGAGGAACCCATTAGGGCACTGCCTCCGTCCACCTATAGCCCTCTGATCACCTCACTAACGCATACATGCAGCCCGCTTAGGTTATCTCTAACACCTGCAGGTCCTATCTTCCAATGGCCAGAGCTCTGCAACCAGCTCCGTTTGACAGCCCAGCTCGCGGCAACGCTTCACTGCCAGGCTTCTCCAGCCATCGTCGAGTCTTCGTCTCATCTCCATCTGTCTCACATGACCTCCAGGGACCTTCCTCGACCATCAGGAAAGAGAGTGGAGCCTGGAAGAGCTTTCCAGGGTACGTCGGAGCCCCTCCAAGTCTGTTGTAGGAGGTGAACCCGCGGACAAATTCGACATACAGGCGTCATTAGATCATCACGATCCGACGACCCTAATTTAATCCCAGCCGCAGCACCATACCGATAGGCTCGGTGAGGAACGAGCCACCCCCCCCCGAAGCTCTAGAGCCCTCCACGTTGCCACTCAAGCTTGTAGCCACCGTCGAACCTAGCCCTGTGTGCCTCGCACGCGAGGAGTTAGGGTATTTGTAGAATCAACCCAGGTCATCTCCAAAATTGCATCCAAGTCCTCGGGCATGTCTCACATGCGCGCTTGGGGTTTTTGCATGGAGGCCCCACCAGCTTTCAAACATAGTAGAAAGGCCCCGTGTGCAAAAAAATATTACAGGGAGGCCCCTCTAACTTATGAAAATTACAAATAGGTCCCTCAAGGACCTATTTGTAATTATTTATCAATTTATTTTTTATGCATTTTATTACAATTATGCCCTTACACTGTTTTATTCATAACTTGAGCATATGAACTCCGATTCAGTTGGTTTTGGTCTTGTTTTGTTGCTAATTTTATGTTCTACCTAATGGCATAATCTATTTCACTATTTGACACTTAATTAAAGGTACTAATTTCTGATGATATATAGTGTCTTTTGCTCTCTAATTATTTACCACTAATAGATGCTTGATTTCAATTTTAATGCATTATATGTCTATGATTGCTCAATTCACATACTCATTTGTTTGCATTTCACATTGCATCTAATTTTAAATTACATTAAATCAAATAAAAATGGCATGCATTATATCACTTTGTCTCTGCATAATGTGGTTTTGCATAGTGTATCTGCGCATCATTCTATATCATGCATTATAATTGCATATGAAAACCTAGAACTATGAATTTAATCACTCAATTTTTAATCGATAACTTTCGATAGATAGATGAGGAGGCTCGTGTCTCTGTGTTCGACCTTGGTATACTTACCAAGTAAAAATCTTCCACGGCATTCAAAGGTTGTGATTTTTGCCGAATTGAAATTCATCTTTTATACTATAACATATTAAAGAGATGATTTTTTGGTTCATCAAATGGCGTCGTTGCCAGGGACATGGCTCATTCTATTTGTTTATTGAATTTTATTGCATTATTTTTTATGTGATTATTTTCAAAATTTTATGTCTTCATATTATGTTCATTTGTGCATCATTTCTTGATTAAAATTCTTGACAATTTTTCCGATTTTTTCCTTTGTGGCAGGGCCCGTGAAGATGAAGGATGCTCGATCTACATGGAGGCGTGGAGTTGGGAGCTCCCGCTGCGAGGAGCCGAAGAGAAAATTCAGGAGGGTTCAAGGAGTTAGTCAACATGTTGTTCATGCATTTGTTGTGTAAAAAAAGAAAGAGAAAAAAGTGTATCAATTGCATTCATAACGGTCCTCATTTGAGGGCTCACGTGCGTAATTTTAAATTTGAACCTTTGATGCGGTGTGTGAATTCTCACCCCAGTCCGGGTGAGGCTCCACTTGAGTGTCGACCTAAGATCAGGCCCACAGCTCTCTGAGCTGACTCTATTCTTCACATTATTTGTGCTTGATCGTAGGTAGGACACACATTAAAAATCTGGGAGATCCACCTTATCTCCTTGATTCAATGAGACACACTAAGCATCGATCTACTTAGACAAACTCAACTCATTTCTTCATCGCTAATAGTATCATGTTTTAGGATGAGATTTTCATCAACTTGCATGCATTTAGCAATGAATTTAAATCCAATCTTGGACATACATGAAGGAAGATGGATGCGTTGTAAGTTCTTCTCTCAAGCATGCATCATGGTTTTTATCGTATGCATCCGTTTTCTCGTGCTCTCTCTCTCTCTATGGATTTACATCATAATATCTTAATGGAATTGGGACTGGTCGAATAGATGATGATTGCTTTATTTATGCTCACACTTAATCAACAATAACCTTCAGCTAAAAATAGGACTGATAATGCAAGACGGTGTAAATAAATGGAATAAAATTCACTGTTGATTTATGGGAGAGCAACCCTCACCATTGTACGCAGGATGTTTGATTGTTGAGAGGTGAGGACATATCCGTAGGATAGTGCCCAAAACCTAGCTTTAAAACCTGTATATTATGCTTGAATTTCGAATGATCACCAATAAAATAGACAAGATAAATGACCAACACTTGTTGATCTTCATGTGTGTGTGTGTTGGTGAAACACGGGGTATTGCTTCCTTGGTTGAGCTTGATTGTGTCTTATCTCAACCCTCCAGTAACCCTAGATGATCTACTCCCCTCTCCGCCCATTCAATCATCTTTATAAATCCACCCCCTCTAACCCTAATTGATCACAGGTTCCCCTTCCTTGATTGCATATCCTAATACTCAGTATACTCTTCAGCCTAAGTATAGGGGGAACACTGTATAGTCACTGATTACTCACCGTGGGTCCCTCCATCCTTATTCTACATCCAATATTTAGGCTATTTTCAACCTAAGTATAGGGGAACCTGAGTCATTCATTCTTCCCTCTTTGTATCTTCTTATACTTTACCTAAGTATAGGGGGCATCTGAGTCAGTTCTGCTATATCACCTTCTATTTGACCTGAGCTTTGGCTTCATATCACTTTGTGCTATAAGGACATAGCAAAAGTTAAGTATAGGGGGGTATACCATATATATTGTATATATGCTTTAACCATAGCTCGTATTTTGAAGCTTTTAAACTTTTTCGGGGTTAGGGTATAAGTCTATTGTGAACTGATTTTTGGTAAAAATATGTGTAAATGCTTTGAAAAAATTGTCTAACTGTGTGACACTATTTTGAAATATGTTTGGCATTGGTTTGAAAAATGGGGGTTTTACTCATTTTGAAAATCGTTCGAAAAATGTTTTGAAAATCTATATATATTATATGACATGGTTTGAAAAAAAATCTTTCTAAAGTCTTCTTATTTTGTAATTACTATTAACCTTTTCAAAATCTCATAAAAACATGAAAAATTGAAATCTTTTCTCAAGCAGCGATTCTGATACTAAGCTTAGAAATGAGTAGCCATTTCTCAGTGAGGGAACTGTGGTCTTCCTTAGCAGATTGGGTGGTTAAAAGACAATGTGAATGACACCATCTTGAAGTAACATGAGTAGCCATCTAAACGTCTGTACTTACACCCATACTGACTGAAAATGGATGCAACTATTCATATGAGCTTGGGCCAGTCACTATTTCTCTTGAGATTAAGAAAAAATCTCATAAAAATTTCAAAACTCAAAAATCACAAAAAATCACTAATCCTAGAGTTGGTGTATTCCCGACACATTCCCTATCACTCAAGGCTTGAGGTGTTGAGGACACTTAGTTTCTAAGATCTTGAGAGTTTGAGTTAACCAGCCTTAGTCATTAGGGTTTTAAAACTTAATAATCCATACTTCCCTAGTTTGAAAGATTTGAGCGCTAAATTGCACTCTTCATCTCTACCTTCTAAAGAATGTGATCAGCACATCACTTCCACAAACTGCATGATTGATGAGATGAGTTGAGTTGTCTCTTGAGGAACTAGGATTGGAGTTTTGAGTCTAGACCCGATTTAATGATGTTCGAGGATGGGACAAAGTCAATGAAGGATTTAAGAAACCTGAGTGTCAGCAAGCCCTAGCCAGTATGCGAACAAGTTCACATGTTATCTTTTGATATTTAACTATGTTCCAGGGTGTGATGAAATTAAATAATTGTTGATCAGTGTGTGCCAACTCTTGGTAAAAGCAATGGAGCTAGTCAAACATAAATGAAATAAAATTCGAGAGAAGTTCTCTCATACAAGGAAAATCGCTCTCATTACAAATACAAATTCAAAAGAGCTTCCATCAAAGACGAGAGCTCCCAAACAGTTCAAAGTATACACTTGGACCAAAGCTATTAGGACCAAGGAGCCGGGCTAGCACCAAAAAGGTGCTCTGCATCGTATAGTGATACAAGTCTGGGTGTCGAAGGTATCTTAGATACTCAAAAGAGACATACCCGAGTGTACTCTCAAGAAAACAAGTGCAGACGACTCTGAGCGCTCTTGATGGACACATTGATCAACAAAAAATATACACGTATTAAGTAATAAGGCACTCGAGAGGACCATTGTTCCAATGTGAGGGAGAGAAGAAAATACATAATCATATACCCTTCATCATCTGACCTTCCATCTTCACATTCAAGTCTGACAAACTAATGAGAGGGTGGATTGAATGCAAGAAAAGACTCATTCCCTAGTGTTGAGGATCAGGTCTAGAGGAGAGTCTCTTGGACTGGAACCTTGGGTGGCATCTTGACTCGACTCTCATAATTATAGTATACTAAATGTCATATTCGTATATTATATGTACAAAAAGAGAGTCTGATAATTAGAGAAGTTGGATTCCTTTTGATTAAAGCATGGTTGAGCCCAGAATTTTAGGATCACTTAATTTGAGGGTCTTCGATAAATTGATCCTTGAAAATTCACATGTATTGTCAAGAATTAATCCAGCTCCTTCATTCTTTATATGCTTGAGGACGAGCATAGTTTCAGTCTAGGAATTAATCCACCTTCTCTCCAGTTCGCCAGAGAAGAAGATTCGGTTCCTCCCCTCCTCCGCTCGCATGGAACCCTGCTCGACTCACTTTGACCCACACACGCACACTTCGACTATAAAGCTAACGATTGCAGGAACTTTCCTTCAATGTTTGAAGCTCCCTTTCTTTCTCCGTTCAAGAATAAGATTTCCGTCGAGCTTCCATAGCGAGCTCATTCCAGATGGAACCACACCTCCTTCACACAATCAGATCCATCGCCAAGGGTCTAGGATTGACCCTCAACCTTCAGGAAACCCACAAGAAAGAGGAGGATCTCTCATCCACTCATTGGAGCCCCACCAAGTCCGACACAGGAGGCAGTAGAGAGGAGGAATGCGAAGTACAATTGTCGTCCAATCCTCGCGATCGGAAGACCCACAGGAGGCCACATGTCTGCCCCGAAGCTCCACTTGCAGCCTCTAGGCTCGGGTCACCCGAGCCAAGCCAAAGCTCCATTTATCGCCATGTGGCCCAAGCCTCCCTAGCCTCAGCCCGAGCTGCGCCCCGAGCCAGAGCCTCCATCCGATCCTAGCCTCACGTGCTCTAGCACGTAAGGGTTGGGAAAATTGCAGAGGCACCCGGCCAAATTCTTCAAATTGCAACTAGGTCCTCTGAGCACGTGAAGAGCAAGCACGCCTGGGGTTAATTGCACCCGACCACCTCTAGGTTTTAATAATTACAATTTAGTCCCTATGCGTATGGGTAAATTATAGGGAAGGCCTCGCAACTTTTCATAATAACATTTAAGTCCTTCCAAGGACCTGTTTGTAATGTTTTCCTATTTATTTTTCATGTTTTCTTTGCGATTTTTCCCCTATACTCTTTTACTAATATCTTGAGCATACGATCTCCGTTTTTGTTGATTTCAGTCTCGTTTCGAAGCTTATTTCACTGTCTATCTTGTGGCATATTTATTTCCTGATTTAACACGTAGATTCGTATGATAAATTTTAATTATGAAGTGTCATCTATTCAAATGATTTTTAATGTCATTGAGTAATTTATCAATTAAGTTTGCTTCATCACATGGCTTGAAATTGACTACGCTTTTATTGCTCATTTATTTCATCTAGATATAGATTGTTTGTCCATTTCTTTATTGCATCACTTTGCATTATAAAAATCAAATAAAAAGTATACTCCTTTGTGCTCATCATGTGTTCTTGTGTTCTGACCTATGAGTTGTTATTTCGTCACTTAATATGAGTAATAAGAGTCTAAATAAGTACTTAAGAGGCGCGTGCCCCTGAGTTCAACCTTGGGCTTGCCCAAGTAAATAAATCCGATCGCTTGCATTTAATTGATAAATGAATCAGGGTAGTTTTTATCGATCTGATTTTGCCCGACTGCAATGAGATTCGAGTGTTAATTCCACACTTTTAAGAGGGTGATTTCATAGTTCGTCAAATGGCGTCGTTGCCGGGGATACTAGATAGATTTGAATATCTATCTAGTGTTTGCTTTTTGTGGCAGGGTCCCTTGGCGATTAAGGAGGCAAGGAGCAGGAGCTCCCGCTGCGAGGAGCCATAGAAGCAACCATTGGTGAAATTGAAGAGAATTATTGTCTCTTATGTTTTTCATGCATTTCATGTAAATGTTTACAACGATCTTTGTTTGAAGACTCGCGATTGTAAATGAACAAAGGCAATTGTGGTTGTGTGTGGCTTGCCCCACTTGAGTGTTGACTTAGGATCAGGCACGCGACTCTCCGAGCTATTTTTCTTTCATATCATACGTGTTTGATCGTAGGTAGGACACACATTAATTTGAGACGCACATAGACATCGCTTCACTTAGCCTAAATTAAATAGGTTCTTTCCCCGCTAATAGAAGCATACTAGGTGTGGTTTTCATCGGCTTGCATACATTCAGCATTTTGGTTTAATTCAGTCTTGTTTTTCACGAAGATAACTAAAGGCACTGCGAGTTTTTCGCTTAAGTATAGATCATGATTTTATCGTATGCATCGACTTTTTCTCAATATTCATTCATGGACTGGTCACTTAGGATTAAATGGAAATTGAGAATGAGCGGTAGACGATGTTTGATTGATTTATGCTCTCATTAAATCAGTGATAACCTTAAAGCTAAAAATTGGGACTGATAATGCAAGTTGACCAATAAAATGGAGTAAAATCATGTCTTGGGAGAACAACACTCTTTTTACGTTTTATATTTTTGATTTGACGTATCATTAATCCTTACGTAAATTAGAATGAATTTACTTTTATCACCAATAAAAATGACAAGATAAATAACCAACATTTGTTGGTTTCATGTGTGAGTTGGTAAATCAAGGGTGTTGCTTGGTTGATTGAGCCTTGTTTGTTTTCGACATACTCCCATATATTCTAGGTACTCCATAGATCCATTCATCTACGTGTAAATCCATCCTAACCTCTTTGTTCCCCTCTAGTCTTCCCAACTTCACTTATCCATCTCTTTACTTAGGCTATTCTCAGTGTAAGTATAGGGGGGACCTGAGTCTCCATGAATTCCTGACTCATTTATCCTTCTCTCTGATACTTAGGTTCTCTTAAGTATAGGGGTGTCCTCCTCAGTTCCTATATCGTTTCCTATATCTCAACTTGAGCTATGGCTTTGTATCACTTAGTGCTATGAGGACATAACAAAAGTTAAGTATAGGGGGCTATATCGTATATATAATCTATATATATTTTAGCCATAGCTCTATTTTGAAAATTTTGAAAAATTTAAAACTTTTTTGGGCTAGAGTATACATCTTATGAACTAAGTAGGATAAAGTGTTTCAAAGTTTGAAAATTTTTCTCGACTATGTTACATTATTGTGAAGAAAATATTTTGAAAATGGTTTAAAAATGGGTTTTTACTTGTTTTGAAAAAAAATCATTTGAAAAATGTTTGAAAAATCTTTATATATGTGACATTGTTTTGAAAATCTTTTCAAAAAGAGGGTTTAAATGAGACTAACTTATGTTTGTAATTATTATTCAAAAAAGAAGGAAAAAAAGGAAAAAATTAATGGAGTTGGTTTAATCCCTGACACTTCCACATTCACACAAGATTAGTGATGTTCAAGAACACTTGCTTTATAAGGTCTTGAGATTTTAAGTTAACCAGCCTTAGTCATCAGGGTCTCTGACTTAATTATCCATATCTTCCTGGTTTGACATATTTGTGTGCTATATTGCATGCTTAGTCTCTAACCTTAAGAATATGATCAGCACCTCACATGCGCGTCTACAGTTATGATGAGATGAGTCGAAATTTCACTTGAGGAACTGGGATGAGGGATTAGAGTTTGGACTCGATTTAATGATGCTCAAGGATGGGATAAAATCATTGAAGGCTTCATGAAACCTGAGTGTCAGCATTTTTAGCCACTATGAGAACATAGTTCTTGTACTAATCTCTTGACATTCACCTAAGTGCCAGGGTATGATAGAATAAAAATTGTTGATCAATGTGCGCCAACTCTTGGTAAAAGCAGTGGAGACAGCCAATGCAAAGAAATACAAATGTTGAAAAAAAGCTCTCACCCTACAAGTCAAATATCAAAGAGGTTACACCAAAGGAGAGCGCTCCCAACCATTTCAAAGTGTCCACTTGTACCACCATTATTTAGGACCAAGAGTCGGGCTTGCACCAAAAAAAAGTTTTGCATCGTAAATGCTACAATTTTGGGTGTAGAAGGTATATTAGATACCCAAAAAGGCACACCCCGGTGTACTCCTAGGAAAACAAGTGAAGATGACTCCAACTTCTTTTGACGGACACACTGATCAAAAACAAAAAAATTTGTTGAGTTAATAAGGCACTCGAGAAGATCCTTGTTCCACTGAGACGGAGAGAAGAAATGGCACAATCCTATACCCTCCATCAAACTGGCCCTCCATCTACACTTCTGAGTCTGACAACTAAAGAGATGGTAGATTGATTGCAAAATTTAGTTTATTCCCTAGTGCTGAGGATTAAGCCCTTAGGATAATTTCTTGGACTGGAACCTTGGGTGGCATTGCGACTCTACTCTTGTGACTGCAGTCAACACTTAATGGCATATCCTTATTTTATACGTATATAGAGAGAGTCTGGTAAATCAAAGAAATTGGATACCTCTTGATAGGAGCTAGGTTCATCTTTGAAATTTTGGATC
The DNA here is from genome assembly GCA_037367405.1 of Ottelia alismoides. Classification (NCBI taxonomy): domain Eukaryota; kingdom Viridiplantae; phylum Streptophyta; class Magnoliopsida; order Alismatales; family Hydrocharitaceae; genus Ottelia; species Ottelia alismoides. The sequence continues at coordinate 226,584 of JAZKJV010001913.1, read as the reverse complement.
TCTGAAATTAGGAGTTCTTGAACGGATCAGGTCCATATTCACTTGCACAATCAAGGGTTGATAAACTCATTCATGCTTGAGATGCTCGAGGACGAGCATAGTTTAAGTATAGGGGATGATGGACCTTGGTTTCATCATGTTAATTTTCCTATACTAATCCCCTTGCTTAAATTGGAGTCAATAAAAACCAGATTAATTGTTGTATATAGCTTGATCTTAAAATAACTTAAAAATACAAAAAAAGACAAAACAAAAGCCTTAGTGTTTTTATACCTTTAAAAATGCTCACAAAAATATTTTTCCCTTTGTTTGGCCTCTTTTGTGTTTTTGGTCAACATGAAACTTGTAGTCTCATCGAGATCTACAACTTTCATGTTTTGTGTTTTCCAAATTCGGCCTCGTTCTCTTTCTTTTTTGATTTTTTTCGTCTGAATAATCCGATTGGGACATGTGGCTCCTTTTGGTTGAGCCACGTGACCCACTCCCCTCTCTCCACGCACCCTCGCTTATGCACCGTCGGATCGCCTTAGGGTGCTCTCATCTTAGTCGCGGGTTCCCACTTCCATCCTCCACCCTTCGATCCTCCTCCAGATGTCATTTGGAGCGTTCTCCTCTGCATGTTCCTCGGGATTTGGATCATTATATCCAACGGCCAAACATGCCTTCGTCCATAGCCCTTGGATGTGATCATGATCGATTAGATCAGGACCGCTCTCTCATGCCCTCCTCTTAACCGTTGGATCATAAGTTCCAACGGTTGAGACCTCGTCTCCTTCCTCCAGCCACTCCTCTCCCACGTTCTCCATCATGCAAATCGTACACCCCCTTTCCATTTTCCCCATCTCCTCATTACCTCCCTCACCCCTCTGAACGTGCTCTGCCCAAGACCACTCCTTTGTAACGCTCGCGATCTGCATAGCTCACCACGTCTCCCTCTCTTCGCTCCATATTTCCCTCACTACCCACGACTGTCACCACCTGCACGTCGACCTTCCGCCTTGAAATACATCTCGACCGCCCAATTGCACCTGTGTCCAACTTTACACGGGCCACTACCCAGCATCTCTCCACATCCCCGTGACAGGGGGAGGTCGGGTCGATGATGCGACGACCATCGTTGGTCCTGGTGTCGACCCCTGGCCATGGTAGGCCTTGCCTCCGGCTGTAGAACACCGGCAAGCTGCTCCAAGGGGCCGCCACAGTCCAGCAATGACCAGAGCTTCCTTGGAGCTCGAGCCCAGGCCATCTCAACTATCGTTGACCTTTAGGTAAGCCTCCCATCTTTTCCTTCTAGTTTCTCTTAATTAATAAGGTGTTTCTTCTCATGGTATTCCACAATTAACCATCACCCAAGCTTCCTCACACTTCCGTCATCTTCGTGCATACCTCGCTTCACCTCTTCCTCTTCTTCAGGACTTGACAACCTATGCTCCACCTTCTCTCTAGTTTGTCGGAGAAGAATCTTCAGTTCCTCCCCTCCTCTGCTCGCATGGAACCCCACTCCACTCACTTCTCCCCACACACGCACGCTTCAGCTACAAAGCTAACGATTGCAGGAACTTTCCTTCAATGGTCGGAGCTCCCTTTCTTGCTCCGTTCAAGAACAAGATTTCCAGCGAGCTTCCATAGCGAGCTCAATCCACATGGTCGCGTGCCTCCTTCACACCACCATCTCCATCGCCAAGGGTCTAGGATTGATCATCGACCGTTAGGATACCCGCAGTAAAGAGGAGGAGCTCTCAACCACTCGCTGGAGCCCCACCAAGTCCGCCGCAGGAGGCGGCAGAGAGGAGGAATGTGACGCACATCCTCACAATCGGATGGCCCACTAGAGGCCACGTGTTCGCCTCGAAGCTCCACTTCCTACCTCTAGGCTCTGGTCACCCGAGCCAAGCCAAGCTCTATTTATCGCCACGTGGCCCAAGCCTCTATTTATCACCACGTGGCCCAAGCCTCCCTAGCCTCAGCCCGAGCTACGCCCCGAGCCAGAGCCTCCATCTAATCCTAGCCTCACATGCTCTAGCACGTGAGGGCTGGGAAAATTGCAGGGGCACCCTGCTAACTTCTCCAAATTACAACTAGGTCCTCTGAGCACGTGAAGAGCATGCGTGCTTGGGGTTAATTACACCCAACCCCCTTCAGGTTTTAATAATTGCAATTTAGCCCACATACATATGGGTAAATTACAGGGAAGGCCTCCTAACTTTTCATAATTACATTTAAGTCCTTCCAGGGACCTGTTTGTAATGTATTCCTATTTATTTTCATGTTTTCTTTGCGGTTTTTCCCCTGGACTCTTTTGCTAATATCTTGAGCATATGATCTTCGTTTTTGTTAATTGCAGTCTCGTTTCGAAGCTTATTTCATTGTCTATCTTACGACATGATTTGTTTACTGATTTGACATGTAGATTCAGATGATAAATTTTAATTACGAAGTATCATCTATTTAAATGATTTTTAATGCCATTGAGTAATTTATCAATTAAGTTTGCTTCATCACATGGCATGAAATTGACTATGCTTTTATTGCTCATTGATTTCACCTAGATAGGGATTGTTTGTCCATTTCTTTATTTGCATCACTTTGCATTAAAAAAATCAAATAAAAAGTGTCATCCTTTGTGCTCATCATGTGTCCTTGTGTTCTGACATATGAGTTGTTATTTCGTCACTTAATATGAGCAATAGGAGTCTAAATAAGTACTTAAGAGGCTCGTGCCCCAGAGTTCGACCTTGAGACTTCCCCAAGTAAATAAATTCGACCGCTTGCATTTAATTGATAAATGAATCAGAGTGGTTTTTGATCGATTTGATTTCGCCCGACTGCAACGAGATTCGAGTGTTAATTCCACACTTTTAAGAGGGTGATTTCGTGGTTCGTCAACTTCCCAAGCCCATTACGCATCAATAAAGGTCCTTAATGGCATAAGGCATGAGTCAAGACTCTTAAAACATTATCCAATTCGTTATCTCATAACATGGTAAAAGTCCTTAACATTATTTATTTTCTTTGAATACAAGAAATCGATTCATTTTCTTCTCCTTTGATTACCACATTCTATCATTCCCCTCATGAAATTACCGCCTAGAAAATCAATTGTTGTGACCAAACACCAACTGATATCTAAATACTAACTCCATTTGTGATAAAGAGCCTTATGCTACCAATTTCACTACTTGGCATCAAATTCTATCAAGTAGATACTATAACTTTACATCCTGCACCAAGTACAATATGTCTAGCTTGTAAATTAGGGTCACGACCATATAAGTTTCTAACCTGAGCTCGGACATAAGTGACTAGTTAGAATCTTGTTTACTCTTGTTTTAAAGCTAATATACACATTAGACCTACTTAAGTGTATTGATTTTGCGGGATTTCAAGATAAGGTTCAAGACCTCAACAGAAGTTCTTTAGAAGTTTCTTTTCATATTATATGGTGTTAAGTATTTTTACCATGTACTTATTGTGTAATCATCGAATGGATTCTAAATAGTATTCAATTCTTGCATTGATTTTATACTTGTAATCGGTTGAGATATCCAATAAAATATCTCAGGATATAGTGGAACAGTTAGTTGTCTCAGCTAACCAAAAATCCTAGGTTAGGAAGGCTTGGGTCATGATTTGCATCCGCTTGGGTTTCCACGTTAACATATTGTTCAGTGAGATTGTTGGATTCTTGTCTTTGACTAGGATTTGATTGCTTCTTATGCTTCTAGTAAAAAGTTTTAATTTCCCATACTTCATTCACCTGCTCTAGAGCATATTCGATCCACAATTACTGTCAAGTGGTATTAGAGCGGGTTTCCTAATTCAGAGTAAAGCGGCAATCTCAAATTTGATAACAGCTACAAGAAATTTCAGCAACATCAATCATGAAAGGCAATCTGCAATCGGCATCCTCAGTTTGATGGTACAATATTCTTGTTGCAAGGTACATCTGCATATTTTTTGGAATCAATTGATTATGATGTTTGGAATATTATTGAATCCTAATATGAGAAGCCGACTCCAACCATTGAAGCACCTTTATCTTATGCGGACAAGAAAAAGGCTACTTACAACTCAAAAGCTATGAAATCCATCTTCTACATTATAACCAAAGAAGAGTTCAATAGGGGGTCATCCTGTAAAATAACTTATGAGATATGGAATAGGTTGAGTGTCACATATGAAGGCATAAAAATGGTGAAGGAAACAAGGATCAGCCTCCTGCAACATAGGTATGAACTTTTCAAAATTGAATATGGTGAATCCATATGAGATATGTATTCCATATTTTCATGGCCGATCAACGGTCTACTCAACTTGAATGTCAACATCAAAGAGGTCGATCAAGTGATGAAACTACTCAGATCTCTTACCCTTGAATGGAGCACTACAACAAATATGTAAAATTATATCCTAGGAAGTTGAAAGGGATCATGTCAAAGAAGTTGACTCTAAAATAAAAGGAAGGAAAAATCTTGCTCTCCCTGCTATCAAAGACTCAGGCGCCGGCTCAAATGAGGATTTTGCTATGATAACCAGAAAGTTCAAGAAATTCCTCAGAAATAGAGAATAGAGGATAGACAAGGATCTGACATGTTGCAACTGTAAGAGAAAAGGACATTTCAAAAAGGATTTTAGGAATCAGAAATATGAAATCAATAAGACCTACCTTCGAGAAGAAAAGAAGAGCTTTCATCTAAAGAAATTTCATGGAAAGCATGCAAAGAAAGCTCTCAATGTAACTTGGAACGACTCTTTAGAATCATCTGATGACTCGGGCAGCGACTCGGATTCCTCCAATGATGAAAAAACTCTTATAGGACTCATGACCTTGATGATAGGGTAAATTCAACTGAAAAATCTATTGATGATTTATAAGAGGTTATATCTAAATGCATGATCTAGTTGTTAAACTCAAAAGAGAGAATAAGATTCTCAAGCAAAATGCACGCATTGCACTAGAAAATCATGTCTCACAAGCAGAAACCTTTAAAGAGCATATAGTTGAACTTCAAAAATTTATCTGCTTCTAAAAAATAGCATGAAATAAAAATTACATCTCTTAAATCAAACATAGGCAACCTAGAGACAACCATCTATGCACTAAAGAAGAAAACTAGCATTCTTGTTAATGATCTTGGTAAGTTCGCAAAAGGTAAAGCAAACCTAGACAACTTATTAGGTGGTAACTACCAAAGAACAACCAAGTATGGTATAAGTTATAACAACTGTGAAGCTAGCAAATCTAAATCTCTTATTCCTGCTCAAGTTTACTTAGCCTAAAATCATCTAAAAGGGTGTCGAAATTAAGGAGAAATCCTCGAAATCAAGTTAACAAGCCAAGGAATCGAAAGATATGGGTACTAAAGAACTTTGTCCATTGTTTTGCAGAAATAAAGAAAGAGCTTATACTCAGAGAAAAATGACAAAGCCATATTTCATAGGAACAAACCACAAGAAAAGGAGATTACTAGATTATGGATAGTGTATGTTCCAAACACATTATTGGAGGCAAGGATCTCTTCCTACACTGGGAAAAAAGGATGGAGGCACAATCACTTTTGGCAATAACCATACAAGTATAGTTATTGATCAAAGTATGATTAGGCCTCTACTACCAGTTTTGATTCTGTTAATCTAGTTAAAGGCCTAAAGCATAATCTGTTGAGTGTATCACAAATCTATGACAAGGGATTTAAAGTTGTTTTCTTTAAATAGTGTTTTGAAGTTTTTAAAGAAAATATACCTTTAGAACTTCAACATTTAAACTTTGTTGGGTCTATAAAATCTGCACGTTTAAGTGCATGTCATTACTGTTTTGTCGTAGTTGACTATTACTGTAGTTTACTTAGATTTTATTTATTATAACCAAAGATTTAGTTTAAAAATGAATATTTCTATTAATATTGTTCAAAGATTGGAATCAAGCACAAACTCACAGCTCCAAGAACAATATGTCAGAATGGGCTGGTAGAGAAAAAGAATTGCAAACTTCAGGAATGCCCATGTACTATACTATGTGAATCCAATATGCCTCATTATTTCTAGGCAGAAGCCGCAAATATGCCTCGTTATTTTCGGCAGAACCTATAAATATTGCTTGTTATGTCTTAAATAAAACTTTAATTTAACCATGACTAAAGAAGACATCCTTCGAGATGTATTGTGGATACTCTCCAAGGATAGGTTATTTAAGAATCTTCGGATGTAAGTGTTTATTCTTAACGCTAAGGATAATCTAGAAAAATTTGACCTAAAAAGTGAAAAGGGCATTTTCATAGGATACTCTTCATGCAGTAAAGCTTATAGGATCTTCATAATGAAAACTATGATAGGAAGCCTTCAATGTTTCTTTTGAAGAGAACTTTAGTCAAAATTCTCAATCATGGGAATTAGAAAATGAGGATGAGACTGGGTTCACTAATCTGTCTAGTATACCAGAGAATGTGAATTCTCATGGTCTACTAAAGGATTATTGCTTTATCAGAGACCATCTTAAAGAGTTGGTGATTGGAGATGTGTTTAAAGGAGTTCAAATAAGATCGCACTTAAATTTCATTACCTTGTCTCCTTTTGTATCCTTTATGGAGCTGAAATCCATAGATCGGGCTTGTAACGATGAATCTTGGCTCTTGGATATGCAAGAAGAACTTGTTAAATTTGAAAGAAATAAGGTATGAGAACTAGTACCCCCCTCCTCAGAACCACTCGATAATTGGTATTAAGTAGATTTTCAAAAACAAATTGGATTAATCAGGAAATCTTACAAGGAACAAGGCCAGACTCGTTGCTCAAGGGTACTCACAATAGGAGGGCATCAATTTCGATGAAACCTACATTCTTGTAGCTAAGATTGAAACAATCAAAATACTTTAACTTTTGCTTGTTTCAAAAAGATCAAGCTTTTTCAAATGGATGTAAAGCGCGCTTTATTAAATGGACTTAAGGAATAAGTCTATGTCAATCAACCCCCAGGCTTTGAAGACTATAAACAACCAGACTTTATTTTTAGACTTGGAAAAGCTCTGTACATACTTAAGCAAGCTCCGAGAGCATGGCATGATAAATACATCAGGCTTTAAAGTAGGTAAAGCAATTTGCACTTTGTTTGTTAAGTCGGTTGGTTATGATTTACTTCTTGTTTAAGTTTATGCTGACGATATTGTGTTTGGCTCTACTAATGCGCCTTTATTCAAGGAGTTCTATGATATTATGCAAGATATGTTAGAGATGAGTTTAAGTGGAGAACTTAAGTTTTCTTAGGTCTTCAAATATCTCAACTTGAGCAAATAACTTTCTTCTCACAACAAAAGTTCACCAAGAACTGTTAAAGAAGTTCGCATTCACTTCATGTTACAAGAAGCCTAAACTAGCTCCATCTTGATCTTTGGATCTAGATGAAGGAGGTAAGCTCGTCAATGCCGTGCTTACCTCCTTCATCTACTCTATCTAGCAACAAGTAAACATGATATACTTTTCAGTACTTGTTTAGATGCACGTTCTCAATCGTCTCCTAAAGAAAATCACTTAAAAGCTATTAAAGATCTTTCATTATTTGTCCACTGCTGAAAGTTTTGATTGATTTTATCTTAAGACAAGTAGTATGGATCTCTTCGCATATAGCGATGCAAACTAAGCTAGTAGTCATACGGATAGAAAAAGTACAAATGGTATTTGTCAGCTTATGGGAAATGCTCTAGTACCGTAGTTTTCTAAAAAAACCAGAACTATATCACACTTTCAACAACTAAAGCTGAGTATATTGTGGCTGCTTTAGTTTCTTCTCAATTACTATGGATGAGAAACACTCTTATTGACTTCGGTTAATCATTCTCAAAAGTCAAATCTTTTGTCATAATGCTAATTATATTAATCTTGCTAAAAATCATGTCAATCACTCTAGGACAAAGCATATAGATGTTCGTCATCACTTTATTTGTGAAAATGTCTTAAAGGGAGAAGCCAGATTGAATTATGTCTCAACAGATAAGCAATTAGCTAACATATTTACTAAACCCTTAGCTACTGCTCAATTTAAGCAACTTAGAAAAGAACTAGATACTTGTACTTTAAAAGACCTAATTTAAATCAGTCTTTTATTGAGAAAATCTAATTGATCAATCATTTGAAATGGCCCGATCGATCATACAGATTCGGTCTGATCGATTAATATGTACATGAAATATATTGTTTTAATCATATCTCCTCAAATCTTGCCACCTTGATTCTCTCAACTACCACCTGTATTGACTAACGCCTGGAGCACGTCAAAACACCTTCTCTCTCTCAAATTCAAATTATAAAAATTTAAAATTGGGATTTCCCTGTATTGGAACCTCATCTTGTTTATATTTAAAGGGACCTCATCCCTTCATTTCTACTCACACTTGAAACGGGTGCCCCTCCCAGAAAGTTCGAGTTTTTGAAGCTTTGGAGCACGGATTAATTGATAATCGTTCCACCATCGATCGATCATCCTCTTATCAATCAAATCCCCATTTGTGATAGATCATACTAGTTAGTCGGGAAACTCTTTCTCTTGTTTTCCGTCTTTTTCGACTATTTCCTGATTTTCCTTAATCTTGCTTCCAACAAAATGGCTCCCAAATATGGTTTCGCAGCCAATTCTTCTTCCTCTTGATGATCCACTCCCTCAAGTGAAGAGCATGACCAACTCGCAACCTTCATTGTCCTCTCCGTCACAGCTTTTCGACCAATTTTATGGTTATCTTCATGGAGTGCTTGCCAATGAAGAATGACATATTTTGTGCAATGGCATCTACACCTTCTGTGACAAATGATTCTACCTCGGGTTCAAGAACTTGTTCATCACGTGCATCTCTCCCATCATCGTCACACAATTTTATGCAAACTTGAAGGTGACCGATGATTCAAGGAACTACCAGTTTCACTCTAGCATTCATAATAAGTCTTGTTTCATTGATAAACATGTAATAGCTACTATATTAAATTGTTCATTTGAGGGACCTATAGTGAATGACTACCTAGTATGGGACATGCAGATACCATGTGAAAAAATCTGTGAGTGTCTCCACACTACTAAAGAATTCGAAGAGGATCGTTCTATCTCCGGACCTTACCTTCGTCCTCTTCCTCGATTTCTAAACCATGTATTTTCTTAGACCTTCAAGAATAGATGAACAAACTTTGAGTATGTATCCAATGATATCCAAACTCTCATTTACATCTTCGTAAATGAACTTCCTCTCAATTGGAGTCATTACTTCATTTCCCTTCTCGTCACACTGCCAACAAACTACCTTTCCTTTGGAGTCTTGATTTGCCACATTATGACTCATTTCTATATCGATGATGTGGAAGAACCCTAGAAGATTATGCATGTTCAACCCTTTGAAGAAGACTCTATGAAGTATCCACGGATCGCCGGAGATAATCCTAATTCTCAAGCCATCCCAACCAACCAAATCCATTACTCTCGACACCGACACCCCACTTCCATGGGTATGAACAATGTCCTTGTTGCCCTATTTTGTCTACCTTCGACCATACTTGGGAATGCCAAAACTAGTGTCTTGTCCTTGGTCATATTCTTTCCCCTCATGACATAGTTGATGGTATCTTGCTCCTTCTGAATTGCTAGTATGAGAGTGCAGAATAGATGATGCCACATAATATTAACATGGCTCATTTTTCAAATGACTTTGCGGCATACCAGAATGAGCGGTTCGAGCTCCTATATCATCTCAATGATAGAATAGAGAAGCTCAAAGTCTCGAAGAAGCCCTCCTTCCAACGACCCTCCAGGACTAGTCATACTCTGTCACCTCCTCCTTCTTGTGCTAGAGCTCTAGCACCTTCTCCTCCCCCCCTCCCTTTGCATCAGGTCCTCTGCTCCTACTTCATCATCTCCTGGAAAGAGGATCCACATCGAAGAAATTCTTGATGTTTATGAATATTAAGAAGATGAGACTGAGTCTGAAAAAGAAAATGATGATGATACGGTTGACTTCGAGTACAACTTGGATGCTTGGTTGTTCTTTCTTGTTTCTCTCATGTATGAGTTAGTGCATTATGTTTTGTTTTGTATTTTTACTATGTTATGCAATGATATTTTCTCATGAATGAAATGTATATATGACGTTTCCTTCAAAAGTTATCTTCTTGGTCTTGTTTCTGTTCTTTCTAATCATGACAAAAATAAGGAGAAAAGAAAATAAAAATTAAAAAAAAAGTTTTCAAAGAAGTTTAGATTTAGGGATATTAGGTTCAAGGGGAGAATTCAAAGTAAAACTAAATGAATTGTAACCTTATTTTCAAGTTTAAAGTGTGTTGTTTTGTCATCTTTAAAAAAGGGAAGATTGTTAGAATCAGCTTTACTCTTGTTTTAAAGTTGAAACACATATAAGATCTACTTGCATAAGTGTATTGATTTTGCAGATCTCAAGACAATGTTCAAGACCTCAACGGAAGCTATTTAGAAGTTTCTTTTCATATTATATGTTGTTAAGTATTTTTACCGTGTATGTATTGTGTAATCATCGAATGAATTTTAAATAGTATTCAATTATTGTATCTCTGGTGATGTACACAGAGAATCAATATTGTTACTAGTCAAGTCAAAGTTCTTGGCTCATTACAACTCATGCTTATCAATCATTCATTTGATCGCTCATGGTACTTGACATGATCTATCATTCTGCAACCAGGTGAAGAATACTTTGGACCGATCGATCATTGGTTTCTATATGATTGGTAAGTCGCATGATCGTTCATTTATCTCTTATCGATCGATCCTTTCTTAAATGGTGTCTATCCTTGACCGTTACCTTTTATTGATCGATAGGTCACTTTTCACAATCGATCTTTTATTTGAAATTTGAATTCTGTAACCGACCTTTTGATCAATCATGTCTTTCTGTTGGATTGACCATATAAGCATTGATCAATTTTGTTGATCGATCACTATGGATTTAAATGTTACTATTTTCTGCTCCTGATGGTTACATGGTTGAAATTCTGTAAAAGGAAACCCCTACGTCCACATTCGACACACAACTCATTGGAGTATTCTTCTTTCTCTCTCACACATACTCTTGAGTGCTCACGTCTTCAAGAGAGAAGATTACTAAGCTAAAAGCTAATCTCAATCTATAGCAAGCTCCTCAAGATCTTTGTGTGCAGTCAGAGATTTCCTTGAAGTTAGAAAAATTCAATGCTACTTTTCAATATATAGCTTTCATTTTTATTAGAGATATATTTGTTTGAATCAAGTATTTACATATCTTGATATATTCTCTCTGATGATTATTGATTACTGATCATTGTTAATTGATTGCTTTATTTAATCAGTATTGATAATTATTTTATCTTATTCAAGCTATTGTCATTCTGCATATACTCTTGGAGTTCTATGATGGAAGCTCGAGGTAAAGCCTCAAGCGGTGATGCAGCTAGCTCGGTTGCAGTTGTGACTTTAGTGTTTTATCCAAAGCTGTGACTTTGATGTGTGATCCAAGTTTGTGAACTTTATACTTGTAATCGGTTGAGATATCCATCAAAATAATTCAGGATATAGTGGAAAAGTTGGTTGGCTCAACTAACTGGAAATCCTAAGTCAGGAAGGTTTGGGTCATGATTTTCACCCGCTTGGATTTCGACGTTAACATACCATGCAGTGTGATTGTTGGATTGTTGTCTTTGCCTAGGATTTGATTTCTTGTCTTCTGCTTCTGTGAAAAAGTTTTTAATCCTCTATAATCCATTCACTCCCCCCTGAAGTGTATTTAATCTGCAAGTACTGTCATGCCTATCCCTTGAGACACCTCTTTCCATCTTCCCGAGCATAAAAAAAGCATATGTGAGCAAGGAGAAGGCCCATGGTAGGAAGACTCGTCCATGGGATACGAACAACTACAACCAACACTAAGGGCTTGTTATGAAATTTGAGTCATTCTGAAGTCTCATATATTACACTTTACCCACTCATGATACTCATATTTAACATGTCCATTTCAATCATTGGAAATTTATTCTTGTAGAACGACCTATGACCAAGTAGGTCAAGAACCGTCGCCGGCCGTTGTGGAGCCGGCGGTTACGACGATCGGGTCTTACAGAGGTCGTAACCTCAAGGGGCGTGGATGAAGGGGGCAGACGTGGCGAGGGTTCACGCCCTATAAATGACCTCCCATGGGGAGGGGAACGAACACATCTGAAGCTCGTCAACGGGAGCCCCCTTCTTCCTTATTACCATCACCATCTCGCTCTCTCTCTCTCTCTCGTTCGCTCAAGAAGAAGAAGGTCGACGACATACCTGAAGTGTTCCTTCACTGGTATCAGAGCTATCGCTCCTTGGCCGCTGTCATTGGTCGTCGTCTCTCCTTGGCCACTGCCGCCGCTTGCCCTCCTCCCTGGACAACTCACGTCGAGAAAGGAAATCTCAACGAAACCCTAAGCCGACAGACAGGTTTTCCTTTAATTTTTTTGCCCCTATTTTGCTAAAAAGCCCTTATAGCTTCCCCGTTTAAAATAGAAGATCTTCAATTGCACGTTTTTTTGGTGTGTTTGTTTAGACCTTGACGGTGGGCTTTTTTTTGTTTTTTTGGCTGTTTTTTTAAATCTAGTTCATGTTGCTGGATTAAAATATCTGATAAAGATCTTCCAATTATAATATGTGTAATCTTTTTTTTTTTGTTAAAGTTTTTTTTGAAAACCCTTAATAGCATAAAAGTTTTATAACAAAAGTAAAGTTTCTTTTTACATCACGTGATTGCCTTTTTAAAAAAAATTGAACCAATTTATTTGTTTTGTAAATTTAAAATAAAGTTTTTTTGAATAATTACTTTTGAATTGCTCGATATCATCCCCAGGATCACGGGATAAAAACTTCATTAAATTACGCTCTTTTTTTACCGTTCACTGTTTTTTTTGGAAGGGGATACATTAATTCTTCTCCGTTTATATTAAATTAGTTGTCTTTTTTTGTAAAGTTTTGTATACACTAAGTTTTTTTATTATCAAAGTTATTAAGAACCACATTGATTATCTTTAGTATAATAGCACATTTCCTAAACCCTTTGTTATTACTCAAGTAAAATTATTTAAACTCGCATAATACTGCAATTATTTTTTTAGATCAACAAAAATGACAAGCAAAACTATTGCCACTGAGGTAGGGAAAATTGAGTACCTTAATGGTACTAATTATGAATTGTGGAGTAGAAAGATCTACTATGGCCTGCTACACGATAGCATACACACCATCATAGACAAACCCGGCCCAACTTTATCTGAAAATCCGACTGTGGAGGAAATTAGGTCCCGCGAACAGTGGGAGAAAACGGATAATAGGGCTAGAAGCTTTATGCTGACCCACATGGATCTGAACCTGATTCGGGTCTTCGAGACCTGCGAATCAGCTTACGAGCTCTGGACCGCGGTTAAGGACAAATACCACTCCAAGTCGGAAGTGAGCGTCCAGCTTCTTCTACACAAGTACAACTCGTGTAGAATGAAGGAATCTGAAAGCATCCTCGAGCACGTGAACAAGATGATCGTCATGGCCAAGGATCTTGCGGCTGTTGATTGCGCGATTCCGGAGAGGATGCAGATCGCAGCCATACTAGGAAGTCTCCCTCCGTCATTCGACATGGTTGCCACATCTCTGAGGATGAATGGTAACATTAAGTCTGTGATGAACCTACCTGCACAGCAGGCGATTGAGCAGGACCTCTCCATACAAAGATCGAAAGCTGAGATCTTTGAGGTCGAGGAAGAAGAAGAAGCAAATGTCGTGCACGCAAAGAAAAGACTAGGCCCCTCCAAGGAGAATTTCAAGGGAAAGAGTGGGAAATACCCACGCGGCTCTTGCTACGGTTGTGGCAAATATGGCCATTTCAAGGTTAATTGCCCCAACAAGAAGAAGCCGGGAAATTCTAAAATGCCTGAAAATAAAGGCAAGAAGAAGATAGAATTCGTGGCTGCCGTGGAATGCAACTCTGTCATCACGGACAGTGATGGATGGTGGATCGACTCTGAAGCAACTAGGCACATCGCCAAGACGAAGGAAGGCCTGGTGGACTTCAAGGAGCTGAGCAAAGGTGAACAGAGGATCTTCATGGGAAACAACACCTACCTGGATGTGGAAGGTGTTGGGACATACAGACTTGACCTGGGGGATAGCATTATGGTGCTGAATGATGTACTGTATGCCTCAGGGATACGCTGGAACCTGATCTCTGTCCCAGTGCTGCTCAAGAAAGACTTCGAAGTTAGGTTTTATAATAAGCGTGTTTCTATTGGCAAGAATAAGAAGGTCTATGCGATGGGAAAGTTTGTATCCGAACATGACCTATTCTGTCTTCCTGTAATAAATTCTAGTGAATCAATGAATGTCGCTTCTGATTATTCCTTGTGTTGTTTGTCTGATTATGACTTGTGGCACATGCGATTGGGTCATCCAGTAAATTCTAAGATGAATCAAATGATTAAGGCAAATCTGTTGCCTAAGATCACGGGTGCAAGGACATTGCCCTGCGAACACTTTCTGATCGGTAAAATGACGAGAAGACCTTTCTCAATCGGAATTCGGTCAACAGAGTTACTAGGTTTGATCCATTCAGACATATGTGGACCACTGAGCGTCAGCACACATAGAAATAAGGAATACTTTATAGCATTCATTGATGATTACTCAAAGTTCTCCTATGTCTATCTCTTAGGAAGAAAGTCGGAAGCACTTGAAACATTTAAGAGATATAAGACGGAAGTGGAGACAAGATTGGGAAAACCAATCAAGACTCTTAGGACAGATAGAGGTGGGGAATATACCTCAAAGGAGTTTGAGGATTACTGTATTCTGACAGGCATTCGTAGGCAGGCTACAATGCTCTATACACCACAGCAGAATGGTATAGAAGAAAGAAAGAATCAAACTTTGATGAATGCAGTAAGGTGTATGCTTTCACACTCGGGACTCTCCAAGAAATTCTGAGGAGAAGCAGTGTTGACTGCGAACTATATACATAGTAGGATTCCCACCAAGTCCGTAGAATCAACGCCATATGAAATATGAAATGGTAGAAAGCACGAGTTGGGCCACCTCCGGAAATGGGGATGTGTTGCACATGTTCTGATACCGAGTCAGCTTAGAGACAAGCTAGACTTCAGGACATTAAAGTGCAAGTTTATTGGGTATAGTGAGAATTCTAAAGGATATAGGTTCTTCCATGAAACTATAGGTTTGATCGAAAGTCGTGATGCTACTTTCCTTGAAATTCATCAAGAAAAGGAGCATGAAGTAGAGGAATCAGATCCTCTGATTGTCTTACAGGATAATGAAGACGACTTGAGCATTAGACAAGAACTTGAGGATGATATCGATCATCCAAATGTAGAGAATGAACCTATGGAACATGATGATCCTTTAGAGGAAGTGGGTAGACCCACACAACCCGCGAGTATAATCGGCAATAAGAGACCCAGAACACGGCCCGCATGGATGGAAGATTACCATTTTTATGAATGCGAGGCGCCGTGTTACACCGTAGATGAGGATGTCGCGGATTGTACAGATCCCATATCCTTTGATGAAGCTATGGCTTCGTCTGAGTCGGAATCATGGTCGACCGCCATGAGAGATGAGTTGGACTCAATCGAGCGAAACGGTGTTTGGGTATTATGTGATTTTCTAGAAGGTAGGCAATCCATAGGATGTAAGTGGGTATTCAAAAAAAAGTACTGAGTTGACGGTACTGTTGACAAATACAAAGCCAGACTAGTTGCCAAGGGTTATACCCAGCAAGCTGGAATAGATTTCCAGGAAACCTACTCTCCAGTGGCTAAGTTTGCATCCATTCGGATGATCTTAGCCATAGTCGCATATATGGATTTGGAATTATTCCAACTGGATGTGAAGACGGCCTTCCTTAATGGAGAATTAAAGGAGGAGATTTATATGCGACAACCTAAGGGATCTCAGGTTGAAGGTCAGGAGAAAAAGGTTTACAAATTAAGAAAGTCATTATATGGCTTAAAGCAGTCTTCACGGCAATGGTATCTCAAATTTCATGAGAAAGTTATTCAATTTGGATTTGTTTAAAATAAATTGTATAACGGTGTGTATGTCATGAAGAGTGGGAGCAGGTTTGCAATCATGTCATTGTATGTATATGACATTCTGCTTGCAGGTAATGACATACAAATGCTCAATGAAATCAAGCAGAAATTGAGCAATGAATTTGAGATGAAGGACATGGGCGAAGCATCCTATGTTCTTGGAATTCAAATTACAAGAGACAGGGACTCAAGGACATTGAGCCTTAGTCAGGAAAGATATTTGCATACTGTATTAAGGAGATTTGGAATGCACAATAGCACTCTAGCTCCAACACCACTTGTGATGGGAAAGAGACTCAGTAAGAGTCAGCGTCCCAGAAAGGGGCAGAAACCTTTAAATGTACCGTATGCACGGGCGGTGGGAAGTTTAATGTATGCAATGATGTGTACTCGACCTGATTTAGCTTATCCAGTAAGCTTAGTCAGTAGATATCAAAGCAATCCTGGTCCAACACATTGGGAAGCTGTAAAGAGGATTCTTCGATATCTGAAAGGAACAGTACATCTGAAACTTGTGTATCAAGTAGAATCACTTGAAGTGGTAGGATACTCCGATGCCGATTTTGGAGGGGATGTGGATGATAGAAAATCCGCATCAGGTTATCTGTTCATGTTTGTGGTGTAGCTGTTTCTTGAGGTAGCAAGAAACAAGGATGTGTATCTCGACATACACAGGAGGCTGAGTACATTGCTTGTAACATGGCCACCACTCATGTTGTATGGATCAGACGTTTTCTAGAGAAACTAAGCCTCGAATTGGTCAAAGGACCAATTGAAATGTATTGTGATAATCAAGCTGTGATAAGCTTGATTAATAGTGGGGCTAATAGTTCTAAAGGAAAACACATTGAGATCCAATATCACTATATACAAGATGTAGTGGCGAAGCAAGAAATCATGGTAACCTACATACCTACCAGTGACATGTTGGCTGATTCTCTTACCAAGGGAATAACAGCAGGAACATACATTAAACATGTTGGTTTAATGGGACTCAGGAATTTATGAGTCAAGGAAGAGGTTTCATAGATAATGATCCTCACA
Source organism: Ottelia alismoides (assembly GCA_037367405.1). Lineage (NCBI taxonomy): Eukaryota > Viridiplantae > Streptophyta > Magnoliopsida > Alismatales > Hydrocharitaceae > Ottelia > Ottelia alismoides. Next base: position 209,445 of record JAZKJV010001913.1, on the reverse strand, counting down.
TGATAAATCTCTATGTATATACTACACGAATAGTGGGAGTATATATATCTGTCTTGACCACTTTGGTCAAGTGGGAGATGTAGAACGGCTTATGACCAAGTAGGTCAAGAACCGTCGCTGACCATTGTGGAGCCGGCGGTTACGACGACCGGGTCTCACGGAGGCTGTAACCGCAAGGGGCGTGGATGAAGGGGGCGGACGTGGTGAGGGTTTGCGCCCTATAAATGACCTCCCATGGGGAGGGGAACGAACACATCTGAAGCTCGCCAATGGGAGCCCCCTTCTTCCCTATTACCATCACCATCTCGCTCTCTCTCGTTCGCTCAAGAAGAAGAAGGTCGACGACATACCTGAAGCGTTCCTTCAATTCTAATCCCTTAGGCACCCTTTAATCCATCCATTCATATGCACATACATTACTTTATCATTCTAAAATAGATCTCGATCGATCGAGCTTAGGTTGAAGGATTTGAAAAAACATCCATTTTCTCAAATCTATTCCTTTAATGTACTTATTGGTATATATGTACATAAGTTTGATGCACGTGTACACACGTCTAGTGTACATCCCTGTGATAGAGGCCAAATCCCATGATAGTCCTCCTTTGCTACGGAATAAGAGGATGTCAGTCATGAACCCCTCTGCATATTAGAGCGAGAAAGGTGTTGCTGGAGATCCTTGATACTTATTAGTGATAACAAGGAAGATGCAACGACTCTGCATGACATTTATTGACAACTAGTTGTATCCCAAACGCATGTTCAACCAGGATGTGTCAGACAAAGAGTCATGTGATCTTTGTAGGGATGGAAACAAATATGGTCATATTCACATCCAATCCGCTCAGAGGACTGATCATGTGAGAGCCTCATATTGTGAGAGCATGGGAGCAGTGAGTCTGAACCATTAGATTCTCCTCATCACACACTGGTTGATTGGAGGAGGACAGAGTGAGCATAATCTAATGGTTCAGACTCATTTCTCTCACGCTCCCACAATCCGGGGCTCTCGCAAGATCAGCCCTCTCCGCTCATATCCATTTTATATAGATTTTCACATTTGTATTTGTTTTAAAATGGATACAATTATGGATTATTTTGACAATCGTGAATATTTGTATTTGTGTATATATTTTAATATATAAATATAATTGTAATATTTTTATAATTGCATAAGAAAATTTATGAACTCAACCATGGTTGGTCCTAAGCCCGGGTAAATCGAGGAGGTAGCTACAACCGGATTCAGAATGAAAGTGAGTGTAGCTCCGATCAAAGATAAGATGTGAGAAAATCGCTTAAGGTGATTTGACCATTTGCAAAGGATGTCAGTCGATGCACCGGTGAGGAGATGTGAGTTTCGGAATGTTGAGCCGGATAAAAGAGGGCGTAGAAGGCCCAAGAAGTATTGGATGAGACTATTCTAAGCCCGAGAATGACCCAAGATAGATCTGAATGAATGCAAAAAAATCCATGTAGCCAATCCTACTTAAATTGAGAAAAGGCTTTGTTGTTGTTGTTGCATAAAAAAAATTTATGCTTCCCTTCATCATTATAGATATTAATTGTTATAAATGAATATATTCAGAATATTTTTTTAGTGAAAACCATTTAAGTTAATATATTAAGTAATTCTTATAGTATCCCTAGCAAATTTGCTCTATGTTTATATTTGTATACATTTTAAAAATATGATAACACATTTTTCATATTCGCTAGATTTGACAGGCTAGAGTAGAGATCCATCTCATCCATCCTCATTCTGACAAGGGGTCTTATATTACTTTATAAAATGTGTGAATATGTTCTGCTTCAAATTATTAAAAAAATTGCCATATACCATTGCCGTAGTGAAATCATTCCTTTAGATGGGTATTTTGATTTCTAAATGACTTAAAATATCTTTCTATGCAAAGCTCTCAAGCAAATAACTTTATATTATCGTATACATTACATAAGCGAAATAATATGACTAGTCAAAGTTCTTACATTAAGAAAATAAGAGAACACAATCAAACACATCATACTCCCTCCCACGCTCAGAACATATGTGAAAAGTATAACTAGGAAAAGGTATTATCAAAAAATATGGAGGAAGAATAAAAATGGTTTTATTTCGAGGAAACAAGCAGCTTTACTAAAAATATGATGCGTAACGTGCATTGAAAAAAGCCGTTGAGAGTTTGTATTATATTACATAGACAGAATAGGGCGAGGTACTGGTAGAAGATAGAAATAAAAGAGATGCCGTAAGTACTCGATCAAAGATAAGGCTTTTATGGGAGACGTAATGAGAGAAAGTAAAACTGGAATAATCATGGAACTAAGGGTAACGTTCAGTAAATGACAGAGAAAAACCTACTAATTAAGGAGGGCATGCCTGTGTAATACACGAAATTAAGGAGTCGTTGGAGATTGGGGTCAGTTGGGGATCTAGACATGGATATATCCATATGTTTCTGTCATTCTATCGGTTTTTAAACAGATATGTATATACATTTTTTTATTTTGATGATAATGATATGAATTTTTTATTCTTTTTGCATATGCAGATATAAGGTCTACACGAGTATATATGTTATGTTGCATGATGATCGTGATTATAATCAATACAACCTTCAAAAGCTTCATAGATTGGTCACAAACCCTCACCTCATGGGCATATCATTGAGCCGTTTAAATGACTGAGTACCATAGCCCCATACTCAACTATCATCCCTTGAAATAAACTATATCTATCAATCAAATGGTTGTCAGAGAGTAACACGCATTTTGGACTAAGTTTTAACAGCACCCCCTTTCCTTTGCAAGCATCGATTATAGACAATATACCGGTACAATAATCGAACTCCGGATGACAGTAGCCCTTTAAAAAAGAAGGGAAAACATGATAAACCACATAATCCAAAAACTGCCCATCTTTAACAACTGATCTTGACAATGTATAGGTTGGAGACAAGTACAGAGATGTTTGAAAAAAGTATATAGCTCATTTAATATAAATAACCGTTGACAATGTCCATAATCAATATATCAAGATACAATCCCACAACCCAGCCCTCCAAGAGACTAATTGGGGATCAAAACTACAAGTCCATGCTACATGTGATTCATCGACAGACAAAAAACTTACCTATGATCATGAATCTGGCAATTCAATGCTTGAATCAGACTAGTCTATGTGATCCTGAGATGTAATCATACAATTAAAGTCCACCAGGAGAATTGCATCTGCAGGCTGCAGCTTCCATATCTTGTATTGAGCACTGAAACAAGCTGCAACGAAGGTGAGCTCAATGTGGAGCTCATGATGCACTCAGCAACAAGAAAGGGCAATTCAGGACCTTCAGGTTAGCAGCGGCAATGGAAACACTCTTCATTTAGTGATACCTCCATGCTAGTATATAATAATCATGATTCATCTAGTTCCTGGCCTGGGAAGCCGAAGATTCTGAGATTGCGATCCATTGACCCAACTGCCATGTACTTAGCATCCGCACCAAACTTCACCGACGTCATTTTGCCTAACCAACCAATATTATACCACAATTACAACATGTAGATGAACTTAGAGACAGAACCAACTGAACATAAATACGATAGGAGAAGGAAAAGGAGAGGACGGGACCTGTCCCAGACAAATCGGGAAAAGTCTTGATGGAGTTCCATTCTAACTTGACATTGGCAACTTGATAGACCCTGCAAAATTAAATGTTGTTTGAGAATTATTAATAACTCAAGTCTGCACATATTGGGTGGAAAGTAACCAACTAATTGAACTTGAGAGCGATGGCAAAATATCCAATCAAATATGCCACAGTGAAAGTCAGCACCATCTAGTATACAAACCTTATATCTGAACCAGCAAGTGCAAGGTAACTTCCGCTGAAATCAAATTCAACTGTACAGGAACATGCAATTGGTTACCAAGTAAACCACAACAAAATCATACATTGGGAACTTCTAGAGAGAGAGACTGTACATGGAAAAGTAAAACTGCAATAATAAAAATCTGAAAGATTTTTTTCGGATCAAGAAAAAAATATAGATAAACGTGACTAAGATGATAATTCTGTAAAACATCAACATACTGGGCACCAAACTTTTTAGGATCAGGATTGCTTATTGCGAAAGCTTACTAGCAAAAGCAAATAGGCAAGCATTTATCAATTCTTATATCGATTTTTTCAAGTAATCCAAATTGGTGTATATAAAGGTAATCTTAAAAAAGAACAAAACCCTTCGTCACAACCATCCTTCCCTGAAATTTTTATAAAACAGTCTAAAACAACTTGCATAGTTACTGAAAAAGATGGCATCGTTACCAGAGTTAGTAGGAGTATCGGGATCGTATTGTGAAAAAGTTCGGAAGTTCCTCAGCTTTCTAAGATCCCAAAGCTTGACACCATCATACGCAGCAGTCTGATGAACAAAAGTTATAAACATTAGAGCAGTGCCCATATATCTTCTGCAAGCTCCCAATGGAATTAACATACCGCAAGAAAATAACCATTTTCAGAGAATGACATTGCTGTAACTGGCCCTACATGTCCATCAAATGTTGCCACATTGGACTGCAAAACGAGAAAGTGATGCAAGATATTCTCAGAGGAGTATCAAGAACGTATCCAGTACCTAAGGCATGCAATATCACCTGCGTCTTCACATCCCAAATTTTGACAACAGCTTCAGACGTTCCAGTACCAAGAATCAGCCCATCAGGGTGAAAGGCAGCTGTGGTGAAGCCCCCTTCACTTGAATGCTCGCCCACCTGCAAAGGCATCTTATCAAATGTAAGAATCTAGAAATTTCATAAGCACCTTCAAGTAGACAGACAGAGAGGAAGACCTGAGCTAAGCACATTCCAGATGAAATATCATAAAAGCACCATGTATTGTCAAGTGATGCAGAGACAAAGAACTTGTTGGTGGCATGGATGGTGACAGCTTGAACCTGGCAAACAATTCCAGATCATTTCCCGCAAGACTAGGATGATAGTGATCGGAAAACAAGTAGATTTGGAACTCAAGATGCTGCAATATAATATATTTAAAACAAAAAAAAAGAAGAGGCTGGTTGAAAAAACAAATAACATAAGAAATAACCATACCAACTGCCAGACAGATTTATATAAATACGTGATTCAAGGAAGCGTTTACTTATGACTCTACTTGGTGACAGGAAAATATTTTAAAGATGCATTCACTCAGATAGAAAGAAATGAGAATTACCAAAAAGGCTAACAAGTCAAGTAGCATTAGGAATCGATAACCATAACCCGAAATATACAATAAGTTGAGGTACCCAAGGAAAATACTTAAATTAGAGGTCTTCATAAACGAGTGTGACTGTTCGAGTAGACATGCTTGTAAATAAAACATAAGAAAATGTCTTGTGCTAAATATGAAACTGCAAGAATACATACCTCAGCAGCATGATCCCTCAGGATATGCTGGCAGTTGTAGCTCCCATCATCAGTACCTTGCCATAACCGAACAGTCTACAGTATGGATGAGAGAAAATGGACATGCATTACAAACTTAAGATTATCCAACTGCTTTGAAAAAACTACATTGGATGTGTTTCAATCATGTTAGGATTAAAACACAATCAATTGCAAACATTAATGACATATGTTACTAATACGATTGTAATTTCTCGTTCTAGAAAACTAATCCTAAGTCAGGAAGGGCTCTTATCTAGAAAATGGAGGCTTTTACTGACTGATGAGCTATCCTAAGGAATTGTGCATATTGCATGAAAAAGAAGTGGGCATCATGACTTTGTAAGAGCGATTGTTCCTTGGAAAATGTGTACCTTATCTGCAGAACCTGTTACAAACATCTCATCCTGAGCTACGAACTTAACACTAGTAACCTGCCCAAAACAACGATTACAATAAAGCTGCTTCTTTAAGAAGAAAAATCAAGAGAATAAAACGTTAAAACAAGCAAAGAGAAAGAAACGGTAAGAAACAGTGACAAAATCACTAATGCACAGCCTGGAATAAAACTTATAAAAGTGGGACCTTCTTCAAGTGTCCAGTGAGAGTGCTAACAATCTGGCCAGAACCCCGATCGAAGAGTACAGCCATAGCGTCAACACCCCCAGTTGCGACAATATCCTGAAGGTGACAAGGAATAAAGTCCCAGATTAACTAACAGAGGACATTTGAAAAACAATAAAAAGCAACAAATGAAATTAAACAGTTTTAGATTTCATGGTGAAAGCATAAAAAGAAATAAATAAGAGTGTGCTGAATATCGCAGGAAAAGAGAACTTGTTTATTATGAGACCCGTCACTTTTTATATTGGGAGAGTGCAGACAAATAGTACAAGAATCCAAGAGCACAAAAAGAGAAAAGATTAAGGTAAATGAATAAAGAGAACTCTAAGAAATTTCAGAAACCCCAGAGGAGCAAAGATAGCATGCATGCTCCACTTTAAAACATGTCGATCAGACAGTTTTTGTGAGAAGTTTAGCAAAGGCATCAGCAATCTAAGTAGATGACATGTGTAATGTGGACGAGCCCCTTTTAGATCAGTAATCAAGTGTGGTGACAAACACTCTCCACATGCTTATCTCTTCATGGAAGACAATATTTCCAATGAGAACGGCCATCTGGTTGTCACATCACATCTCATGGGTAATGTGATCTCAATACTGAAATACTTCAGAACAATAACATGTGACATAGCCTTGCTATTTTGTTTTGTACTTAAACATACCACAATTGCTTCTTGCTACACTATATAACAAGATTGTCTCTAACAAAGATATATAAACTGTGGAGAGGAAAAATACTGAATTGATTATTGATGAGACCTTAGGGTTCTCTTGTATAGAAAGGACAAACCATTAGGGGTGCACATCGATCGGATAAAATCCGTAATCCAATCCAATCCGATCATATTGGATTGGTTTGGTTTGGTTTTATCATTATAATGAATCGGATAGGATTGGAATTTTTGGAATCCGTTAAAGTATGGATTGGATCGGATCTTTACCAAAATCTGATCCGATCCAATCCGTTAATCTATTAACACACATGTATGCATGTGGATACATACATACATACATATCTATGTGCACCTATTTCAAATTCCTTGTAAGAACATAATAAATGTAATTCACATCATTTTTTCATATCAATCTTGGATACAAGTCCTCTTGATATCACACACTTTCTTCTCTCTTTAAAAGCAAATGTTAAATCTCCAAAATAATAAACTGACTATAACTTATAAAATTATAAATCCATGTTCGGTATTCCCCTCTCTGTTCCTTCTCTCCCATTTCACTATTGGCCACTAATATGCCTCCTAATTCCCTCTCAGTCCATTTCGATGATGCCTCCCTCTTGCACAATGCTATTCCCCTCCAGCACAATGCCACTGCCCCTTCCCCGTGATATCGTCGCCTGTCTCAAACAACATAATCCCCTTCTACACAATATCATTTGACCCTCGTATGTTACCAATCTTCTCATCTTCGTTAAAAGAAAACAGATTTGGGATAATTGCTTGGTACATTTGTTAGATATTGTTGATCCATTTGCTTCTTACCTTTTACTTGCTCTAACTTGCAATCTTATTTTAACGATGATATTCGATCAATTAGATAATCAAATGTGTCACACCCATCTAAGAAGAAAATAGCATTATTTAAATTCCTTTCATTTTTAATTATATATTTTTTTATTCATATTTTTCATAGAATTTACATATTTTGACTATAGATGTGATCTTACAAATAAATTCCATTTCGAGTCCATTTAAAATGAGCCATGATGCCTGATTGGTGGGCTATATTTAAGTTAAGTTTTGTCTTGCATACTCAATCGAGTATGAATGTTATATGATTCTCGTTTTTAATGATATATTATAGAATCTTAAAGGATGTTCTTGAGAGTGATTGGGCTTTAGCATGGCTTTAATATTCTATGTCAATCATGAACTTCATCAATATCACATCACAGAGATCACAATTTTTATTTATCTAACTTGTCTTTGTATCCTTATTTGATAACTAGTATTGTTCTCATTTGAATCATTTGGTAGACATCAATTGCAAAAAACAAATTGATGTATTATTTATTAAAGAAATTAAATTTCAAAGTCAATATAATCCTTTAGTTTGATCGTGTGCTCTTCAACTTTTTATAATGGATTAATTGAATTCTTCAATTTTTATTTGCTTATGTGCTTTCTTCTTCTTTTCTTTATTCATATTCATAAAATCAATTTTTTTAAGTCATTATTCGAATGACTCGAGGGATAGAGTGGGAAACTGTAGGTATAAACGTGCAGTGTAGACTATTGAGTGAGAAATTATTAGGTATAAAAATCCGAACCAATCCGATCCAATCCGTAATCCCATGGATTGGATCAGATTGGATTTAGATATTTGATGGGTTGGATTGGATTCTAAAAAATAAAATCTGTTAAGGTTGGATTGGACACGAATTAAGCTAAAATCCGAACCAATCTGATCCATGTGCACCCCTGCAAACCACGTAGGAGAAATTACATAGAAGAGACAAAAATAAAAGAAAATACATAAAATAGCAAAATAAATAAATATATCTCTCAACACTCCCCTTCCAGATGGAACATAGATGTAAATCATGCTCAGCTTAGAACATAGTTGAAATGGCCCTCTGAACAGAGCCTTGGTGAAAACATATAAAGTCTATTACCCTGATTTGAAGTGGAAAGTAGGGATAACGCCAATCTAAATCGTGTCACGTGTACAGTGACAATCTACCTCAAGGTCCTCAACTTGGTCCTCTCATGTAAGGCATGGTTGTTGGCAACATTGATTTAAAAACATGCATCGAGGCGCTGAGGCGCATGCCTCGAGGCATTTTTCAAGGAAATGCCTCGAGGTTATAGCCTCATGCAGCCTCAGTGAGGCGTGTGCCTCGAGGCGTGACCTCATGTATGAGCTAATTTATTTCTACAATATTTTTTCTTTTCTTTTTGATTGTGAGCTTTTCATATTTCATAAACAAGTATTTTCAAGTCTTTAAGCTCACGATTCACTGAATGTATTTTTTTATTTTATTAACATATTAAGTTTATTTTTTATTTTGTTATGCATGTTCTTTATAAATCAACATGAACAAAAAATTGAGTCTTGAGTCCTTAAATCTAATGCCTCTACTCTTTAGTATGAATCAACCAGATGTGTTGTCCTTATTAAAATGTTTGGATGAAAGTCACGTACTTTGACATAAATTTAGAAATGTGTATTTTTGTAAACGTGTCTCATCTCTTCTTCTATTCAATAGGGACTAAATTAATACACAGCAAAGCATGCATGAACAAATGTGGTCATAACATGCAATATTCAAGTATTTTATCGCCCAATCCTTATGGTAAAGTAAAAGTGATCATCGATTCACTGCTTACTCTCTTATCATTCTCAATTGAATGATACACATATTTCACCTATTTTTGAAAATGGTGTTACATCTAGACCCTTTAGTTAAATTTTATTCAAAACTTTAAATTCTGTGGAGAGTTACCCAATTAGTGTGCATGCATATCCATATTTATTTGACTCCTTACAGATTTAGAGTCCAAAAAAAGAGAGTTATATAACAACTTGAATGTTTAAACCATGATGTTAGCCTTGAAATGTCATGGAGTTATGTATTTAATCATAACTATTTAATTTCCACAACTTGACGATTAATTATTATATTTTATGGAAAATTTTCTTTCACGAGTGAGGCTTACGCCTCGATACACCTCAAGGCTTAAGCCCCGAGGCAATACTGGGAAAATACCTCGATATGCCTCATGCTTTTTAAAAACTTGCTTGGCAATAAAAAGAGCAATTTGGTTGTCGCATTGTAGATTCATGGGAAGAGGCGTGTCAATATCCATGTCAGTCATAACATATCTAACCCATATCATCCCAATGCCCCTATGTGTTGGCAGTGCCGTCCCTGACATTTCGTAGGCCCTGGGCAAAAGAAAAAAAATGGGCCCTTATATAATTTCATAAAATTTTGGACGTTAGCATTGAGTTGTTTACTGAAAATTCGATTCTAAAAGAACTCATTTGTTGATGAGTTGTTTCATCGAAAAATCTATTCCATAAGGGATCATTTTTCAACAACTTGTTTCATCGAAAAATTCGATTCCACAAGAGCTCATTCTTCGGTGAGCTGTTTTACTAACAATTTGATTCTCTAAGATCTCATTAGGTCATATACTATTTTTTCTAAAGTAAAAGTTGGATAAATATAAAAATGAGCCCCTAATATTGATTGGGCCCTGGGCCATTGCACTCTCAAACTAGGCTCTGGGACGGCCCTTTGTGTTGGATGTGTAGACCCTTTAGGGTTCGTTTGGTTGCAGGGTTGGGTTGGGTTGGGTGAATAGTAAACTTTGAGGAGGGGGTACCCCTGTGAATAGTACCCCAACCCAACCCAACCCTACCATGCAACCAAACGAACCCTTAGTTAAATTTGATTCAAAACTTTAAATTTTGTGGAGAGTTACCCATTAGTGTGCTTGCATATCCATATTTATTTGACTCCTTACAGATTTAGAGTCCAAAAAAAAGAGAGTTATATAACAACTTGGATGTTTAAACCATGATGTTAGCCTTGAAATGTCATGGAGTTATGTATTTAATCATAACTATATATTTTCTACAACTTGATGATTAATTATTATATTTTATGGAAAATTTTCTTTCACGAGTGAGGCTTACACCTCGTGGCTTAAGCCCCGAGGCAATAAGGGGAAAATGCCTCGATATGCCTCACGCTTTTTAAAAACTTGCTTGGCAATAAAAAGAGGAATGTGGTTGTCGCATTGTAGATTCATGAGAAGAGGCGCGTCAATATCCATATCAGTCATAACAGATCTAACCCATATCATCCCAATGCCCCCATGTGTTGGCTATGTATTCTTGACTCCACATTAGATCTAGCAACCATAGTATGTTTCTTGTTCTTCCATGCCGCCAAAGAACTCCCTATGCACATTGCAAACTGGAGGTAGATTTCCTATCATTGGAGCATTATGCATAGTCTACATCTGCGCATGTCGTGATGGCAAGGAAAGTCCCTCTGCTAAAGAGCAATCCAATACATGAAGAGGATTTCATATACCTAAGAGCCATGTGAAACGCATCCATGTGCGCATGTCTCGGCTACTCCAATAAACTAGATAACTTTGTTCACAACAAATGAGATGTCTAGTCTAATAATTGTCACATAAAGGAGCTTCCCAACGAGCTCCTTGTATCTCCTATTGTCCATCTCTTCTGCATCATTATCATATAACTTCAAGATGGGATACATGGGAACTATAGCAAGTCCGCAACCTTTCATGATCGTCTTTGAGAGATCAGTAACATACTTCCTTTGGGTCACCACAAGACCTCGTTGGTTCCTGACGAACTAAAGCCCTAGTAAATATCATAAATCGCTAAGGTCCTTGGCGAGAAACTGTTGTCGAAGGAACTCCTTGGCCCCACTAATACATTGCACGTCATATCATGCAACAATGAAGTCGTCAACATTGATACCTCTCAGAATCCTCGGAATAAACAGTGAATGATCTGTGGTCAATCTCGTGAAGACATGCTGCTCTATCAAGTCTGAGGGCTACTAGAACCATGCTTTGGGACTATGTTTAAGGTCAAAGATAATCTTATGAAGTCTGCAAACCTTCTGATACTCCCCCTCAATAGCGAGCACAGGTGGTTGCTGAGACTTCCTCCTACATATCACCATATAAATGCATTCTTCACATCAACCTGGGACATGGACCAATCCCATAACATTGCAACAGAGAGAACGATCAAAATGGTAGAATGGCATGCCACAGGAGAGAACATATCTTGATAGTCCACCCCCTAAATTTGGGTGAATCCACGAGCTATAAGCCTAGCCTTGTAGCGATCCACGCTACCAACTCAATGGTGATCCACTGTAAAAATCCATTTGCGGCCAACCACAAAAGCACATTTAGAGGCAGTGACATGTGACTGTAGCATGGGCATCTCCTCCTCCACAGCAAGACGCCAATGATGTCTTGCATCGCCTCCTAATATGTACGTGGAATCTCTACAGCTGATAGACCCAAGACAGACCTCCTAAAATCCTCTGCAAGACGCCCCCAAAAAATATATGCAACAAGAGGAAATGTGATACACATACGACTCCGCTTCCGGAGAGCCATGGGTACATCAAGATCATATGTATCATCTCTGGCATGTAAAGTAGCCTCTTGAGGAGGCACTTGCTCCTCATGTAAAGTAGCATGTTATGTAGACAAATCACCAATCCCGTCAGTAGAAACAAAGTGCGTAAAACATACATGGAGAGTGTTGGATGATGGGGAAGGACCATGAGAGGGCGTACAGAAAGCGGTCTGCGAACGTAAAAATGTGGGCAAATTGAGCCTATGTACTAGGAAGAGGAGGCTGAGGAGCAACCACGATAGGAGGTGGTGGTGAGGGTGGTGGAGTTGCTGAAGGTGGTAGTGGCATACGAGGGACTACAACTGAAGGTAGAGATGCAAACAGACGAATACAAATAAAGATATACGTGTTACAATATCTTTATCATTTTTTTAATATGAATAAGGGTATTGAAGAATATTGATGGCGTACCAGTAATATTAGAAATACCATGCAAATTTGCTTGAATATACATGTATTAGATGGAATAAACATGATATTAATATAATAAATGAGCTTATATCATAAAAATTATACCAAATATGATGAAAAAGTATTAAATTTTGTTAAATTAAGTTAAAAGTAAATTTATAATTGTACTTATATGTGAAAATGGATTATATGGATATGGATGTTTACTGATACCAAAGTGATCTCAATATCCGTATTAATTTTAAAATGGGCATGGATACGGATGTCAAATTTCGTATAAAATGGATACGGTGGCAGACCATATATGAATATATCGAAATCTGTTTGCATCCCTAGCTAGAATTGGTGGTGGCGTAGGAGGATGAGGCATGTAGACCTGCTCTCCAAAGTCAGACAGAGTCAACATGTCACATGTAGAAGAAAAGTACATGACCATATCAAAGAAGGTGACATGAACACTGACGTAATATTTCCGTAGAAGAGGAGCCGGATGATGAATGGCAGCTACTCCTTCTGGGTCTAGGAGTAGCCCACAAAGACACACTTGACAGCTATGGGGAAGGGCTTCTCACAACCAAGATTTGGATGATGAATGAATGCAACAGAACCAAGGCCAAAGAACCCTTAGAACTGAGAAAGCTGCAAACTACAGAATTCCAAGGCATTGTCAAAGTGAACATACTTGATAGTAGCATAAATATACTTTATTTCATGAATAAAAGATTGAGTAGCATACCCAATCTTAGACTTCTTTTTCAAAAAAACCACATAACAGTCTAGAAAAATCAACGGCTACAAGATAGAGCACGTGCCCCTAATGATCAGGAACACGACATGCACCCCAAATGTCAAAGTGAACTAACTCAAGTAAGTTGTTGCTACTACAACTCTGACAACCAGGAAAGGTAGACCGGTGATGCTTCCCAACCTGGCAAGCCTTGCACTGAAATATGAAATGAGAGGGTATCTGTGAGAGGACATGACAACATCAGCAGAAGAAAGTGGCCTCCACATGTATGGGGAAACTAATCCGGTAGGAATGGAAGAAGCACCAGCATATGGAGATTGGACCAGTACGTAGAGTCCCCCTAGCTGACGACCACATCCGATCACCATACCCGTAAGTATGTCATGTAACACAAAAGAAGGGACGCAATGGCACGACAATGCAAATCCTCATTTATCTGACTAATAGACAATAAATTCATCATAAAATCTGCTGCATAAAGCACATTCTACAGACGCATAGACTGCATCAAACAGACCTTCCCTTGTCATGCAACAAGGGAATGAGTTCTATCTGCAATGGCAGTTGATCTGCCTAAAGGAACAGATATGTATGATGCGAACTGAACCATGTCATTATATCTACAATGACAATTGATCTGCTTAGAGGAATATATCTGTACAATGAGAACCGAACAATGTCTCCACACAAATAATGAGATGTTATATAATCCATGATCCACTCTGTCGCATCTGCGTTGTGACAGCTGATGAGGGCATAGGCAATACTAAGGTGCTAGAAGAGGCCATGGTGATGGCAGCAACATCAGAAGGACCTATAGGAGCATTAATGGTGACGACAGCATGAGTCATGATCTCCCTCTGACGGAGACAATATCATCCAACTTCTGATCAGTAGTAAGAGCAGAAGTGACGATAGGCTTTATCTACTCAACCACGTGAGCAGACGCAGGGTAGCCATGCTTTAGGTAGCAGGTCTCCTCCAGATGATCAGTCTAATGATAGTAATACATAGTCCATGTTGACGTCCGCCTCCTCTACCATGGGCATCATGCCATCTGAACCGAGACGTACATCCTATGTCGTGTGATGCATCCATTGTTGTGGATGGGATAGTGATTCTGTTATGACCGCTACAGGCCTCCTCCATGGGAGGTATAGCTACACACGTAAGGAGTAGTTGTGTGATGCATCATACTAAGGGTCTAGGGCTGTCAAAAACACTCCAACCATCGTTACATTCATGCATGTCATCTACTATACATTAGATGTGGTCATGGGCATGAAGCTATGCGGCTTCTTGAACATGTCTCGAAGCGAAGAATAGCAAGGCCTTAAATGTCGGTTTCGGTCACCGTTTCGGTATCGACCAAAACAGAATTTCGATGGAATTTCGGTGGAATTTCGATCGAAACTTCGGTCATTTCGGTCATTTTTTGTACTAGGACCCCCATATTTCGGTCATTTCGGTCGAATTTCGATTTCGACTGGATATCGATATTCGACAGAAATTCGACCGAATTTCGCTGAAATTTGAGGCCATGAAGAATAGGAGTGCAGAGGACAACAAGATCTGTTTAACCATGAAGATATCAAACTATAGCTGGAGAATTTTTAGACAACAAGATCTGTCTGGTCATGAAAATATCAAACTATAGCTAAAGAATCTTGATCTCATTCTCCGCATGATTATAAGTGACGACAAGTATATCCCACATTGCCTTGACAGTGGGCTGATGTAAAATACTGTTGGCTATCTTTGTGGTAAGAGTCCCAGAGAGCCAAACATATGCATATACACCATCGTGCTTCCACGAGACATTCACCCCAGTCTTGTAAACTATCTCTGGCCACGTCAGAATGTGCTCTTGTTTATCATACCGCATAAGGATCAAAAAATCCATGGAATATAACTAATAATTGGTCACTTCCATCTTCATGATAAATGATGGGTCCTTGCACCATACGAGAGGAAGTCACCCTTGATTTCTAATAATGTGATAAAGAGTACGGAAACGAACGTGACTGCAACTGTAGACCGAAGCATATGTGTCTATAGGAATATATAGGGAACGGTTATATATGCAGACTCATGCCATAACCGTTCTCATCAACCGAGGTCGCGCTATAGGGCACATAGATGTAGATAAAAAATTGATTTCACTAGAAACTCCCCAAGATCATGTCGTTGGGAGACCTTTTGGGGGAGGGGGCAACGGTAAATGGTGTTGCCCTCGATGACAAGAACGAATGTGGTAAGGGTTACAAGAGGCTGTCAAGTACCACACAAGGCTGTTAGGAAGGTGATAGCCATCCCATGGTGGTGCTGCGACGTGCTGAAGGCCCACGGTCTAACATTTTTATATAAATATTTTTAGCTCTTAGAAAACTACTAACTACTAAAACAAAAGACGGATCAAGCTATCGTATCTTAGTAGGTATTTATTTTCATACTAGATTATTATATACTCAGACATGGTCGGTCCCAAGCCTAGGTAAATTGAGGGTTGTGTTAGGTAGCCGACAGTTAGCGTAAAACAGTCGGAGAAAGCTTCCTAAATAGTATTTTAAAACAACACTATTTAGGAAGTTGCCTCAAGACAGTTGGCTTCGTTTTCAACATGGATTTAAACAAATATTTAGATTTTGTTAGGGTGTTCCCTACTTGTGACGCATTGCATCGCCCGAATGCAATGAAAAATTGACAAGGGCTGCTACATCACTGCCCGGATGTGGTTCAAAATTTGCAAGGGATATCGCATGAGGAACACATGCGAGTAAATAAGCTAGTTCTATTGCATCGCCGCCCGGATGCAATCCAAAATTTGCAAGAGTTCTCGCATGACGGATGCATGCGGGTAAAGAAGTTAGTCCTAAGAGGTTGCAAAGGAAGTTGGTAGTTGGAATATTGGCACTTTGACTGGCAAATCGATGGAGATAGTAGATACGATGGAAAGAATGAAGATTCAGATACTATGTCTCCAAGAGAAAAAATGGCTTGGAGAGAAAGCATGGTAAATAAAGAAGACAGGCTTTAAACTTTGGTGTTCAGGTAAAGATAAGGGTAGAAACGGTGTTGGAGTGCTTGTTCATAAGGATTTGAAGGATTGTGCGGTTGAGATGCAAAGACTTAGGGATCGGATTATTTTGCTAAAATTGGTGCTTGAAGAAGAAATTCTGAATATCATCTCAGTTTATGCACCGCAAATTGATTTAGATGGAATGATTAAACAAGCTTTTGGGAGGATATGGATAAGATTTTGCAAGGAATTCCACAAAGAAAGATGATTTACCTGGGTGGAGATCTTAATAACATGTGAGAAAGGATGCTTCAGGGTATGCTAGTGTTCATGGAGGCCATGATTTCGAGGATATAAATGAAGAGGGAAATATCATTATGGACTCTGTAATGGCTTATGATCTTTTCATAGCAAACACTCTCTTCAATAAGAGAGAGGAGCATTTAATTACTTATAAGAGTGGCCCGACTAGAACACAGTTAGATTACTTTACGTTGAGGAGAAGAGATCAGTTGTGTAACAAAGATTGCAAAGTAATCCCAAGAGAGAATTTGACAACACAATATCGCTTATTAGTCATGGATGTGTAATAAAAGGGTTGGCAAAGAAAAGGAAGGTTTCCAACATCACTAGAACTAGATGGTGGAATCTTCAACTGAAGAAATCAAGCTTTAGGGAGAAGATTTTAGAAGACTTATCTTGGGATTGTAGCGAAAGTGCAAACGAGATGTGGGAGGCGGTAGTATCTTGTATCCGAAGGGCAGCCAAAGAGATGCTAGGCAAGTCAAACGGAGGAGATCCAAGCCAAAAGGAGGCTTGGTGGTGGAGTGGAGGGGTGCAAGAGAAGCTCAAAATTAAAAGAGCATGCTTTAAAGCTATGTCTAAAGATAAAACAGAGGAAACTGTCACAAACTACAAAATAGCGAAGAAGGAAGCAAAGATGTCTGTAAGCAAAGGTAAGTCAAAAGCTTATGAAATTTTATACAAAAATCTCGACTTTAAGGAGGACACGAAGGATATATCCAGGTTGGCCAAAGTAAGAGAAAGAAAGATCAAAGACCTTTCTCAAGTGAGGTGCATTAAGGATGAGGAAGGTTACGTACTTGTAAATCAGAAGGATATATAGACTAGATGGAAGCAGTGTTTTCATAAGCTTTTCATTGGGGAAGAAAATAGAGAGATTACTTTGGGTGATCTAGCTAGTAGTGAAAGTTGCTTGAATCGTGCAAGTTATAGAAGTAGAGGATGCTTTGAAGGTTACGAGACTTGGGAAAAGTGTAGGACCAAATGACATTCCTATAGAAGTATGGAGAGTTTTAGATGAACGGTGTTTGACTTGACTTACAAATTTAGTCAATGTTATTTGACGAAGCAAGAAAATGCATGAATATTGGAGAAGTATCGTGGCACCTCTTTATAAGAACAAAGGGAACATTTAAAATTGTTCAAATTACAGAGGAATCAAGTTGATGAGTCACACTATGAAAAATTGGGAATGGTTGATCGAAAGAAGGTTGAGGCAAGTTTCTAAAGTAAAAGAAAACCAATTCGGATTCATGCCAGGTCGCTCAACTGTAGAGATAATTATGTAGTTGGTGTATCGTTTACGCTATTTTTATTTTCTTGGTTGCATCTTATGTAATTTACCCATGGGTTATCTCTATATAAGAGAGCCTAAGGTTCTTTGGAAGATAGAATAACTTTTTCCACCAACATGGTATCAGAGCCAAAACCCTAAAACCCTCTCACCGCCCCCGCCCACCCCCCTTCTCTCCCGGTGCCGCCGCCCGCTGCCTCCCTCTCGCCCCTTCTTCCCTCCTGCCCGTCGCCACCTCGCCGCCCCCTTCTCGCCCCCCGTCGGCCCCTACACCAGTCAGCCCCACTCGCAGTCGCCCCCTCTTATCATCTATATGGATTTGAGTACGTAAAGTCTACATATGCACTCAAATCCTATGAAGTTTATGTAGACACTTATCTTTTGGTCTACAAACCCTAGTTCTTCATCTCCAGTGATAAGTCAGAAAACAAGGTCAATATGCCCTCCATAGGCACGTTCAAAGGTCCTGCGTCAATCGTCAAGATGGACGGGACGAACTATGAGCTCTTGGAGATGCAGTTTATGAGTCTCATGAAGTCGAACGGTAAGAAGCACATTCTTATCGAGGAAGAGCCGGCAGAGAAGACTGGGACTTATGCCTCCTGGGAGGTTGATGATTTGTATGCCAAGGTTTGGCTTTCAGGCACATTATTGATGGAGATTGTTAATGATGTTCTCCATCAGCCCACCGCTAAGGCGATGTGGGACATACTGGCGGCAACATATTCGCAGGTGTGAAATGAGACCAAGATCTTACAGCTCCAGCACGACATATTCACAATGAAGCGGAATGGGCGGCCACTTCACTCCTTGTATACATTCCTACGGGGGATGTTTGAGAAACTCTACAGTATCATTCCTCTCACGGCCACCCTCGAGCAGCAGAAGACATTTAGGAATGCTACCATGGTGGAGGTCCTGCTTGCGGCCCTTGATCCAGAATATGATGTTGCTCGATCACAGATTCGTGTCGATGCTATCATTCCTCCTATGGAGGAATTCTACCGGAGACAGCCGCATTTCTGTCTCGTCCAATGCTTCTACTCCACCACCCTCGGCGATGGCTGCTTTCGGATGGAGAGGTGGTCCTTTCCGTGGCTGTGGACCTTGTGGTCAAGGCGGTCGTTTTCGCCAGCCATGCACCTTTTGTTATCGCACAAGACGTGTTGAGGATACATGTTATTCTAAGTGTTGGGAAACATGAAAGAGATGTTCTATTCCATAGCCCTAGGCTCTCTTATATAGGAGAGTAGCCTATGGGTAAATTACATAAAGAGAATAACAAGAAAATAAAATAACAAAGAGATACAATTATCTTATATGCGTCAACACTCCCCCTCAAGATGGAGCATAGATATCAATCATGCTCAGCTTGGACGCACACTTCTGGAATGGGCCTCTAAGTAATGCCTTGGTGAAAATATCAGCAGTCTGATTCTCTGATGTGACGTGAGATGTAGCAATGAACCCCTTCTGAATCATGTCACGTATGTAGTGACAGTCGACCTCAATGTGCTTGGTCCTCTCATGAAAGGCTGGGTTATTTGCAATGAACAAGGCGGCCTGATTGTCACATTCCAACATCATAGGAAGAAGTATATCAAGACATAGATCTGCAAGTAAGGATTTCACCCACATCATTTCTGTGCTAGCCTGGGCCATAGCCCTGTATTCAGATTCAGCACTGGATCTAGCTACTACTGTCTGCTTCTTGCTCTTCCACGAAACTATAGCATCTCCAACATAGACTGCAAATCCTGATGTTGACTTCCTGTCCTTGGGGCATCCTGCATGGTCTGCATCCGCACATGCTGTGATAGAGATCTCCTTTCCTTTCTTAAATAGCAAGCCTGCACCTTGAGATGATTTTAAATATCTCAGAATCATGTGTACTGGGCCTGACGTGGTTGCTCCATGAACTGGCTCACACGACTCACTGCAAATGATATATCAGGTCTAGTGATCGTGACATACAGTAGTTTGCCTACCAGTTCTCTGTACCTTCTCTTATCCACCTCTTCTGTGTCATCATCATACAGCTTCACGCTAGGATGCATTGGTGTCGTAGCAGGTCGACACCCTAGCATACCTGTCTCACTCAGTAGATCTGTAACATACTTCCTCTGTGACATGACTAATCCATATGGATTTCTAGCAAACTCCAGCCCCAGAAAATATCTAAGGACTTCCAAGTCCTTGGTGACAAACTCGGTCCCCAGCCTTTCCTTTGCCTGCTTAATGCCCTGGTCATCACCACCTGTAATCAAGATATCATCAACATAAACCATGATTACAATGATACCTCTCGCCGTCTTCTGTACAAACAAGGAGTGATCAGCATTGGAGCGTTTATATCCTTGTTTCTCAAAGAGGTCTGAAAGCTTCTGAAACCATGCTCTGGGGCTCTGCTTAAGGCCATAAATGGCCTTATGTAATCTGCAAGCCTTGGAACACTCCCCCTCAATAGCAAAACCAGGTGGCTGTTGCATATAGACTTCCTCCTGCAAGTCTCCATACAGAACTGCATTCTTCACGTCCAGTTGATAGAGTGGTCAGTCTCTAGCAACTGCAACTGACAACATGATCCGTAGAGTGGAATGACGCGCCACAGGGGAGAACGTGTCAAGGTAATCTACCCCATATGTCTGTGTGAAGCCCCGTGCAACTAGGCGTGCCTTGTACCTGTCAATGGAACCATCTGCATTGTGCTTAACTGTAAACACCCATTTGCAACTCACCGGGCTAACATCTGGAGGTAAAGGAACCAAACTCCAGGTTCCTCTAGACTGAAGTGCCGCCATCTCTTCTTCCATTGCTAGCCTCCATCTAGCATCCTGCAAAGCATCATGGTGGTTCCGTGGAATGTCTGTAGCTGAGAGTGCCAATGCAAACGTCCTGAAGTCTCTAGATAGCCTCTCAAAAGACACAGCTGCTGATAATGGATATTTGGCACAGCTTCTCTTCGGCTTGCATAGAGCGATTGGAACATCCAGATCATCTGTGTTATCACCATGCTCCTGTAATGCATCCTGCTGAGAAATGTCGTCAGATCCATCAACATTAATATTTTCATTACATACCATAGGCGAGCTAGTTGACGGGTCAGGACCATGAGCTGGAGGAGGCCTGCGGGTGTAATGGAATGGTAGCGGGGATACTAGTGATGGTGGTGGTGGTGGCGGTGGTGGTGGTTGTGGCGGTGGTGGTGACGGTGGTGTTGTTTGTGGCAATGGTGATGGTGGTTCCATGAATACAGCATCAGGAGATATAGGTGGTGGCTGCATGTTTCCGGATTCTGAAAAGTACATAACAGATTCAAAAAATGTAACATCTGCACTAATCATATACCGCCGACGCACAGGATCAAAACACTTGTACCCCTTTTGAGTTCTGGAGTAACCCACAAAGACGCACTTGACAGCCCTAGGAGAGAGCTTGTCAGTACCAGGCGACAACTGATGGACAAATGCGACTGACCCAAACACACGAGGGGTAAGAATGAACAAATCCTTGTCAGGGTAAATGAGTGAAAAAGGAATTTGTTCATTCAAGACAGACGAAGGCATACGGTTGATAAGGTAACATGCAGTAAGGACTGCATCACCCCAGTAGGAGTACGGAACATGACTCTGAATAAGAAGTGACCTTGTGACATCAAGAAGGTGACGGTGTTTTCTTTCAGCAACCCCATTCTGTTGAGACGTATGAGCACAAGATGTTTGGTGAATAATTCCTTTTGAGGAGTAGTAATTGGCTAGAATGTTGGTGCACAACTCTAAGGCATTATCACTTCTCACAATCTTGACAGATGTGGAAAAAACATTTTGAATTTCATTTAGAAAGTGGATAATAATATTTCCTGCTTCAGATTTATTTTTCATTAGAAAGACCCATGACGCTCTAGAGAAATCATCCACAAATACAATATAAAACCTGTGTCCCTGATGATCGGGAACACGACTCGGACCCCAGACATCGACATGAAACAACTCAAACTTGGAGTTACTACTCCGACGTTGACTACTGGGAAAAGACGACCTGTGATGCTTTCCCAACTGACATGCCTCACACTGGATAGGTGTGTGAGAGAGACCATAGGGTAGAACTAGACGCAACTTCTGAAGTGGTAAATGACCAAAACGCAGATGCCACAGGAGAGGAGATACTTGTCCAGCAGGAGAAGATGTGGTTCCGGCAAATGGGGTCTGGTTCAGACGATAAAGGCCTCCTTGCTCATAGCCATGACCAATCACGTTGCCCGTACGGATGTCCTGAAAAATCAAAGAAGATGGATAAAAAATAGCTCGACAATGGAGATCCTTCGTAATCTGACTAATTGATAACAGATTCATAGAAAAATGCGTTGCATGTAGGACATTCTTGAGCTGCATAGAAGATGTCAATCTAATCTCCCCCTGACCCGTGATAGGGGAGTGCGTCCCATTGGCAATCACTACTGTCCGTCCTGGAGGAATCTGAGTGTATCCTGTAAGTAGACTCTGGTCGCCACATAGATGATGTGTAGCGCCCGAGTCCATGATCCATGGCAATGTATCAGATCTACTACTGTGGAGTGCAAGTGTACTACCTGAAGTACTAGTAGAGGCAGAGGCAGAAGCAGCAGCATCAGTATGACTCTCTATAGTCGGTGCTGGACCAGATGGTGGGATAATGCCCCTGAGGCGGGCAACTAGATCATCAAATCGTTGATCCAGTGTAGCAGCAGACGGGGGCTCTATCTGCTCAGCGGCTCGTGCAGATGCAGGGAATCCATGCTTCGAGTAGCATGTGTCTTCAGTATGTCCGACTCGGTGACAATATGAGCATGTTGGCCTAGTGCGGCCACCCCTTCCACGAGGAGTACGTACACGGCCCTGGTGATGAAAACCGCGGCCTTTGCTGGCCGCCATAGCTGAGGGATTCTGACTCGCCGCTGCTGAAGGCACTGTGATCCTACTCAATCTGTGAAAAGCTTCCTCCATTGGAGGAATGGTCGAGTCCGCCAAAATCTGTGAACGTGCTGCCTCATACTCTGGATCAAGTGCAGCGAGAAATACACCCACCATCGTCGCATTCCTATATGTCTTCTGCTGTTCTGGCGTGGCGGTAAGAGGCATGAAGCTATAGAGCTTCTCGAACATCCCTCTTGATGCAAACGGGTTCGGCGCGTCGAGATAAAATAAATAAATATATTTTTTGGTGGATATTTGGTGGAAGAATAGATGGTTTGAGAAGAGAAGTACTCGTCGGTAACGAGGGATTGAAGGAGGAGAACCGCGAAGATCGCGTGGCGGGAGAAGGGAGATAAGAGAGAGGGATAAATTGAGATCAACTCAAATTTTAATTCATAATGGACTGCCTGAAAACAATGACCAACCCTCTCTTTATATAGGAGAGAGGGTTTACCACAAATAGTAAATAAACTCAAATTACAACTAATTTGATCCTAATTGACCTCTAACTAACTTAATTGGACTCTAATTATTTAATTGACCAACAATTCTAATTAAAATCTACGAATTTAACGTTGAGATCACAGGCGATCTCAATTATTCAATTAGACCCAAAAAACGTAAATAAAATTGATAATTATCTAATTAAATAAATGTGGCCCCATAATTTGGGGTCACGCTGCATCAACTCTCCACCGCTTTCAAGAATTCGGCTCCTGACGAATTGCGTGAACTGCAGGTTCGGCGGCTTTAATTACCTTCTGGAAAAACATGTGGGGTGTGAACGGCGGGATCCATGTGCGGCCGGGAGAGGCGAGGCCATCGTGGTTGAAAAACATATGCGGGGCGTACGGTGGCGTCGTCTCGATTGTCGTCTTCTTCCCATGGTGCTCGAAGAATTGATGCGGCATGGAGAATATGGCCCTTGAATAATCCATGATGAAGCAATGACACAAAGAGAGGAGAAGGGGAGATGTGTCTAAGAATTGGAGCCATGGGGTCCTTATATAGGGAAAAATCAATGCCCTAGTCCTATTTGGATTAGGAGTAGCCCCTTTTTTAAAATATTTCCACCGCCAGGGGTGTGGGCGCAATTCTCGCACCCCTTTGTTTTTTCTTTCCCTCTTATGGATATTGAACTCTCTGCAAATATGGGAAGTTCGGGTTTTATTCTCGCAAATTTTCCCACTTAGTTTCCCATTCCTCTTTTCCAGGGATTTGATATCCCTCCACTTCGGGCGATGGGTTAGGGCACGGTTCCCTTCTTGCGATATAGGCGCGCGGGATCGGGGTTCGCGGAACCGCAAGGGCGGCGCGGTGGCGGTGGTGCGACGCGGGCGGAGCGATCGCCACCCTCGTGGGAGCACGCGAGGGCGGAATGGCTGGGTGCGCGTCAGGGGTTGGCGCGCGGCGGTAGGTTGGCGATGGGGATGCTGGGAGTTGGACTTGGCGCTCGTGGGGCTGGAGAAGGGAGAGTACCGCGGGGGAAGGAAGGAAGGAGGGGTGCTGGCGAGGTTGCGCGAGGGGAAGGGGAGGATCGCCGGGCAGCGAGGCGACGCGGGGCGTGGGGGCGGCAACAGCAGGGGGAGGGGCCGGTTGCGATGCAGTGGGAAAGGGGTCGGGGGTGTGGGGGAGGACGAGGGCGGGGATTGGGGTGCTGCGGGGGTCTATGGGGCCGAGGGGGGGCTCGCGGGAGGCAAGATTTTGGCGGGGCTGTGGTAGGGCAATGCCGGGGCTGTGGGAGGGAGTGCAGGTGCCGCGGGTGGGGTTGGTGGGGTTGGGGAAGAAGGTACAACGGAGGAGGGCCCTGTTGCGAAGAGCTCCTGCACAGGGACTTCATCCAGGAATAGATCAACATGTTCGACCTTGCTATCCCCACCGTCGTCGTCGAAGATAGGCCCGACATCTTCATAGTTTTGTTCCTCCGGAGTTGCGTCAATAAGATGTTCTTCGGAGCTAGAGATAACTTCGTCTTTGGCCTGGAAATCGGGCTGAACAGAGGTGGCATAGATCTGATTTTGATCGTTGGCGGCGGAATCGTCGTCGATTTGTGCGCCCAACCATTCGTGCACCTTAATGCACGCGATAAGACGTTGATGGAACTTTTTTGAGCGACGCGAACCACGAGATGGGCGGCGGAGACCGAATTTTGCACACCAATAGTCGATCGGATCGTCGAATCGTAGGTACGATTCGAAATCCATGCTCTGATACCAATTGATGCAAACGGGTTCGACGCGTCGAGATAAAATAAATAAATATATTTTTTGGTGGATATTTGGTGGAAGAATAGATGGGTTGAGAAGAGAAGTACTCGTCGGTAACGAGGGATTGAAGGAGGAGAACCGCGAAGATCGCGTGGCGGGAGAAGGGAGATAAGAGAGAGGGATAAATTGAGATCAACTCAAATTTTAATTCATAATGGACTGCCTGAAAACAATGACCAACCCTCTCTTTATATAGGAGAGAGGGTTTACCACAAATAGTAAATAAACTCAAATTACAACTAATTTGATCCTAATTGACCTCTAACTAACTTAATTGGACTCTAATTATTTAATTGACCAACAATTCTAATTAAAATCTACGAATTTAACGTTGAGATCACAGGCGATCTCAATTATTCAATTAGACCCAAAAAACGTAAATAAAATTGATAATTATCTAATTAAATAAATGTGGCCCCATAATTTGGGGTCACGCTGCATCAACTCTCAATGATGTATAGAGAGAATGTAAAGGACGGCCGTTCTGCTTTATTGTGAATATA
The DNA here is from genome assembly GCA_037367405.1 of Ottelia alismoides. Taxonomy (NCBI): domain Eukaryota; kingdom Viridiplantae; phylum Streptophyta; class Magnoliopsida; order Alismatales; family Hydrocharitaceae; genus Ottelia; species Ottelia alismoides. The sequence continues at coordinate 183,719 of JAZKJV010001913.1, read as the reverse complement.
TCATGTTGTAGTTGCAGGATCTTCGTCTCGTTCTTTGCCTGAGAATATGTCGCTGCCAGGATATCCCACATGTCTTTGGTTGTAGGTTGATGTAGAATGTCATTGGCGATTTCAATAGCCAATGTGCCAGATAGCCACACCTTGGCATATGCATCATCGGCCTCCCATGAGGCATGGACTCCAGTCTTCTCTGCAGGCTCGGGCTCGGTAAGAATGTGCTTCTTACCTGTAGACTTCATCATACTCATGAACTGCATTGCCCACAGTTCATAGTTCGTACCATCCATCTTGACAATGGGCGCTGGACCACGAAATGCGCCAATAGATGGGATATCTGCCTTGCTTTCTGACATACTGGAGACAGAAGACTGGAGCGACTGAGAGAAGATAATCTTTGTCTACAATGACATAGACGGGATTAGTTGCGTGTGTAGACGTCAAGCAACTAACCCCATGTAGATCAAGATGTGTGTGTGCCCTAGGGTTTGGGGCTTAGGACACGTAGGCACGTGCAAGGAGCACGCGCGCATGCAACTGGAGGTGCACAGAAGATTAGGCAGGCGTCGGGGCTGGCGCAGGCGCTATCGCGTGCACTGGCGCACGCTGTCGCACAGCGCGCAGAGGTTCGAGGCGCAGATGCGCTGAAGGGAGCGTGCAGCAGTGCGCGTAGGAGTGCGCACAGTCGCGCAGAGGAGATGTGCGAGAGGCACGCAGAGGCGCGCGAGGCGCGCGAGGCGCACAGAGGCGCGCAGAGACGCGCGAGGCGCGCTCAGCGCGAGAGGCGCGCTAGGCGCGAGATGCGCTATGCGCGAGGCGCAAGGCGCGAGCGATGCGCGAGGCGCGCAGGGGCACCGCAGGTCGGAGAAGACCGCCGATCGGCTGAGGTGGGCGGCGCCGAGTAGAGAGGGAGAGAGAAGAGAGGCCGGCGGGTGGGGTGGGTTAGGGTTAGGGTTTCGAGAACTCCGGTCTAGGACCGTCGCTCTGATACCATGTTGGGAAACGTGAATGAGATGTTCTATTCCATAGCCCTAGGCTCTCTTATATAGGAGAATAGCCTATGGGTAAATTACATAAAGAGAATAACAAGAAAATAAAATAACAAAGAGATACAATTATCTTATATGCACTAAGCATGGATTTCCAGCCTCGGCGCAAGTAGCCGAGCATGTTGCATCTCCATCGGCATCTACTTCGGATCAGAGGTTCGAGGAGCTCGTTGCGAGATTGTGAGATATTATGCCTCCCGTATCTACAGATTCTCCATGAGGCCCTTCGGATATTGCCGCTTCAGCTTATGCCAATACTTTTGCCACTGCTATCACCTCAGGTAGTGCTTGTGCTTTTCCATCATGTCATAGTTATGATGTTTCAGATTGGATTATGGACTCCGGTACAACACACTATCTTTTCCGCGACGGAGATACTCTTACGGCATACAGGGAGATTCCACATGGGCACTCAGTGGTAATAGCTGATAGGACTCATTCAGCCATTATTGGACAGGGGGGAGATTACTTTGCCGCCTTCCATGCATCTACATAATGTTTTACATGCCCCTGATTTTTCGATGAACTTACTTTCTATTAGTCATATTACAAAGGATTTGCACTGTCGCGCTATATTTGACCCATTGCCTCTTATATTTCAGGACATTCTAACAGGCAGGGTGATTGGTTGTGGCTCTGAGCAGGATGGTCTTTATTGACTGGTCCGGAATTCCTATGATGTCGTCTCCTCTCATTCAGCCGGATCAGTCTCTCCGTATACATGGCATCTACGTATGTGTCATCTCTTGCCTCAAATTTCTCTGAGCTCTTCCTTTCGGTGTGAAGCCTGTCAGTTGGGAAAGTACCATAGAGCTAGCTTCCCTAGTCGTCAGTGTCGGAGCAGTAGCTCCCTTTTGAATTACTTTATGTCGATATTTGGGATCCGAGTCGTGTTATGATCACCAGGGATAGGTTTTATCTTGTAGTCATTGATAATTTCTCTCGTTTGTCGTGGGTATTTCTATTAAAGAATAAATGTGAAGCAGGTGATGTTATCATAAATCTTATAAATGAAGTGCAAAATGTCTTTTCCTCTCATGTGAAATATCTTCGTACGGATAATGCTTTGGAATTTTGCACTCATTCTCTCTCAAAAAAAATCGTCAAGAGGTATTATTCATCAAACCACATGTGCCTACACATCTCAACAAAATGGAGTCGCAAAGAGAAAACATCGTCATCTTCTTTATATTACTCAAACCCTGCATATCCAGAGTTGTGCACCTATTGCTTTTTGGGGAGATGCCGTCCTTACAGCTTGTTATCTTGTTAATCGTATGTCGTCCTCAGTTCTTGGTGAGAAAATTCTTCTTTCTGTTGTTTTTCCAGACAAGGAATTATTCTCACTTACTCCTCGTGTTTTTGGTGTTGTTGCTTTTGTTCATCAATTGCCTCCAGGACTTGACAAGCTCTCACCTAGGGTTGTCAAGTGTGTCTTTGTGGGTTACTCTCGGACTCAAAAGGGATATCATTGCTATGATCCTGTAAACAGGAAATACTTTGTCAGTGCTGATGTTACATTCTTTGAGTCTGTTATCTACTTCTCACCTGCAGGTGACAGGTTGGCCTCATCCACGTCTAATGACGAGGTCTATGTTCCTCCTATTTTGAGTCCACCAACGTACATCCTCGTTCCTGTTGTCACGCCAACATCATCTCCACCAACACCGCCATCGCCGCCACCAAAACCAACGGTCTCGCCATTACCTAAATATTATACATGTCGGTCGGATCCTGCTCATGTTGCACGTCAATCATCCAGCACGCACTCAAGTATGTCCAGATGATATTACTAATGATGGGTCGGATAGTGTGCATGTGCAGGGTTCATCATTGCAGGAGGAATGTGATCCGGTGAGTATTGTGGTTGATGATCTGGATGTCCCTATTGCTATACGGAAGCAGAAACGCACTTGTGCATCATATCTGTAGAGGAATAATCTATGTTATTTGTATTGTTTCATATTTTCTATATTCTTATGGAATCTTGATGTAATTTACCCATAAGCTACACCACTATATAAGATAACCTAGGGCGTATGTAATAAACAACTCTCTTATTTTTCCCCAACATGGTATCAGAGCGACGGTCCTAGACCAGAATTCTTGAACCAAACCCTAACACTAGCCCCCACCTCCAAGCCCTCCACGCGCCGCCCCTCGGCCCCACGCCCCACGCCGCCCCTCGACCCTGTGCCGCCCATCGACACCGTGTGTTGTGCCTCTCTGCGTCACGCGCCTCATGCCGTGACCCGCGTGCCTCGCGCACCTCGCCACCCCGCGCCTCCGCGCGCGTGACTCGCCACTCCGTGACTCCGTGCGCGTGACTCGCGCGCCGTGCTGTGACGTGCTTCCGTGCACGTCGCCTTCGCCCCGCACGTCGCTTCTCTTTCCCTTTTAGGCCTCTTAGGTCTCGCGCACGGTTCCGCGTCCTAGGGTCCGGCCAACCCTAGGGTATCGTCGTCCTCTAGGAGACTTTCGCCCGCGTCTCCACGTTAATGGGTTTGGTTGCTTGAGTCTACACATGCAACCGAACCCGTGAATGTCAGTGTAGACAATCATATCGTCAGACTACAGCCCTAATCTTCTATTATCATCATGTCAGAAAGCAAGGCAAATATTCCATCTACAGGCACCTTCAGAGATCCTGCGCTATTGTGAAGATGGACGGGTCAAATTACGAACTGTGAGCAATGCATTTCATGAGTATGATGAAGTCGACCGGTAAGAAGCGCATTCTTACTGAGGAAGAGCCTGCTGAGAAGACTGGGGTCAACACTTCATAGGAGGCAGATGATGCATACGCCAAGGTTTGGCTATCAGGAACGTTAGCAATTGAGATTGCAAATGATATCTCCACCAGCCCAGTGCAAAAGCAATGTGGGATATTCTGACTGCTACCTATTCACAGGCAAAGAATGAGACGAAGATTTTGCAACTCCAGCACGACATCTTTACAATCAAGGCCTTAAATGTCGGTTTCAGTCACCATTTCGGTATCGACCAAAACAGAATTTCAATGGAATTTCGGTGGAATTTCGACCGAAATTTCGGTCATTTCGGTCATTTTTTGTACTAGGACCCCCATATTTTGATCATTTCGGTCATTTCGGTCGAATTTTGATTTCGACTGGATATCGATATTTGACAGAAATTCGACCGAATTTCGCTAAAATTTGAGGCCATGTTTACAATTAAGCAGAATGGACGGCCTCTACACTCATTATACACGTCTTTACGTGGGATGTTTGAGAAGCTCTACAGCTTCATGCCTCTCACAGCCACTCCTGAGCAACAGAAGACCTACCGGAATGTCACTATGGTTGGTGTATTCCTGGCAGCCCTTGATCCCGAGTACGAGGCAGCACGTTCCCAGATCTTGGCAGATTCCACTATTCATCCGATGGAGGAAGCCTTTCGCAGATTGAGTCATATTACTGTTCCTTCATCTATTGCCAATCAGACTGCCTCAGCTATGGCAGCATCTCGAGGTCGTAGGGGTCATCATCAGTTTCGTGGTCGTGGACCTCGAGGCAGAGGGAGTCGTGTTCGGCCATCATGCACTTTCTGCCATCATTTTGGACATACCGAGTACTCATGCTATTCCAAACATGGATTTCCTGCTTATGTGCGAGTAGCTGAACAGACCACACCTCCATCTGCTTCTTCTTTGGATCAGCGATTTGATGATCCTGTAGCTCGTCTGAGGGGTATTATACCTCCATCCGATCATGTTACATCAGCGCCTGCCTCTGAGAATCATTCTAACGTTGCTGCTTCTGCATCCACCAGTACCTCAGGTAGTACTTATGCATTCACTAGCAGTAGTGGATCTGATACTTTGGAGTGGATTATGGACTCTGGTGCCACACATCATCTGTGTGGTGACCAAGGTCTACTTACAGCCTACCGACAGGTTCCTCCAAGCCACACTGTGGTTATTGCTAATGGGACACACTCCCCGATTACTGGTCAGGGGGAGATTAGCCTGACACCATCTATGCATCTCAAGAATGTGCTGCACGCACCTGATTTTTCTATGAATTTGTTATCCATTAGCCAACTTACAAACGATTTACATTGTCGAGCAATTTTTGATCCATCTTCTCTCATTTTTCAGGACATCCTTATGGGCAACGTGATTGGGCGTGGCTATGAGCAGGGTGGCCTATATCGCCTCAGTCGGACTCCATATGCCGGAATCTCCTCTCTTCCTGCTGGAACTATCTCTCCATTCATGTGGCACTTGCGCTTTGGCCATCTACCGCTTCAGAAATTGTGTCGTGTTTTACCTTAGGTTTCACCTCACGCATCCATCCAATGTGAGGCTTGTCAGTTGGGAAAGCATCATCGGTCTACCTTTCCCAATCGTCAGAGTCGGAGCAGTAGCTCCAAGTTTGAGTTGTTTCACGTTGATATCTGGGGTCCTAATCGTGTTCCTGATCATCAGCACACATGTTTTATATTGTCATTGTGGATGATTTTTCTCGTGTATCTTGGGTCTTTTTATTAAAGAATAAATCTGAAGCTGGGAATATTATCATAAATTTCTTAAATGAAGTTCGTAATGTCTTTTCTGCGTCTGTAAAAATTGTGAGAAGTGATAATACCTTGGAATTTTGTACTCATACTCTCTCAAATTATTTTTCAACACAAGGGATTATCCATAAAACATCATTTGCTTATACTTCCCAACAAAATGGAGTTGCAGAAAGGAAACATCGTCATTTGCTTGATGTCACCAGGATGCTTCTCATACAGAGTCATGCTCCTCATTCTTTCTGAGGCGATGATGTCCTAACAACATGTTATCTCATTAATCACATAACGTCGTCTGTCTTAGGTGAGAAGATTCCTTTCTCCTTGGTTTTTCCTGAAAAAGAATTGTTCTCACTTACCCCACGTGTGTTTGGCTCGGTTGCCTTTGTCCACCAGTTGTCTCCAGGTATTGACAAGCTCTCTCCTAAGGTTGTCAAGTGTGTTTTCGTCGGGTACTCCGGGACACAAAAAGGGTACAGGTGTTATGATCCGTTGCGCAGGAAATACTTTGTTAGTGCTGATGTCACCTTTGAGTCTGTTATGTACTTCTCTCCTACAGGTGATCAGTTGGTATCCTCAAACATTGATGAAGCCATATACATGCCGCCACCACCACCACTTCCACCACTATCTACATCACATGCACCTCCTGTTACAGTTCATGTTCCCCCATTGCCACTCCACTATACCCGTCGGCATGCTTCTGCTCATGGTCACCGCTCATCATCTAGCTCGCCTGAGGTATGTTCTGAAAATATAATCTCTAATGATGGATCTAATGATTTACCTGAGCAGGTTGTGTTACAGAGGAAAGATGAGGATGCAAGTGATTTGGATCTACCTATTGCGCTTCAAAAACAAAAGTGTAGCTGCATGTCATATCCTATAACATCCACGGTTTCTTTTGATCAGTTATCTAGTGAATTCAGGAGCTTTGCTATTGCACTATCTACTGTGGATATTCCACGAAATTACCAAGATGCATTGAAGGACAGTAGATGGCGTTTAGCTATGGAAGAAGAGATGGTTGCTCTTCAGTCAAAAGGGACCTAGAGTCTTGTCCCTGCACCTACCGGTGTGTCTACAGTGAGCTGTAAGTGGGTCTTCACAGTTAAGCAGAATGCAGATGGCAGCATTGACAGATACAAGGCACGCCTGGTTGCCCGTGGGTTTACACAGATATATGGGGTGGATTATCTTGATACATTCTCGCTGGTTGCTCGCCATTCCACCTTACGAATCCTTCTTTCTGTTGCGGTTACTCGTGATTGGCCATTATTTCAATTAGATGTTAAGAACATATTTTTATATGGTGACTTGCAGTAGGAAGTCTACATGCAACAACCACCGGGTTTTGCTGTTGAGGGGGAGTATTCCATGGCCTCAAATTTCAGCGAAATTCGGTCGAATTCTGTCGAATATCGATATCCAGTCGAAATCGAAATTCGATCAAAATGACCGAAATATGGGGGTCCTAGTACAAAAAATGACTGAAATGACCAAAATTTCAGTCTAAATTCCACCGAAATTCCATCGAAATTCTATTTTGGTCGATACCGAAATGTTGACCGAAACCGACATTTAAGGCCTTGGAGTATTCTAAGGTGTGTAGACTTCATAAGGCCATCTATGGCCTTAAGCAGAGCCCTAGAGCTTGGTTCCAGAAGCTCTCAGATTTGTTTGAAAAACATGGGTACAAACATTCCAATGCAGATCATTCCCTGTTTATACAGAAAACATCCAGAGGTATTATTGCAATTATGGTGTATGTAGATGATATCCTGATTACAGGTGACGATGGATAAGGAATTCAGAAGGCGAAAGAACTGCTGGGTCGTGAATTTGTCACCAAGGATCTTGAAGTCCTTAGATATTTTCTAGGACTGGAGTTCGCCAGAAATCCACATGGACTTGTAGTGACCTAGAGGAAATATGTCACTGACCTGCTGAGTGAAACAAGAATGCTTGGATGCCGACCGACCACTACACCTATGGATCCGAGCATGAAATTATATGATGATGACACTGATGAGGTGGATAGGAGAAGATACAGAGAACTGGTGGGAAAACTACATATGATACTCATATATCTTAAATCATCTCCAGGTGCAGGTCCATTGTTCAAGAAAGACAAGGAGATTGCTGTCTCAGCATGTGCAGATGCAGACTGCGCAGGATGTCCCAAGGATAGGAAGTCCACCACTGGATTTGATGTATATGTTGGAGATTCTCTTGTCTCATGGAGAAGCAAGAAGCAAACTGTTGTAGCCAGATCCAGTGATGAGTATGAATATAGGGCTATGGCCCAAGTTAGTACAGAAATGATGTGGGTGAAAGCTGTTCTTACAGATCTATATATAGAAGTCCCACTTCCTATGGCTTTGGAATGTGACAATCAAGCTGCTATATTTATTGCCAATAATCCAGCATTTCATGAACGAACCAAGCACATTGAGGTTGATTGTCACTATATACGAGATATGATTCAGAAGGGTTTTATTTCTACATCTCATGTTAGCTCAGGGGACCAAACTGCAGATATCTTTACCAATGCGTTACTTAGAGGGGCATTCCATAAGTGCTCGTCCAAGCTGAGCATGATTGACATCTATGCTCCATCTTGAGGGGGAGTGTAGAGATATAATTTATGTTATTTGTATTGTTTCATATTTTCTATATTCTTATGAACTCTTGATGTAATTTACCCATAGGCTACTCCACTATATAAGAGAGCCTAGGGCGTATGGAATAAACAACTCTCTTATTTCCCCAACAATATCCTCTTGCTTCCCAGGTTTTATTTCATCGTATCACGAGAGACTTTCAGAAATTTGTTGTGGCTTTGTCTTCTGTGGAGATACCACGGAATTATCAGGATGCCTTGAAGATTGATTGATGGCGTTCTGTTATGGAGGAGGAAATGGCTGCTCTACAGTTACAGGGTACGTGGAGCTTGGTTCTTGCTCCCTCAGGAGCATCTATCGTTGGCTGCAAATGGGTATTCACTGTTAAGTATCATGCAGATGGTAGTCTTGACCGTTATAAGGCAAGGCTAGTGGCGCGAGGTTTTACTCAGACATATGGCGTGGATTATATGGATACCTTCTCTCCAGTTGTCCGTATTCTTCTGTCTGTTGTTGTGGTACGTGATTGGCCCTTGTTTTAACTTGATGTTAAGAATGCATTCTTGTATGGCGATCTGCAGGAAGAAGTCTACATGCAACAGCCTCTGGGGTTCACTGCTGAGGGGGAGAATCATATGGTGTGTAGACTTCATAAGGCAATATATGGCCTTAAACAAAGCCTAAGGGCGTGGTTTCAGAAGCTTTCCCATCTAATTGAACAACAAGGATTTAAGAGATCAAATGCGGATCACTCGTTGTTCGTCCAGAAGACTCCTAGAGGTACGGTTGTCATCATGCTGTGTGTTGATGATATTTTCGTTACATGAGATGATACTCAGGGGATAAAGATGGCAAAAGCATTTTTGTACCGTCAGTTTGTTATGAAGGATCTTGGTACTCTACGATACTTTCTGGGGTTGAAGTTTGCTAGGAATGCACAGGGTCTTATGATGATCCAAAGGAAATATATTACAGATATGCTTGTCGAGACGGGCATGGTTGGGTGTACCCTCAACTACTACTATGGATCTCTGCCTGAAATTATATGATAATGATACAGAGGAAGTTGACAAGAGAAGTTATAGAGAAATGGTGTGTAAGCTTCTTTACATTACTATAACTCGACATGATATTGCCGTTGCAGTCAGTCGGGTGAGCCAGTTCAAGGAACAGTTGAGACAGGTACATATGGATTCCATATATATGATACTAAGGTATCTAAAGTCGTCTCCAGGCACAGGATTGCTGTTTAGAAAGGAAACAAATTTATCTATCTCATGCGGATTATGCAGGACGCCCTAAGGATCGGAAGTCTACTTCAGGCTTTGCAGGTTTTATGGGCAGCTCTCTGATTTCTTGGAAAAGCAAGAAACAAACAATTGTGGCTAGATCTAGTGCTAAATCTAAATATAGGGCCATAGCACAAGCAAGTACGAAGATGATGTGGGTTTGAGTTGTACTAGAAGACTTGCATATAGATGTACCTCCACCCATGCAGCTACAGTGTGATAATCAAGTTGCATTGTTCAGTGTCAGTAATCCGGCTTTTCATGAAAAAAACAAAACATATTGAGGTAGATTGCCGCTACACTAGAGATATGATCCAGAAGGGCCTAATTTTTTACTTCACATGTTAGTTCAGGGGAGCAGACAACCGACATCTTCACCAAGCCATTGCTCAAAGGACCATTCCAGAAGTGTTCGTCCAAGAAGAGTGTGATTGATATTTATGCTCCATCTTGAGGGGGAGTGTAGAGATAATTATGTAGTCAGTGTACCGTTTATGCTATTTTTATTTTCTTGCTTGCATCTTATGTAATTTTCCCATGGGTTGTCTCTATATAAGATAGCCTATGGTTCTTTGGAATATAGAATAACTTTTTCCACCAACATCAACCATTGAAGCCATCCATTTGCTGAGAACAATGGAGATTTATAGAGCTAAAAGGAAAAACCTCCATAAGATTTGTATTGGTTTGGAGAAGGCTTATAATTCTGTCCCACGTGAGAAATTGTGGAGAGTTTTGGAGAAGAAACAAGTACATGTCCTATACACTAACCTCATAAAGGATGTGTATGATAGGGCCTTATCTTGTGTAAGGATCCAGTCTGGGAAAACTGACTATTTTGACATCAACATTGGTTTACATTAAGGTTCAACTTGAATCAATTTCTTTTTACTTTGATTACAGACGAGTTGACAAGTCACATTCAGGATGAGATACCTTGGTGTATGTTATTTACTGATAATATTATGTTGATTAATGAGACTAGAATGGACTAAATGAGAAGCTTGAGGTCTGAAGACATGCATTGGAGGCTAAAGGATTTTGTATAAGTAAGGCTAAGACTGAATATATGGAGTGCACTTTTGATGAAAGCAATGATGAAGGAATCGAGGTGAAGATTGGTGACGAAAACATTCAAAAGAGGGATTATTTTAGATCATGGGATCTATTCTGCAACATGATGGGGTAATTGATGGAGATGTTACTAATAGAATACATGCAAGTTGGCTTAAGTGGAGAGGAGCCTTTGTTGTTCTCTGTGATAAGAAAATTCCTTTGAAAATCAAAGGAAAGATCTACAAAGCAGCTGTGAGACCTGATATGCTCTATGGATCTGAATGTTGGCCTGCGAACCATAGATATGTGCAGAGAATGGCAATAGCAGAAATGAAAATGCTAAGGTGGATGTGTGGATACAAACGTGAAGATCGGATTCGGAATGATGCAATCAGAATGAAAGTTGGTGTAGCTCCGATCAAGGATAAGATGTGAGAAAACCGCTAAAGGTGGTGTGGTCATTTGCAAAGAAGGTCAGTTGATGCATCAGTTAGGAGATGCGAGTTTTGGAGATGTGAGTTTTGGATAGTTGAACCGGCTAAGAAAGGGCGAGGAATGCCCAAGTGTTGGAATGAGACTATACGAAGGGATCTTAGTTTTTTAGATCTAAGCCCGAGAATGACACAAGATGGATCTGAATGGAGGCAAAGAATCTATGTAGACCCTACTTGTGAAAAAAGACTTTGTTGTTGTTGATTATATTATTTTAATTAGTCAGATTTTTATATCTTTATCATGGGAGGCGAAATTCGGTCGAATTTCGGTTTCAGTGGGTGATCGAAATTCGATCGAAATGGCCTATATCGACCGAAATATTGGGGTTCGGATTCAAAAACAGATCGAAATAACCGAAATTTCAGTCGAATTTTGACTGAATTTTCGTTTCGATCGCTCACCGAAATGGTGATCGAAATCGAATTTTGAGGCCTTGATCTTTACTAAGTATATTACTACTATTAAAACAATATAAAGCACATCTAAATTATATCAAAGTTCACTAGGGAGGTCTGCAACAATGCTGGAGCCCACGCAATCGCTAAGACGATAGCACGACATGTTGCAATTGTGCTGGGGGCTAACGCAACCGCTAGGGAGGTGGGATGGTGGGGCAGCGACAATGCCGAAGGCATGGAGATGTCACTCGAATGGCCTCGAGGCAACGGCGGCGGTGACGAGTGGATGGAGGGATGGAGAAGAGATCTAGCGCACAGGACTCCAGTCTAGAATTGTGGCTCTGATACCATGTAAAGAGGAAAATATTGAACTTATTATCCACGAGACCCGATTCTCTTTTATAGAGAGGAGAAACCTTGTTGGGCAAATTACACAGTAAATACAAAAAGAAAATAAAATACATAAAATAGGAAAAGATAAATATATCTCTCAACATAAACCAATACTTGACTCGTGTCATGTCTACTCTAGCCATAGTTTTACATTAAAGTATACTGCAATCTGTAAAGAGGATCTTTTCTAAAACAGAGGACCATTCACATATGTGCTCGTGAGATATCCCAAAATCTACCTCACAACATCAAAGGGAACCCCCTATGGGAAAACTCTTATATTGGTCGACCTAGCTCATTACAAAGGAAGTGTCGGGTCCAATGATAGTAACATAGACGAGCTTGCTCACTGGGATCTTGGAGTGTTTGTTATCCTTTGAGGCATTCATCGTATAGCTTGGCATCCAGATTTATAGGAGCAAGTGCCACCTTAAGCCTCAAGCATCATAAGATCACACGTCAAGAACATACTTCCAAAATGATAGGACCAACACTCTGGGTCTTTGAGAGCTACCACTATATGGAGAAAGTGTCGTAAGGTACCAAGGTCTTTGGAGATAAAGTACTTGTTTGGCACTTCCTTCACCATATAAATGCCCTCTGGAACACTGCTTATAATCACAATTTTATAATCGTAGATCACAAAGGAATGCTATGCACTAGATGGTACATATTACATATGTTCCACCGCATGATTTAGCTTGTGAAAGCAAACTTTTTTTCTGCTTAATGCCATATGTGTCCTTGTGAAGCTTGCATGACATTTAAGATTCCTCCTCGATCACAAAACCATGCGAGACAATTCTTTATAGTGTTGAAGCATGACAAAGTAAACATAACAAAATATGAGAGAAAAGGTGCCAATATAGTCAACATAGTCAGCCTGGGTCAAAGTATTGGCAGAATGGCATGTTTTGCATCTCTTGACGGAATCATCTGAATTATTGCATGATTGTGAAAATTTATTCGCAGCCAACAATAATTGTATATGTGAGGTCATCGGCCAGAGTCCATAGATCTTTGAAAATCAAAGCATCCATCACTCCTAAATAAACTGCATCCATCACTCCTAAATAAACTCCTTCCACTGAGCGTCAATCCTGAAAAATCTAGGGAATAGTAGTAAAATATAAAGTGGAGGCAGACTATATGTACGGCCGAAATAGGTGCTCGAGTGTAATATATCCAAAGATAGGATGCGAGTGCATACCCATTCGCCCTTTCCTAAAGGCAATACGAAGATGCAACTCATCACTTGCATTGCATAGTAGATAATCAAATATCATCCATCTATAAATAAATATCATCCGTCTGTAAATATACAGGATTCACCTTTGAGAAAGCCGTGGTCGTTGAACCTAATTAGGGGCGTCTATCATTCATGATGAAAACCTGACTAAAATTGCAAGGATAAAAATTATGGATCTGTTCTAAGAACGTAAAAGAAGATATGCATCACCTTCGCACGTAGACATATAAACATGGGCTCAATAAAGAAACAAATATAGAGCATACTCAAAGCATGAGTCATGGATCACCCGAGAAGAATACACTAGGTAGCCTTGTGTGAACTTATCACGAGATTCACGACTAGGTCTCAAGTTGAAGACAATAGCAACATCCCAATAAATATATGAAGAACTAGACACAAGTCCCTTTCATGAAAGCCATAGGGCACACGATTAAAAAGGTAACCTGCAAGCATAAACAACCCCCCAAGTAAGCCAAATGGGCATCACTATTTACAAGTGTGCAAGCAACATCAAGTATATGCATGTGCTTCCTTCCAGCCACACCATTCTACAAAGAGGTGTAATGACAAGGTGACTAATGAACAATGAACATGCCCTGAAAAAAGTGCTAAGTACGTAACTTCAGCATTATCATTACACAATTTTTTGATCCAGAGAGCCCCTCAGACCAACTCAGGGACATTTGTAGGTGTAAGATCCCAACACGGGTTCATAAATTTTATTTGGTTGCTGAGAAAAGATCGTCTTATAACATGTGAGTTAAGATCATGGTTCTTCCCTGGGACTGGAGACACATGTCAGCATTGTTTGGCAACAAAGGAAGATGCCAAGCATCTTTCCTTTGGTTGATCTGTTACAAGGGAGGTGAGAACGGCGTCGCCTGTTGAGTTGGTGTAAACCTCATATTGGGTTGGTTTTGAGGATGAAATGGGACATGGGAGCAGCAAAATTTTTTTTAATTTATGCATTAGTAATTATGATATCTAAAGTATAATATTATTATTATTAATTTAATTTCTTATATACTCTTATATATATATTGTATGTTTAACAAATTGTATGTTAGTCATTTATGTATGTCCTAAATCGTAACATATACTATACAACATATTATATTGTTGCAAGAGCGGAACCCAACACACACAAGCACGATCAATCAATAAAAAATGCAAACATAGATGGATTTACAAGGTTAGCCTGTAAATGAGCTACATCCTTGGGCAGCAGCGCCGGCGAGACCCTAGTGCCGGTATGGTGTGACGCGAGGAGCATATGACAATTCTTCAACCAGGTTCAACAGAACGGATGATTAGAATTCAAAGCATATTAATATATACATGTTAGTTAACGCCTCAAGGCATACACATGAGTGCCTCGAGGTACGTTTTTTAAAATCATGGTTAGGAATACGCCCAAAATCATAGAACTCTTGATTGATATTGGAGATATGAGATGGAATGAGTGCCTACAACAACAACAAAGCCTTTTATCACATTAAGTAGGATCGTTACATGGATTCTTTGCCTCCATTCAGATCCAAAAAACTAAGATCCATTGGTGTAGTCTCATTCCAACACTTCTTGGGCATTCCTCGCCCTCTCTTAGCTAACTCAACAACCCAAAACTCACATCTCCTAACGGGTGCATCAACCGACATCCTTTGCAAATGGCCAAACCATCTTAAGTGCTTTCTCGCAACTTATCCTCAATCAAAGAGACACCAACTTTCCTTATGATTGCATCATTCCGAATTCGATCTTTACGTGTGTGTGTGTGTCCACACATCCACCTTAGCATTTTCAATTATGCTATTGTCGTTCTATGCACATGTTTATGGTTCACAAGCCAACATCCAGATCCATAAAGCATAGCAGGTCGCATGGTTGCTTTGTAAAACTTTCCTTTAATTTTCAAAGGAATTTTCTTATCATAGAAAACAGTAGAGACTCCTCTCTACTTTAGCCAATCCATATTTATTATATTAGTAACATCTCCATCAATCTCCCCATCATGTTGCAAAATAGATCCCAAGTATCTATCTCTTCTGAATGTTACTGTCATCAATCTTTACCCCGATTCTTTCACCATTACTTCCATCAAAAGTGCAGTCCATATATTCAATCTTAACCCTACTTATACGAAAACCTTTAGTCTCCAATGCATGTCTCCAGACATCAAGCTTTTCATTTACTCTATCTCTAATCTCTTTAATCAACACAATATCATTAACAAATAGCATACACCAAGGAATCTCATCCTAAATGTGACTTGTCAACTCGTCCATAATCAAAGTAAAGAGGAATGCACTCAAAGCTTAGCCTTAATGCAGACCAATGTTGATGTTAAAATAGTCAGATTTCTCATATTGTATCCTTACACAAGATGAAGCCCTATCATACATATCCTTTATGAGGTTAATGTATAGGGCAGGTATTTGTCTCTTCTCCAAAACTCTACACAATATCTCTCTTGGGACAAAATCATAAGACCTTCTCCAGATCATAAAATTCGTACAACGGTTCTTGTTTTTAGCTCTGTAAATCTCCATTGTTCTCTTCAGCAAGTGGGTGGCTTCAATAGTTGAGCGACATGGTATGTATCCGAATTAGTTTTCTTTTACTTTGGAAATTTGCATCAACCTTCTTTCGATCACACATTCCTAAATTTTCATAGTGTGACTCATCAGCTTGATACCTCTATAATTTGAACAATTTTGAAAGTCTAACTCAATTACTCTTATAAAGAGGCACCACGATGCTTCTCCTCCAATCATCAGGTATTTTCTTGCTTCACCAAATAACATTGAATAAATTTGTAAGCCTAGTCAAACCACGCTCACCTAAAACTCTTCAAACTTCTATAGGAACATCATCAGGTCATACACCTTTCCCATGTCTCATAACCTTCAAAGCCTCCTCTACTTCCTCCCTTTTTAACTGTTTATAGCTTGAATAGTTCAAATAACTTTCACTACTAGCGAGATCTCCCACAATGATATCTCTATTTCCTTCCTCGATAAAAAACTTATGGAAATGCGGCTTCCATCTAGTCTCTATATCCTTCTGAGTAACAAGCACGTGACCTTCATCATCTTTAATGCATCTCACTTGAGAAAGGACTTTGGTCTTTCTTTCTCTTGCTTTGACCAACTTGAATATATCCTTCAGACCCTTCTTGGAGTTGAGATTTTTGTACAAAACTTCATAAGCTTTTGACTTACCTTCGCTTACAGCCTTCTTTGCTTCCTTCTTCGTTATTTTGTAGTTTGTAACAGTTTCCTCTGTTTTATCCTTGGATATAGATTTAAAGCATGCTCTTTTAATTTTGAGTTTCTCTTGAACCCATCCACTCCACCACCAAGCCTTCTTTTAACCTGGAGCACCTCCTTTGGACTCGCCTAGCATCTTTTTGGCTACCCTTCAGATACAAGATGCTACCACATCCCACATCTCGTTTGCATTTCCGTTGCAATCCCAGGATAAGTCTTCTAAAACATTCTCCATGAAGCTTAATTGCTTCAATTGAACATTCCACCATCTAGCTCTAGTGATCTTGGAACCCCTCATTTTCTTTACCAACCCTTTTATTTGCACATCCATGACTAACAAGCGATGTCGGGTTCTCAAATGCTCTCCCATGATTACTTTGCAGTCTTTGCAACACAACCGATCTCTTCGGATCAACGTAAAATAATCTATCTTTGCTCTAGTCGGGCCACTCTTATAAGTAAATACTCCTCCCTCTTCTTGAAGAGTGTTTTCTATGAAAAATATCATATGCCGTTACAAAATCTAGAATGACTTTTCCCTCTTCATTTCTATCCTCGAAGCCATGGCCTTCATGAACACTAGCATACCCTGAAGCATCCTTTCCCACATGTCCATAAGATCTCCACCTAGGCAAATCATCTCTCTTTGTGGGATTCCTTGCATAGTCTTATCTAAATCCTCCCAAAAAGCTTGTTTAATCGTTTCATCTAAACCAATTTGTGGTGCATAAACTGAGATGATATTCAGAATTTCTTCTTCGAGCATCAATTTTAGCAAAATAATCCGATCCCCGAATCTTTGCACCCAACCACACAATTCTTCAAATCATTATGAACAACCACTCCAACACCATTTCTGACCTTAAAGCATATCCTCTCGATCTCCCTTGATTTCTCTCCAATCCATTTTGTTTCTTGAGGTTATGGTATCTAAATCTCCCTTCTTTCCATCATATCTACTATTTCCATCGATTTGCCATTCAAAGTAACAATATTCCAACTACCTTCTCAACTTCCTTTGCAACCTATTTATACTAACTTATTTACTCATATGCGTCCATAATGCAAGAATCCTTGCAAAATTTGAATTGCATCCAGGCGGCAATGCAGCGGATCTAGCTTATTTACTCACATGTGTTCCTCATGTGAGATCCCTTGCAAATTTTGAACTACATCCGGGCAGCGATATAGCGGAACTTGTGTGCACTCCATTCTAAGATTCCACATCCGGGCAGCGACATCGCGGAACTACCTATCCGATTGTTATTCTACAAATAGAGGAGCCTTTAAGAAGTTGCACAAATATGCCCATGTGTGCACTCTATTCTAAGATTCAATTTTAGGCATTTAGACTATATTTAGACATTTTCTTGTTCAACGCGACCTTACATATGAGGCATCTTTCAACTGGGTGATAGCTTTTGATATCTATTATGAATATGGAGCTGATTGAGTCGAATTTCAATTTCTCATGCGCTAATTTGACTAGGGATGCTAAGCTGGAGCATAGATGCCTATCAGGCTTAGCTTGGAACAGCATCTCTAAAAGGGTCCTAGAGCTAGAGCCTGGGCGAGCACGTCTGTTGTCTGCTCACTTAGCTAACATGAGATGTAGAAATGAGACCCTTTTGAATCATGTCTCGAGTGTAGTGATAATCTACCTAGATATGTTTGGTTCTCTCATGCAAGGACAGATTGTTGGCAATAAACAGTATAACATGGTTATCGCATTGGAGGTACATGGGAAGAGGCACCTCAATAGTAAGGTCAGTCGGACTAGATCTGACCCGCATCATCTCTATGTTCCCTTGTGGCATAGCTCTGTATTCTGATTCTGCACTAGATCCGGCGACGATTGTCTGCTTCTTACTCTTTCATGATTCCAAAGAATTTCCTACGAACACAGCGAAACTAGAAGTAGACTTCCTGTCAAGAAGTTGCACAAATATGCCCATGTGTGCACTCCATTCTAATATTCAATTTTCGGCATAGACTGTATTTAGACATTTTCCTGTTCACCGCGATCTTACATATGAGGCATCTTTCAATTGGGTGATAGCTTTCGATATCTATTATGAATATGGAGCCGATTGAGTCGAATTTCAATTTCTCTTGCGCTACTTTGACTAGGGATGATGAGCTGGAGCATAGATGCCTATCAGGCTTAGCTTGGAACAACATCTCTAAAAGGGTCCTCGAGCTAGAGCCTGGGTGAGCACGTCTGTTGTCTGCTCACTTGAGCTAACATGAGATGTAGAAATGAGACCCTTCTGAATCATGTCTCGAGTGTAGTGACAATCTACCTAAATATGTTTAGTTCTCTCATGGAAGGCCAGATTGTTGGAAATAAACGGTATAATATGGTTATCGCATTGGAGGTACATGGGAAGAGGCACCTCAATAGTAAGGTCAGTCGGACTAGATCTGACCCACATCATCTCTGTACTCCCTTGTGTCATAGCTCTGTACTCTGATTCTGCACTAGATCCGGCGACGATTGTCTGCTTCTTACTCTTTCATGATTACAAAGAATTTCCTACGAACACGACGAAACTAAAAGTAGACCTCCTATCCTTAAGGCATCACGCATAGTCTGCATCTATGTAAGCTGCAACAGCAAGGGATGTGTCTCTGCTAAATAAGAGACCGGTGCTAGGTGAGGTCTTCAGATACCTCAGAATCTTATGGACCGCATCCATATGTGCATGTCTGGTTGATGAATTTGTGATTCAAGTTGAAAATAGAGCTTTATTTCCGAGCAATTAGCAGCATATCTCCATTTATTTTGCATTATTCTCATTCATGCATTTAGAATTAATGTATGCATTTTAGCATGCATGTTTGCATTAAATAAGAAGCCACTTTCACTTGTAAATATCACATGTATCCATGTTTTCACTATTTTTTATCTATTTTTCTCTAATTCAGAATTGAATAAAATCAACTCTATAGTATATATATTACTAACACTAACAAAGGAAAAATATCAAAAAATACTAACTTGTAAAATTGACCAATAAAACCCAAACCCTAGTTTGAGACTAAGAACCTTAAAATGTGAATATATCTCTCATACAGTCTCCTATGGACCCTATTCACTTTTAAATTAATGTACTTTCAATTACCTTCAAAACAATACCAAATTCAAAAGAATCGGAGTTTGTATGTGAAACTTGGATTTTGGGTCCCTCTTTGTATATTGTACATATGTTCCTTTTATTTATTTTATTTCTTTATTTTCTTAAAAATTAAAAATTCAAAAAATAGATTAAGTTGTAAATAATTATTTATATTTTATTGGATTTTATTTTGATTTTTATCTTATTCTAAAAATGACAAAAAATTACAAAACACAAAAATTCGATATTTTATATCTATAGGATACCACCCAATAATACTTTTTGTACAGATGATTTATTTTGGTTTTCGATCCGTCACGAAAGTTGTAGAACTCGTCGAGATGAGCAACTTTCGTGTTGATCACTTTTTAATTTGACCCCTTTTGTTATTTCGGTTGAGCACGGTGCTGGCGCAGGGGATGGGCAGCGCAGGAGTAACGCAGGGATGGGTTGGGCAGCGAGGGGCGTGTAGGTTTAGGTTTAGGGTGGGATATAGGAACCCGGACTAGGATTGTTGCTCCGATACCATGTTGGGAAAATGAATGACTTGATATTCATAGGATCCCCGAGCTCTCTTATATAGGAGAAATGCCCTTGGGTAAATAGCATGATAAGTACATGAAGAAATGAAAATACATAAATAACACCAAAAGATAATAATAATCTCAACAAGTAACATAACATAAATCTCTCAACATATATATTTCATATATTATGGCAGGATTGGTCAAATCAAGGATACTTACCGATAGAAGAATGTGTGCTTTGTTTATGCTAATCAAGACATTAGTGAGTAATCGATTTTGAATGTTCATGGTTCTTGTTCAAAGTACTATAAGTTGATCATGAAACTTAACCATCGCACTCAACCATCGCTTGGAGCAACATCATCTTCTATACATGGCATTGCTTAAATTGCTAGTTCATAGGGTTTTAAGTATAGATTACAAGATAGAATGGTTAGTTGATGTAGGTGCATCCTAGCATCTTTGTGGGGATGTTCAACATGCAAAAGTTCTCGAGGTTATCAATA
Source organism: Ottelia alismoides (assembly GCA_037367405.1). NCBI lineage: Eukaryota > Viridiplantae > Streptophyta > Magnoliopsida > Alismatales > Hydrocharitaceae > Ottelia > Ottelia alismoides. Next base: position 163,206 of record JAZKJV010001913.1, on the reverse strand, counting down.
TGTTTCACTGCGATGGAAAACAGACTCGTTAATGGATGATATTCTCTAATTACAAATTAGGGAGAGATACCACTCTCTTCCCTACTCATGCTTCTACACGTTATTTTAGCCTATCATATTCCATTAAGAGTGTTATATGTTATTCAATATACCAATGATCTAGACTATCACACTATTTTAACCTTATGAATATTTTATTTCATGATATACTCAGAGGATGTGTATTTGGATATGGTATTGATAGAATGGCATCTAATGTATGGTGCATTTTCCCTATATTGGACATGTGATTATTACCTCTGAGACAATGTTTGATTTTCCATGGTCTTTTTTGCTATCTTCCTTTTTAGAAGCTCAAATGGGTTTTGACTCAGTTATCTCTTCAATCGCAGTTTGAATGCGAGTCTTTTTAGGTTGGGAAGCACAACTCCTTCTCAAAGCATGATATTGTCAGTTCAAGCAGTCCATTGAGCTTCTACAATTTGTTATGAGGTCTTAGTCGTATTCCTTATCATTAGGGATGCCATTTTTATTATTTTGTCATTGTGGGGGATTTTTTCCATACTTCTTGGAATTTTCATATTCCTTATCATTAGGGATACCATTTTTATTATTTTGTTGTTGTGGAGGATTTTTTTCATATTTCTTGGAATTTTATTCGTAAAGCAAAATGTTAAGTGGGAGATAAATTACGAAAAAAATTATTTACAAAACAATGATCAATTCTTTGCTTTTTGGAGGAAAAAGGGTGTGTCGTTGAGGAGAAGCACGTCCGTAAACTTCTATACATATTTACATTAACCAAAAATAATTACAAAGATCAAAAGGTCTTTAGGATTTTTCCTTTATTCTATAACATTCTCCGTGTACATTCTTTATCCTTGGAATGTGCTTCCATTCCATACAAGCCGCGTAGAGTTCAGTTAAATAAGTTAATAGACTTGTCAAACCAAGCTCGAGCCATAACATACTCAACTCATAGACTCGTCTCAATGACGAGATTTGATGATGGCTCATAAATATTCATATCTATAAACAAAACATCTTCGATTGTTACCTATCTATAAGCACATATAAAATGGTGAAGCCTTCTCCCACTTTAAGTAGGATCAACTACATCGATTCTTGCTCAAATCCATGACTACAACGATTCTTGCTCAAATTCATGTTAAAAATATCATACTATTTTTTACGATGGTTGTCGACTACCTAACGCAACCCTAACAAGGAGGGATTTGAATCCTGGTCTTTTGGGTGGTAGGCACACTACATTACCACTAGACCATTCACCATTGAATGTGGGAATGAAAATAAATGTTATACTTCATTTCAAAGACTAAAAAATTCAATCCTAAATATTCATATCTTCACATGTGTTTTCAATAAATAAAGTCAAGATCCGATATTATTTTTTTCAAAATCATAGCTCGTGTAATCACTCTTCTAAGAAATTTATATTTCAGATGGCTCCTTGACCATCTCCTGGGACAACATGAGCTTGACAAGCAAGAGTGTAAGTCATGACTAAAAAGCTCGAATCAGCTCAAGCTCAAACCACTATTGAACTCAAGTTCGAGACAAGGATTGTCTGACTCGCTAGACTCAATAGACACTTCTATTAACCTGTTAGGCAAGGACGAATTGAATACCTAATGTTGATAGAGGCTTTTCATGGAGAAGTTGAAAACAGCAATCTAAAGGTACTTCATGGAGTGAAAGAGACATGGCTTTGATTCGAAATACCAAGCTGGATGCCTAAAATGATCGACTCTAATGATAAGGGATGATGGTAATCGGCTTCTTCATGACATTTGATTTTGTAAGAATGTTGGGTAGTGGCCTAGATGGATGATTATTCCGATTTAAAGGGTATTTGGTTTAAGTCATTGCTAGAAAGCTGATGGTTAAGAGAATGTACGAGGTTTCACTATTTCAAATTATTTTTGTGAATGGCCATTCACAAAAGTGTAAATCAAGACTAGCATGCAGGGAATAAGGATCCCGAGAGAAAGATGAGAGCAATCGTGACAAAATATGACACCAATTGAATGCCAAAAAGGGACAACATACGAGACGAGACAACTTTTGAGAAGACCAAAGATTGATTGTTTGCTTTATTAGGGAACATGCTTATTTGTTAGTTGATTTTAATATTACCCTTAACTTGGAGTATGAACAAGATGGCCAAAGATACAAAGGCTCCTGATGATGTTGCGTATGGTGGCCTTGAAGAAGTGTGCTTGGTTAATCATCTTATATTACTGATTCATGTGGAGTACAATAATTAAGGCATCAAGACCTCATGTGAACAATGTTTATATATTTCTGAAAAATGTATTTTAATATATTACATATGTAAAGGCACTTTGTCAATGCATTAGGTGATGGGAGCCATGGGTCACCCAAACCTATCTTTGACCACACTCCCCTACTTCGGTGCTTGACCGAAAAAGTTGGTTGAACCTATTGTTCGAGAGGCATGCCTATGAGATAGAATTTTGATTGTTGTTATGGGACTATTGAAGATTATGATGTGGAACTATTGAAGATTATCCTGATGAAGGACGTCCTCTTCAACTCTAACCTCTCATTTTGTATTTTCATTCTTCTTTGTTTTGTGATAATTCTTTTGGATTGTAAAGGTGGTGGATCAAGGAATAAGGGACCACTGATTGAGAGTGAGAGAGATTCATTTCAAGGTTGAATAGGGCAGGGGAAAAGCACGAGTAAGATCACGATTGAAGGATCTTTAGATATTGCAAGAAGAGGGCCTTATTAAGTAGAGACAATGGTCAAGATCAACCTCGGGGATTAGGGCAATGCACGAGTAAGATCACGATTGTAGGATCTTGAGATATTGCAAGAGGAGCGCCTTATTAAGTAGAGACAATGTTCAAGATCGACCTCGGGGATTAGAGCAATACTCGTTAGTCGTTACTTTAATCACCATGGTGTAAAGAAGATGAACCAAATTAGAAAAGAGGTATAAAGGGAGGACAAGTTCGAGAGATGGGTAAGGAACATTCTTAGGGGCACTACATAAGTTTCTCGTGCGCAAAAACCTAATGGTGTTTAACACCGCCAAGGAAAGGAACTTCAATAGCTTTCTTATGATAGTACAGAGAGCTTGCAATAAAAGATAATGAAGGAATGATGGACTTGAGAGCTTAGAGGCAAGGTTGGCATCTTGGACTCCAGACCCTCATGGGATCCTAATGTGAAGTGAATTAAAATCTCATGAAAGGGTTGGTAGCATCAGTGGTGCAAGAGTTTCGAATGGGAAATACAGGTTTTGATGGATTCAAGCACTTTGTATTTCTCCTCCTGAATAAATCAACTATGTTCAGGGTTTATATACTAACTGTCTTGTCAGGTTTTATATATTAGATTGTCGCAAAGGATTTGCCAAATAGACTCGAAATGGAGATGAGGGAGGTGGTGTGAGCAGATCAATCATTCCTTCTAGAGGGCTGGTCCATTTTGAAGTGTTCAGGTGGTCATCTCCGAGGTCGTGATGGCATAATAGTAACAAATGGTATGAAAAGTTTAAATTAAGAAGGCATAATCACTGGTCGACTGGATATTCCATGAACAAAATTATAGAGCCAAAGAAGCCCAAATCAATGAAATCCTGACAAAAGAAACAAGTCCCCACAATTTCCTTTTCTATCCTAGTAAGTGGGAACCGAAAGGAGAGTTGAGTTAAGCCCTTCTGTAAATAGCAGGCATAGGCATTTGATATTTAGCTATTCGCAGACTAATAGGATAAAGAAGCATTCTCTAACGTAAAATACAAGTAATAGTTCAGGTATAAGGAGAAGTTGCGGATCGTGATCATTAAGGCTATTCTATTTTACAGACCACCTTAGCCAAATGTATAATGGTGAGAAGCATTACACAACCATTCATTGCAGAACATCAAAACAAGGTAGACAAAAATCCATATGCATGAGTCTGTAATTGAGAAGGTTTGCACAAGTTTTACCTTGGAAGGATGTATATCAATTGACAAAATCCCAGGCTTGCTTGTCTTGTGCAGAGGATGACTTGAGAGCTGAGTATATCTTTCAAGATCATCAATTGGTGCCAATGTTGGAGGAATCTATCAAATGAATATTTGAGAAAAAAAAGTCAATATGTCAAGGATGTAACCTTCTTTATTTGAAAACAAGCAAAACTTATTTATAAGAAAGCAAAACACAACTAGCACCAACAAGTAGTCCAAGGGGTTTGCTAGCTCGATTCTGTAACTTCTCTTACCACCAACTCGGCTTAATATAAGGATACTACAGAAACTTTCAATAATTTAAGAATAAGAAACCTGTCTTTTTTTCCGCTGACCAGAAAGCAGAGCATTACAATCTGTTAGCTCTTGAACTATATCATCCGTTATGCCAGGACGGATCCTCTTTCCATCAGGCCCAAGCAACTCCTCTTCAGCACCTGCAAGGTTGAGTATTGTGTTATTAGGGATATAAAAGTCTCATTCTGAATCACATAGGATTCCCTGAAAATATCTAAGAAACTTGCTTGTTTTGATTTAACAGCATACGATGATAATTATCAATTATTCGGAAATCCCTCTCCGATCACGGGGAAATATATAACTAACAAGAACTATACAAATAAGGCAATCGAATAACCACCTCTTTTCCCATTTGTCACAGTAGCATTAGCATTCGACACAGACATAGGAATTTGTCTTTCTGCCTGAGCCAGTAGTTCCATTGCCCCATCTCTTTCCTTCTTTAATCTAGCAATGACTCGGCAAGCTGCGTCATGCTGCGACAGAAATACAACTAATTGCTTAAAATAATATATGGACTTGATAAATTATTTAAAATGACTTTTTATTTAAAAAACAGTAGGAAAGAACCATAAACTCGTGAGAGAATTTATAACCATTAAAAGTCGATGTGCAGAGAATGGTTGTAGCAGAATGAAAATGCTAAGGTGGATGTGTGGACACACACGTAAAGATCGGATTCGAAATGATGCAATCAGAACGAAAGTTGGTGTCGCTCCGATCGAGGATAAGATGAGAGAAACCCGCTTAAGATGATTTGGTCATTTGCAAAGAAGATAAACGGATGCACCAGTTAGGAGATGCGAGTGTTGGGATGTTGAGCCGGCTAAGAAAGGGTGAGGACGACCCAAGAAGTGTTGGAAAGAGACTATACGAAGGGATCTTAGTTTTTTGGATATAAGCCCGAGATTGACCCAAGATAGACATGAATGGAGGCGAAGAATCCGTGTAGCCAACCCTACTTAATTGTGGGAAAAGGCTTTGTTGTTGTTGTAAAAGTCGATGTGCATGACACCATCTAAAAGATACAATTTGCAACCCTAATTGCAACATTAAAGAAAAACAAATTACCCTTTTTTTATGAAATGAATAAATAAATAAATAAATAAATGACTGCTCAAGATGCTAAATCATCTTGATATGTAATAACTGGTCAACTGAACGAACAATACCCGTGACAAGTATGACGCGCCCTAGGGCGATTCGGGGGCGACTCGGGGGCTTCGTGCGGGCGTGTCCAGGGCGAAACGATCGCCTACCTCCGTGCGGGCGCTTCCAGTAGTGCCCTAGGGCGATTCGGGGCCGAGTCGGGGGCTTCTTGCGGGCACTTCCGATCATGTTCACCCGGGCGTTGGGTTCTGGGGCGGCGGCGGTGTTCGCTCCTTGCGGGGGGATGAGGTGTGTCGCTTCCCGCTGGCGCACGTGGGGGTTCGCCAGCCCATGGAGGATCGCCTACCTGTGCGCGGGATCATGGGTTGCCCTCGTGTAGCGTTTCCTGGAGGTCCTCTCGTGGGAGCTCGTGATTGCTGGGGGGTGGCGGCCTTCTCTTCCCGGGGGGCCAGCTTGCAAGGCCGACTGGTAGCGGGGCTTTTAGCGGCGTGCGGGGGCTGTGATTGGGCGTAGTTGGTCCTTGCGAGGGGAGGTTTTCGTGCCTGCAGAGGTCTGGGCCAGCCATCTACGGCTCTTGGAGAGGCTGCCTGTGGGGAGCCGGCTGCGGATGTCGGGTGGTGTTTGGTGGAGGGGCGCCGGAGGCGGCGGCGTGCGGATGTTTCTTGGCGTGGCGGTGGACCGCCGCGGGCTTCCCTGTTTGGCCGGGGATGCTTCCGCTGCGACGATCTCAATCATTGGGCTCGGTCGTGTCGGGAGCCCATGCGGTGCTTCTCATGCCGGCGTTTTGGGCATTCCAGGAGGTGTTGTCCGGCAAATGGCCTCCCCTCAGGCGTGTTGGTGGGGGAGGGTGGTGGTGAGGGGGCACTTTTCTTGGCGTCGTCCAACGTGGGGCTCGTCTCCAAGGCTTCCTTTGCGGGAGATGTAGCTCGGCTTTCTCCGTGGAGGGCGTTGGCGAGGGGTCTCCGCGACTCTGAGATGCGGAGTTTACTTTGTGGCTCGGATGCTGGATCTTTGCAACTGAAGTGGCGGAGGCCAAGGGTGCGGGATGTCGCCGTGGTCCCAGGGCGGGTGGAGGAGGTTGTTGTCCGGGGGCTCCCGCTGGGGGCGAGGACACTCGAGAGCATTGCTGAGCTGCTGAGGGGCGTTCTGGAGGTCGTAGCTCTTGTTTGTTCGGGTTGCCAACCCAGGCAGGGGCTGGAGGTCGTGCTTCGGGTCAGGCCGGTTGGCGCCGAGAAGTTGGGTTGGTGGGCAGTGAGGTTTGCTGGTAGGCGGCTTCTCCTGGAGCTGGAGGCCGCGGATGTTTGGGCGGCTTGTCAGGCGGCCGGTTCTCGCGGGCGGGAGATCCAGCTGGCCAAGGAGCTATCCGGGGTTGGAAGGCCGGAGATGCTGCCTTCGGTTCAGCCCTCGGTAGTGGGGGCTCCGCTTCCGGGGGTGGAGCAGCCAGGTGCGGGTGAACGGCATCCGACCGTGTCGCGGGCCCAGTTGGAGGAGCTTCGGTTCGGGGCCTTTTCTGCGGTTGGCCTCCCGGGGCGGCCAGCGGCTTCTCTTCTGTGGCGTCTTGCGGCTGCCTTATATGGTGCGGTGGTCGATGGTGGGTCCGACCCCGCCGTTTCGTCACCTGGATGCAGGGTGGAGGTTGCGGCTCCGGCGTTGGTGGAGGAGGTTGGTGGTTCGGCCCGTGATAAGGTGGGCCTTTTTCCGCAGCGGGGGGATGCTGCGGGCAGGGCCGGGGAGGTGCGGGCTGGGCAGGAGGGTCGGGTGGGCCGACTGAGAGAGGGGGAGGACGCTCCGGTCTCTGGGACTTGACAGAGGGGTTCGGCAGGTCATGGGGCCGATCCGGTTGGGCTTGGGCCGGCGGAGGTGTCTTCGCCTCCAGTCTTGGGTGCCTCTGTTGTGGTGGAGGGGGCGGTCTTTGGGCTGCCTTTTCAGGAGGACGTGGGGCAGCAGCAGCGGCGATTCGGGATGGCATATGTGAGGGGGGAGGGGGTCGGAGGTGGGCCATCGAGGCAGCGAGGGCTTCGTTGAGGGCATCGCTGGTGTCGGGTGGGGATGCTGAGGGCGTGGCTATGGGGGTGGCCAGCCCTTTGCAGGTGCGGAACCGTTTTGCTGCACTCGACAGAGATATTGCGAGGCGTTTGGGGATTATTCCTCCCAAGAAGATGGCTGATGCGTTGTTTAAATGAAGTTGCTATCTTTGAATGTGAGGGGCATGGGTCGGCCCGAGAAAAGACTCGGTGTGCAGAATCTGTTGAGGGAAGCTGGGGCAGATATCTTTTTAATTCAGGAGACAAAGTTGCAGGCTTTGGGCGATCGGTTGAGGAGAGAGCTGGGCAGGGGAGGGGCTTTTGTGCTAGCTGAGAAAGAGGCAGCAGGTGCTTCAGGAGGGTTGATTTCTGGTTGGCGGTCTGATTCGTTTGATTTGATGGGGACTTTCGTCTCCTTGTTCACACCGTCGGTGAAACTGCTGCGGAAAGCGGATGGGCTTTCTCTGTGCATTACTAATGTCTATGGATCGTGTAGGCCAGAGGATGGTGTCCTGGTTGCGGACTTGGCGGGTGTTGCGCCTGTTGTTGGGGGCGACATTTGGATCATCGGTGGTGACATGAATGTTACCCTTCTATCGGACGATCAGCCGGGGGTGGCGGAGGTTCGGATCCCGGATCTGCTGGATTTAGGGAGATGGCTCGTTCTTTGGGGTTGTCTATTGTGGATGCGGCCGGCTGCAGGTACACTTGGAGGAATGCGAGATCGAGGTCCAGGCTCGACAGGTTCTTGATGTCGGTGGAGGCAGGGGAGGCTTTCCCGCTGGCGAGGGCTTGGGCTCTTCCGAGGACGCTTTCTGATCACACCCCTGTTCTTTGGTTTTCTGGGGAGGAGCGGTTGGCTCGTTTCTCCTTTCGTTTTGAGAGAAAGTGGCTGCTGGAGGAGGGCTTCCGGGACCTGGTGGCCGACCATTGGCGGAGGTCTGTGGTGTCAGGGTCGGTGGTTTCGCGCTTTGTGGCCAAGCTTGATTCCTTAAGGCGGTTGTTGCTGGCCTTTGGGAAAGATGTCGCCAGGAGGCGGCGGGCGGTCAGGGTTGAGGCTGAGGCTGGGATTAGCAGGTTGGATGGGGTGGACGATGACCGGGGGCTGACTCCGGAGGAGGTGGAGAGGGTGGTGTGGCTTGAGGTGGTGCTTCGGGAGGACAAGAAGGAAGAGGTTCATTGGCGGCAGAGATCTCGGCAGAGATGGCTTCGGGAGGGTGACGCTAACACGCGTTTTTTTCACTCTGCGGCGTCCGGAAGGAGGAGGCGGAGTTTCTTGCATGAGGTGGAGGTGGAGGGTCAAAGGGTGTCGGGCGAGAGGAACATTGGGGTCGCCCTTCGGGATCACTTTGTGAGGGCGTCGAGGAGGGGGAGGGAGGAGGTTGGGTGGGGCTGGACTGGCCAGGGGGTGGAGTTGTTGAGCGGAACCCAGGTGGACTCCTTGCTGGCCGATTTCTCGGAGGAGGAGGTTCGCAGGGCGGTTTGGGAGATGAACGCGGATGGGGCTCCAGGCCTGGATGGTTTCTCTGTGTCGTTTTACCGTGAGTTCTGGGAATTGCTGAAGGGTTACATTCTAGAGGTGCTAACAGAGTTCAGGTGTGGCAACAGGGGTTTTGAGAAGATCAACATGTCCTTACTTTTTTTGCTGCCAAAGAAGGAGACCCCAGTTGGGGTTGGGGACTACAGGCCGATTTCTATTTCCAATGGCATTTATCTCATTGTTGCCAAGGTGTTGGCGAGCAGGCTTAGGGATGTCTTGGGCTCCGTGGTCTTACCGGCTCAATCTACGTTCATCCCCGGTCGGTGTATGGCAGATGGTATTGTGACCACCTCGGAGATCTGTCGTGAGTGGAAGAGGTCTGCAAAGAAGGGGGCCGTTTGGAAGATTGACTACGTCAAGGCCTATGACTGTATCAGCTGGAGATTCTTGTGGTCAGCGTTGCAGAAAAGGGGATTTTCGGAGGAGTGGGTTGCCTGGGTTAAGCGTTGTGTAACCACTAGCTCCTTCTCTGTGATGGTCAATGGGAGGTCGGAGGGCGGTTGGTTCCAGCCACAGAGAGGAGTACGGCAAGGTTGCCCCCTGCCCCCCTGCTGTTTGTCTTGGTTGCAGATTGTCTTGCGGTCTTGTTCAAGCGGGCCGTTGAGGAGAACTGGTGTGAGGGCTTCAGGATGGGGGTCATCTCCGTCCCAATTTTGCAATAAACGGACGACACCCTGGTCTTCCTGAGGGGGACAGAGGCACAAAATCACAATGTTGTTTCTTTGGTGGATGTGTTTGGCTGCCTCTCGGGCTTGCAGATTAACTGGCAGAAGTTGGTCCTGGTCCCTATGGGGATGGGGGGCGAGGAAGGCAACAGATTGGCGGCTTGGGCCGGATGTCCCCTGGGGAGATTACTGATAACCTATCTAGGGTTACCACTGGTTGAGGGACGGTTGAGGAGGTCCGATTGGGACTGTGTTCTGCGGAGAATGGAGGAGCGACTGGAAGGGTGGAAGGCTACCACTCTGTCCAAGGTGGGAAGCTTACTTTGCTGAAGCATGTTCTCTCCGCCATTCTGATCTTTTTCTTCTCGACGAGAAGAATGCCGGCGGGCGTAAGGAAGAAGATAGATTCTTTAATGGGATCTTTTTTCTGGTCAGTTGGAAGGCAGACAAAGAGGGGCTTGCACATGGTGGCCTGGAAGGATATCGTGGTGCCTGTTTCGGAGGGGGGCATTGGTATAAGGGATGTGGATTTAATGAGCAAAGCCTTATTAGCCAAGTGGGTGGTACGCATTTGGGGTCCTTCCGACTCGACGGTGTTGCGCCTGATCAGAGAGATTTATGGTGTCACGGGGGAGCTGGTGGCTGGGAGGAAGCGTCATGAGTCCTCGTTGTGGAGTGGGATCCGTGCCGTGATTCCATGCCTCGGGTCCTTTCTTCGGCCCCAATTGGGGAATGGCCTCTGTTTTCGTTTCTGGCAGGATGACTGGACGGGGGAGGGTGCGTTGGCCACTCGGTTTCCGAGGTTGATGGCTTTGGCTATTGACAGGGAGGCGCGAGTGGCGAAGGTGGCTGACTCGGGGTCGTGGGTGCCGGGATTCCGTGTTGTTCTCTCGGATCAGAGGATGGAGGACTTTATGAGGTTGTTGTCGGAGATTCCATCGCCCGAGGAGATGTCGGGTGATCCCGACTATTTTCTGTGGGAGGACGGCAGGTTCTCGGTAAAGAAAGCCTACAGGAGGCTGGCTGCTGGGCTCGTGGAGCGCGACGAGGATCTCTGTGCAGATTTAAAGGTGATATGGGCAGCTAAGATCCCTATTCGGGTTAAGGTCTTTCTTTGGTGTTTGAGAAGGGGCTGGATCTGTGACAAGGTGAGAAGAGCCAGACTGTTGGGAGCGACGGATACGAGGTGCGACAGATGTGAGGATAGTATGGAGACTGCGGATCACATCTTCTTTACCTGCAGGTCTTCGGTCAGTGTTTGGGAGTCGTTGGGTCTCCCGTGGGTTCAGTCATCCGATGCGGAGCATTTTTGGAGATCTATTCAGGCGGTCGGCTTGGGTCTTCCGGCGATGTCTCCAAGCCATTTGCTGCGCTCTGGGCTATTTGGCTTGGCAGGAATGATACCATTTTTAAGGGGCATCACTTTTACTTTGAAAATGCTCTTGCAAAATGTAATGCCTTGTACAACTTCTGGATTTCCAACTGATGTAACTTTTTGCTTATTAATGAATACGTTGGTGTGGTGACTCCCGCCTTGGGAGGGCACCCCCGTCTTTCTTAGTCAAAAAAAAACTGGTCAACTGAACAGATGCAGTTGAGTCAAGTGGTCCTCGCAGCTTTATCCCTAATCTGACACCACCTAACACATCGTTTTCATTCACTCCTACCTATGCCAATGGATGATAATTGCATTCTTATAAAACCAACAAGTTCATCGGTTTGGCATATGCTACCTTGATCGTGAATGGATCTCCTTTCTGGCAATGGCTACCTGTCTCCCCAGCATTTGGACTCAGATGTATATTGTCATTTTGCAATCAAAAGAATTCATGTCTTTGGCTTGGAATAATATCTTATGGCAAACAACCTCAAGGTACCTTCCTTGAGGATCCACGTTGGGCATGAGCAACAAATTATAAAATAAGAAACAAAACAAAGAATCAAAATCTATGCTGACAAACTACCCTGGACTAGCAGTTCCTTCCCACAAATATTCTTTTAATAATATGCAGTTAGGGACAGGAATACACCTTAAGGGCATTCACCTTACCAATCTTCAGATACACCATGAGAAACATCCTCCAAAGCAATAAAAGCAAAGATCACAACCATATGCAGAAAATCCCTTCCTAAAGAAATCGCAAACGATTGTTTTCTAGGCAAAAAAGGAGGAAACACGCAAAAGTGTCCACCCCGGGTGAATTAAAAAAATGTGCTAAGGAAATATTACAAAAGCCAGGACTCGAGTAGAGTCCTTGCTGAACGAATTACATTTTCAATATAGAATGTGAGTCCTTGCTAAATGAATTACATATTCAATATAGAAGTGTTATGCTCGAAAGAATACTCCATCGTGTGAAAGCCAAAATGACCAGATCACTACAACTAATAGTAACAAATCCGTGTTGGGACGGAAGAGGGAGTTGAACAATGATTCCCAGCAAATGGTGAGGCAGATGTACTGGATTGCATACAACAAGGAATGCACACTTGATCAAGTCTACTCGCCTCCTCTTGAGGGAGGGAGTAGGTCTAAAACATTCCACCTTGCTTCGTATAAGAGGGGGTTGGAAAGTAGTCCTCGTATACTCGAGCTAGTAGGATAGACTGACTCACTGGTTAGAGCGCAGATCCTCGACACTTCCCCATATTCAGCAGAAGGGCTTTGTGTATAGTATTCAAACGGGGAATTCCAAAACCTTCGTCCTCTTTAGGGGGCATAACATTATCCCAATCAATCAGGTATGCCCGACAAGTTCTGATTAGATATACCTAGAAAAATCCACTCATAATCAGTGAGACCAGGTATACATGCTTCGAGTGTGATTGTTTCATGTCTTCTAACCACTAATCCCAACAAACGAAACATAAGCATGAAAAAAACAAGAATCATGGAAAGGATGGATAGAATGAAGGAAAAAGTCTCCCTTGTTAAACAAAAGGTGCAATCTCCAAAACTCCAGCACTCTTTCCAGCCCCTCAATAATAGGCATCAAGTATGACCCTAATAAAGGCATGTCAATCAAAGGTATTCCAAAACATATCATGGGTAAGGGCCAATTATGGGGCACATGATCATTGTGCCCTTTTCAATGCTATAGTTTCTTCCATACCAGGGTTGTAAAAGTCGTCCGACTGCCCCGACTAGTAGATCCGACTAGTCTAGTCAGTGGGGTGGCCGACCGAGTACCGACTAAATCCGACTAGGTACACTAGTTGACCAATTTTTGGCTTGGAGATACCATGTTCTTATATGTTTTGCTTTTTTATAAGCAAACTTATTATAATATGCTCATTGTTTTATTTAAATTCAATTGCTTTTTTATTTTATTATGATAATATAAAAATGTACAAAATTTATGTAAATATATGTATAAAAATTAGTTATATATTTAAAATAATCATAAAATTTAAAGCCGATTAAAGTCCGACTAAATCCGATTAGTCGTCCAACTGCCGATTAATCCTTAGTCAGTGACCCAACCGACCGAGTACCGACTACCAACTTTTGCAACTTTGGTCCATACTAAATCGAGAAAGTATACCTTGCAAATGTTAAAGGCCCAAGAAATCCAAAAAGTGCCGAACAATATTGGGCCAACGAAGAAGCCCCATTTAAACCTCGAGTGTAATTAAATTAAATCCCTTCAAGTTGCATATTCACCAACGCAAAAAGGGGGGCGGGACTCACACTTTGACGAATATCTTCACAAGGCTCCACAGAATAGGAGGCCTTTTGTGAAACTAACCTTCCCATGCATAAACTCCACCACAACTTCATCAGCCAAAACGGTATACATCTAGGTGTCTGTGAGAAACAAAAGACACATGTGGCACACTAGATCATTAGCCACCCCCATGAGCCCATCTACAAAGACCTCCACGACAATCATGTTGACTAAATCCAAATGCAGATAGATCGAAAATACTTATTCTATCCCCATTAGCATATTCAAAAGCAAGAAAATGAATGACATCTTAAAGCCTTGAAAACCTCACGCAGAGTAGCCATCAAATCCGTCCTTGCTAAAAACCAAAATGTATAATAGAGAACTAGAAAATCAATAGATGTCAATGCACCAGCAACATTCAATCCATCCCATAAAAAGAAGTGAACGGATATTTTGTACCTATGCAAAATGATGCTGATGCCTCTCCACATACAATACATGTCACCACCTCCTCGTCAACTCTTCGAAATGATTCACAAAGGAAGACTCCATCTCTTGCCCCATCATGCACTTCGATTTCAAAATGGCAATCCTGTGTATCATCATCCTTGTCTTAATATCGAAAATTCATGTGATCCTCTTTTAGCCAAAATTTCGATCAACCTCATTATACTTCTAGATCTCCAAATCATTACCTTCTATACTGTCACAATCACGTGTGAAACCCTCCATAATTCCGAATACACGTCAAACTCTGAGTAACCGCTAATATAACCACATATGTTCCAACGGTCGTTTTTTTTTATTTTTCACTCTCCCCGCCTCCTTCCTCGCAATTTTCTCTTCTCCAATGTACCAAAAAACATTGATAAAGGGATGTTACGGAGAGAACATTGTGACGCTACAGCTCGAAGAATTTAGCGATGCCAGTGGTTCATAGACCTAGTGGCTGACAGAGCAGGGGAGCATCGGGCAACGATATGGGCTGAGGAGGTATGAGAAACAAGAAGAAAAGGAGGTTGTTAACTAGATGCCAATCACCCCTACAAGAAGACTTTTCACGTCAACGCCTTCAACGAGAACGCCCTCAAAATGCTCACCAGCATACCATACGTATGTGACCAACCCTCCCCCCTCCTTCAGCATCGACCTCCTCTTCACCTTCATCTCCTTGAACATCGCTGCACTACACAAGGTTGTCGGCTTCGGCAAGGTCGCCCTCAACACCATCCACGTTCATTGTCGCGCCTCCAGGAATCTCTTCTATGCAGTCCTCTACCGCATTACAGACTGCCTTGTCCTCAACTTCGAGTTTGACCCCCCCCAATGCCCCTATGATAGTCACTGACGCCCTCCATTCCTACAAGCTCGTTGTCAAGGCCATCTTCTGCTTTTTACCACCCTGACAACAACATGCAGAAGTGTTATGACATCATCGTCTAGGATGTCTTTAAGCTCACCAGCTATGATCGCGTGATGGTTTATTGGTTCCACGACAACGACAACAATGAAGTTGTCACTAAGGTCACAAATCCAAACAACTACCACCTTCAGATACATGGAAAACATGAACTCCATCGCATATGTAGAGTAAAAATGAATGACATGTTTTATTCAAGGGATATAGGATTTCTTATATACGTGAAACCTTAGAGAGTCAAAAAGAGAAGATACATAAAGGACCCTGAAAGGTTAAACGACTCAATAAATAAAATAAAGAAAAATAGTCCATTAACGAAATAACTCTAACACTCCCCCTCAAGTTGGAGCAT
The DNA here is from genome assembly GCA_037367405.1 of Ottelia alismoides. Lineage (NCBI taxonomy): Eukaryota > Viridiplantae > Streptophyta > Magnoliopsida > Alismatales > Hydrocharitaceae > Ottelia > Ottelia alismoides. Next base: position 148,118 of record JAZKJV010001913.1, on the reverse strand, counting down.
ATCTATCAAGCATGCCGAACTTGGAAATCATGAATGAGTGGCATTTCTTTGGCAGCGCCTTCGTGAATGTATATGCTAACTGAAGATCTGTAGAGATATGAGGAGTAGTGATCTTCCATCCTCACACTACACCTCAAATGAAATGACAGCCAACTTCAATGTGCTTAGTCCTCTCATGGAATACAGGATCGGTGCCAGTGTATGTAGCAGACTTGTTGTCACAATATAAAGGTATATGAGTAGTAGTAGGAAGTCCAAGCTTATATAGAAAGGAGACTAGCCAATTGATCTCACAAGTGGTTTGGGCCATTCCATGTTTTATACCTATGCGCTCGATCTAGAAACCATTGTTTTGATTCTTGCTTCAGCATGAAACAAGGTTGCCGCCAACAAACATAGCATGGCTCGTAATGGATTGTCAGCCCTCGGGTGAATTAGCATAATCTTGCATCTGCAAGCGATGATATAAGTATGACCATTGACCTTATCGAAGAGGCCTTGTCAAGGAGATTCCATCAAATATCGAAGGATCGGAAGAACATCCTACCAATGATTCTAAACATGGGATCAAATTTCGTCGAAATTCGGTTGAAATGACCTATATCGACCGAAATTTGGGGGGCCTGGTTCAAAAACTGACCGAAATGACTAAAATTTCAATCAAATTTCGGCCGAAATTTCGTTTTGGTTGGTCGCCGAAATGGTGACTGAAATTGAAATTCGAAGCCTTGATCGTCAAGAGGTGTCTCCATATGCCGCTAGCTCGCTCACAGCATACGATATTTCAGGCCAAGTAACAATGAGGTAAATCAGTTTGGCCACTAGGCTTCTATATCGTGTAGTATCCTCAAACTCATGATCCGCAAATGTAGCATGTTTCCGCAACTCCGTTGGGATGCTGGATGGTTTGCATCCAAGTGAACCAACCTCTGTAAGAATATCTAGGCAGTACTTTCATTGTGATAGATGTAATCTCTCTGCAGTCTGTGTCACCCCAATACCGAGAAAGTATGGGAGTTGACCAAGGTCCTTGGCGATAAATACCTTCTGGAGAAAGGTCTTGGTCTCTAAATTGCATGCTTCATCATCACCAGTAATTGCCATATCATCAACATAGACAGCCAGTATCACGGTGCCAGTGGATCGTCATCTAATGAACACAGAATAATCAGATGTCGTCTTGTGGAAGCCAAGAGAGTAGACCTCAATGGTAAGCCTGTCAAACCAAGTTCATGGACTCTGCTTCAGGCCATAGATGGCCTTACAGAGTCGGCACACACGCTCCTCGACAGAGTAACTCAATGGTTGCATCAAATAGACCTCCTCCTCGAGGTCACCGTATAAAAAGGCATTCTTTACATCAAGCTGAAAGATCAGCCAATTCTTGTTGACGACAACTGAGAGAATAGTACGAATTGATCTCATCTTAACCACCAGGAGAAAACATCTCAAAATAGTCCACTTCATAAGATAAAGTGAATCTTTTGCCATAAGCATAGCCTTTAGCCGGTCAATAGAATCATCAGGAGACTGTTTGGTCATAAAGACCCTATGGTAGGCAACATGCTTGATACCTGTAGGACACGACATAAGATCCCACGTGCCCCTGGATGTAAGCATGGGCATCTCCTCATCCATGTCCTTTTTCCAACCATGGTCTTGCAATGCACTGTAATGATCACGTAGAATAGTAATATCCATAAGCGCATCTGCAAATCGCTTGTCATATCTGGATAGATTGTTAGTGGAAGTAAAATGTGATACAGGATGTATAGTACATTGCATTTTTGTTCGTTGCAGAGCTATATGGAGTTCTGGTGGAGCATCTGAAGCAGCAGTGGTGGAGACACTGGAAGATGGCGCATCATCCTGAAAATAAAGAACAAGTAACGGTACAGGATCAGAATGACTAGTATGTTTCCTTTTGTAGACAATGAGTGGTGGTAGAAGCTCCAAAAGTATGTCATTGACAGCCTGAGTAAAGTAGCTAATCTTTCAAAGAAAGTGACATCATTAGAAATGTAGTAACGATGACCAATAGGGTCATAGCACATGTATCCATTTTGTGTGAAAGTAGCCATACACTTGATAGCATGAGAAGATAATATGTCTACAGTCTGGAAATTATGAACAGATGTAGTGCAACAAAAGATCCTTAATGGGAGCCGAAAGGGTGTCTCAACAGGATATAAGAGAGAGAAAGGAGTCCCCCACCTTTAGGACAAAAAGAAGGTACCTTATTTATGAGATAAGTGGCACCTAGTAGGTCTTGGGAACCTTCATGTGAGTAAGCAATGCACGTGTTTTGTTGAGAAGATAATGAAATTTTCTTTCTGCTATCGCATTCTGCTGAGAGGTATACATACAGGATTTCTGATGAAGGGTTCCCTGAGAGGCAAAGAAAGACACCAAGTCATGTTGGGTAAACTCAAGAGCGGTGTTAGCCCGTATAGTCTGAATATAAGTAGAGAAGATGTGTTAATAAACTGTTTGATAGTTGACTGCGAGTAAATAGACCCAAAAAGATATGTTATAGTCATCCACGAAGACAGCAAAATACATGTGATAACCAGTAGTACGGACCAGACAGGGACCCAAACATCACAATGGACTAAGGAGAAAGGGACAGATCAGCGTGGCTCAATCCTAGGTGGAAAGGATGACTGATGATGTTTTCTGAACTGGCAGGCTTCACAATCAAATAGTTTCGGTGAGGAAATTTCAAGAATTGTCTGGAGAGAGATTTAGCAAAGAGATAACCTAGCCTAAATGCCATAGGAATGGGTCAAAGGAAATGGAGGTTGCACCAGCAAATGTAGAATAAATATGGATATCAAGATAGTAAAGGCCATATGTCCCCCATCAAAAATCCGCAGAGTCTAATGTCCTGAAATTAGCAATAGCACTCATCAAAAATAACTCAACACTTCAATTCAACATATAGCTTACGAACTGATAATAAGCTCAGAAGAAAATATGATGCACAATAAATGCCAGAGAGCCTGAGCTTGGAGGAAAACTCCATCGTCCCAATGATGGCGACATGAGAATTGACATTGTTGGTAGCATGAACCGTTTTCATAGTGGAAGAGGGTTGAGAAGATGTCAGAAGATTGTTGTCTCCAATCAAGTGAGTAGACGAACTGGAGTCAACGATCGATGTTAGTATCGTAGCAGAAGCAGAGTAAGCTTCAGTATCTGATGTAGAAGCAAGATGCATAGTAGAAATAGACGTACCGGGAGTAGAATTCTGTAGAAGTTTCATCAAATGGGTGATAGAAGTCCTCTGACCACCGACGAATACCTTGAAAGCACGAGACCAAATGGCATAGTTATATGTACCATTGGAATTTAATTAGGTACCATGTACCATCATAGAAGATGTAGTGTACAGGGATTTGGTCTCAGTAGGATTTGAAGTCGTCATATTCTGATAAAGAGATCAAAAGATTGTAGTAGAATTTTAAACTGGAATGAGACTAAGGCACATGTGCCCTCTTTGTCATTCTAAGATCCCAACACAAATGCTGGAATTATCAACTGCACTTAGGAGAACCCTCAATAGGTATGTTCGGAGCATCAAGAAGGCTTCAATAGGTGTGGAAAGATCAACTGACGACACCCCAAGGTGCTGACTACACCTCTGATAGCCCTAGAATGGCTACTTGCAGCATCGCAAGGCCCTAAAAGGGCTGCTGGCAAAACTAGGGTAGCGTTGGGCAGCATTGGGTAACGAATGGGCGACGCTTGAGCAGTGTTGGGTAGCGCTTGGGTGACACCTAGGCAAGACGGCACTAGGGTAGCACTGAGGAACCCACCAAGGTCTCGTGCAGGACACTTAGACGAGGAAGAAAGGTTCGCGCAAGGCTCGATGAGGACTAAGGTTGGTGGCGGCGGTGGGTTTTAGGTATAAGCCATAGTCAAAGACCGTTGCTCGATATCATGCAGAGAAAGAATGAATAACTTGTCTTATTCAAGGGGACTATAGTTTCTTATATAGCATGAAACCCTAGAGAGTAAAAAGAGAAAATACATAAAGGACTCTATAACATCCAGATCTGCACGAACCCGAACCCGACCCGATTAGAGTCTGTATAACTCAATAAAGTTATTAATCGGTGTTAAATAACATAAATCGATCAATTGATCGTGAATTAAACGTCGTTCGAGCGAAATTGATCAAAAACCGATCGCATCGTAATGCGTGCCCGAAAAAGCCGCAACGCAAATTCGGAAACCGCGAAACAAACCGAGACCACCCAAAAATCCGATTCGATAAAATAAGACCAACGAAATAGACCGTTCGTCGATCGGAGGTCGTTTGATATTTTAAAATAGTAAAATTTAATGACTAATCAATACCGTATCCTGGAAATGTCAGGGATTCATCTTCGACCCGAAGTATATGAATATTATACTCATTTTGATCGTCATTCAGAGACGGTCAAAACGAGCTATTGCGCACCAAAATCCGACACTCGAGGTGCATATACGGTCAACTTCCGTTTTCTAGATATAATAGAGCTTTTTGTAAAATAATAATAATAAATTTTTTTATAAACAGACAGCGGTCTGGCCCTTCCCACATCATGCTTTTCTTCCCTCCATTTGGCCTTCTCTCATTTCCATTTGTTTTTCTTTTGTTTACACATGTCATCATACCAAGCCTCATTTCCCTTGTATATAACATCACACCCCCTCCCCTCTTTCTCCCTATTTCTCTCAAACTTCTCAGCCGTAGAAGTCCCCCTTCCTCCTCTATTCTGCTGGAATCTGGAGCTATAGCCTCTCTCTCTCCATTTTTCTCCAACCATAGAAGGCACCTCCTCCACATTTGCTGCAGTTCCAGCCCCAGTGTTGACCAAGGCAGCCCAGTAAGCTGCTGTCCAGCAGCTCTAGAAGCTCCTGCAGGCTCCTCCTCCTTCCCTATTGAAGTTGTAAGCTTCTTCCAAGCAGCTAGGGTTGCTCTTCAAGCATCCCTCTTGCAGCCATTTGCTGCATGCATGTTACTTCTCCAATATTTGGAGCAAATTCAAGGTACAATCTTCCATTCCTCTCCTGCAACATCTTTCCAAAGCTGTAGGAGCCTTTCTAACCACTTTTTCTTCCAAAATAGAGATTTCATGCTGCTGTCCAGCAACAGTTCAAGCACATGCTGACTTAGCTTCAAGTTTTCAAGAAATTTAGGAAAAATCTGCTCCTCTCCTCTTGGAGTTGCTTCCCAATTGAAGCCATTGCATGTCAAACTATTCTCCAATTCTTGGATAATTCAAGAGCTTTACCTATCTCTTGCTGCAATCCATGTTCTTCAACAAATATTCCACCTTTTGACTAATATAAGTTATAAACTAATACACATAGATGGTTACAAACCAAGAGAATATTAAAGTTTCCATATCAATCCTAAAAAGAATGGAATATCTGAAACCAATTTCTGTAAACATAAACAACAAAGCAAATGAGAATTTCTGGTTCCGAAAAATAATTAGGATTATTTGAAAGTGAAAACGTCATTATTTATATATAGACTTTCAGTTATAATTAGCATACGGACTGACATTATACACACCCATGCTAATTAAGGGGGGCCAATATTATGATTTGAGTACCATTATACAATCATATGCTATGTGCAGACCATGTCAAAGAATCTAGGAACAAATATGCAATCTATTAATTAAAGTTCCTCAATTATTTTATATGAAGGATGAACCAGTGAGTGGATACAGAAATAAGATTCGTACTAATCATAATTAACTTACTGCTACTTTCAAAACTAAATTAGATTTCCGTCTATTGCCTAAGTTACTAGGAGAAGAGTAAATAGTGGAAATTCACCGGACTTATATTGATCTCATGTTTGGAAAAGAAAGATTTGGGGTATATCCGGCATAGATTAAGACCAAATTTCAGATCTAAATCCAATTCACCAAATATAAATCCCACTTCGAATCCTAGTAAATCATTTGTTAAATATGGATCTTATATAAATCTTTCCAAAACATCTGGTTGGATAGAAGGAAACGAGTACCCATAAAATTGAAATAGAAGTGGAAAGATTAAAATTCTAGATGACAAATCTATTCCCTTTGCATCATATGGTGTGGGCACTTCAATTATGAAATAATTGAAATATTTCATAGGCAACATTCTGATATCCGTAGGCTCTCCACCTATATCAGACTCTCCATAGGCAACATTCTGATATCTTTAAGCTCTCCACCTACATCAGACTCTCCACCAACATCATCATTAACAAAATAGCTAATTTCGTTAGGCAAAGTATTTTCCAGTTTCAAAACAATGGAAATCCAAAATCATCATCTATGAGAGAGTCTATAGAATATTATTAAAATGTATAAGAGAGAAAATTTTGCACTTGCACTTTAGGAGTCTTATTGATTTAAGTTTTCAGAGGAATCCTGAAACCATTATCAAAAGTTGGTCAGCTAAGATTCAACAAAGTATACTATACTATTCATACAATCTCTTATATCTAGGGTGTTATGGCATATGATCAGAAAACTCTCATCCTTCGATGTCTCAACTGGAACTGGTACAATTGAGACATGATTCTTATATAGGTACCATATAAAACAAAATGGTAAAGACTAGCTAGATCCATATCCAAAGCATGGATGATAATCTTATGATTTTAGAAATAATAAAATGTGACCAAAAAGATCGATCATCTTCATAAATTAATCTTTTAGGTATACTCTACTATTTATACGTATCACCAAAGATAGGTAGTGACAAAATACCTAGATTTATAAAGTCAACCATTGAAGAGTTTGAGAAAGAATGTGGTAGATGAATAAGTGATATCAATGATGAATCAGTTATATCAATAAGATCGTTGATTAAAAAGACCTAGATCTGTACAATCAACCACATAAAGGATTAAGAAAGGATGAAGGATCAAGTCATTGATGACTGATAATTAATGAGTGCCAGTCATGGTGACCATTACGCCTGACTGTGCGAGGGTACAATGACCCTCAGCTGAGCGGGAGATTAGAAAGCCCAGTTAGGGCAGCGGCCGCTTAATGCACGGGTCTGGGATCCCAATCTTTTTCTCGGTTTTCTCGCGAGCGCTCGCAATTTTTACGCCTCTCTGGGATCCACAGGTTTTCTTTTAAAGACCAGTTCCGCTGACCCTTGTTCTTTAGGGTACCTAGGCTGGAGGACCCTTGGTTTTAGTTTTTCAAGCTCGTTAGCCCGTACCGGTCGGGCCGGTTTTTCTTTTAGAGTGACTTTTCCGGAAAGTCTCTCTCACCCGTCTTAGTGGTGTAGTTTTGGAGTAGACATATCCCTCTATTGGACCGCCTTCCAATTAGAGGGCGAGACGGAAGAGCCTTTTGTTAGCTACCTCACCGCTTGAGTTTTGTTTTTCGCCAGCAGACTTGGCGATGCTACATCCGAATCATCCATGTATACATCTGAATCCTCTATGGCTACATCTAAATTAGTTACAGTTGAATCTGAAAAAGATACATTTGAGATTGGATTGAGTCACAATTGAGTTGGCTAAAGTTGAATTACAGTTGAATTGGTTACATAGAAGCTTGGTTACAGTTGAGTTGGTTTCCGTTGAACTAGTTACTTTTCTGCCAATAATTCCTGGCAAAGATAAAAGACCATATCATGAAAATCATCCTTATTAGACTATCCTCTAAGCTTGAGAAAATCAACAAGGGAAGAATCAAAACCCCAGATCCATCATATACCCTTACTATGATCAATCCACAAGATCCTTAAACATCATTATAAGCATTTAATAGAGATAATGATCATATCAGAGACTCATCATCCACATTCTCAAGATCCATTAAACATGTATTATAATTAATAGAAAGGCAATGACTTAAATATGGATCATATAATATTTGTATAAAAATGATTATTACGGGTAATTAATGTAGGATGAGTAGAATGGGATTTTACATACCAAACAACTTGAAAGCCTGTTTCATTGCAAGTAGTTTTAAATTTTAATTGTCAAGGTCAAATTACTTGCTTTCTTTTGGAGCAACTAAATTCCTGTTAATTTTAATTAATTAGATTTACTCAACATTTGTTGATGTTCTTTTCTCCCTATTCCATGGATTGCAGGCAAAATTCCTGCACCGTTGTATTGGGAGAATTGAACATCAGCCTCTGCAGTTACAATTATCAGGTACGCATGCTATAGTTTGTTCAAGATATTATATGCTTTTATTTCTCTTCTGATATAATTGGGATGCATGTACATAATGCAATTTCTGTTGCTACATGTTAACTGCTATGGATATTTATGCAATATAATTGTGACATACTGTAGTTCTGTGGCTTATTAGTTAATTTGTAAATGTCATTCGTAAAGAAAAAAAATTTCCCCAAAATTTTCAGTACTCTAATGTGATCTTTAACAAACGTGATACTACGGGTGATATATAAATGGGTATTCCAGATCCGCGAGAGCGGGCCTCACGGTTTGGTATCAGAGCAGTGGTACCTTGCTACATACATTTGTAGTATTATAGTTTCGATCGCATTAATTCTCGGATATCGACAGTCCTCTGACTTGTCGCGAGTCTGAAAGGGAAATATGACATTCAAATTCCATAACCACAGGTGTCACCAATTGCAACTAATTTCCATATTGCATCCCATGAAGAGAAAAAGCATAATAGAAATGTCCGTGAACATCAACTATTGTAATTAAGGCTATCGGTTCTTACATAGAACCATGGCGTCCTGAACCAGCCTTTCTATGTTTTAATTGATTCTGAAGCGATAGAGAGTTTCTAACTTCAGTAAGTAGAGTTGCATATACCATAGATCATCCCTGTCACATCCATAGGCCAGGTAACCAGTTGTTTATTATAAGGCTGATAGTCAGAAGGTTATCAATATGGGATTTTATCAGTTGTGCCCCTCCGAGATATCGCAATATCAGTTATGCCCCTATCTTTTTGGTAATATCCGTTGTGCCCCCGACTTCTTGCCAATATTTCACTTGTGCCCCTCAGAGGGGCATAACTGATAAAAGATTTTTATCAGTTATGCCCCTATGAGGGGCACAAGTGAAATATTTGCAAGAAGTCGGGGGCACAACGGATATTATCAAAAAGATAGGGGCATAACTGATATTGCGATATCTCGGAAGGGCACAACTGATAAAAACCCTATCAATATTGATTGATAGTCATGAGATGATCATCAACTATCTACTACTACAACTTGACAAGCGTGACCTGATTATGGGCATAGATTAGCTATCAGCTCATTATGCCTAGATAATTGCTTCATGAAGATGGTTGTCTTCAAGATTCCAGACTTACCCGAGTCTACCTATAAAGGTACATTACATGACTCCAAAATGGAGTATATCTCAGTATTGAGAACTCAAAGACTTGTTGATCAGGGATGTGATTCATATCTAGCAATTGTCCGAGAGACGTCTGGTAGAGAGCCGATGGCTCAGGACATTACGATAGTGTCAAATTACCCTAACGTGTTCGCTAATGATTTGTCAGGTTACCACCTGATAAAGAGTTTGAGTTCGAGATTACATGACTACGAGATATACAACCAATCTCGATAACTCCGTACCGCATGACACCAACCGAGTTGAGAAAGGTAAAGGTGCAGCTACATGAATTACTTGACTTAAGTTTCGGAAGGTCGAGCACTACACCTTGGTGTGCTCCCATTCTTTTATCAGAAAGAAGTATGGATCAATGACATTAAGCATTGATTTCATACAACTGAACAAGAAACGGTGAAGAACCATTATCCTCTGTCACACTTTGATGACTCATTCAATCAGCTACATGGATCTTTGGTATTTTCAAAGATCGATCTCCGATCTGGCTACCTAGCTGAGGATTCAAGAGTTGGATATTCGTAAGACAACATTCAAAAGCATAAGTAGTATGTTAAGCTGAACAAGTGTGAGTTATGGTTATCCAAAACCTCATTCCTTGGACATGTCATTTCTGGAGCAGGTATGCCAGTTGACCTTGCGAATATTGAGGAAGTTATGTCTTGGGAATATTCCAAGACAGTCACTCGAATTCGAAGCTTCCCTGGACTAGCGGGTTATTACAGACGCTTCGTCAGTAGTTTTCTCGAGTCGTTCCTTTCCTGACACGATTGACACATAAGAGAGATCCTTTCATTAAAATGAGTCATGTAAACAAACCTTCAGGACATTGAAGGAAAGATTGACGACTGTGCCTATCTTTGCGCTTCCTTCAGGCACCCAGGATTATGTCGTATATACAGATGCTGCAAGAAAAGGTTCAGGAACGGTTCTGATGCAGTCAAGTCATGTGAGTTTTATGCATCACATCAATTGAGGTCGCATGAGCGGAATTACCCATGTCCGTGACTTAGAATTGACAACAATTGGTTTTGTTTTGAAAGATCTGATGCCACTATCTCAATAAGGTGAATTTCAAGATTTTCGTAGACCGCAAGAATTTGAAGAACGTGTTTGTTCAGAAGGAGATAAACATGAGACGATGTCTTACCATTCTGGTAAAGGAACATGGTGGCAGATGTGCTTAGCAGGAAAGCTCATGCATATCTGACAAACTAGTTATCCATGTGGGATATGCTCACATCTTGGACTAATTGGCATTCTCGTCAGAGTGTGCCCGTATTTACTGTCGTGCCTTCGTGAAGTAAGTGTTTTGGGATTGCATAGAAGGACAAATGATAGATCCTTGAATTTGAGACAGATACATGTGTTCCATCAAGGACAAAGGTAATACTTTTGTAGTGACTAAGTCCACTTGACGAAAGGATGGTTGCATCGTTGTGTCCAACGATGAGCAATTGCCTAGAGATTCTTGATGAGGCACATAATTCACAACTGTCTTTTCATCCTGGCAGTACAAAATGTATCGTAATCTATGCCAACATTATGGTAGATCGGGATGAAGTGCGATGCACCACATCAGGTTAGCAGATGCATGACTTGTCAGATGGTCAGGGCTTAGCATAGGAGACCACCATGGTTATTACAGTCTCTTCCATTCCCAAATGAAAGAGTATCTCTATGGATTGCCGAAGACACCAGATGGTCACGATGCTAATTGGTCATTGTCGATAGATTGATCAGCCCATTTCATACCTATCAGTATGACCTATGCTACATTTAGGTTGGCAAGATTGTATGTACATAACGTTATCAAGCTTCATGATATACCACACAAGGTAGTGTCTGACATGATGACAGAGACTCGATGTATACATTTCACTACTGGCACCAATTTATGCCAGCATTTCTGACAGACTTAAAAAAAAGAGTTCCGCATATCGTCCATATATCGATGGATAGAGCAAGAGTGCTATTCAGAACCTTTATAATTTGTTACATGCATGAACTCTAGAGTGGAAAGGATCCTAGAAGGACCACCTATCGTTGGTAAAATTTCTATACAACAACCATCATTCTAAGTATTGGTATGGCAACATTCAAAGCCCTATACAGGTGGAGATGCCTCATACTTCTCAGTTCACGTAAAAAAGCTAAACACACTCTGTACCCCGTAGATCTCTTAGAGAAAACTACTACGATTGTTGATATCATGAGGTAAAGACTTCTGACGGCTCAGAGCCGCCAGAAAAGCTATAAATATCGTCGGAAAGGAGATTTAGAGTTTCAAGTAGTATGATCCTCTTCTCTTAATCCATTTAAATTGAAACTTATCAATATTCAACTTAATCCTTTCTACTGATGGAAATTCCTGAAAACACGGGAAGGAGATTAAGTGTTTCTACGAGTATCTCCCATGAACGAAGTACAAAGATTTGGTGTCCATAGCAAGATGATACCACAATATATTGGACGATTTGAGATTATTACTCGTATGTGTAAGGTGGTCTATCGAGTAACCCTTTCTCCATACCTATCAGTCATTCACGACACCTTTCATAATATCCAACCTAAGGAATTACGTGCACAATCTTCGCCACACCATCAGCTATGAGAACCTTGACGTGGAGTCAAATTTGATTTACAATGAGAGATCAGTACAACTACTCGATAATGTTGTGAAAAAGCTTCGTAACAAAGAAATTCCCTTAGTAAAGGTGTTATGGCACCGACATGGTGGCAAAGAAGCGACATGGAATACCGAAGCAGACATGCGGGCAAGACCCCGCAGCTCTTTCAAGTAATTATCAAAACAAGCCTATTTAATTATGCATATTGAAAGAACATGGCTTGTTTTCCCTTTGAGGTTTTTATGGGTTTAAAACTTTAAAATCCTTTGAGGTTTTTATGGCCAGATGAAATCCAAACAAGATACGTAGGAACCTTGACCTGAGTCTCGAGGACGAGACTCCCTTTGAGGTTTTTATATTTATAACATCCACATCTGCACGAACCCGAACCCGACCCGATTAGAGTCCGTATAACTCAATAAAGTTACTAATCGGTGTTAAATAACATAAATCGATCAATTGATCGTGAATTAAACGTCATTCGGGCGAAATCGATCAAAAACTGATCGCATCGTAATGCGTGCCCGAAAAAGCCGCAACGCAAATTCGGAAACCTCGAAACAAACCGAGACCACCCAAAAATCCGATTCGATAAAATAAGACCAACAAAATCGACCGTTCGTTGATCGGAGGTCGTTTGATATTTTAAAATAGTAAAATTTAATGACCAATCAAGACCGTATCCCGGAAATTTCGGGGATTCATCTTCTACCCGAAGTATATGAATATTATACTCATTTTGATCGTCATTCAGAGACGGTCAAAATGAGCTATTGCGCACCAAAATCCGACACTCGAGGTGCATATACGGTCAACTTCCGTTTTCTAGATATAATAGAGCTTTTTGTAAAATAATAATAATAAATTTTTTTATAAACAGACAGCAGTCTGGCCCTTCCCACGTCATGTTTTTCTTCCCTCCATTTGGCCTTCTCTCATTTCCATTTGTTTTTCTTTTGTTTACACATGTCATCATACCAAGCCTCATTTCCCTTGTATATAACATCACACCCCCTCCCCTCTTTCTCCCTATTTCTCTCAAACTTCTCACCCGTAGAAGTCCCCCTTCCTCCTCTATTCTGCTGGAATCTAGAGCTATAGCCTCTCTCTCTCCATTTTTCTCCAACCATAGAAGGCACCTCCTCCACATTTGCTGCAGTTCCAGCCCCAGTGTTGACCAAGGCATCCCAGTAAGCTGCTGTCCAGCAGCTCTAGAAGCTGCTGCAAGCTCCTCCTCCTTCCCTATTGAAGTTGTGAGCTTCTTCCAAGCAGCTAGGGTTGTTCTTCAAGCATCCCTCTTGCAGCCATTTGTTGCATGCATGTTACTTCTCCAATATTTGGAGCAAATTCAAGGTACAATCTTCCATTCCTCTCCTGCAACATCTTTCCAAAGCTGTAGGAGCCTTTCTAACCACTTTTTCTTCCAAAATAGAGATTTCATGCTGCTGTCCAGCAACAGTTCAAGCACATGCTGACTTAGCTTCAAGTTTTCAAGAAATTTAGGAAAAATCTGCTCCTCTCCTCTTGGAGTTGCTTCCCAATTGAAGCCATTGTACGTCAAATTATTCTCCAATTCTTGGAGAATTCAAGAGCTTTACCTATCTCTTGCTGCAATCCATGTTCTTCAACAAATATTCCACCTTTTGACTAATATAAGTTATAAACTAATACACATAGATGGTTACAAACCAAGAGAAGATTAAAGTTTCCATATTAATCCTAAAAAGAATGGAATATCTGAAACCAATTTCTGTAAACATAAACAACAAAGCAAATGAGAATTTCTGGTTCCGAAAAATAATTAGGATTATTTGAAAGTGAAAACGTCATTATTTATATAGACTTTCAGTTATAATTAGCATACGGACTGACATTATACACACCCATGCTAATTAAGGGGGGCCAATATTATGATTTGAGTACCATTATACAATCATATGCTATGTGCAGACCATGTCAAAGAATCTAGGAACAAATATGCAATCTATTAATTAAAGTTCCTCCATTATTTTATATGAAGGATGCACCAGTGAGTGGATGCAGAAATAAGATTCGTACTAATCATAATTAACTTACTGCTACTTTCAAAACTAAATTAGATTTCCGTCTATTGCCTAAGTTACTAGGAGAAGAGTAAATAGTGGAAATTCACCGGACTTATATTGATCTCATGTTTGGAAAAGAAAGATTTGGGGAATATCCGGCATAAATTAAGACCAAATTTCAGATCTAAATCCAATTCACCAAATATAAATCCCACTTCGAATCCTAGTAAATCATTTGTTAAATATGGATCTTATATAAATCTTTCCAAAACATCTGGTTGGATAGAAGGAAACGAGTAACCATAAAATTGAAATAGAAGTGGAAGGATTAAAATTCTAGATGACAAATCTATTGTCTTTGCATTATATGGTGTGGGCACTTCATTATGAAATAATTGAAATATTTCATAGGCAACATTCTGATATCCGTAGGCTCTCCACCTATATCAGACTCTCCATAGGCAACATTCTGATATCTTTAAGCTCTCCACCTACATCAGACTCTCCACCAACATCATCATTAACAAAATAGCTAATTTCGTTATGCAAAGTATTTTCCAGTTTCAAAACAATGGAAATCCAAAATCATCATCTATCAAAGAGTCTATAGAATATTATTAAAATGTATAAGAGAGAAAATTTTGCACGTGCACTTTAGGAGACTTATTGATTTAAGTTTTCAGGAGAATCCTGAAACCATTATCAAAAGTTGGTCAGCTAAGATTCAACAAAGTATACTATACTATTCATACAATCTCTTATATCTAGGGTGTTATGGCATATGATCAGAAAACTCACATCCTTCGATGTCTCAACTGGAACTGGTACAATTGAGACATGATTCTTATATAGGTACCATATAAAACAAAATGGTAAAGACTAGCTAGATCCATATCCAAAGCATGGATGATAATCTTATGATTTTAGAAATAATAAAATGTGACCAAAAAGATCGATCATCTTCATAAATTAATCTTTTAAGTATACTCTACTATTTATACGTATCACCAAAGATAGGTAGTGACAAAATACCTAGATTTATAAAGTCAACCATTGAAGAGTTTGAGAAAGAATGTGGTAGATGAATAAGTGATATCAATGATGAATCAGTTATATCAATAAGATCGTTGATTAAAAAGACCTAGATCTGTACAATCAACCACATAAAGGATTAAGAAAGGATGAAGGATCAAGTCATTGATGACTGATAATTAATGAGTGCCAGTCATGGTGACCTTTACGCCTGACTGTGCGAGGGTACGGTGACCCTCAGCTGGGCGGGAGATTAGAAAGCCCAGTTAGGGCAGCGGCCGCTTAATGCGCGGGTCTGGGATCCCAGTCTTTTTCTCGGTTTTCTCGCGAGCGCTCACAGTTTTTACGCCTTTCTGGGATCCACAGGTTTTCTTTTAAAGACCAGTTCCGCTGACCCTTGTTCTTTAGGGTACCTAGGCTGGAGGACCCTTGGTTTTAGTTTTTCAAGCTTGTTAGCCCGTACCGGTCGGGCCGGTTTTTCTTTTAGAGTGACTTTTCCGGAAAGTCTCTCTCACCCGTCTTAGTGGCGTAGTTTTGGAGTAGACCTATCCCTCTATTGGACCGCCTTCCAATTAGAGGGCGAGACGGAAGAGCCTTTTGTTGGCTACCTCACCGCTTGAGTTTTGTTTTTCACCAGCAGACTTGGCGATGATACATCCGAATCATCCATGTATACATCTGAATCCTCTATGGCTACATCTGAATTAGTTACAGTTGAATCTGAAAAAGATACATTTGAGATTGGATTGAGTCACAATTGAGTTGGCTAAAGTTGAATTACAGTTGAATTGGTTACATAGAAGCTTGGTTACAGTTGAGTTGGTTTCCGTTGAACTAGTTACTTTTCTGCCAATAATTCCTGGCAAAGAGAAAAGACCATATCATGAAAATCATCCTTATTAGACTATCCTCTAAGCTTGAGAAAATCAACAAAGGAAGAATCAAAACCCAGATCCATCATATACCCTTACTATGATCAATCCACAAGATCCTTAAACATCATTATAAGCATTTAATAGAGATAATGGTCATATCAGAAACTCATCATCCACATTCTCAAGATCCATTAAACATGTATTATAATTAATAGAAAGGCAATGACTTAAATATGGATCATATAATATTTGTATAAAAATGATTATTATGGGTAATTAATGTAGGATGAGTAGAATGGGGTTTTACATACCAAACAACTTGAAAGCATGTTTCATTGCAAGTAGTTTTAAATTTTAATTGTCAAGGTCAAATTACTTGCTTTCTTTTGGAGCCACTAAATTCCTGTTAATTTTAATTAATTAGATTTACTCAACATTTGTTGATGTTCTTTTCTCCCTATTCCATGGATTGCAGGCAAAATTCCTGCACCATTGTATTGGGAGAATTGAACATCAGCCTCTGCAGTTACAATTATCAGGTACGCATGCTATAGTTTGTTCAAGATATTATATGCTTTTATTTCTCTTCTGATATAATTGGGATGCATGTACATAATGCAATTTATGTTGCTACATGGTAACTGCTATGGATATTTATGCAATATAATTGTGACATATTGTAGTTCTGTGTCTTATTAGTTAATTTGTAAATGTCATTCGTAAAGAAAAAAAATTTCCCCAAAATTTTCAGTACTCTAATGTGATCTTTGACAAACGTGATACTACGGGTAATATGTAAACGGGTATTCCAGATCCGCGAGAGCGGGCCTCATAGACTCCGAAGGATTACATCACTCAATAAATAAATAAATAGAAATATATCGGTAACAAAATAACTTTAACATCATTCATATTCTTATAAGACGAAAGGATATGATCTTGAAGTGTACCATGTGAACTCTTGAGGGGTTGAGGAATTATGTGCTGAGAAGATCGATCTAAGCTTCTAGTGCAGTATTAGTACTAGCAATATTGTTGTTTTCTTGTATGAAAGTTTTGCAATCTGATTTTGGCAAAGAGAATATGTTGCTCGATTATCGAAATTCTTCCTAATGTGTTTTAGCATGAGAGATTTTTTCTGGACTCCTTGCTCAAAATCCTCCTCCGTGGCTGGAGGAGGGATGGAGGGGGTGGAGGAGAAAGCAGAAGAGTTATCACCGACATATATAATGGAATAAAAAGGTACAATTGTCTTCACTTTTTACTCAAAAATATCTTAATTTAACGATTTATGTAAATGTTAACAGAAAAAGTTGACGAAAGATAATACAGGATCATGCCAAGTAATGGTTAACAACTATTCATGCTTCTACGTGTAATTTAGATTTATTTTTTTATCCAAAAAAGGGGGAAATGCGCTATGTAATTCGGAACTATGAAGGGTTCAACGCATAATTATGAAAGTATATAAGGTTGTGTGTAAAATCTCTTTAAAATATAATCGATTACCACACTTCTACTCCCCAACATCTTCTAATATTGTATAAAAAGATCTATTTTAAATAAAATATTGTTTACCTCTCTAACATACCAATAATGCACTCTTGTCCGAGCTTCCATGCACGATGAGGCAAAGCTCTAATGGACATCTTTTGGATGGAGAAGCATACTATCAACACGAAATAAAGGTTTTATGAAAAAGATTAGAGATGATGAAAAAGGAGTTTACCTGGTGAAATGGGATGAAATTTGTAGATAGGGTAACCTCAATTGGACTTGCCAACATGTTTTCACTTATCACGTCAAATTGGAATGTTCATTTCTCTAACATATTTAAGACTAGCAAGACTATACCATGTACTAGGCAAGGCCTTAAATTGTGGATTTAGGATTCGTTTTGCCAAAAAAGGTCCACATGAATTTTCACTGAAATCAACGGAAGGCAAAAAAATTACTCTAAATTTGATTTTTTTAAAAAAATAAGGTTTTCAATGTTCCTAAATCAATAAATATAATACAAATAACGCATACTCGTAAAAAGATGTGTAAATATAACTTTTAAAGTAGTATTGTCGTCATAATCACCGCACATGCTGATACATAATAGCAGTGTGTTGTATAGTGTCGAAATTGCTTTTTGAACAGGAAACAAAAGCCATAATTATCACCTCTTCAATAAAATGAGGTGGCACTTGTAATAACTAGTAAACAAAATATATATGTCAAAATAAAGCTTTTAAACTCTAAAAGTTGAATTTAACCCTTGAACCTTGGATCTAACTGATTTGGATTGGACTTAGATCTAAAGTTTCGAAACTAGCTAAAGGAACTTCTTCAAAAAAAATATAAAGCTCTCTAAGAGCTCAACCCATCAATGGAGATATGGGTGAAAATTCATTAATATATGCAAATTTTGATGAAGTAATGAGTACATTCCTCTATTTTAAAAAAATCATCGAAAAAATGCAATTTCGATTAAATTATGTTGGCATTTCATCAAAATCCTAAAAAAAGAAATAAGGTTTCAATTTCATTGACCCAAGAAATAGAAATTTTAAAGAAATTTGACAAACTTTCACCGAGATTTAAGGTCATGGCACTAGGGCATCCTATGAGTTTAATTTATTTTCTAAATTATGCAAGCAACTTCGTCCAAGAGTTATCTTTGAAGTGATTTATCGTTAATTGCTAGATGCTAGGATGAGTCAAATCACGGGTACGTGATATGAGAAAGATTCCTCTTATGGCCTAGGCTTTCTCATCTACTTCTATCTATGGTTTGACAAAAACTAGAGTTCCTCTTTTTTGGTATTATCATTGGCATACCAATCTGCTTTCAAAATCTCTCAAACATCACATGCATTGTCCATGCTCAAGCCACTAAAAAAGAGATGTTTGTCATATTCAAAAATATCACATCACGTAGTTGTTCTGTCGATAGTTAATTCTACTAAGTAAGTTCATTATCCATATATATTTCATTACTTTGTTGATGATTATCAAAGATTGTCTTATGCAATTTACTAAAAATCAATGAGATTAATTTCACCGTAAAGAGTTTCTTTGATTATATAAGAATATATTTCTCTTCAAATATAACGAAGTTTAAATCAGATAATGCTCGAGTTTATGCAGCAGGAAATGTCTATGTTTTTAGCTTCTTGGAGTATCTTGCATCAAACTTCTTGTCATTTTACTCAATAACAGCATAGTGTTGTTGAGATCAAGTTGTGACACTCTCTTGACATAGCCCGAACTTTGTTGATTCATATGAAGTTTAGAAAACTTTCAAGGGCAACAACATCCTCATTATTTACTTGGTCAATAGAGTTCCATAATATGTGCTCAAAGACTAACGTCTTTCCTAAAAGCAAACATTTACACCTTACTCAAATTTAGGTTGTGTCACTTGTGCCCACACTTTTTTAGCAAGGACAATCTCTCTCCTCATAATCAAGTGCATGTTCTTAGGTACTCCCGTATCAAGAACATCTACAGTGTTATGGTGTTGTTGCAAATCCTTATCATGTGTCTATTGATGTTACATTCTTTAAGTGACCTCCAATCATGCATTCATTATCCTTTGTCCCCTTAGACCACTACAGTGGCGCTCTTTGAATTTGACATGCAATTTATCGATGCAGTAACAAGCATGCCGACTAGTTACCAAGGACTTTTTAACAGACATGCAAGATATCTTGATGAAAACATTCTATAAACGATGAAATATAGGTCCCACGTCTCGCGGAACCAAAGATTACTTCCATGTTTGCTCCACATGATACCCTTATTGCATGCAAAATGAGTTTCCAACCGAGTTTGATCCGAAGGGTAGTTGACTGGTTAAAAGCTCGTTTGCTAACTAAGAGCTTTACCTAGACATACAGCTTTGATTATTTGGCGCATTCTCTCCTGTTACAATCCTCATGCTTGACAAATTTTGAAGTCCCCCCCCTTTTATAATATTTTTTAAATACACCAATAATCTTATGCATGTTTTACCCATTGTTACATATAACTCTAGCAAATTTAATTAGTTCTAATTTGCAGTTCGCAGCAGTTGTCAAACATTGATATCCAAAAATGAAAAGTGTGCACTCCATCAGAGTAATGAAGAATATTAACAAATGGATGTTAATCCATTGTAATCCTGTTAGTGTAATTCTATAACTACATAAAAATAGTAAGATTACAGGTTATCCTCATTACCAATATAAAATACATACATAATTAACAAAAAGGAACAAATGTGATAGAACTATGAGGCACCCCAATTTTCTTCGGGTCCAAATGCCATGTAATGAGAATCCCCTAGGTAAGTGACTGTTACACATATAACAATGCAGAAAATCACAACTCCAACACCTTCTAGTATACAGAGAAGAACATTAATCCCTAAGACCAAACTCAAACGTAATGCCAACCCAAGCAATATGCCAATTCAAAACAAATGTCACCATTAATCTTGAACTAAGTCACACATTAAAAAAGGATAAAAACAGAATGATAACCCTATGTGAGAAAACGTGAATGGTGGTCATCAATTACACATGCACAACTTTCAATTTCCAGATTATTGCCAACAATAGTGTACCTGGTATAAAGCATGACTTAGCTCTTGTCTTGCAGTGTGTAGTTGTTGCTCCAAAGAGAAATTTGACAGCATCAATGCATCCCATTCCTATCAAGCATAGAATGAATTACTAGAGATGGACAACATTATATTATTTTATATTAAAATCAAGAATACATGCATGCATAAATATATACTAGCTGCCGAGATAAAAATTGTTAAGTAGTTGGGTAAGGGGATTCGCTTAAAATAGTGGTTGTTGGTAATCGAATCCACTAATGATAGTAGTTGAGTTTGGTGTCCAGTCCCACCTAATACATTAAGCGGTGTTATTTTGTAAGAATAATCTAGAATAAACGTATAGAAACACCCAACTGGTAGGTCACTTCTCCCATGGCACGCTGTAATTTTGTGGTATTATGTTGCTGTTATACTACGCTTCTATGATTTTCTGCAACTGAAATACGTCACTGTATGTATGTATTTGCATAAAATGAAACAATAAAAATATCATCTAATGAAAATTTTACATTGTTTTTAAAATATTAAAATATCATCTCATGACAAACAAAACTACAAATGGACAAGAATTTTTTGAAGGCCAATGGATAACTATCCGAGGTGAATAGTCATTCAGGACTATGTCACTTTAAATGAAGCAATGCTTGCAACAAAGTCAACCAACTCCATTGCGAACTAGACAGCACCCATGTCGTATACAACAATATAGCAAATTGGATGACATTTTACTATTTTAGTATAGTGTCTACCATAATTAAACACCACATAATTCATTAGGTTCCAGAAAGCCCACAACACAGCCAACAACAGCCTCCGATCTTGCTGCCTTTTCTAGAACCAAAATCCCCGACACCCCCTTCCCATTCTGAAATACCTCAAAAACTGTCGAAACAGGTGGTCCCCACCAGTCATCCTCATCAACCTTCGCACAGAAGTCGCCACAAGGCACAGGTAACAGATTATCAACAGCCCCCTCACTGTTCGCGCAAATCAGGCAGGTTTTGTCCAAATCAGCGCCCAATCTGCCTCTGACAACCTTAAGCACTAATCTTCTTCTCAGCAATGCGACATACAACATCCCTTTTGACCAAACATGCTGTGCAAACCCAAACACACAATAATCCTCTTCACCCAGTCAAAAAGATTCTCAGCCATCACTCACACCCAAAATACTAACACATAACAGTGGCAGAAATACGAGGACAGAATTCAACATCACCAAACATCCACTTCTTAAAAGGAGCTTAGAATTCCAAACATGAATCTTCCTTCTAAGCAACACTGGACTCCAATCAAAGGACCTACAGATGATCCCCTCCATGGCAGCCCCAGATACATCAATGGTGATTATAGGCAC
Source organism: Ottelia alismoides (assembly GCA_037367405.1). Lineage (NCBI taxonomy): Eukaryota > Viridiplantae > Streptophyta > Magnoliopsida > Alismatales > Hydrocharitaceae > Ottelia > Ottelia alismoides. The sequence continues at coordinate 126,215 of JAZKJV010001913.1, read as the reverse complement.
TCAGTACCAAAGGACCATAAATAGCTTCTCGCCAACCAGACATCACAATGGAGGACGTTCAGCTGATAATCGTCAGAGTCAATGCTTCACCGAAAATCCAACTAATGATCTTCACGCTCCGATAATGTTGGATCGAACCTTAAATGAACAAAACATTGTCATCTGCATATAGTAAGATAGATTGGCACCTAGTCCGACCCAACATGCTCCAGCAGGCACGGAAAACAGTTGCATCCAGAGCTTTTGTAGCCAGAAGAAATAGCATAGCATTGTCTCAAACCCCTCCCTAGTTGTTCCATCCCCTCCATTCGACCTTTTACGGGCACAAAAAAGATGTCGATGACTCGATGTGACATATCTCTTCCTGTCCGGTAAACATGCTTCATCAACACACACCGGAGAAACAACCAGTCTGTAAAAATACACTCGGATACCATGTAGAAAATGACAATGCGGAAGTGTATCAGAGATAAAGAAATAAAGAACAGTGGATGAACACCGGGATTTTACATGGAACCCTACTCGGTGAGGAGTGGGATGAAATCAAAGGAGAATGCCGCTATGGGCTGATTCTTCTACTCAACTTTCTCAACTGATACAATGGGAGTGGGGCTTCTTATATAGCCTCACAGACTGATCGGAGTCCCACTAACAGTAGATGTGCGACTGAACTTGTGGATGTAGTAATTGGACACTGGAAGGATCCAATTACTCATCTCTACATATGATGCATACTCCAATACAGTCAAACTATGGCATGCCTTCAGAAAAAACAACATTCCACGTGAAACCTTCCACCTTATTCCTCTCTACTAGGAAATGATTTCTGAAACAATATCATAGATGACTATCAAAGATCGGCAAGAATGTCACTGGTTTAATATAAAACCTCCAAAAACTTCAATACTAGAATCGTTAAAACAATTAGACATATTGAATTCAATTGCATGTTTGGGGTTTAACCTCTTAAAACCCAGGTTGCCGATGAAATCTAATACCGCGTGAACTAGATCCATGCACATCGCCTCCCGAGATTCTTTGTAAATGAATGCTCACCCAACCGACCTGGAGAACCCCAGTGCTTCCTAGAGTGGACAGTGGCCTTCACCTCCACCATCATCACTTATCTAGTCAGCCTGCCCTATTGTTTCTTGGTCAACTTTGTGGCTATCCTACCATATCACTTCCACGACCCACCTGGATATGAAAAATTAACTTCATATTTTGATTATAAAAGATGAACATGTAACCGCAAGTAATACCTCTATAACCAAAAAAGGGTGATAGATGCCAGCTAGCAATGTCTACTTTGAAGTTCATGCTGAGGGTCAACCGAGCAAAATAATTCACAGTGAAACCAAACAAAGTTGACCTTCCGGTTTTCCATTTTATCTAAGTATGTGACAATGAATAAGATGGAAAATCTAGGGGCAAGATACAGAACTTCCTGCTCTGTCAGCTCTACAAGCACAGTTTCAAAATAGCAAGTCAGCAACAGATGTCTAATGCAATGAAACAATCAACACCCTTCCATTCCACTGCCCACAGCATATATAGTCATTGCGATTGCTTGTAACATCCAGCTAACTGAAACCATTTGTTAAGGGTTATGAATCTTTTAGATCAAACAACTTCCAAGAGAAAAAAATGGAATGACAAGGTCATAACACAACTTTATTCCATGTTATAACAATCTTCACATGCTTGATAAATATTGCATGCTTTAAGAAAGTATCAATTGACGGAAGAAGATATTTGACATCATATATCACCTGATTCTGCAAACTTACAATTTGGAACATTCCAATCAAACCCGGGATACTAGATTCAATTCACATTTTATTCCATTTTATAACAATCTTCACATACTTGATAAATATTGCATGATTTAAGAAAGTACCAATTGAAGGAAGAAGATATTTGACACCATATATATTGAAGGAAGAAGATATTTGACATCATATATCAACTGATTCTGCAAACTTACAATTTGGAACATTCCAAGTAAACCCGGGATACTAGCAGCCTGCAAAGGCCTTGGTTTAACTGCCTGCAGAAAGATAAAGATGATGACTTAAAACTGCAATACAACACCTGGACAGGAAAGAAAATAAATAACAAAAAATAAGCATTTTCATCCTCAAGATAACTGTTCCCAAATGCTTGCGATGGACTTTGTGATTAAAACATTATTGTAGGCATCATGAGAATGTCAATGGAAATAAAGGCCCACTATACTCACAAGCCCTGTTCAGCTTTTAGGCAAATGCAAAGCAAGGTACTATTTTATATAATGCACTGTCAAAAACTATCTTCATGCGATAAAACTTTCATATCAAGGTTATCGGAAACAGGCTAGGTGAGAGTCTAGGAAGCAAACAAGCCAATTAAACAAATTCAAAGTTAACCCACCATTTTTTCAATAACAAATCCCAATCATGTGCAGGCACCCCTAAGTTAACAGGGTAACTTCCATCTTCCATTTACCTCTAAGGGTTTTTTTAGACAAAAAGGGGGTAACATGCTATGGTGTTCGCCCCAGATATATTAAAAAAGGGGAGATACATAGTTACCTTACATAAGCTATGATTCGAGAAGAGTTTTGGCATGGAATAAAATATTTTCAATATAAAAACGCTCTAGCAAAAATAACAGCTTTTCTAGCTATAACCAGATCACCCAGATGACTGCCAAGGGAAGAAGGACCTCATTTGGTGGGAGACGTCTAGCATTGAAAATTGACTCCCAGAATATCTGGGTCTGCTGGATTCACCCAATCAATCTCCAGCTCTAGCCAGATGCATTTAGTCTTCTTGCAGGCAAAGAAAAAGAATCAACCATCATCACAAAGCATGCAACAATCCGATCCTCCCAACACAAATCTAGACCAACAGTCTCTCATCGTGATACAACACATGCGTAGTAACCATAGAACACCGATGCATGAAGGTACCTTAAGTTCCCAGATCTGTTTGCAATCATGAAGAAGTTGTTTTGGTGCCGTGGGTGTTGGTTTGTCAACAGCCTTATATGCTCATCTAACAGAGAAGCCCACCTCTCTGTAATCTCATCCCCCCACTCGACCAAGTTACCAACCACCTGTTGGAGTGTCCCAATGATATCTAATAGTTCGTACATCCATTGATATGGAAGACCAGTCGGAAACGAGAGCAACCGGGTCTCATTCTCGCATCAATCTACCACCTTGACCTTACGATTAGTCACCAAAGTAAAGAGTCACAGGAAGCAGTCACTAGAAGGCCGTCATCAGTCCAGTTCGTCCAGAAGTAGAAAGCACAGTTGTCTCCAAGAATCAGCTTGAAGAGCTCCGAGAACCGTGGTGACTGAGAACAAATACCCTTCCAAAAGTAGAGGTGGCAAAGTATGGTTGATGCTCCAAATGGCCATGTTCTTGAACATCATAGATTCGATAGATGAACCTGCAGCATAGATCATCTCCTTTACCCAAGATTCACACCACCTACTTAACTAGAAGAGCTTTGTTCACAGCTTCCAAACGAGAAATCCCAAGGCCTCCCTCTCCCTTAGGAAGCATGACAGTATTCCAATCAACTAGGTGAATACCCGCGTTTTCCTAGCTTGCTTTGCTCCAGAAAAATCTCCTCAAAAGCAGTTCTAGACAGTGTTGGATACCAATAGGAAGAAATCTCAATGACATGAAAAAAAGTGATAGCAGCAAGAACTGATTTCACAAAAACCAGACAACCGCCTCGCAAGAGAAATGATGCCTTCCAACTATATAGTTTTCTATCTTCTCTAGAATAGGGAGCTAGTCAGCAGTATTTAGTCTGCCACAGGTCAAAGGAAGACCTAGATAGCATATTGGAAAAGCCATAAGTTGTACCTACATCTGTGATGTACTCATCAACGATTGAATCTGACAGACCAAAGAGGATAACTGAATATTTGGATACGTTCAAATTTAGTCCAGAAAGCTCGCCAAAGATCTCAAGCACTGCCTGCATGCCCATTACCCCCGCTTCTTCCACCTTCAATAAACAAAATAGTGTCATCAGAGGGAGGGGTGGATATGTCTCTTTTACAATATCTGGCAGTGACTCACTGCCAAATGGCTTACCCCACCACACATGCCAGAACATCAGTTGTAATAATAAAAAGCATAAGGCCAATGGACATCTCTGTCAAACTCCCTGTTGGGGCTGAAAGAAACCCCCTTCCATGCACATGTTGACTAGTACCGAATAAGACGCCATAGTAATACATCTTTTCATCGACGTGATCCATAGGTTTGGAAAGCCATGTTTTGGCATTGTTGACCACAGGAATTACCCGTCTACTATGTCATAAGCCTTGAAGAAGTCCAACTTTCAAAGCAGACCATCTACGTGCCTCCTCTTCCAGTTCACGATGATCTCCATAACCATAGCAAGGTTGTCAACAATATGCCTCCCAAGAATGAATGCAGATTGTACCTGGGAGATGATGTTGCGTAATAAAATAAAGAGAACCTTAAAGCGGATAATAAAATAATGCCTTTATTTCCCTCCACATGGTATCAAAGAAGCGGTCTAGGATCAGAGCTCCGAGATCCCTTTGAAACCCTACCAACCATATGCCCCTCTCTCCCTCGATCGATCTAGCGCGTAGCAACAGTCGCCCCTTTCGTGCCACTCCTTCACGCGTAGTAGCCAAATCACCTTTTACGCAGCCTCATCGCGTGCAACAGTTGCCTCTCATGCCACCCCTTCACGTGCAGCAGCCACTCGCGCATACTACCCTTTGTGAGGGTTCTCTAAGTTGGAACGACCGACCGTGTAGGCATCGATGTCCTTGCGAGAGGTCCTTCCAGCAAAAGAGAAGGTGTTCTTGAAGTTTTTGGGGCGGGCTTATTCAGATTTGTTCTTGTAAATTCGACCTTTAGGCCCATAGAGCAAATACAAGGTTAATGGGAGGGTTGCGTATCTAGGTCTACATACACCTTCCCTTTTATGCCAATGTAAACAAAAATGGCTCATCTCCCAGTTTTGTCCTTCTCGTGTTTCGTCCACCATGGTAGAGAACAAGGTAGATGCTACTCCATCTCCTGGAGCCATCAATGGCTCATGCCTGAAGATTGATGGGACAAACTACAGGTTTTCAGTGATACAATTCATGAGCATCATGGAGAACCACAACAAAGAGTGCATTCTGACACAATCAAAGCTGGCCTACAAAACATGTGCCAATGCTACAAGAAGAACAATGCATGGCCCAAGTGTAGCTATCGGGCATTCTAATGACAGAGATTGCCAATGAAATTACGCATCAGCCCATTGTGAAAGCTCTATGAGACATTCTTACAACAATATATTCCCAAATGAAGAAGGAAACAAAGATTCTTTGGCTTCAACATGACATATACATGATCAAACAGGATGGGTGCCGCCTCCACTCCTATTCCAGAGGGCCATGCTCGAAAAACTTCACAGTTACATGCCACCAAGTACCATTTTTGAGCAACAATGATGTATAAAGCACCATGTGATGATTGGTGTCTTCCTAACTAGTCTTGAATCAAGTCTTTAATGCAGCACATATTCAGCCTCTCTCTAGTGACTATGTCCCTCCTAAGGAGGAGGAATACGGTCGTCTTAACAAAATCTTTGTGTAACCTGCACTTGCATCTCAAAACTCATCTGTCATAGCCACTTCACGAGGTAGAGCGAAGTATGCTCAGCTTAGAGGTCATGGCTTCCGTGATCGATGAAGTGGTCACCCTCGACCATAGTACACTTACTGCATTCGTCTAGGGCAAACTGAGGACACATGTTACTAGAAACATGGTCGTCCCACTTCTACTTGTGATGTTGAGCACTCAGAGACAGCCAAAGCACCATCTGACCGGAAATATGATCTTGTCTCTCGTGTCTCATTTGACGAAGATCGCGGAACCTACACTTGCCACAATTGGTCCTCCAACGCAACTTGCGGTGGGTTTATCGGTTGTCAATATCCCACACGTACCAAGAGTGTGTTGTTGGTTAGGTGCAAGTAGGTATTCACACTGAAGCATCGAGCAAATGGTAGTGTAGATCAAGGTTGCAGAAGTCGGCAGTCGGTACTCAGTCGACAAGGTTACTGACTAAGGATTAATCGGCAGGCGGGAGAGTAATCGGATTTAGTCGGGCATTAGTCGGTTTGGAATTTTTTATTATTTTAAATATATAAATCAATTTTTATAATGTATACTCTCATTTATATTCATATATTTAGCAGTTTTAATATTTTTAAGAGCATAAAAAATAGCAAAAGAAGGAAAAAAGAAGTAAGTTAAGAACAAAATGTTTGGCACATAGTACAAGCAAATGTTCAAAAATAAAAAAACAATTACAACATGCCCAAAAAATAATACAAGCGAAAAGTAAGACAAGTGTCACAAGCCATTGGATTCAATCCTCAATATCATCATCCAAGTCCACCTCTTCTTCTTCTTCGCCTTCTTCTTCTTCATCACCGTCATCATCTTCTTCTTCTATATCCTCGAGATGTAACTCCTCCTCCTCATTCATCGGCGTAGCATTGGAGCTTGACGATGAAGCTCCCCTTTCACATTCACCTCGTTGGCTCCTTCTTGGTTCCAAATTCTCTTCGACGCCATTAGCATGTGCTACAACACCCCATGTCAATCCAGAACCTGGAAAAACCTCCTCATCATGAGCATCAGCATCACCGATACATTCAGTCATGTGTGCACGATCATAAGATGGCAGAGGATCTCTCTCTTTCTCGGCTCGACGTTCATGCAGGTTGGAATTGAAACGCACGTACAGAAGATCATTTAGCTTCTTCGTCTCCAACCTGTTTCTCTTCTTGGTATGGATCTGAAGACCAAAAAATTTTAACTTTAAATCATTTACTCATTTAAATTTTACTATTACTGATCGAATTGGGTGGGTGGAGTGGAGTCTTTACCGAGTCAAATGTACTCCAGATACGCTCACATTCCGATGATGAAGACGTCAAGCTCAAGATTTTGATAGTCATAGTTTTCAAATGAGGCGTGTCATCTCCATGATTATGCCACCAATTAGCTATTAGAATAGAGAAATGATCAACATAATAAAATAAATTATTAACATTAATAGAAAACAGTGACTGAAATACATGGATCAAAATTGCCACCATTTGTCATCCTTTGTCTCACAGCTAAAGGCTTGCTAAAATCTCCATGACCAAGTCTATATGTCGGAAGCTCGTCTTTGGTAATTGCATCTTGTATATCCAAATCTGGATAAAATTTTTCCATGCACTCCTTAAACCCTCCTCACTACAACATCTGGATCACCATGAGACTCGATGTAGAAGAAAAATAGGTTCAAGTAATAAGCTGCTAGATGCAATGGAGTATCGAGTCTCCCTTTAGTCGTGGAGGTAATTACATCCACAAAAATTTTATAAGATGACTCCATGCCATTGAATGCTACAATTATTTCCCACTTGGCCTCTTCAAGCCCTCCGTAGACAAAGCCCATGGATGGATGTCGATCTGCATCAACCACACTTAATAAACGAACCAATGGAGTGAAAACTCTGATAGCATATTAGCATGTGATGTATGGTTCCAGAATGTAGGGCTGAATACAATGGAACTCGTTGTTTCTCCCTTCTTGGTCTTTATACAACTTGCAGCCTCTCCACTCTTATGAGGAAAACATCAATCTCAGCTTGTCTTTCTTCCCATTTAGGCTCTCAAGAGTGAGAAATGTTGTTGCAAATCTTGTTTGTTCGAGCCTTGCAATGTCCCTCTTGTTGAAAACTTGCGCACCAAGCTTAGAGTTTTGGTGTGAGAGTAGATGAACACCGTAAGCCTCTTCGCCTTTGTGATTGCACTCCTCACCTTAGTCTCTCTGCTTATCTCCTCCAAAGGAAGATCAATGGAGTGTGCAGCACACGGAGTCCACCAAATCTGCGGATATTTGGTGACCAACAATCTTCCTGCTGCTACATTGGCGGATGCATTATCCGTCACAATCTGAACCACTTTATCCACCCCCACTTCATTCAGGCACTCCTCCACCAATTACAGATGTATTCCGCAGTGTGAGCCTCATCTGAAGCATCTATGGACTTCAAAAATGAAGTCCCCAAGGTGCAATTGACACAAAAATTGATGTTGCTCCTTCCTCGTTTGTCCGTCTACGCATCAGTCATCAAAGAGCGTCTTGCTTATGTCCACGTATCACGATGACAATGCAAGCCATCATGAATCTCCGTCACTACCTTCTTCAAAAGGGACCACTAAGCACATACCTTGTGGGAGGCTTTAGTCCATGCCCGAACTTCCCAATCGCCTCCACCATCTGCAAGAAGTTCTTTATCGTCAAAGCATTAAACGGAATCGCTGATATATATGCCCATTTGGATATGTACGATGCAACCCTGCTACGATGATCTTTGGAGAATGCATCCTTGATGATCATCTGACGTGATGACCCTTCCATTGCGACAGTCTGCTCCAAGGATTCGAGACTCGCAATCTCTTCGTCGAACCCACATCTCCAGCGATATCAACTTCCTCCCTCATCTCAAGAACATCGGTGGCTTTCTGGAACTTCTTCCTGGCCACATCATCAAGGTACGCAATCTTCTTCTTCTCTGTTTCCTCATCCACCTTGGGACATGCAGCTACATTCCCTCTTCGGTATGCTAGATGTTGCTTGAACCTATATACACCACCCTTGACAATCTTCTTGCACAATCTGCAAGTGACTGTATTTGGATCCGTATGGTTCGCAAGGTAACCGTATTGAGATGCAGGATCAGTTGATCCCGGCGGCACATAAAAAGATGAGTCGCTACCGGAAGCGACGTTCGCTGGAGGTGTAGCCATCTACATAATAAACAAACTCACAATTTAGGCAATCAACAAACATAAAAGAATTTCCAAGTTGAGCAAATTGAACATATAAGTTAAATGAAGATATTAAATAACAAATAGACAAATGACAAGTGACAACCATAAAAGAATTTCCAAGTTGAGCAACATACAACTTAAGTTTATAGGAATGTTTTATCTTTATGTAAATATGATAGGAGAAATCTTGGATGCATTAGAGAGTTACATACTTTGTAGTACTAATGAGGACTAAAGAAGGCTCATCAATATGAAGTATGAAGGGGTAGACCCTCCGTTCTGCTTAACCGGAAAAAACTTTGAGAATGAAGATGAAAAACCAAAAAAGCTAGCAATGATGTGTAGAGCAAATGTTGGTGGTTTAATCATCTAAATGCAAGAAAGTGTTATGAAAAAAAATAAAAATAGGTCGGCATGGCGTGAAGCTGTATTGAGACCGCATCCTCATTATAACTAATCCAATCCTCATTGAGACTGCGTCAACTACGTGGATTCGTTACCTTTAAACAGATCTAATCCAATCATGCTCATTCTTAGACTTGGAGATAAACTAATTTACATCATACATCTATGCTAACATACAACTTAAGTTCAAAAAAATTGATTAGGGCATGTTCTATTCATATAATAAAGATATAAAAAGAAAAAAATGAAAAATAAAAATAAAAACCCTAACCTGGGTCCCTGGTGGCGAGCGGCGTTGATGCGTCGTGACCTAGGTGAGCGGCGAGGCGGCGAGCGGCGATGACGCAGCGAGGCAGTGAGGTGGCGAGAAGGAGGAGTTACCTTTGGGAGCTACGGCAGCGGGGGTCGGGAGCTAGGGTAGCGGGGGTCGGGTGCCAGAGCAGTGGGGGTCAAGTGCACGAGAGGAGGGTGGAGTTTCTGTTCGAAACTTTTATTCTAATTCATTCGGGTAATCGGGTATTTTAGGATGCCCGATCTTTCATGCAAAAAACGACTGATTACTCAGCCGACTACACCGATAACTCGGCCGAGTAATCGGGTCTACCCGATTATAGCCTGACTTTGCCTATTCAAGTCGGGTACCCATCCGAGTCATATAGTCGAGCCGACTAGTCGGACGACTTTTGCAACAGTAGTGTAGATCACTACAAAGTATAGTTGGTGCTAAAAGAATTCACTCAGACATATGGAGGACTACTAGTATATCAATCTCTCATGTGGCTCTACTCTTCGGATTCTCCTCTCAGTTGCAGTAATGATGCTCTTTTAGCTGGATGTAAAGAAGTATTTCTAAATAGAGACCTGCAAGAAAAAGTGTATGTACAGAAGCCACCTGAATTTGCTGATGAGTGGGAGAGTTAAAAGATATGCATGCTCCATAAGGTTATTTATAGCATTAAATAAAGCCAAGAGCATGGTTCCCGAAGCTAGCAAACCTAATAGAGCAATAGAGCTCCACCAAACCGACTATAGATTCGTTATACGTACAAAGAACACTAAAAGATACTATCGTCAATTTAGTACACAAATGACATCATTGTTAGAGGGGATGATGTGTAAATCATTTATGAGACAAAAATGTATGTAAGAAAGTGGTTCATCATCAAGGATCTTGGAGAACTTCAATACTTTCCTGCCCAAGAGTTTGTCAAAAATCACAAAGGATTTGTAATGAGTCAAGGAAAGTACATGACTGATCTTTTTCTAGAGAACAGAATAGTAAATTGGAGACATGCCACTGTTCATATAGATCCCAGTATGCAACTCCATGATGATGACACAAAATAGGTCAACAAGAGGAGGTATAGAGAGCATGTTGAGAAACTTCTTCATGTGACATCACTATACCAGATATATTCTTTAACCTGAGCAAAATCAGCCACTTAATGGAGCAGCCATAACATACCAACATGGATGCAGACACAATGATTATCAAATACCGAAAGTCCTCACCGGGTATGGGATTACTCTTCAGCGAGGGGATGTCCCTTACCGTAATGAGCTGTGCAGATGCAAGCTATGTTGCTTGTCCAAAGGAGAAAGTCAATCACTAGATTCGTCGTGTTCATTAGTAGCTCTATGGTCTCGTGGAAAAGCAAGAAGCAGACAGTAGTGACCAGATCGAGCGTGAAGTTTGAGAAAGATGATATCTCATGTTGTGATTAGTTCTGTAGAGAACCTTATTAAAGAGAAGCAAGTGAAGCTGAAACAAAATAAAATTACTTTGGATTTCCGGAAGATGTGAGATTCGAAGGCTTTGATGGGAGGTGGTTCTTCTTGTGTCAGACTTGAAAGAATGATTTATGTGGATAGCAGCTTGGTCTTCTCGTGACTGGAGCTTCCTGTCACTACGTATGGGCAGAAGCCAGTCCAGATGCAGCTTCCGCTTGACAACTTTGGAAACATCAGCTTCAATAGCATGCAAGATCACGGTATCAGAAGCAATATGCTGCTAATTCTGGCAGGAAAAAGCAGCTATCTGAGTCAGAGTTGGTTGCTCTTATAAGCAAAGTGAATCAGCAGCAGCAGCCATAGTCGCCGGTGACACAAGAGGGCATTGTGGCAGCATTGTATCAATAAGAAACATGGTGCAATTGCCCCTCAGAGTTCAAATGCTACACTTGAGAAAGTCTACATGTGCTGTTGTTGAACTGGGACAACAGCAAGCAGGAGAAGTTGATGCCTCGGGTGTGACATTGTGAGACGGCATCAACTTCCAATAGCGGCTGAAGAGATATGCAACAAAAGGCTGTTTTTCAGCAGCAGCAGCAGCTTGATAGGAATGTACCAAGTCCTGACAGGTGGATGCAGCAAATGCAGCAGAAGCTAGAATCCTATGGCAGCACTCAGCAGGACTAGAGACAGAAAATGGGAAAAGCCCATTTTTCAAGATAGTGTGATGTGCTCATTGGTGATTTGAAGTTTGAACCTAGCAGGTGATTGGTTTGTGGTTGAAAAATGCCAGGAAGAATGCAAGAAGAAAATGAAAAGAAACAAAGATGGGCATGTGGGGCATAACTTCTCGGTCAGGCTTTACTTCTTGAAGAAGTATAGGGGAGAAGTCCTTTGAAAATGCAAGTTGTCTCTTAGTTTTGGTGATATTAGAGATGATTCATACAGCGAGTGGTAAAGGTATACAAAAGAAGTTCACAGAATGGAGGGGTAGTTTTCCTACGCACAAGTTAATGGGGAGGACAAGAACTCGGGCGTGGAAGATAAAACTCTTTTTCAGATGTGGAGGTGTACATGTAACGTAAGGATGTCAAAGAACGGAATAGATATTAACTTTGAGTGAGTGATGCTTGGAGGGTCTGTCAAAGAAGGGAAGTTTGTGTTATTGTTGGTTGGTGGCAAAGTTTTTAGGAGAATACATTATGGGCCTAGACCCAGGAGAAAATGGTGGGCCTCAGGAGAAGCCACGACAAATGATATCCAAATCACTCCCTTCTACTTTGGAAGAAAGAGGTTCTCAAGAAGTATTTTGAGTCCCGGAAGAGGGGAGAAGGCATGAAGATAAAAGCTCTATCACCTCTTGTTACAAAAGTTATTTTGTTTTCATCTGAGATGATGGTGAGATAGGATGTGATCCTTATTGAAAATTTTGCAACATATCTTCTATTTTCTATTGCTTCGTTATTTTCATTTCTTCAAAACTATTGTGGCAATGTTATAACTATTCTTTAATTTTCTTCAAAGCCATGTCGGCCAGGCATTCATGTGCACATCTTTTAGAAATAGTAAAAGAGGTTTCATACCACCACACAATATCAATCTTGTTTTGTAAAAAAATACATTGACTTGAATTAAGAGTCAATTAGGAATCTATCAGTATGGGTTTGTTTAAGATTTTGATTATATTTTTGTTTTTTCTTCAAATCCCACCTCCTCTCTATAATGAGATTAATCGAGTTTAGATTGGAACAGGTTATGATGAAATGAAAAATGGAGTTTGATTCTGATATTCTCTCTTTGTTCTCCCATCCCTCCTTTTCCTTTTGTGAAATCCAATCCCCTTGTTCCCCCTCATCCTGCAAGATCTGCTATGATCTTTGGATTGTCTGCTTGCCCTCAATTTCTGTTTGCATCCGAAGGTTTCAACTTTTTGGGCAACTTGAGAGGGCCGTAACTCTATTCAAATCAAATCAAATTTGGCATAAAACTATGTATTATTGATAATAGGTGATATCGAAACACAATAACGGATCACTGTGTTTTTTAAATGCCCCAAAATAACAAGAGAATAAATCAAAGCGTTTACTTTAACTAGTTTGGGCCTTTTATTGGCTTCATTATCCCATGATAAGGAGAATTATGGCGGAATAAGAAATCGTGAGATAAGATCACATCGATCAATGTTCTCTCGTTCAACAGCATTTTTTTGTTTGTAATCCCTCAACATAATCAAACAAGGAATAAACGTCCTTATTCCACAGCATTCCTTCTCCCTCATCCAAAAGGACACCTTGGCACGATGCTTCAGACCGTGACCGTGTATATGACGAGATGCGACCAACTCTGGCAATGTATTCCACTAAAAAAAAATGAATTCAGTAGAACCAAACAACATTTCCCGAACTAAGCCTCCCTAAAGAAGGAATCCGCATAACCCGGCGCGGTAAAGACTTGCAAAATCTGACCTTGTTAATCTTCACTGCTACAATGTCATCCATCGACAGCGGCTCCTTCGTAACGGGGCATGTCCCGTAATCCTAATAAACACGGGCACGCCAAAACTATAAGCGAAAATCCCAAAAAGATACTCCGACGTTCACCGTGATCCGTACTCGGACGCCGCCAAATCGATGCTAACCTGCACATGCCGCTCAATGAGCCGTCTCTCGAACAAAAGGCCCGACTTCTTCGATACCACTGGCTCCTCCGGTACTTCGCCTGATACTGCGAACCCACAGAAATAAGTAGAACATTCAGATTCCTGGACGGAAAAGAAACCCTAGATTTTTCAAGAAATTTTAATAGAATAGCGGAGTGGACGAACTTGCGCAGATCATGGCGACGATTTGAGGCGAGTTCCTCTAACTCGTCGGCGCGGCGGGAAGGGTTCGAGGGGAGCGTGGGAGGTTTGGTCTTTCTGGGAACGCGGCGGCGGGGAGTGGAGTGGGAAAGGAGTAAAAGGGGCGACTCCTGGGCGTATTTGAAGTTGGTTTTGGGATTGTGCCTTTTCTGGTTCTTTTTCTAACAAGGTTGCGTTGATAACTCAGTAGGCTCTTGTGAATAGTAGTCGTTTGGACTGGATGGTTATGATAGTTGAAATGAGAAATATGATGTAATATTATCACATTGATTGTGTAATGAGATTCTAATTCAATAATATAGGGGGTAAATCAGGTTATCTCACCCAACGAGCCTTTTGGGCCTCTCAGCACATACAGAATACTTCGATCAAGGCCCACCACTAGGTGTGTTTAGAGACTCAGTGGGTCAGGGGGGTGTATATCCAGTCTGCTCAGCCCTGTCATTGGTCGGGCTTGAGCCATGAAGTTTCATGAATGGGTCAGTCCAACCAGGCCTGCTCATCAGTTGGATGTGCCATGAACATTTGCCCCAAAGTCCAACTTAGCCCGTCGGCTGACTCGGTCCGCAAGATTGAAGATATGTATTGTACGCTATATAACAACTTGAGAAACAAATATAGGCCCACAAGCGGTCCCCTTTCCACCCCAATTTCCCTCGTGAGCCCCTCCCGTATACTTTATGGCCCTATTCGGTAGTGGAATAAGCGCTTGGAATTGGGTGGAATTGGGAGAGAGAGAGAGAGCGCGAAGGGTACGGCAATTCTCCCTCGACACCCTCGTCCCTCACCTTCCAGGTCGTTGTTATTCCACCCTCAAGTCCTCTCCCTCCCACCTCGTGACCTTCTTCCTCAACCGCATCTCTCATGAAAGATGCTCGGATCCATCCCCTTCTTTTGTCACTTCCTTGTTGATGGTTGCAGGTATTTTGTTCTTTGATCGTCCTTGCTGGGAATCTCTGGCATGTGTGGCTTGAATCGATCGATTGGGCTTTAAATGGGGTTGTTGGGGAATGTGTGGCTTTACTCCTCCACTCTAATAAACCATTGTCGTCGAGGCATGTCGTCCTTGGCTTTCTTGAGGTGACAACTCAGCCATGGCTTCGGATGAGGGTTCAAGGGTTTCTAACTCCGCCTCGAGCAAGGCCTATGAGAGGCCATTACAGAGTTGCCATGAGCGGTCTCGCACTGTACTTAGTGACTTGTTCTTCCGGGTTGTGTGTGTACACATATCATCATATGGGCTTCTTGGCATGCGAGGTACTCTCGGTCTTCCGTTCTTGGTTTTGATTTCAGATATGTCTTACACGCTCACTCCATTTTGTTTTCTTGATTGCTCTAGTTTTCCTGACCCCTTTGATCGATTTGCTCTTGCTATGGCCCTTTTGATCGATTTTACTGCTTGGGGATGATCTTGTTATTATGTTTGCTGCTTTACATTTCAGATATTGGTGGTTTCAATTACTGCTCCAGTGTTGATCTAATGTTGCTGCTATATGCTTTGTTTGAATCTAATGATGTTGCTCTTCTTTAAGTGTTATTGCACAGTTGATCTAATGTTCTAGTGTTGTTTGGATTTATGTTGCTCCAATGTTGCTGTTATATGCCTTGTTTTAGTGCCATTATGCTTTGTTTGGATGTCATTATGCTTTGTTTGGATTGTATTGCTCTAACGTTGCTCTAAATCCCATTATGCTTTATTTTTGCGCCATTATGCTTTGTTTAATTGTTGCTCTCATGATGTTGCTATGATAGTTACTTTTGTTTTCCTGTCCCTTTTGATCGATTTGCTCTTGGTATGGCCCTTTTGATCGGCTTTATTGCTTGGTGATGCTCTTGCTATTCCGCTTGTTATTTTACATTTCAGATGCCGGTGGTTTCAGTTACTGCTCTAATGTTAATCTAGTGTTGTTGATATATGCTTTGTTTGGATCTAGTGATGCTGATCTTGTTTAAGTGATATTGTACAGTTGATCCAATGCTCTAATGTTGTTTGGATTGTGTTGCTTTAATGTTGTTGCCATTATGTTTTGTTTTAACATCAGTATGCTTTGTTTAACGGTTACTCTCATGTTGCTTCTACAAGAGTTGCTCTGATTTTTCTGCCCTCTGTTTGATCGATTTGTTCTTGATATAGCCCTTTTGATCAACTTTACTTCTTGGAGATGCTCTTGCTATTCTGTTCGATGCTTTACATTCAGATGTTGGTGGTTTCGGTTACTGTTCTAATATTGATCAAATGTTGCTGCTATATGATTTGTTTGGATCCAATGATGTTGCTCTAATTTAATGTTATTGCACAGTTGATCTAATGCTTTAATGTTGTTTGGATTATGCTACTCTACTATTGTTTAAGTGTCATACCATTGTGTGTAAGTGATGGTACACAACTGTTATGGTTGCTATACAACTGTTATAAAGTTTGCACAATGTTTACAACTGCTATAAAGTTTATACAATTGTATAGCTACTATAAAGTTTACACATCTTCCATAAAGTTTAAACAATTGCTATAACGTTTATACAACTGATAATGTTGCCATACAGCTGCTCATTATGTTTGCACAGTAATGTTATAATAGTTGTGTAAAGTGTTACACAACTGCTCATAATGTCAGGGCAATATGTTTGGCTCATAAAATTCATACAGCGCTATACAACTGCTCATAATGTCTGCACAGCAAATGTTAGATGCATCTGGATTATGTGGTTTTTGAGTTGGGCTATATTTGTGTCCTTCTTATTAAGGTGCCTTGAGATCTTGTGGTTTAGGTATATATTATGGTACTACCACTTGTCTCAATCTGACACGTTGTTGCTTATCATGGATATGTCTTTGTTGCATTTCGCTCTTGTGTTTGGCTCTTGCATCCTCATATTCATATGCCTTTGATTGTGCACAGTTGGGAGATGTTTTTCTTCCTTATTACGGTGCTCTTCCAGCATTCCATGGCATAGCTTTGTTGCTGTTAAATTTTTTCTTCCTTTTCCATTTTATTTATTCTAGTATGCTTTGTCAGTAGATGAGTACATGATCTTGCACACTGTTTTTTCATGTCCTTTAGCTTGATCGAAGGCACCCATGCTTAATGCTATAGTAGGGTCCCTAAGCTTACGTTTCCAATGATTCTTGTATGGGTCGGTTAGAATTTAGGAGCAACAACCCCACCAATTTCCTGGTTTCATGATGAATCTCACGTGCTTATAGGATGAGCATGCGTGGTGGATCTTCTTTCGGGATTCATATCTCGGATGGTGATTGTTCTGGACGTCGTGTCAGTTGGACATCGGTGATGGATGATAACTAGGGTTAAGCGAGGGTCGTACGGTTTCACAAGGCGAAACCGCAGTCGGTGTATTGACCGCTCAAAAATCCCTAATTAATCAACAATTAACCCACAATCAAATCAAACAATCACAAGCAAGAGTGGAGTTAAAATTGATTATTAACTCCACATAAAAAGGTGTATAGGTGTAAGTATGTAGAGATCGAACACAGGGAGCACACATGATAGATCAAGCAATGATGCACAAAAATGTGATGTGATTAATTGTCTACAAGATGCAAATATTTTTGTGGGTTTTTAATTTTTAATTTTTTTATTTAATTTTCAATTTTATATTTTTGTATTTTGATTTTTAATTTTCTGATTTTATACTTTCATTTTATATTTTATATATATATATATATATATTTTATTTTCTTTTTCAATACTAGAATATAAACAAAGTAAGATAAAGGAAGATAAGCTATTTCTAAAAATAAGGGTAATTGCTCAAAAATTAGGAAATAAAATATTTTTGTTCTTTTTATATTTTTATAGTGTTTTTGTGATTTTTGGGGGATTTTTCAGAATATTTTTGGTATTTTTAAAAGTCAAAATACAAGAAAACAGTGACTAAAGGTGCTGGCCGAAATTAAAATGAGGGTTAAAAATACTAAACAGTCCCCAAAATTCCTCAAATTAATTTTCAAATAAAGGAAATAAAATAAAGAAACTATAAGAACTGAGTTTATATTTTTAGGGTTTTTCTAGAATTTTTTAGATTTTTATGAAGATTTTTAGGGTTTTATAATTTTAAGATTTTTGTTTTGAGATTTTTAATGATTTTTGGAGAGTAATTAAAAGACACTAAAATAGACAAAATGTATTTTTTGGAATTTTTCAAAAAGATTTAATATCTTTTTGGTATTTTCTAATGCAAACAGTAGCTAAAATGCATGTTTTTGATTTTTAATAAATATTAAAATGTAATAAAAATGTAATGCAAAAATATGCCGTGAATGTGCAATTCAACAGGAGCTTAACTTGAAGTGGTATATTACTTTTAGTCCATTAAAATTATATATGTGTATATTTTTGGGAAAATTGTATCTGAGCCCCTGTTGTTTGATTTAATTACAATTATGCCCCTTGCTAGTACATGAATTTTGGTGCTTGGATTTCATTTATTAAAAATAGCACCCTAGCTCCTAAAATTATGCAAAAAGGGTTAGATGCTTCTTTCCATGTACTTTCATGCCATAAATTTATTTGCATTTTTTGAGCTTTTTAACCAATTATTAAAAATCAAAAGGAGCTCATTTTGGTACTGTCTAAATCACAAAATACCAAAAAAATATAAAAACATCCTTAAAAATTACATAAAATATATATTATCTATTTTACTCTATCTTAACTACATACCAAAAGTCACTAAAAATGGAAAAAGAAAAAGTTTGAAAATTGAAAAACCCCAAAATCTTTTATAAAAATCTAAAAAATCACTTAAAAATCCAAAAACAAGTTTTTCTATTTTATAATTTTCTTTATATAAATATTTATATATTAAAATTGATTTGTACAATTTTGGAACCTATTTACCATTTTTTATATTCAAATCAATTTCAACCTATTTATTTAACCTCTTAGTTAGGATATTTTTGACTTTAAAAATCCATAAAAATTTAGTAAAAAATCCAGAAAATTACAAAAAACATTATAGAAATTTATAAAATCCAAAAACCAATTTTTAGTTCGTATTTTATTTATATTTATTATTATCTATAATTATATTATTATATATAGTATATATATAGCTTTATATATCCTATATATATGTCTTTAAAAGAAGAAGAAATATAAAATCTAAAAATACAAAAAGAAAATATAAAATTATAAATTTAAAACAAAATATAAAATTATAAACAAAAAACATAAAATTAAAAATATAAAATTAAAAATCCACAAAGAGATGTGTGTATATACAGGATACTTGACATGATTGTAAATAAACCTTTGTTCATAAATAACCATAGGCTACCCATTTTGCTCTCTGTGGTTCGACCTCTACTTGCTTACTCGTTATGCTTCTTATAGAAGAGAATAATAAAATTTTAACTCACTTGTGCGATTCATTATTTTTATTTGTTTTATGGGTTATCTGCTGATTGATCTAGGAATTTTGAGAGGTCTACATGCCGACTGTGATTTTTCGCCTTGTGAAACCGTATGACCCTCCATCTTTTCCCGATTATCAATAGGACACATGTCACATGTGTTGTTATTATGTTGAATTAGTATTATGGTGCTACTAGTTTGATGCAATGCACCCTAATTTTCTGGCCAAGATTGTGAATGCATGATTGATTACTATTAATTGTATGGTTTTACTTATAATTTCTACTTGTACATGAAATAGAAAGCATAATAGCCACACACACCAATATAGTGATGCTAAACATGGTCTATCTACGAGCGCTGCTAGAGGAGGGTGATGATGGGACATATCGAGAAGCAGGGTACATTCCACATATGTCGAAGCACACAACAGCCCAGACAGGGCACATCTAGATCTGTGGCATGCTTAGCGGGCACGTGGAGAGATCACGAGATATTTCTCATGCATCCAGAGACCATTACCCGACTTTGCACATGCCTTAAGGAACGCACGGGTCTTGTCGACTTTAGACATCTAAAGACAGAGGAACCCCTTTGCATACTCCTATATTATCTAGGGATTGTACGTGATATTGCATACACCCAGAGACCATTGCCCGACTTTGCACATGTCATAAGGATTGTGCGGATCTTGCCGACTCTAAACATCTAAAGGCAGAGGAATCCCTTTACATACTCCTATATTATCTAGGGCACAACATGAAGAACTAGGTATTATGTGAACATTTCTAGCACTTTGGAGAAGCGATTTCACGTTAAAGACATGCTCACACGTATTTTGTTACTGCGTGATGACTTCATATGAATGCCACCTGCAAATAGTTAAGTCCCTGATGTCATCTGCCAAAACAGAAACTTTTACACGTACTTCAAGGATGTCATTGGTGTGATAGATGTCACTCTCATCCTTGCAAATGTCCCATCTAGCATTGCACTGAAGTTTGAAGTCAGCATCAGCTCATCTTACAGAATATCATAGTTTGTGCAAACTTTCAATACCGGCTCTTGCACGTCGGTGCATGATGGGAAGGGTTTGCAGCAAACATGAAGGTTCTTCGGTGGGCACTCGAGGGGGGGGGGGTCCTGGTGCCAGCAAGCCGCAAGTTTCTCGTGGATTGTGGCTATTCCAACACAGATACCTTCTTGGAACCTTACCGTGGCATCATCACACACCTCCCGCAGTTCAGAGCTTGGAGGGGTCGAGCATATGCATGACCCCATGAGCTGTACAACCACGTCCACTCCCAGATATGAATGATCGTATTACACCTTCCCAAAGAAAGTGATGGTGGTGATGTCATATTGCATCATACATAACTTCATAGGTGCAGGTGCAGGGTGAGGATCAGATCTCCAATGCATATACCTGAGCGCAACCCCCTCCATCTGCATGACGATGGTGTCGGTAGTTCAGATGATAGTGACGATGATGATGATGAGGTCTTTGATCCAGTGGGAAATGAAGACGATATGCGGGTATCTGAGCAAGACACTCGAGCATGGGAGGTCTTGAGAAACATGTTGGTTGGTGCAATGTGGAACGATGTGTGATCGTGCATCCTCCATTTCATGCATTTTTTATGTGTTAACTATGTATGAATTAGTTTCTATGATGATCGTCTTCCTTGTATCTTTAAATACACATAATGTCCCTCATTTCAGAAAATTACTTTTCTTATATATTATGTTTGTGAGTCATGCTTTGGTTAGCCACTGGTTAGGATGAGGAATGCGCAACAATGAAAGTGGCGGGGTTCAACCCATCCAAATCATGTTGCATGTTTTTGTGTGATGATGATTTCCCCATCCACTAAATCAATTGACAAAAGGGCGAGCGGTACTGGGTTTAGCAGCCACTACATTGGCGAGGTTGACCCAACTCTTTCTACTACAGGTAGATACAAGACTAACCGAGGGCATGGTTGATATCTTTGTTTATCTTTCTTTTTGACCGGACAGAGAATGATGTTGGTTAATCTTTTTTTGGTCTGCAGCACGAATTCATAACGAGGTGACCTCCCCACATCGAACTTGACGATGAAAGCCCACACATGACAGCATGCGTGAGGATGCCAATCAGACTCAGATGAGCAGCTACCACGGTGGTGTGGCTTAACTAACAGTTGTGTATCCAGTCGTTGCATTATGATTTGGCAATATGAAAGGATTTTTTCTACTTTTATCTCGATAATCTTCTCTTTGATTGAAGCTTGCCTTTGAATCAGGATTTACAATTGTTGACAAGTACTATTTTTTTACAACCTTGTGTCCTCGATTCTTGAAATACATATAGGATGTCATTCTTGCAGTGCAATAGGATGAAGAGCAACAACTGTTGTTGTTATCAAGGTTTTTAAAATCAGTCCGAATGGGACGGTTGAACCAATTAAACTAAGAAGCAGAGGAAAAACGTTCCAACCACCTGGTTTTTATTCAGAAAATGAAAACCAATCAAAATCGATCAAAACCCGGTTAGATCGCTTAAACCTAGTTGAACCAATTGAACCAAACCATTTGTTTGACCATTCATTTTTTTGACAAAATTAATTTCCAATAAATTAATAAAATACAAACTTTTTTTAGAAATATTCATAATCTACTCTCATTCTAACCCATAGTATAGTATCCCTTTATCTTTTCTCCTTCACATGTGTCAATGACTCATTATCGCTTGTCTCTTCCTGCCATACGAGCATTGCCTCTCTCTTCCTACATTTTGTATGGGGTTGTCCACTTATAACAATAACGAACGAATAAGATGTTGTCATAGTCATATTATGAGAAGCAATAAATTAACAACACTTATCGTTAATTAAATTTTAAATACTTTTAAAATTATTATTTTTTTACATCACATATATGCATTTATATAAATCTTATGAAATATGATTATTATGCCCTTTCAAGTTTTTTAGAACATTTATACCCATAACTTTTAAGCAATTTCATTTACGCTCCTATATTTTCTTAAAAAAATCACAATATCATCCTTATGTTGGTATAAAATGGGAGCACAAGTCTATTAATAAAAGGCCACTACTATTGATTTTGTAAAAATATAGGGGACATTCAATTGTATTAAAAATAGGGGTATAAGTGTTATTGGAAAAATTTGGAAGGACAATAGTAAACAAATCCTCGAAAGATATGATGTAGCATTTTTCGTATTTATTTGTATGATATACCGGTGTAACTCGGTTCGACCCAGTTGAACCGTATGAACCAAACCAACAATACAACTGTTCGATCTTTTATGGGTTTTTTGAACTATTGATGTCATCACCGGTTCAACCGGTTGGTCCAATTGGTCCGACCATAAAAACCAAAAACCGATACTTGACCGATTTCATGTCCGGTTCGGTTTTCCAAACCTTGGTTGTTATTGCCCAACGGTGGCAATACTGGCTTATAAAGTCTTTTAAAAGCACGAGGATGCGGAGGTTCACCTTTGGTACATATGTCCCTGAGATATGAGTAAAGTTATTCATTTGATTTTCCATAACCCACCGTTTAGCTAACAAAGTTTATACATGTACACCTTTCAGAAGGCATGCTGATTAAGAGCTAAGGCATCCTCATTTCGACCGACGGTACAGTCATTGGATGTGGAAAAGCTCTTCCTGGCGGACATTATCAACAACGTTGAGTCCGCGAATGATTTCCACCGGGAGAAGTTAGAGGAAATAGAGGCATTATTGCGGGAGAGGGAGCGACAGATAAGGCGTCTAACTGGCGGATCAACCTCGACAAGTGACAACGTCGATTAGCCAGTCTATGACTGGTGAATATGCATTTCATCATCTTTATTCATTTATTTTAGCTTAAAATCCCTTACAAACACCTATAATATCAATAAATCCCTTATTTTGCTAACCCTGATTCTTATGTAAATATTGTATATTATCACTATTTTAATATAAAATAAATAAATAAATAAAGGAAAAATAAAGAAAACAAAAGACTGTATATATATAATAGATATATGCCGACTTTGACTCCGAGAGTAGGTCAAGACTTGACCTAATCGACCATGAATAAAGCAGGGGGATAGAAGGCCTAAATACAAGAAAATCAAGAAAAAAATAATTTCCACTCGTGTACATTCATCGCTCGTATATCAATGTATATAATGCATATTACTTACACTATTTTATTTATCAAAAATTTCACCTCAAATAAAAATGTTTTCTACTTGAAACTTGTACACAAAAATAATTCGTAAATATAAAAATAATTGCAAGAACAATCATTGTATATTGTATAAATAACAACACTCTGAAAAAGCCACAACGCTCAACTATTCAGATCAATATCTTCTCCACCAAAACTCAAAATTAAATTCACTTCTAGTGTACTCCAAATTAAATAATCTTTAAAATGGAAGATTTCATAAAAATCGAGTTAAGATGTGAAATGTGGCTTTTGGGGGCACTATTGTATATTATACCTAGCTATATTATTTGCATATAATTTGTATATTTATTTTCTTTGTATTTTTGTATATACTTTGTTTTTTTAACTATTTGTATATATTGTATTTTACTTTTATAAAATACACATAGAAATCATAAATAAAAAATACAAAAATAAAAAATTGCGTGTATTGCATATGTATCGTTATGTATATTTTAACATATCCATATCTATTTTACCCAATAAATAAACTCCTAAAATTCTAACAAAAATACTTTAAAACCCTTATAAAATATTGTAAATTAATAAATTATTAAAGTATATATATAAATAATATATTAAAAATCAAGGTGTTATATATATGTATATATACCTGCGAATAACACATTTTATTCATTTCTACCATGTATATATTTTATTTAATTCATTAAAAATCACCAAAAAATAAACTAATTTAATTACTAAAATTTTTATTTTTAAAAAATTTCGATTTTGAATTAAATTTCTGTTTATTTTGAATTAATTTCAAGTTTTTTTACTTTTTTGTTGCGTGGTGGTTTTGTCCAGTAGCGTTGAGAGTTGTGATTGGTTGAGCATGGGTCTGTTGACCCACTCAACTCTCCAATCAACAACCCTCCCCTCATTTTTAGGGTGCCAACCTGTCTTCTCCTATTTTTCCCCACATGCTCCAGTCATCAATACCTCCCGCATTCTTCTCCGATTCGTTAGCCCAATCAACCAACTTCATCGCTCAACCACTAATTATGTCCATCATGCCTCAGATTGCGCAATATTTGTATTTGAAATCTGATCAAACCTCTCGCCTATAAAATCTTCCAGATCTCAACCTTCATCGATTGACCGATTTTCCTAGCAAACCTTTGCTCGAGGATGGCTCCAAGAAGTTGAAGTTGTGACAGAACTTCGACATCTTCGTCTCAAAGTGCAAAGAATTGCAGGATAGCTTGATCCACCACATTACCAGAGCTTCACATGAGACATCACGCCACTCTGAGATCCACAACAGATTGAGGGGATTTTGTTTCATTTCTTCATCGTAGGTAACAACGGGTAGCACTTAGTTCAATTCTGTTTTTCATTTCATTTTGATTCTCCGTTTTAGGTGTAAATCCTTTCATTTTCATCCAAGCTCCGATATGTAAGATTGGAGCTTTCTGATCACCTTCATCCATCTCCGACTCTCCGCTCACATTCGCCTCAACGTTCTTCATCTTTTACCACACCTAACCCCCTCCAGATCACATCGGATCTACAGTCCGAACTCCTCTTCGACCACCTTCGCTAGAGGTCCCCATCCCCTCACGTTTCCTTGATCTTTCTTCTAATAAACATGGTCGGAGTGAACCTCCGAGCATGAGCAATATCTTGCAGGTTCATGGGAAGCATTTGGGAGCGTGGAACCAGATATGGTGATCAACTTCAAGATTCATGTGCCCGCGACCTCCAGATCTCACGTCAGCCATTGCTGATATCCGTAGAGCTGTTGCACCGATAGAGGATCGTCGCAGGAACGAGGTGCAACCTTTAGGAGGCTATTTGACTCGAGATCGACCATGATTCAGCCAATCAAAACTCAGATCAATCACCCTTCATATTAGTTCTTCCAATAATCGTTTTTGTCGTAGGATCAATTACACGGATGATCGATCAGATCTCGTCCGTTGAAAAAGCCCCAAAAGCCACTTTGGATTGTGCCTCAGGATCAGATCAGATCCATCCACCGTACCTCAATCTAAGCCGTTCGATCAGAGCTTCAATACATATCGCTCGTACGATGCGCCATGTGGAACGGTAACCTTTTGCACTCCAAACCCTGCTCGTTTTTAATTTTGCAAATAAGTCCCACTGGGACATGTGTCATTATGTCATTTATTGAACAATTGTATTAAGGTACCTTGTTATTTATTTTATTTGCACTTTAGTCCTGTTTAAACTCAAAAGTGTGCATCACACGTGTTTTCTTAGAAAATTGCAATAAAAGCTCCGCATGATTTTGTTATTATATGGTCCCTGAAACTTAAATATTTGCACCATGGTCCTGTCCAGCGCACCTCACGTGTGATGATACACATTTCTTGGGAAAATTACAAAGATACCCCTGCATTTATTATCATTGTTATTCATTTGGTCCTAGAACTATTTTTCTTTGCATTTTGGTCCTTGTGAGTCTACATTTTAATTTGATTGTTAATTGGATTTAATAAATAACAAAGCATCATTAAAAATCCATAAAAATCATATTAAGTGCTTGCTAATTAAATTCATCTCTAATAAATTTTATTTTGCATTTTGATATTTTTTAGTATTTTTAATAAATCAAAAACTCCAAAATATCTCATGTTTGCATTAGAAAATTAGTTGAAATATAACAACTTTTTGAAAAAATCCCAAAAAATTCATGTATATTTATTTTGTCTTGTTTTATTTTCTGACCAAATTTTATTTACTGATTCCCCATAAAAATAAAAAATTAGCAAAACACCTAAAACACTAAAAAAATCATTTAAAACCATTGAAAATCCCAAAAATTTCATAAATGGTTTTGAAAATTTTAAAATTTTCTTTTTATTAGTACATATTTCATCCATTTTTATTTTATTTACTATTTTAAAAACCCAAAAACATTCATATTATTTTTCTCGTTCAACAAATGGCACCGTTACTGGGAAGGCACGACAAGGGTAGCTAAGTTTTTTTCGTATAGCCTGCTACAGTTGGATATTGCATATACTTGATTTCCTTTTCTATTTTCTTATCAATATTTTTGTCTCTTCTTTTTCTTATCTATATTCTTGTTCTTTGTCTCTTTTATATTCTTGTCACACATTTCTCTCATTTATTTGTTATCTATATCCTTTGTATATGTCATTATGTGGATTGCATCTTGTTGATAAGTGAACATTCACTTCGAATTTCGCGTGCCGTGAGGGAGCTTATACAATGCTTGCAGGATTCAATGTATCGGACAACAAAAGCTCCCCAATATCTAACTTTGGGATTCATTTAAGATCCTTTATACTTGCTCTTCTCGGTTTGCTTCTTATCCTTCTTTGTCTCTTGCTTGTTTGTCTATTTTCTTCTTTTGTTTTTTCCTTATTTTGCTCTATTTTTCATAACTGTGACCTGACATCTTTTCTGTTTCTCTCTTTCTTGCGAGAGATCGATGAGGGCAAGGCAGCATTCCTAGGAGCGTCAGCACTCCCAAGCAAAGCCAAGGTGGCTCGTTTCTTCACCGAGCAACAAGAGAGCGTAGGAGGAAGAAGCAGAAGACTTGAAAGATTTAAGAGCAAATAGTTTTGCACATAAATTTTCTGTTTTATTTTTAGACTTTTACTTCCCATCATTATTCTTGTAAAAAGTTGTAATTATTATTTAGCACTCGCCTCTTTTTATGTTTTTTCTAAGGCCATTATATACCTTGTGTGTGCGGGGTCTGTTTCACCAAGTGCTGGTGCACTTGGGGGACCTCATCGTATTTTTATTTTCATGGCTTTATTTTCTTTATTTCTCATGGTTTTATGTGCTTGAGTCCTTTGAAGCAGGTTCTATTTCCTTTGCCGAGTTAGGTCATCGATTAGGTCCAAAGCCCTTAAAAGAATATACGTTCCTATAGACTAGATTGTAGGATTGGACTTAGTTAAATTGATTGGTTCTTCCCTGCTAATAGAAGTTACTGTTAGGATGCTTCTCGTGCATCATTTAGGTTAGTTTATATTTCTGTATTTATTTTTATGTGAGGATCATTTTGCATGTAGATTGCTGGAGAATGGTACACATTTCTGTCTCGTGCATGCATCATTGATTTCCATCGCATCAACTTTTCTGATCTCCTCCCTTGTACTTATCCCCAGACAGAGCAGGTGACGACACATGCATAAGGATAGATCCCAAATCCCTAGACTTGTGCCTTATGCTCCTATACACATCTCTGTGGTGTATGGTTGAGATGCAAGCACTTGCCTCAGACATTCGAAAATCATTTTGGTGTACTCATTCTCGTTTCTCCCTTTTGGTTTGATATTGAACCTGACAACCTAACTAGAAAGTTCCATTGATTGGGGGGATTGAGAATGTACGTTGGGCGATAGAGGCGAGTCATCTTGTGTGCTTGGTAATAAGTAACTTCTTGTAGATTCACTAAAACTAAAATTGAAATTATAAAAGACCGAACTCTTACGAACTTCACTTGTGTTCAATTAGTGAATCAAGGGGTTTGTATTGTGTTTGTTTTATTAGTGTAAAGATCCTTCCGCACTATTCGCGCCTTTTCTTCTTTTTCTTATTTTGTTGACTTTTGTGTTCTCGCATCATTCCCATTGACATCGAAGATGTCAGATTGGAGTATTTCATGTTCAGACTCTGCGAGCTTATTTCACACTCTAGTTCGGTCGTCTCCTATTCGAGAAGACTCACTTTTTTGATATTCCTCTTTATCCGCATCATACATCTTCTAATCAAATCCATTGTTTGAGATTGACTTTAATCTTGAACTTTCATTTGAGACTCCATCATGTCTGAGGACTAATCAAGTGTCGTATACATTTTCAAAAATCAAGTCAGAGCACTTGATGCCGCCAAAGGGTAAGAGTTCCATGCCGGAGCAAAGTGAGATCAACAGTACGATGTTAGCTTCCATACCAGCTATTCAGGCACAATTGACTGAACAAGTTGACATCTAGGCTGGATTGAGAGATATGATCTTAGAGATGAGGAATGATGTACAAGAGAGGAGAGAGGAGGATGATCATGTGAATGGAGGTGGGAATAGGTGAGGAGGAGATCCTTTAGTTGAGCCAGTGTCTAAGCTTACACTTAAGGATGCCTATATCCATGTGTAGGACAAACCAATAGATGGATTCAAATACATGTGATTCATGGGAATTTTGAGCTAAAGCCCACAATTTTACCTCTATTGCCAATATTCCACGGTCACATTAATGAAGAACTTTATGCACACCTCCAGAAGTTTAACCGCATATGTGGCACTATACACTACCCTAACATCCCGTCAGGGGTAGTGAAGATGACATCTTTTTCATTCAATCTTATGGATAAGGCATTATATTCGATAAATCATTTATGGAAGGTTGTTATGTCCTAGGAAGAATAGAGGTCAACATTTTTGAGCAAGTACTATCCCCTAGGACAACTGAATCAAATGCGGTCCTTGATTGCCAAGTTCTCCCAAATGTACCATGAGCTTATTCACGAGGCGTGGGAAAGATTTAAGGATTTGATGAAGAAATGCCCCCACCATGATATACCAAAGACGAGCCTTTTGCAGAATTTCTTTGGGGGTTTGAGCATTGAAAATCAAAAATTGATAGATGTCGCTTGTGGGGGTCCCACTTCAATAAGGATGAGGATGTCTTGTACTAGATTTTTGAGGAGACGGTAGAGAGCTCTCTAGCTCTTTCTTCTTCACGTACTTTTTCATAAGCATCTTGTTCCTTCTCCTGCAGTGCCCCACAAAGTTGTCAACATGATGATATCACATATGTGTATAGGGTGGATAGTGTAGATCTGACCATCATAGGAAATCACCTATACAAAGTGAACATCATAGAGAATGATCCAGTGAGCTTGTGAAGCTACAAATGATCAACAGAGGAAAAAGCAACTGGATAAGCATGATGAGATTATGAAGAATCCAGCTCTTCCAGTCAGTACTATTAATGCTTGTCAGAGCGAGAGTGACGCAATCGATATTTCTACTCATGAGCAAACGTCTTCCACTTCAGCATAGTAGAGTACTGGAGCATCGTCTACTATTCAACATGTTTACTACATGCAGACCCCGGATCAGGTGCCGCAACAATCACCTTCATCATGCATTGTATCGCACTAGAAGGAGAAACCTTACATTCCTGAGAAGCAGTCTCCACCTCCACCTCTCATTTAGGAGGTGAACGACATTTGGTTCGACCGAGAGCGCAACCAACCCCGCCCGCCAGGGCAAGGTCAGTTGGATTCATAGCCTTGTTAGAGGACTGTTCACCATTTTCAGGGAGGGAAACCACAACCCCGACACCAACAGCTATAGCCTCATTATCCATCTCCACCACACTTCTAGAATTGAAGACATGGACAATAGCAGATGCAACGTTCATATTTTCATCAGCCCTATTATCAACAATAG
This sequence comes from Ottelia alismoides, assembly GCA_037367405.1. Lineage (NCBI taxonomy): Eukaryota > Viridiplantae > Streptophyta > Magnoliopsida > Alismatales > Hydrocharitaceae > Ottelia > Ottelia alismoides. The sequence goes on along the minus strand of JAZKJV010001913.1, from coordinate 96,333 downwards.
TCTGCACAGTTTTCACATCCTCCTCCTCCTCCTTATTATCAGTCACATTATTCTGGGTATCAGTAGCCTCCGCACTACCAATCTCAGCGACAAACTTTAGTTGAGCATCCAGAGGCACCTTCGGTGAATCCCACACTAGATCAGCTCGCACTCCTGATGAAGAATATGAATGATTTGACTTAGAGGCTTGACGACCTAACCAACATGAAGACATTGATTCCAACCCAGGTCGAAGCCAATCCCAACAACTTCAGATGCAAGGAACATGTAGCTCATGACCCACCTACCCCTGAGACATGGTTGTCCCTTGATTTTAGTTGTTTATCTGACACCATTCATCTCAGGAGTAGTAGGAGATTGTAGTCGCCAACACAGAAGTTGGGATTGGGAGATCGAGCCCTTGAGAGAGTTATGCTGACTTCATCATCTTCTTTACAAATCGAGCATTGATCTAGTATTGTAGAGCCAGAGCATGGAGGAGCACCACCTCCTTCTACTTCTTCAGCGCCACCATCATCGTTATGTAGAAAAAGGGCAAAAAGATAATGAAGAAAGATGCACAACCGGGTCAACCATGAAGGAGAACACACCCGTCATGGAGTCTTCTTATACACCAACAGACCAAGTAGCCCGTCCTGTTTTTCTCTTTGTTTCTTCTACTCCTGTAATGGATAACATTGTACAGACTAATTCTAATTATCCACATATACACGATGACTATGATTTGAATAAGCGTAATGAGCAGTTTGATGTTTTTGATTATGTTCCACATCCTTCAGATCTGAATAAAACTAAAAAAATCCAAAAATAAAAGCATGACTATCTGATCGTGGAGTGGTAGAGATACTTCAGAAAATCTTTTTAGAGATGCCACTCCTTAAGGCCATGAAGTACATGCTCGGAGTGAAAAAGGGAATGAAAGAAGCATGTACCCAAAAGCGTCAACCAAGGCAGAATAATGAAAGAAGAGCAACATATCTTAACCATGGCCACAATCCATGCCATCAGTATCCTCCCGCCTAAAAAGAAAGATAAGAGAGCACCTCACATCTGTTGCCAGATTTTTGATCAAAACTTCGATCATACTCTTCTCGATAGCGGATCCTCCATTAGTCTCATGCCATCCTTGCTACTCACTGAGTTTGGGTTGGGACCTCTTAGATCCACCAAGATGATCATTCAATTTGCTGATAGTCAAGAGGTCGAGGGGTATTCTTGAAGATGTTATTGTAACAGTGCAATGAATGAGAATCTCAGTTGATTTTGTTGTTATTTATATGGATACTTCTGCACCGTTACTCCATACCCTGATCATACATGTTCGGCCTTTCCTTCGAATGGTCGAAACGGTTGTTGATTATGGTGCTAGAGAGATAACCTTTCACTCCCTTAGTGACAAGGTTAAGACAGAGATGATCTCAGATCCGAAGTCGTCACCACCACCAAGATTGATGAGAGAGAGCCATCTATAATGGGAAATGGTGTAATGCTGGCTTTATTTATTCCATTTTGGATTCCAAGTGGATCGACCCGTTGCATGTGGTCCCAAAGAAATATGGGATTACTATCTTGACGAATGACCACAGTAAGGAGATTTCGACTTGTGTACACACTTCATGGCGTGTCTGCTGATGAGTCTCCATTTCATCACCTTTATTCTTTCATTTTGGTCTTTAAACCCTAGGTAAATGCATGCATATATCATCATTTTGCATAAATTAACATTCATTATTTATTGTATAAATATTGTATAAAATACATTGTTTAAAGCCAAAATAAAAGAATAAAGAAAAGAAAAAGAAATAGAATGCCAAAGGTATTTTATGACCCTGAACCACGAGACCTAGGCATCTTGATGACTGGGTCAACAAGGAATAAAGTAGGGGGAGATAAGGGCCAAATACAACTATAAAAACCCTAATTTTATTTCTCTAATAATCCACTTTTGGGACCCATTTTATTCTTTATTATTTATACCTCAAATAAATAAACTTTGTACATGAAAATTGTAGATAAAAATACATAGAAAAATACAAAATTGACTTTACACAAAAATAATACAAATTATACATTTTATACTCAAAATAAAATTCCAAAACCCAAACTTCCTAGACCAATATATTCTCCATATGTACCCAAAATGCATCGAAATCACTTTTAATTGTATATAACTTTTAATTAGCTATTTAATGAAGATAGTTTCATTTAGTTTGGAGTTAAGATGCAAAAGTTAGGTTTTGGACCCCTATTGTACTATATACATGAATAAAATATTCATTTTATTTATTCTTTATATTTTTATACTTTATATTTTTTAATTTTATAAATATTATTTATAGTATATGTACATATTTAGATTACAATAAAACCATAAAGAAAACAATAAAATAAAATAACATACAAAAATACATGGATGAATATACAATACTTATACCTATATAATAAGTATACATATTTATTTAAGTGTACAAATACATCAGGAAAATGTATTAAAAATATATTTATGTATCTTTAAATAAGTTATAAATATATAAATTATGATTATAAAATAATAAAATAAAAAATACAAAATGAAAAATACAAAACATAGGTCAATTTACCTATAAATATACTTGTAAAAAGAAACTTATAATAAATTAAGTCATAAAAATAAATAAAAATCATATTAAAATACTACTTAAAATAATAAATACTTTTCATGTTTTACTTAAAAATTAAATAAATAATTTGATATTTTATTTACATTTATTTCTTCCTTTTCATTTTATTTTTGTCTTTTAGCGGAGGACGTGGCCTTATCATGGCATGTCGTCCACTGACCTCGGTCGACTCTCTGTTGTAGTCCTAGGTCTAGTAGCCTGTCGTTTGACCTCGCTTTCCTCGATTTTTGCTGCTCGATCCTTTCACTTTTTGAGGCCGATTTTTTCTTCGACTTTTCGCCTCGATCTTTAACTTTTCATGCCAGATCATTGCATCGGGCATTGCATCACTATATCGAGTCGTTCACCTCGACTTTCCTCCACCGTTCCTCGCATGTACAAAACTCCACCTTCTCCTTCCTCGAATTTTTGGATACCTTTTCCTCCTCATCTTCTCCTCATTTTGCATTCAACGGCTCGAGCTTCGTGACAGGAGGCTCGCCTAACACTTTGCAAGATCAAGGAGGCATAGTAGGAGGTCGATTCCACATCTCCAACGAACCTCCGCCGTGAGGTACTCATCTCGCATCTCATACTGCTTGAGGCTTGATTTTTCTTTCCTTTTAGGTATACTTAATTTTTGTATTTCATTTATGCATTTTATTTTGTGTTCTAGTATCTCATTTTAGCGTAGTATAGATCTTTTAGCTTCGTCGGAGCTCTAGAGATCCATCCATTATCCTATGCCTTACCACTCCTATTCCGAGTCCCCTGACCATTCCATTGTCTTTTCCTTTCCTTTTGCTTCTCTACCTTGCACGACACCAATTCCACCCAGATCGACCCTCGACCTGGTCTTCGAGGCCCAATTCCATCACCTTCATCAGACCTCGACCCATCTCCTCCATTCCACCTTTGACTCCCACCAATAAAAACCCAGATATCTTTCCCATTGTATTGTGAAGCTTTATAACCATATGCTAGTCTGGAAGAACCCCGTCTGAGGGGTTTTGAGATCCAAAAGCAGCTCCAGGTACTCACGCATGCCAGAGCTCCTCCGATGAGCTATGGATTTACTTGAGGGGTCGGTCAGCTGTGGGACATTGGCAGGAACGTGAAGCGACACTCGACGGAAACTCGGGTAGCTAGAGGCGCGCACAACATCAAATTGAAACTCGCCACTCGTGAGTTCTTGACCGGTTATTCGAGAGCCCTCCTCCACCGTCCGATTAAGGTGAAGTCCCTTATCGTATACGCGACATCGGATTAACCACGCCTCAACCGTAGGATCCTCATCTGGGGTCTAACCTCAACCATTGCCCACCAATCGTCATCGCGCCACACCGTGCCGACACGTGGATACGTGGACAAACCATCACCGCACAATCATGCGCTTGAGAGGGTAATTTGCATATGCTTCCCCCTGTTTTTGTTTGTTTCTGTTTAGTCCTATAAAATATCAAGTATGTTTTATATTTTCCGTACTTTTTTTGCAAAAAGACCTATGAAGTTTATTGATATTGCAACTGGGTCTGGTCCAGCTCAACTCACGTGCCGTCCCACGCGAGCTGGTCATTTTGTACGCAACCCCTTGCGACTTTTTGTATTTTAGCTTAGTACTTAAACTTTAAATAATAGTTGAAATATTTTGGGTATTTTGCACTATAACCCTTGACGTGTATTTTTATTGTAAATATACCCTTATCAGTTTGACATTATTTATGCTTGTTCTTTATTATTTTAAATGTCATCCATACTCCAAAAGTTATGAAAAAAAGGCTAGGTGCCTGCTTGCATACTCTTTCACGCTATATTTTTAGCTTTGATTTTAAGCATTTTAACTATATAGTAAAAATCAACAAGAGTACATTTTGCCCTTGTTTGACTTAAAAATTCCAAAAAATGTAAAAACTTTTTTGTAAAATTCCAAAAAATTATATTTATTATTATTGTATTTTATAGCTCCAAACCAAAAATACCTATAAATATAAAGAGAAAATGATAAAAAATTAAAAAGCTCCAAAATCCTTATAAAATTATAGAAAAATCTTTTAAAAATATAAAAACATTTATTTATGTCTTTGAATTTTCTTTTTATTTAATATTACAACAACAACAAAGCCTTTTCCCACAATTAAGTAGGGTCGGCTACATGGATTCTTCGCCTCCATTCAGATCTATCTTGGGTCAATCCCGGGCTTATATCTACAAAACAAAGATCCCTTCGTATGGTCTCTTTCCAACACTTCTTGGGCCGTCCCCACCCTCTCTTAGCCGGCTCAACATCCCAACACTCGCATCTCCTAACTGGTGCATCAGTTGATTTTCTTTGCAAATGACCAATCCATCTTAAGCGGTTTTCTCACATCTTATCCTCGATCAGAGCAACAACAACTTTCTTTCTTATTGCATCATTCTGAATCCGATCTTTACGTGTGTGTCCAGACATCCATCTTAGCATTTTCATTTCTGCTACAGCCATTCTCTGTACATGTCTATGGTCCACAGGCCAACATTCAGATCCATAGAGCATAGCAGGTCTCACGGCTGCTTTGTAAAACTTTCCTTTATTTTTTAAAGGAATTTTCTTATCACAGAGAACAGCAGAGGATCCTCTCCACTTTAGCCAACCCGCATTTATTCTATTAGTAACATCTCCGTCAATTTCCCCATCATGTTGCAAAATGGATCCCAGATATCTAAAATAATCTCTCTTCCGAATGTTATCATCACCAATCTTCACCTCAATTCCTTCACCATTACTTCCATCAAAGGTGCACTCCATATATTCTGTCTTAGCCTTACTTATACGAAATCCTTTACTCTCCAACTCATGTCTCCAGACCTCAAGCTTCTCATTTACTCCATCTCTAGTCTCGTCAATCGACACAATATCATCAACAAATAACATACACCAAGGTAACTCATCCTGAATGTGACTTGTCAACTCGTTCATAATCAAAGTAAAAAGAAATGGACTCAAAGTTGAACCTTGATGTAAACCAATGTTGATGTCAAAATAGCTAATCTTCCCAGATGGGGTCCTCACATAAGATAAAGCCCTATCATACATGTCTTTTATGAGGTTATTGTATAGGATAAGCACTTGTCTCTTCTCCAAAACTCTCCACAATATCTCTCGTGGGACAGAATCACAAGCCTTCTCCAAATCAATAAAGATCATATGGAGGTTCTTCCTTTTAGCTCTATAAATCTCCATTGTTCTCCTCAGTAAACGGACGACTTCAATAGTTGAGCGACCTGGCATGAATCCGAATTGATTTTCTTTGACGTTGGAAACTTGCCTCAACCTTCTCTTGATCACACCCTCCCAAATTTTCATAGTGTGACACATTAGCTTGATACCTCTATAACTTGAACAATGTTGAATGTCTCCTTTATTCTTATAAAGAGGCACCATAATACTCCTCCTCCAATCTTCAGGCATTTTCTTGCTTCGCCAAATAACATTGAATAGATTCGTAAGCCAAGTCAAACCACGCTCACCTAAAACTTTCCATACTTCTACAGAGATGTCATCCGGTCCTACACCTTTCCCAGGTCTCATAACCTTCAAAGCCTCCTCTACTTCCTTTCTTTGTATGTGTCTATAGCTTGCACGATTCAAGTAACTTTCACTACTAGCTAGATCACCCAAAGTGATCTCTCTATTTCCTTCCCCAATGAAAAGTTTATGGAAATACTGCTCCCATCTAGTCTTTATATCCTTCTGAGTAACAAGCACGTGACCCTCATCATCCTTAATACATCTCACTTGTGAAAGGTCTTTGGTCTTTCTTTCTCTTGCTTTGGCCAACCTGAATATATCCTTCTGTCCATTCTTAGAGTCGAGATTTTTATACAAAACTTCATAAGCTTTCAACTTAGCCTCGCTTACAGCCTTCTTTGCTTCCTTCTTTGCTAATTGTAGTTTGTGATAGTTTCATCTGTTCTATCCTTAGACATAGATTTAAAGCATGCTCTTTTAATTTTTAGCTTCTCTTGCACCCCTTCACTCCACCACCAAGCCTCCTTTTGACCTGGGGCTCCTCCCTTTGACTCGCCTAGCATCTCTTTGGCTACCTTTCGGATACAAGATGCTACTGCCTCACACACATCTCGTTTGCACTTCCAATTACAATCCCAAGATAAATCTTCTAAAACCTTCTCCCTGAAGCTCAATTGCTTCAGTGGAAGATTCCACCATCTAGTTCTAGTGATCTTAGGAACCCTCCTTTTCTTTACTAGCCCTTTTATTTGTACATCCAAGGCTAACAAGCGATGTTGGATTGTTAAACTCTCTACTGGGATTACTTTGCGGTCTTTACAACACAACCGATCTCTTCTCCTCAACACAAAGTAATCTATCTGTGTTCTCGTTGGCCCACTCTTATAAGTAATTAAATGCTCCTCCCTCTTCTTGAAGAGAGTGTTTGATATGAAAAGATCATATGCCATTACAAAATCCAAGATGACTTTTCCCTCTTCATTTCTGTCCCCAAAACCATGTCCTCCATGAACACTAGCATACCTTGAAGCATCTTTTCCCACATGTCCATTAATATCTCCACCTATGCAAATCATCTCTCTTTTTGGGATTCCTTGTAAAATCTTATCTAGATCCTCCCAAAAAGCGTGTTTAGTCCTTTTATCTAAACCAATTTGCGGTGCATAAACTGAGATTATATTCAGGATTTCTTCTTCAAGCACCAATTTTAGCAAAATAATCCGATCCCCGCATCTTTGCACCTCAACCACACAATCCTTAAAATCCTTATGAACAACCACTCCAACACCGTTTCTACCCTTATCTTTACCTGAATACCAAATTTTAAAGCCTGTCTTCTCGATCTCCCTTGCTTTCTCTCCAATCCATTTAGTCTCTTGAAGACATAGTATATGAATCTTCCTTCTTTCCATCGTATCCACTATCTCCATCGATTTTCCAGTCAAAGTGCCAATATTCCAACTACCAATCCGCAACTTCTATTGCAATCTCTTTTGGACTAACTTCTTTACTCGCATGCGTCCACTATGCGAGAACCCTGGTAAATTTTGGACTGCATCTGGGCGGTGATGCAACGGAACAAGCTTAATTACTCGCATGCGTTCCTCATGCAAGCACCCTTGCAAATTTTGAACTACATCCAGGCTGTGATGTATTAGCCTTTGCCAATTTTTCGTTGCATTCGGGCGATGCAACGCATCGCAAGTAGGGAACACCCCAACCAAATCTGTATGCTTGCTTAAATCCATGTTGAAAAGATCCGACTGCCATGAGGTAATCCGATTGTTTTATGCTGGTTGTTGGCTACCTAACGCAACCCTCCCCATTTACCCAGGCTTGGGACCGACCATGGCTGAGTTCTTTTTATTAAATATTATTAATTAAAAATTGTTTTGGAAAATTTTGACTTTATTTAGTATTTTTAGTTTCCAAAATAATTCAATCTATTTATTTAATCCATGTTTTGGGATATTTTTAAAATACCTAAAAATTAACAAAAAAATCCCAAAATAGTAGAAATATATAAAACACCAACAATATTTTATTTTTATTTTTTGGTTATTTTTAGTTGCATTTATGATTATATTACATTATATTATATATAGTTATATAGTTATATTTATACTTATATTAATTATAAATTAAAAAGAAAAAGAAAAATAAAAACTATAAAATTAAAAACAAAAAAAACATAAAACAAAAATCCATAAAAAATATATAATTAAAAATCCACATAAAAATACAATAAAAATGTAAGAGAAAAAGATACTTTTTGCATTCACTTGCATAGTCTATAACGTTTGCTCCTAGTGTGCGACCTCTACACATACTTACACCTACACACTTGTTGTATAGTTATAATAAAATTTAACTCCATACTTATTTCGCTTTTCATTATTATATCTATTGTAGGTTAATTGTTGTCTGAATTAGGGTTTCGTGAGCGGTCACGATAACGACGCTAATTGTGCTTGATTATAGACCCTCCACAACCTTGTTCAACAAATGGCGTCGTTGTTGGGGAGCAACACCACATAAATTGTGGTCCTTTGTTTCTTATCTCTTATATATTTATCTCTTTATTTATTTGTCATTTTTATTTGATATTATTTCTAACATGTCTAATCATCTTTCTAGTTTGAATTTGTTGCGAGGGATTGCGGATCGAGGGAGGTAATCCTAGGAGCATCTACACACCCACGTGAAGCGGAGTTGACTTTTCTGACCTAGCCGATAGGAGAGAACGACAAAAGAGGACTTGGAAGATTATTGAAGATAATGCCATTTTTCTTTTATTTTTATTTTTGTTTTATTTCATCTTGTAATTTAAGTGAGAGAGAGAGACACATTTAATTGTAATAATTAGACTCACATGACATTGCTACTTCATGAGGTCCATTGACTGAGTGATTTTTCACTTGGGGGCCTCATCAGTTTTGTCGAGTTTTGTTGGCCTTTCTTTTTCTTTGTTTCACGAGTTTTGAGCTTTTCGACTTTCTTTTTATTTGTTTTATGTAATTGAGTGATGAATCTGTGATTCATCATTCTAAAAGTAAAAAATAGAGCTTTGTTCCCGAGTAATTAGCTGCATATCTCCATTTATTTTGCATTATTCTCATTCATGCATTTAGAATTAGTATCTACATTTTAGCAGGCATATTTTCATGAAATAAGAAGCTAAATTCACTTGTAAATATCAGAAATATATTCACCATATTTTCACTATTTTACTCTAACTCAGAATTGAATAAAATAAACTCTATAGTGTATAAATACTAACACTAATAAAGGAAAATATCAAAAAAATACTAACTCGTAAAATTGACGAATAAAACCCTAACCTGTTTGAGACTAAGAACCTTGAAATGTGAATATCGCTCTCATACAGTGTTCTATGGACACCTACTCACTTTTGAATTAATGTATGTTCAATTACCTTCAAAACAAGACCAAATTCAAAAGAATCAGAGTCTGTATGTGAAACTTAGGTTTAGGGCCCCTCTTTGTATATTGTACACATGTCCCCTTTTATTTATTTATTTTATTTCTTTATTTTTCTTAATTATTAAAAATCCAAAAAATTATATCAATTTGTAAATTCTTATATTTCCTTTTTTCTATTTTGATTTTTTTCTTATTTTAAAATGCCAAAAAATCTGCAAAAGATAAAAAATCGGTATTTTATATCTATAGGATATCCCCAAAAATACTTTTTGAATAGATGCTTTTTTAAATTTTTCGACCCTTCACGAAAGTTGTAGACCTCGTCGAGAAGAGCATCTTTCATGTTGACCACTTTTTAATTTGACCCCTTTTGTTAATTCTTTTTCATTTTTCTTTACATTTAATTTTTGATTTTTCTAAGAGCAACATGTGACGGCTCCTGGAGCAGCCACGTATCACCCCATTTTTATATTATAATTTAATTTAATTTATTTATTTTCGTTATTTTATTTTATTTATTTTATTTATTATGTTAAATATTTTATTTATTATTCTTTATTTGGTTCACTTTGTTTTACTTTTTAGTTCTATTTTAATTTTTATTATTTTGGCCATGTGGTCGTGCTCCCGCACGCCACGTGGCCCCCTCCCCTTCTCCTCTTTCCCGCCTCGCGCGGTGGTGCGGCGACATCCCCCTCTGTGCACTCCACCCACAGCTTCTGCAACCTCCCGCACCCCGATCCACTACTCCGCAAGACTTGCAACCACCGCCGCCGCACTCCTCGCGCTCCCTCAACGCGCACCACCCGGGTCTTTCGCAACTGCCGTACTCCTCACTCTTCCTCTGCAATGCCTCCCCCGCATCTCTCTCCCTCTCTCTCCTCGCCCCGATCGCAGGATTTCCATCCCCTGCCTACACTTTCCTCTCTCTTTGGAACCACCACCTCTCCTTCCTCCCACACACGGTCAGCGTCCTCCCCACGATGTAGCCCAACCGCGCCAACCCCCCTTCCCCTCCTCCTCACGTCTCCCTCTCACCACCTGCAGGACTCGCACCTTGCCAACCACCTCCGCTGCCCTCTCCAACCACCCTTAAAAGGCCCACCACTATCCCACATCGTCGGCATTTGCCATTCTTCCCTAAGAGAGGAGCGAGCGAGCTCCAGCCATCTGTAGGTGACAGCTACTGAGAACCACCATCAAGCGACGACCTCTGACCTCAGGTGGGATACAAGGGGCTTAACCCTTGTCGCATATGCTCCACGCAGTTGCTCAGCTTAGGTAAGTCGGCCGTTGAGTGAAGATCAAGGGCCTCCCATGTCCTTTCACAAGCATTCGATCATCCTTAAGGTATCATGTATCCTTATTTTTCATTAGATTTCTTCTTCCTTTTCCCCCTTGTTCTTTCTTCTTCCTCTTCACTTCTTGAATTGTATGCTAAATATCTTCTCTAATTCCACCCATCAAACCCCAAATCAGGTACCCAATCACTTCCCTTTATACCAGTTCGTAACCTCCCATCGATACAACTATATCCTTCACGTATGCAAGAGCTTTTCACCCTCTTTCTTATTCTTTGTATCACAATCGATTTGAGCTACAAGCTCGAGCAAGTTCACTGCATTTTCATGTACATAGGAGTTCATACCATTAGGCCATACTCGTGAGCCTCCAGATTAGCAGAGCTCCCTCTATCCCATTTGTACTCTTCGAATAGTGGTGCCATCCCACTTGGATCGTTTTGTTGATTATCTAACATCGCCGTAGCTACATGCCTCTCCTCAGCCAATTCAACGCCTCAGACGATCAGCTTCTAGCGCCACCACCACTGTAGCCGAAGCCCTCTCCCTCGCCCGTGCACATGAGCATCACCACCTCGACCGTGCTCTCGTCCACTGCTCGCGCCTCGGCCCTAACGCCTCCCAGTCGTCAGCCACTCGTGCCTTCTGTCGACCGAAGGCTTATACATTCGCCCTTCACTACGTCGGTCACAAATCTCGATCTATGTCTTCCCACTTCATCTCTTCCATGATCTTGATCTCCTTCACCCGCCGCCTCACACCTCCTTAGATAGAGCTAAAGAAGTACGACAACCATTGATCTGGGGGTTCTACTCAAGATATAACGGCACAACACCTTCCACGTCGAGCACACCTGACCTCTTACCAACCTCTAGCTTCAGAGCCATCAGATCTCAGCCAAAGCTATACTCAAATGCTACGTGGAGGCTCATCTCACGAAGCATTACGCGAACCTCCGGGCCTACGCATATGCCATGTGAGATACGAAAACATTGCACACATGCCTTTACCCTCGCCTACAAGGTCACGTGTGGCACATGCGCCCCATGGGCATTTTGCCGAATAACCCATGGGTTTTGGTAATTGCATCATTGCATTTTTTTAGTATTTATTAGTATTTTCTATAATTTCATTCGTACCCCTATCTTTGCATGTTTATTTGAACAATAATCTTTCATCATAATCTAATTTTCAAAATGTCATCTTGTAGAACACTTTATGTTTGATCATTATGGATGTTGAATATATTTTTGCGATATGTGATTAGTTAATTAAAATTATTTTGGTGAAATATTGCATATTTTACCCAATCATGGTCAGAAATTCGTATTAAATTCACACTTACTCCTAAAATTGTGCAAAAATCAGAAATGATGCGTCTAAATGTGTATTAATTACTAACCAAATTTCATTAAAAATGGATATGTCCTGTGCATAGAATAAATTCTTGAGTTAGTAAATGTTTTTTAATTAAATCTAGGAACACTATTTTTGCAAAATTATTAATCTCCTAGATTGCTTATTAAAATATCTTTTTGAGATAAATCGCTCTCTAGATAAATTTATTTTGGGGATTTATAGGAATTACATACTCACAGTCATGTTGTTTCCATTAAAAACTTCATAAAGATCATATGTTGTCAGAAAATTCAAAAAAATAATGTAGCTTCTTTCATCATGTTTAACTTCTTATAAAAATCTTATTAATTTTACATTCTGTTTGCATGAAAAATTGCATAAAAACCCTAAAAAGTTTGCATTTTTCATTGTTGCATTTTAAACCCAAAAATTCCAAAAAATACATTTTCATCTATTATTGGATTAGGTTTCTAGGGAAAAATACAATTTGGCTAAATTAGATTAATTTCACATTGAAATTTAATTTGGCTAAGTTGCTAGTTTTGTTAGTAATTTAATCATATTTTTTTGCATTTGCATTTTTTTCATTAAAAAAAATATAAAAATGCTTCCTTGAAAACCTAGATTTTAGATCACCTAATTGTTAACTTAAGGAGACAGTGGCCTCCCTTAGTTCGACCTTGAGATTGCCCAAGTAAAAAAATTCGATCGCTCGCTTTTAATTGGATAATTAATTTTAGCAGTTTCTAATTAATCTGAATTGCCCGCCTGCAATGAAAACTATGTTAATTCCACATAATTAGCGAGGGTAAATTTGGGTTTATCAGATGACACCATTGCAGGAGAAGCACAACTTAGGTTGATTTTTAGAAAATCTAGATATTAGGTTTTCCGTCCCCGAGTAGTCTGACTCCTATGTTTTCTTATGTATATTTCTCTATATATTTTTCTGCATTTATTTAGTTATTTCATTTGCATTATTTTATTTATTGAGTCTATCTCTCTGACCACCGTCTTATTTTTTATGCGAGGGACCCGACACGATGGAGCTACCACTTAGGTGGTCGAGCAACCTAGGAGCATTGGAGGTCGGCTTTTCAGGTGATAAGCCAACTAAAAAATGCACATTAAATTTAAGATCGAGTCGAGTCATGAGAGAGTGTAGAGTCCTTAGGAATCTATTTTCTGTATTTATTTTATTTTTGTAAATAATTAGTAATAATTAGGTAGCTGCATATTTCCAGTGGATTCCGTTTGGGTTCTCACATGTGTACTTGGACTTGGACTTTCTCTTGTGTGTGTCGAGACTCATTTCACTCTCCAGTGAGGGTGGGGCTCGACTTGAGTGGCGAAATTAGGATAGGCACACGGTAGTGTAATTTCAAATTTATATGTGCCCTTCGTAGTTTAGGCCACACATCTTTAAGATTCATAATTAGACACACATAAATACGTACTACTAAGCTAAATTGGACTCAATTATTCCCAGCTAATAGTATATTGTTTAGGTGTAGTTTTCTCTATCTACATGCATTTAGTGTAAATTTAAAAATTCAGTTTTGCATGACACATGGAGAGTGCTGGGAGTTGCTGTAAGTATACCTTCTTCTGAGCATGCATCATCGTTTCACGTTTGCATTCTGATTTCCGATTCCTCCCTTGTTTTACAACTTAGAATTAAAAGGGAAATTGGGACTGAACGATAGATGTGCTTTGTTATGCTCAAATTAATTTTCAAGTGATAACCTAACTCTAAAATTGGGACTGAATTGAGCATATTGATAAAATAAAAAATGGAATAAAAAGAACGTTATTTACGGATACATAAAGCCCTAATCTGACTTGCAGGTACTTACCTCCAAATAAGAGTGGGTAAGGATGTAGGCCCTAAGGATTAGAGTCAAAATCCCTGGACTTGTTCCCTAAGTGCTTGGATTCACTCTTAGGGTCCTGTTATTGCTGCAAGCACTTGCCTCCAACCCTTAAAAGAAGTAGTCTTGCTTTTAAGTTGGCGTGTTCCAACAGCTTGAACATGAACTACCTTCGGTGACTACACTTGTGAGTAATTTATTAAAAGATTGTTTTACCACCAACTAAAACATACAAGATACATTGGTTGAACTCTTACGACCCTCACGTCTGATGTTTGTGAACTTTCGAAAGTGGTTTGCATTGCGTTTGTATTGTGTGAGTATTCTTTGCACATTCAAGTGCATCGTTGAACTAGCGTCTCATTGAATATCGTATTCTAAATGGTTCTTTTGATATCGAAAATGATTGATTAGGGGGGTATTTATTCAGACTTCGTGAATCTCTCATTGAACCCTCCAAGGTGTACGTCTTCAAAGGTCCAATCACAACCTGGACCAACCTGGACTCATGACCCTCTTGAGTTCAGGATCATTCACTCTCAGGATGGTCACTCACAAACCATTCCCTTTCTCTCCTTCCACCTCACTGAGGAAGACCTTCTCCTCGGTGAGAATATCTCGATTCCATAATCCTATTCTAATGAAGATCACATTGTTGACCTAGGTCCTAAAGAAGATTCAAGTAAAATGCCTCCGAAAAAGAAAGAAGAGGAAGAGGAACACCCTGAGGACCCCACGAGGGTGATACTAGCAAGATTAGTTGCATCTAAGCAACAACACACCTTACTCCGAGCTCATCTAGGATAGCTCAATGTTGGGGTTGAACCACCAATGGATGCGGCATACAACCTCGGACAGTACATAATTCAGAATTATTTGAGTCCGGCCGAACCTGAAGTTGATTTTGAGTTGAAGCTGCAGTTTCTGAACATGCTGCTACACTTTGATGGGAATGCTTCTGAGGAGCCATACACATTCCTAAGGGACTTCGAGCTCGTCTGCGCTAACCTTGTACATCCTAATGTTAGCCAGGATATTAGACTCACATCCCTTCCATTTGCCTTGGGTGGTAAAGCCGACTACTGGGTGATGAATCTTGGATCTACAGTCACAACCTATGCCCAGTTCAAGGACCATTTTTTGAAGAAGTTCTACCCATAGAGTAGGACTAACATGATGATGGCAAGCATCACTAGATTTTCCCAGCTCAGCAACTACCAAGGAAAAAGAGAGACACAAGTGCTCACTACGTGGAGAGTCATTTTGATAACATTGCATTTGCACACACTCTCTTAGATAACAGTTCTTTAATCAACTTACTTTCCTTAGCATTATATCAGAAATTGGAGTTGGGACCACTTCGCAGATCCAGAGCTTTACTCCAATTTGCAGATCCTTCAATGAAGAGACATAAGGAAGAAGTAAAGAACGCTGTAATCTCGATTGAGGGACAGAACTATCAGGTTGACTTCATAATCTTGGACATGAAGACCCCCAATCATTGGATAGAATCTCATATCATTCTTGAGCGGTCTTTCCTTAGGACCATGCACAACTTTTGATATGGTATGGGAATGATGAAGTTCCATTCTCTAGGCGGAGAAGTGAACCTTGAGATGAAATAGACAAAATGGTAGCGACCCGATTCAGAGAGTAGCACAGAGTACTCTTCTTCGGTTACATATTGCAGAATGATTAACACCATTGGTATTTGGAGAAAGGTTCCTTCAGGACAGAGCGAGACCCTTCATTTGAAAAAGACATAGTGTATGATGCAGTTTGCCAAGTATTGCATGATCTTGTGAGAGATGCATCTACCTATTGCCATGATGATGCAGAGGTCCATTTGGATCTGTCAGTCCCTTCAACTTCGAAACAATCATGGGACATAGATGATGAGTTAGACATGGCATTTGCCGATTGCTTGAACATCTTTGATGATCCGACTCACG
Organism: Ottelia alismoides; assembly: GCA_037367405.1. NCBI lineage: Eukaryota > Viridiplantae > Streptophyta > Magnoliopsida > Alismatales > Hydrocharitaceae > Ottelia > Ottelia alismoides. The sequence continues at coordinate 80,259 of JAZKJV010001913.1, read as the reverse complement.
ATACTTCTGAGTTGGTGGTGAGCACTACACAGTTGAGCCCGCCTTCATGCAACATGCATTCAGATTCAGATTTAGTTCACCCAAATTTGCTTGATGACACCACATTGCCAGAACTGAAATCACTGCCTCCTACACTAAAGTACGCATTTCTTGCGGGACCCAAGGAGAGATATCCTATTATCATTATCCTGGACTTGACTTTAGAACACGAGTCTAGGTTTTTAGAGGTCTTAGAGAGGAACCATAAAGTAATAGGCTGGACAGTGTCGGATCTCGTAGGGATCAACCCCGCTCCCTGCTCACACCATATTTTTACTGTGGATAATGTGAGACCTTCCCGTGAGTTCCATAGGAGATTTAACCCCAATCTACAGGAAGTAGTGAAGAATGAGATTGAGAAATGGTGCAAAGTATAGTTAATATACCCATATATATGACTCCAAGTGGGTGGCCCCATTTCATGTTGTCACGAAGAAGTCGGGAATTCAGATGGTCACCAACAAGAGGGGGGTAGAGATCGTGACACGAGTACCCACATCGTGGTGCGTATGTGTCAACTACATGTGCCTGAATGTCACGACCAAGAAAGACCACTTTCCCTTTTCATTCATTGATCAAATCTTGGAGAGACTCGCAAGGAAAGCATTCTTCTATTTTCTTGACGGGTACTCAGGCTACAACCAGGTAGTTATATCCCATGAGGACCAGGAAAAGACCACACTCACATGTTCATTCGACACTTACACATTCTGACGCATGCCATTTAGGATCTTCAATGCCCATGCACTTTTCAACGATACATGATCGCCGTATTTGCTGAGATGGTGGGAGATTTAATGGAAATGTTCATGGATGACTTCTCAGTGCATGGTGATTCCTTTGATACATGTTTAATGCACTAGGACCAAGTCCTCAGGAGGTGTAGGGAGGTGAACCTGGTACCCTCATGGGAGAAGAGTCACTTAATGGTGACAGAGGGTATCGTGCTAGGGCATGTCATCTCCAAAAGGGGAATGGAGGTTTACACTGCCAAGGTGGAGGTGATCAAGAAACTCGATCCACCTACCAACGTGAGTTCAGTGAGGTCATTTCTATTGCATGGTGGGTTCTACAGGAGATCCATTCAGGATTTTTCGAAGATTGCCTGCCCACTAACTGAGCTCTTAGGGAAAGACACAGAGTTCGTTGTAGATCACATGTGTCTGGAGGCCTTTGAGATCTTGAAGATGAAGATTCGTGCCTCGCCTATCCTACAAGCTCCTGACTGGTCTCTCCCCTTTGAGATCATGACCGATGCTTCATATTTCGCTATAGGAGCTGTGTTAGGACAACGACGAAAGGGGATCCCGTTTACGACCCCATACACAAGCAAAGTATTAGACCCTACATAGAAGAACTACATCGTGACTAAAAAGGAAATGCTTGTTGTAGTATGGCCCCTCGAGAAGTTCAGTCGCATATTTTGGGCTCTAAGGTGACAATCTACACTGATCACACATCCATTTGATACTTAATGGAAAAGAAGGACACAGAGGCACATCTTCTTAGGTCGATTTTGCTCCTCCAGGAGTTTGGCTTGGAGATAAAAGATAGACTTAGAGTGAAGAATGTTGTGGCTGATCACCTTTCCCAAATTGAGCTTAAGGAATCTCTTGATTTTGAGCTTATTAAAGAGACCTTCCCCAGAAAAGTCAATTTGTGCTATTGACTCACTCCCATGGTATACCAACATGGTGAACTTTCTTGTCTCCAAGAAAGTTCCCCAATGTTGGACTAGGAGCAGCATTGACCGACTGAAGTCGGATTCGAGGAGATACCATTGTGATGATCCATACCTTTTCTTTGAAGGGTCGGATTGCCTTTGGAGAAGGTGTATTCCTTAGGAGGAATACCAGAGTGTCCTCATGTATTGTCATTCTCTTGAGGTTGGAGGACACCATTCGGGGAAGAGAACCGTTCAGAAGGTACTCTAATGCAGATTTTACTGGTCGACCCTGTTCAGAGATGCTATTGATTTTTTACGGTCGTGCTCGATTTGTCAGAGGATGGGAAGGATAATTACACAGAGAGATGAGATTCCCATGCAACTGGTGATCATTTGTGATGTTTTTGATGCATGGGGCATGGATTTCATGGGTCCCTTTCCCAATAGAGAAGGACATGAGGACATCTTGTTTGCAGTAGATTATTTGTCTAGGTCAGTGGAGGCTATCCCAACCCGAACTGCAGACAACGAGACTTTCTATAAGTTTGTGAGAGACCATATTATTTCCAGGTTCGGGGCACCAAAAGTTCTGATTTCTGACGGGGGTAGACACTTTGTGAATCGAGACATGAGATCTTTAACTAAGGACTACATATTTGAGCACAGAGTTACTAGTCCCTACCACCCACAGTCCAACGTCATGGCAGAGGTTTTGAACAGAGAGGTGAAGAGTATTTTGCAGAAGTTGGTCATCCTGATAGGAAGAACTGGTCCCAGCTCTTGGACCAAGTTCTGTAGGCCTATAGGACAACCTACAAGACACCTTTGGGCACTTGACCATATAGAATGATCTATGGCAAGCCATGCCATTTGCTTGCCGAGCTGATTCACAAATGTGAATGGGAAATTAAACATATTAATTCGAGTTATCACCTAGGTAAGCTTTGTCGTGACTTGAACTTGAGCGAGCTTGTGGAAATCTGAAATAGGGCATACGACAACAATTTGATTTATAAGGACAAAGTGAAGAAATGGCATGATCAACACATTAGGTACAAAGACTTTATCCCTGGGCAAAAAGTATGGTTGTTTAATGCCAGGTTGAAGATGTTCCACGGGAAGCTCAAATATAAGTGGACAGGTCCCTTTGTTGTTAAGAAAGTGCACGTGAATGGAAGTGTAGAAATAGCTGATCTCACAGATGATGTACAAACCCATGTGGTGAATGGACAACTATTGAAGCACTTTGTATATTCTAAGGAGCAATTAGTCCAAGTCGAGGTCATCAACTTCATGCAGAGTGTGCACAAAGCAGATACATCATATTACTCTTCATGAAGATGCAACATCTAGATTCAACAGCTTAGAAGATTCACTCACTCTTGTACATATGATTAATTCATTCTTTTAGAGTGTAGGTTCCTCCTTATGTAGATACTAGCTCCATACTCAGGCTATTCAGAGCCTACGTATAGGGGAAACCCCTACTCTCGCATATATAGTAATTTTCTCTATGTATATTCTTTAGATCTCATCGGTTCTCACACCTACTCTTATCCTAGACTTAGGTTGACTAGAGCCTACGTGTAGAGGGGGCTGATGCCCGCCAAGTGTTTATCCCAGCCATTTCTCCTCTTAACCTCGTCTTCCCCATTTTTGCTCTTCTTTTACACTTAGGCCCACGAGAGCCCAAGTATAGGGGGCATATCGACTTCTATACTTTTTGTTATTTTAACTCTCCTACACTTAGCATGAGTTATGTCTTTTCCTCACTTCTTGTGCTCTGAGGACATAACACATGCTAATAATAGGGGGGGGCGTGTATATATTACATATATACTTTATCCATAGCTCATACTTTCGCATATTTTTGTATATATTATGCAATAATTACAATATGGGTAGAAATTGAAAAAAAAACTTTTTTTTTGTAAATACATGTATATTTGTATAATATGTATATTGTATAATACTTGTAGTTTTGTAAAATTATCGTAAAAAATACTTTTGTAAAATTGGTTGTAAAATAGGAGGTATACCTCTAAAAAAACTTTTTAAAAAAAGAGGCATCTTATTTACTCTTGCATATCATCCTTGCATTAAATAAACATCAATCACCTTGCACTTCATTGCATGTCATCTGCATTTCATTTGCATATCTAGCATATGCAAAGTGAAAAGTTAGTAGGTTCTGAACCGAGTTATGAATAGAAGTAGAGGATAGATTTGATTTGACCTTAGTCTACCTAATTATAGAGGAACGTTATAGGAACTGGAGTTAAGATTTTTCAGGTCGAGTAATTAAATTCTTTGAGTCCACAAGATTATGTTCACATGTCATCTTGATTGGTCTAAATAGAATGTTTCATACATACGCACGATTCTTTTAGACAATGACCTAACTTGGACATGCACCATGCACATAGCTCTTCATTGAGGCATCAACCTCTAATGACGGGATACTGTGGGTTGCAATAAAGCTTCAAAAGAGAGATACATGCTGCACTTTTGTGTATATATATAAAGTTAGACATGCAATAAGTTTAAAAAAACCCATCAGAGAATAAATAAATGAATAAGCAAGACATATGCTTCAAAGTCTCATACCAAGGAAGCCTGCAACTAGAGACTTGGCTACACTGGTCAAGCTCCACGGATATGTGACTACACTGGTCACAATCCATTCTCTTCTCTACCCCCTCTTCTTGAGCTGGTTGCACTTGAACTTAAAAGGGAATACCCCGCTCCTCGAGGAAAGAGTTGCTAGATCGGGGAATTAGGGTTAGCTTGTTAGAGGATGTTGTTTCTTTGTCATTTCTGATGTGGAGATGCTATATTTCACTTACACAATACAAGTAAGATTTACAATCATCAGAATTTGGGTATGAGGATTTGTTCTGACCTGACTATTGAGCGACCTGAATAGAGACTATGGAACTTAAAGGATGTTAGGTCTTAAATTTAATTCCCAATAAGATTCCGCCATATTATCAATCCTTGTCGAATCTGCTCCGCACAATTGCTCAGCTCTAGCAAGCTGGCCATTGAGCGAAAATCAAGGATCTCCCAGGTCCTTTCATAGGCATCCGATCATCCTTAAGGTATCATGTTATCCTTCTTTCTCATTAGATTTCTTCTTCCTTTCCCCCTTTTTCTTTCTTCTTCCTCTATGCTTCTTGGATTCTCTGCTACATATATTCTCCAATTCCACCCATCAAACCCCAAATCAAGTACCCAATCGCTTCCCTTTCTACCAGTTCATAACCTCCAATCGATACATCTCTATCCATCCAAGAGCTTTTCGCCCCCTTTTTTGTTCTTCGTATCATAATCGAGTTGAGCTACAAGCTCGAGCAATTTCACTGTGTTTGCATGTACATAGGGGTTCCCATCATCAAGTCATACTCGTGAATCTCTAGAGAAGTAGAGCTCCCTCTGTCTCGTTTGTACTCTTCTAATAGTGGTGCCATTCTACTTGGATCGTTTTGCCAATTGTCCAACATCGCCGTAGCCCTACGCCTCTCCTCGGCCGCTTCAGTGCCTCAGACAATCACCTTCAAGCACCACCGCCACTGTTACCTAAGACCTCGCCCTCTCCCTCGCACATGAGCATCACTGCCTCCCACGTATTCTCGTCCACCGTTCACGCCGTGACCCTAATGCCACCCAACCGTTAGCCATCCCGCGTCTTGTGTCGACCAAGGCCTTGTACATTCGCCCTTCACCGCCTCGACCACAGATCTCGGTCCATGACCGCCCACATCATCTCCTCCATGAGCTTGATCTCCTTCTTCCACCACCTCGCACCTCTTTCGGTAGAGCTAAAGAAGCACATATGCCATTGATCTGGGGGTCCTACTCCAGATCTAACAACCCAACGCCTTCCACATTGAGCACACCTGACCTCTTACCAACCCTCTAGCTTCAGAGCCAATCAGATCTCAGTCAAAGCTATACTCAAACGTCACGTGGATGCTCATCTATTGAAGCATTGCACGGACCTCCAAGCCCACGCATACGCCACGTGAGGTACAAGAACATTGAGCAAAGGCCTCTACATTCCTCCAGATTTGCGACCCCCCTGCTTAAGAGGTCACGTGTGGCAGACGGTTCCAAAATCACAACGTTAAGGATGTGTATTCATCGCCATGTGTAAAATTAATGTGTGATTTTGTTGTTCGTTGTAGGCGGTGATCGGAATCGGTCAAGGAATAACCACAAATATTTATTCAATTTCAATCAAGTGGTTTTATGTTTATTTTACTTGGGCAAGTCCTAAGGTCGATCACAAGGAGGCAAAGGAACAACCTAGAATTATGTATATCAAAATTCGTGCACGGTTTTCGAGGCGGTCTTTTTTTTGGAATTTTTAATGCAAATAAGGGATGCAAGATGCAATTTTGGCCTATTTTAGGGACTAAAATGCAAATTACATTCAAATGATGTCTGACAAATACGAAACTTTGCCACAATGTAGATTATGATGAAATGAATGCACTGTATTTCTTTTGGAATTTTTGGACATAATATGAATTTTTTATGAATTTTTAAATGAAAACAAAATGAATTTCAATATTTAATTATAATAAATATTAAACCTATTATTTTTAAGGAATAAAATTATCTAAGATCTATCACTAGGTGATTGATCTCAGAAAAATCCTAAACCTTGAAAATGTAAGATCTAATACCTATTAAAAATCAAACACTGAAATATGGGAAATGATTTTTACAGGGCAAACTATGCATGCAAATGCAAATCTTTTTGGGCATAATGTCAAGCATAATTAATTCTACAACATGTGATTTTCGGGAATTTTTAAAGCAACGGTTAATCAATGGCAAATTTAAGATCATAACATGGGCAAAGTTTGCAATTTTCCACAAAACAATTAATTATTAATTAACCATTAATCACAAAAATATCCACAATATGTCGAATTGTAGAAAATTAAAAGAACATCATGCTATTTTTTTGAATAAATAAAATATGCAATGTACTAGTCTATAATGAAATGGAAAGACATGGGTGAGAGTGCAATTACAATAAATATAATAAATAAATAAATAATGCAGTGGGGGGGGGCATTATGCAATTAATAAGAACACCAGGGGCTCATCTGCAATTTTTCCAAGGGAGCACGTGCGGCACACATGCTCCTTGGATGACCGGATTTGGGTGAAAATAGGCTGACCTCCAGGGGTGTACGTGTTATTTACCCACGGTCACGTGTAAAGCACGTGACCTGGGCTGATGTCACGCTGACGTCCCCCACGCGCATGCCTCGCACGTGCTGGGGTCTCGGGCTCCGAGCCCAGTCGAAGGCGAGGCGGAGGAGCGTCAGGCCGATATTGCTCCTGTAGCGGCCGGTGGCGAGGGGCGTCGCATCGTTGGTGGAGAGGCGGTGGAGGTGGAGGACCAGCCGTCCTCTGGCCGACACGCGACCAAGGGGGCGACGAGGCGTAGAGCGGGTGGCGGTGAGGGGGCCGCTCTGGCGGAGGAGGAATGGCCGATGGACTACGGGAGTAGCGGATGAAGTGGTTATTGGAGACGTAGCTGGAGGCGTTGATCGCGGTGGTCATCGGCGAAGACGGTGACATAGCGGTGAAAAGGTGAAGTCGTTGTCGATGGAGTAGTCGTAGCGTCGTAGTCGGTGGAGCTCGGGGAAGATGCTGGCGTAGTCGGAGGAGATGTCAGAGATGGAGTCGATGACGGTTGGAGTCGGATCGTGGCGGGCTCGACGACTGACCGGAGCGAAGCAGAGGAAGAGCGGCGGCGGAGCCGATTCTGCAACGAGGGAGGCTTCCCGTGGATCTCGCCGTCTGGAGAAGGTGATGCTGTCACCTCAACCTAGTTGTAGGGGTGAATCGGTGGATGGGTGAAGGCGTGGTGTGACGGGGTCCATTTATAGGTCGAGGGTTGCTCGGGGGGTGATGTATCCGGAGGTGGTTGGCCGCGAGCGACTCGGAGGAGGTTGACGGAGGGAGACGCGGAGTCGGTTGGTCGTTGCGAGATTGGGGACGACGGTTGCGAGGTCAACGACAGAGAAATCGGAGAGGGGCAACGGCCGGTTGCGGGATGGGCGCCTGGAGAAGACGATGGGTCGCGGGCCGTTCGATTGACCGAGATCGAATGGCCGTGAACGCACCACGTGGCGGCACACTGGGGATAGGGGGCGGGCACGTGCGTTGCACATGTTTGGCAGGCAAGTGCTTTGCACGTGCGGCCGTTTTTATTTTGATATTTTTATAAAACGAATAAATAAAGGGACCAAAAATGGCTGACACGTGGCGACCCCAGGGCCGCCAAGTGTCAGCACCAGAAAAATCCACAGATAAAGATTTTGTAAAATCAAAAATAAATAACAAATGACCTCAGATCGTAAAAGTTTCTTCACAAAAAATGCTCGTCTCGATGAGATCTACAACTTTTATGAAGACATCAAAACCAAAATAGAACAAATGCATGAAGTGAATTTTTGGGGTATCCCATATACATAGAATACCTATATTTTTGGATTTTGTATTTTTTTGTCATTTTTAAACCATATAAAAATCCGGAAAAATATGGTAATATCAAAGATAAATAAAGACACCTTAATCTATTTTTTTGGATTTTTATTAATTAAGAAAATATGTACATAAAATATCAGGTCAAAAACTGCCAGAATACACAATGTACAAAAGAGGCCCAAATCCCAACTTTCCCATACGAGCTCCGATTCACTAGAACTTGGTCTTGTTTTGAAGGTAATTGAATGTACATTAGTTCAAAAGTGAGTAGGATCAAAACAGACGCTGGATGGGGATGATGTGGGGCTTTTAGTCCGGAAATACTGAAACTAAGGTTTGGGTTTTTGGTCCACTTATCAGGGTTGATTATTTTGTTTTGTATTTTTCATTTATTCTTGTGAGTGATATGTACACAATGGAGTTAGTTTTGGGTCATTCGGAGTTAGCATGAATGAGTTAAAAAAATCAGGAAGTTAGGCTATTTACATGTCATTTTTGTCTTGGATTTTTGGATCTTATTTTGTGCAAAAATAATAAATAAAATGCAATTCTTATGAAAACATGCATGAATGCTAATTATGCAGAATAGATGCAGACATGCTGGTGATTTTGAGGGAATTGATCTTAATAAATGATATTTAGAGTGATGAATCCGAGATTCATCACCCCCTATTCTTAAACCATGCTCGTCCATGAGCATAAAAAGGAAATGCCATGAGGTAAAATGAGATTGGGTTCCGTACCAAGACCATGAACTGAAGGTGAAAATGAAACTAGACCCGACCTTTGGATTATTACTATGTCGGAACTTCTGTGAGACTTAGATTTTTAAAATCAACAGCCCTCAAGTTCTACACATCATTGTCACAGTTTCGGCTCATAAGTCATCTTAGATCAATCCTCTTTCCAAAGTATACCCTATGAACACTGAACAACCAACTCAAGTGTGTGAAAGGTTTTAGCTCTTCCCATCCAGAATGCCGGACTACCATGCTCCTCTCCTCTCCAGTAACTCGTCCTCGGGGAGTCAGGTATTTCCTTCTAAGGTCTGTCGCACTGTGTTCACAATCGAATTGGGGGAGAAGTTAGAAGAAGGAGAAAAGAACTGGAGGGTGGCTAGTGTAGTCACCTCTCATTGTGAAGCTGGCCAGTGTAGCCGAGTCTCCACCAAGATCTGCAGGTTTCTTGAAGCTTGGACCTTTTTGGTCAGATTTTATTTAGTAGAATGCTTCTTTGTATTTGGAATTTTTGGTGGTTCTGCTTGGATTTTGTTTTCCCCTATGGATATAGAGTCTTTTTGTTCCGTACATTTTTTGGGGTCTTCAAAAAATTGTGCCCAGCCGTCCATCCCTTTTCCGAAGCTTTATTTCAACCCGTACTCCGGTCTTTAGATTTCCACGCTACCAGAAAAGAAAAACACACATTCTTCCAACATTGTCTGAGTTGAGCTAAGTGCATAGTGCGAGAATACAAATTAATTCCCTATTCCAGAGTTGTACCTAGAATGAAGAGACCATGTTAGACACTAAGAGTCAAATGCTGCACATTGTCATGTGGAACTCAAAGAATTAAGTCAAAGACCTGAAGCTTCTAAAATCCTATTTCTCAGTGAAGTTCCTCTGAAAATAAGGTGGATTAAGGTCCACAACTCGGTTCAGAACCCAATGACTTTTCACTGATGTAAATGAATGCGATGCTGGATGAAGTGCAGGTGTGTGAAATGCAGACACATTTTTTTTGTGATTTTTTGATTGATTTTTTATGCAAGGGATTTTTTTATGCAAAAATGGAATAAGAAGCTATTTTTTTTTAAAATTTTTTTGGGCACAATCAGTGTTAGTAGCAAAACTCTTTTTCTTTTTCTTTTCTTTTGTAGTGTTTTTTTTTTGAGTTAGTTGCCCACCCTGTAAATACATATAGACTTACGCGCAAGCACGGATTATGGGTAAAATATATACAAAGTATATACACAGACCCCCCTATACTTAGCGAGTGCTGTGTCCTCAGAGCATAAGAAGCGTAAAGAAGACATAGCTCGGGCTAAGCGTAAGAGAGTGAAAAAGGAAAAGAAAAAGAATAAGATTTACAGAACTGCCCCCTATACTTAGATTGTAAACAGTCTAAGTATAGAAGAAGAGTAGAAAAAATGAAGTGGTTGGGGTATGTGAATGAGAAGAGTATATACAGGTGGATGTCGGTTTCCCCTATACTTAGGCTCTGGTCAGCCTAAGTATAGAAGAAGGGTAGAAGTGAAGTGATCGGGAGAAGGAGAAGGAAGGTATATACAGATGGCATCAGTCCCCCTATACTTAGGCCTTAGCCTAAGTAGATGAAGAAGCTGTACAAGGAGACCGATGTGGTCAGGAGGGAGGGTGGGTAGCCGATGATTAAGGCGGTTTTCGGCTGATCTTCTTGTGAGCCTGTGATGGGAGATCAGAATAACGAGTCGGAGATGAAGCATATGATTTCCAACTATTGTCAGTGTCATCCTCAGAAAAATCATGATGGATATTGGATGAAGTGTTTGAGTCAGATGAAAGATATCCATCATCATAATTATCCTAAGAGGAGTAGTATTCGAAAGTGGACATACTCCAAATATTCGGATCTTTTTGTTTCTTCAATTATTTCCTCAGAATTCGTTCCTTCTTGGGGTCAATCAGGTTGTCCTCGGATGAACACTCAAAAGCACCGGTCTCAGTCAGCTCATACAAAATAATTCCAGTGTATTTTAAGAGGGCAGGAGCATCAGCTTTGGATGAATAGTAGCTAGGAACGTGAGTTGTCCAACGAGAATTGAATTTTGGATCCTTGCGAAGATATGGCTTTAGAGCTGCCGAACAGACTTCACTCGCGACTACCTTTTCCGAACCTGATGAGGGATCATCAGCTGATTCCTCTTCCGAAAGGTCAAAGGTGACTCTCTTTTTATTTCTTCATGAAGGTGTCGGTTCACTTGAGTGTCCAGATGAATAGCCATTGGAATTCTCCTTGGTCGGTGCTCGGCCTGCGTGCTTGTTCTTAGTCTCCCGAATGTTGGTGCACTCTTGATTTGGGATGATTTGGTCAAGGTATTCAGAGAAGGTTGCCCCAGGGTGTGACCATGCATATGTCTCAGGATCATAGAAGAAAGATTTATATATTTTTGAGATCTGCGGGAATCGAAATACTGGGGAGAGTTTCTGCATGTTCGTTCTTAATTGATTCGATGTTGGAGCATTCCTGTGTCGAGTTGATGTAATCCATGTAGTCAGAGTAGGTTGACCCAGGGTGTGCCCATGCATAAGTCTCCGGATCATATGATTCATATACATGATTCTCCAAGGTGAGAGCACTTGGGAATGGAGCAGGGGGGGGATTCTCTAAACCAATAGTCTCATCAACAACCGCTATCTCAGGTGTAGCAGCGGGGTAGGGCTCTTCTACCACTTCATGGTTGCGGCTGTCGAGGACTTCGTGGGTTTCCTCAGAAGATCATGGTTACTCAAAGACATGGTCCGATCTAAGTGCTTCCAATGCTTTAAAATTGATTTCCCAAGTCTCACAATCAATAATTGCCTTAGCCAATGCTAAGAATGGCTTTCCGAGAATGATTGGAGACTGGGTGAATTCTCCTTGATGCTCAATATCAATGATCGTGATTTCTACTCTGAGCGGAGCACCTTAGAATTTCATGATGACAGAAATGATTCCTCTCGACCGCTTTATCGATCGGTCCGCCAATTAAACAATCTCTCGTATTTTCCTGATCGGTCCGAGTTTGAGTTCGTGAAATATAAAGGTCGGGAGAATATTGATTGATGAATCGTCATCAATCCGAGCATGGGTGAAAATTGTGTCTTTGATTATGCAGTAAAATCTGGGCAACTGCTTCACTATGCGGCTCTTGGTTTTTCTTCTTAACACCAAGGAGGAGGCCATTGACAAGATATGTCTTTCGGTCTTTGTTCTAATCCTGTCCTACTTTTTGATCATTAATTTGTCCATTACAAATCCTTTGAGCTCGGGGAAGTGTTCAATGGCCTTTATAAAGGGAAGTTCAAAAATTAATTTCTTCTCCAATGCTTCCCGTACAGCAGGATCCAAATTCCTCAGATCTTCTTCAGTCCTAATTTTTATGAAATTTCCTGGATTTTCCATTTTTTGGTATTTTCTGTGTGGTGTGGCGATGTGGCGTGTTCCTCAGATGAGCATGGGTTTTGATGTTCAGAGTGGGAGTCAGAGGCATAGTCATTTCCAGGGGAATAATATGCATAAGTGACACTGTCGGAATCGTCCTTAGATTCCTGAATATCCTCAAAATTTTCAATCTTAGATCCAATCGTTTCCTCATTCATTTTTATATCCGAGCTACCAGAAATTGAAATTAATCGATTGGTAAATTCTTGAAATTTATCCTCCATTACATCAAATTTCTTATTCATCCTCAAAATATTCTCCAAGATCTTTTCATGACCAATCATGGGAGCAGCTGGGGTGTGTTTTTATAATTGAATTTCCTCTTCCATTTTCCTATATGTAATAGGAGAGGAGTCTCTTGAGATCCGATATATGATCATCATTTTCTGAAAATATCTCCTCAATAATCATGGAAGGCGGCTGCTCATATAGTCTAAGTATGCGGAGTTGGTCTGAGTAGAGTTCAATCCTATGTTTATGAGTGGTCGGACCTTGATATTGTGGAGTCGGCATACATGGTTGATGTGTTCCTATGTGGTCGGTCCAATCCTTTGTATGAGTATCATGTCTGAAGAGGGGGTTGTCGTGGTCAATCCAAGATGATGATTGTTCATTGGTGTTCTAGGATAGGGTTGATGGAAGAGGTGAAGAAGTGTTCAATTCGATCATGTGGTTATCATCTCCCATGAATGCTGGATTGACATTTACCGAATATGAAGGATGAATTGCATGATCGGCGTAGAGAGGATTGATATATGAAGAAGTGGAGACCTTAGTCGGTTGTTGGTTTGTCTGGTCCGAATACAAAGGGTTGTCCTTCATGAAGCAGATTGTATTTGTAGAGAGAGTTGGTGGTTGAAAGTCTTTTGTGGAAGTTGAAGGAGGTGTTGTGGGTCTAACCGATACGAATTCGTTTTCATAGTATAGGACTGATGAATTCTCGGATAATTATTTGGCCATTGTTGAAAGAGCTTAAAGGAATGAGGGGTTGGGTCTGCAAGAGTTTTTTGACAAGAGTTCCATGATGAGATTTAAATCAAGAAGGAGAGAGATGATTGCACGGGATAGTCAAGAGAAATTTTGTCAAATGTACGGCTATTGATCTTCGATATCGGTTCACGCACACCAATGCAAACACAAATCAAACTCCATATTCACCAACACACACAATGAAGCCGTAAGAGTTCGGCTATTATCTTTTCAATTTTAGTTGGTGATAATTCAATCTTGGAAAAAATTTAGCGAGCTGTTAGTTGCCGAAATTTTCGTAATGACTGTCCCGAATTCTTACGATTAGTTGCACCTACTTTCAGCCAGTATGGGTGTAAGTACGGGTCGTAGAACAACTACCCATGTTACTTGAGGATGGAGCCTTACGCAATGTTCTCTAAACCACCCACTCTGCTAAGGAAATCCGGACCATTTACCGGCTACCTGTAGACCTCACTGAGAAGTAGCTAATCGTTTTTGGCAGAATCAGCAGTCAATATGAAAATCCGGATTTGGATTCTAGCCTTAAGTGTCGTCTCTCGCTCACTCAGAAAAAATAAAATAATCCAAGGTCGGGGTTGCTCTCCCGCAAAAATTCTTGATTTTATGGGTTCTTAAGATCGGCTATATTTAGCAGTCCCAATTTTAATTAGGTGATCACTGAAGATTTTTTATATGCACAAATGCACGTCTACCATCCAGTCCCACTTTCTTTTAGAATTATGTGATAAAACAAGAGGGAGAAATTCGGGAAAAGCCGATGCACGCGGAAAACTATGATGTATGCTCAGTTAGAAGACTTACAGTGAATACTCGCAATCTCCATGTGAGATGCTAGATAGAAATTGAAAATTTATTCTAAATAAATGCAAGCCGATGAAAAACTGCACCTAAGTAGAAAGTTCTATTAGCGGGAAAGAATTGATTTAAATTTTGGCAAAATTGAACGATCTATGTGCGTCTCAGTTAATGTGAAGTGTGGCTTAAGTCCTACGAGCACAATCAAGAAATTAAATGCTCGTTGAGAGCCGTATGTGTAGGTCTATCCTAATCGCCACTCAAGTCGGGCCCCACCCTCACTGGAGAGTGAAACATGCCACGACACACACAAAAGAGTTCAAAGTCTTTTACACACGCGAGAGTCCAAACGGACACCGTTGTAAATTAGCAATTAATTACAAAAATAAAATTGTAGAAATTAAAAACCTAGACTCTACGCTCTCTCACGACTCGACTCGATCTTAAATTAATTGCGACTTTTTTCGGATGTCGGTGAAGATGCTTGGATTCAAGAAAAACCGCTCCACGTACGTCGGGTACCTCGCAAGAAAAATAAGAGAGAAAATGTAAGAGAGTTACTCAAAAATAAGAAAAATAAATGCTGAAAAATAAATACAGGAAATAAAATGGAATTTACAATGAAAAATTCGAGGGTCAGACTTCCCGAATGCGGAAAACCGAACAAGAAATTTCAAAACACAAAACTAAGCTGTTTACCTCCCCGACAACGGCGTCATCTGACGGTTCCGAAATCGCAGCGTTAAGGATGTGTATTTATCGCCGTGCATAAAATTAATGTGTGACTTTGTTGTTCGTTGTAGGCGTGATCGGAATCGGTCAAGAAATAACCACAAATATTTATTCAATTTCAATCAAGTGGTTTTATGTTTATTTTACTTGGGCAAGTCCCAAGGTCGATCATAAGGAGGCAAAGGAACAACCTAGAATTATGTCTATCAAAATTCGTACACAGATTTCGAGGTGCTCTTTTTTTTTAGAATTTTTAATGCAAATAAGGGATGCAAGATGCAATTTCAGCCTATTTTAGGGACTAAAATGCAAATTACATTCAAATGATGTCTGAAAAATACAAAACTTGGCCACAATTTAAATTATGATGAAATGAATGCACTGTATTTTTTTTGGAATTTTTGGATGCAATATGAATTTTTTTATGAATTTTTAAATGCAAACAAAATGAATTTCAATATTTAATTATAATAGATATTAAACCTACTTATTTTCAAGGAATAAAATTATCTAAGATCTATCAGTAGGTGTTTGATCTCAGAAAAATCCTAAACCTTGAAAATGTAAGATCTAATACCTATTAAAAATCAAACATTGAAATATGCGAAATGATTTTTACAGGGCAAACTATGCATGCAAATGCAAATCTTTTTGGGCATAATGTCAAGCATAATTAATTCTACAACATGTGATTTTTCGGGATTTTTTAGAGCAACGGTTAATCAATGGCAAATTTAAGAGCATAACATGGGCAAAGTTTGCAATTTTCCACAACTAAGTAATTATTAATTAACCATTAATCACAAAAATATCCACAATATGTCGAATTGTAGAAAATTCAAAGACAAACATCATGCTATTTTTTGTATAAATAAAATATGCAATGTACTAGTCTAGAATGAAATGGAAAGACAGGGGGTGGGAGTGCAATTATAATAAATATAATAAATAAATAAATAATGCAGTGGGGGGCATTATGCAATTACCAAGAACACCAGGGGCTCCTATGAAAATTTTCCAAGGGAGCACGTGCAGCGCACGTGCTCCTTGGATGGCTGGATTTGGGTGCAAATAGGCTGACCTCTGGGGGTGTGCGTGTAATTTACCCACGATCACGTGCAAAGCACGTGACCTGGGCTGATGTCACGCTGACGTCCCCCACGTACGTGCCTCACATGTGTTGGGGTCTCGGGCTCCGAGCCCGGTTGAAGGTGAGGCGGAGGAGCGTCAGGCCGGTGTTGCTCCTGTAGCGGCCGGTGGCGAGGGGCGTCGCGCCATTGGTGGAGAGGCAGCGGAGGTGGAGGACTGACCGTCCTCTAGCCGGAACATGACCAAGGGGGCGGCGAGGCGTAGAGCGGCTGGCAGTGAGGTGGCCGCTCCGACGGGGGAGGAATGGCCGGTGGACTGCGGGAGTAGCGGATGAGGTGGTTGTTGGAGACGTAGCTGGAGGCGTTGATCGCGGTGGTCGTTGGCGAAGACGACGGCGTAGCGGTGAAAAGGTGAAGTTGTTGTCGATGGAGTAGTCATAGCGTCGTAGTCGGTGGAGCTCGGGGAAGATGCTGGCATAGTCGGAGGAGATGTCGGAGATGGAGTCGATGACGGTTGGAGTCGGATCGTGGCAGGCTCGACGGCTGACTGAAGCGAAGCAGAGGAAGAGCGGCAGCGGGGCGCTTTTACAACGAGGGAGGCTTCCCTCGGATCTCGCCGTCTAGAGAAGGTGATGCTGTCACCATCGACCTCATCGCAGGGGTGAATCGGCGGATGGGTGAAGGTGTTGTGCGGCGGGGTCCATTTATAGGTCGTGGGTTGCTCGGGGGGAGATGTATCCGAAGGAGGTTGGCCGCGAGCGATGTGGAGGAGGTTGGCGGAGGGAGACGCGGAGTCTGTTCGTCGTTGCGAGATCGGGGCGACGGTTGCAAGGTCAACGATGGAGAAATCAGAGAGGGGTGGCTGCCGGTTGCGAGATGGGCGCCTGGAGAAGATGATGGGTCACGGGCCATTCGATCGGCTGAGATCGAACGACCGTGAACGCGCCACGTGGCGGCACACTAGGGACAGGGGGCGGGCATGTGCGTTGCACGTGTTTGGCAGGCACGTGCTTCGCACGTACGGCCGCTTTCATTTTGTTTTTTTATAAAATGAATAAATAAAGGGGCCAAAAATGGCTAACACATGGCGGCCCAGGGGCTGCCACGTGTTAGCACCAGAAAAATCCGCAGATAAAGATTTTGTAAAATCAAAAATAAATAACAAATAACCTCAGATCATAAAAGTTCCTTCATGAAAAATGCTCGTCTCGATGAGATCTACAACTTCCATGAAGACATCAAAACCAAAATCGATCAAATGCATGAAGTGAATTTTTGGGGTATCCCATATACATAGAATACCTATATTTTTGGGTTTTGTATTTTTTTATCATTTTTTAACCAGATAAAAATCCGGAAAAAATATGGTAAAATCAAAGATAAATAAAGACATCTTAATCTAATGTTTTTGGATTTTTATTAATTAAGAAAATATGTACATAAAATATCAGGTCAAAAACCGCTAAAATACACAATGTACAAAAGAGGCCCAAAACCCAACTTTCACATACGAGCTCCGATTCACTTGAACTTGGTCTTGTTTTGAAGGTAATTGAATGTACATTAGTTCAAAAGTGAGTAGGATCAAAACGAACACTAGATGGGGAAGATATGGGGCTTTTAGTCTGGAAATCTTGAAACTAGGGTTTGGGTTTTTAGCCCACTTATCATGGTTAATTATTTTTTTTTGTATTTTTCATTTATTCTTGTGAGTGAAATGTACACAATGGAGGTGGTTTTGGGTCATTCAGAGTTAGCATGAATGAGTTAAAATAACCGGGAAGTTAGGCTATTTACATGTCATTTTTGGCTTGGATTTTTGGATCTTATTTTGTGCAAAAATAATGAATAAAATGCAATTCTTATGAAAACATGCATGAATGCTAATTATGCAGAATAGATGCAGATATGCTTATGATTTTGAGGGAATTGAGCTTAATAAATGAGATTTAGAGTGATGAATCCGAGATTCATCATCCCCCTATACTTAAACCATGCTCGTCCCTGAGCATAAAAAAGAAATGCCATGAGGTGAAATGAGATTGGGTTCCATACCAAGACCATGAACTGAAGGTGAAAATGAAACTAGACTCGACCTTTGGATTATTAGTGTGTCGGAACTTCTGTGAGACTTAGAAAATTAAAATCAACAGCCCTCAAGTTCTACACATCATTGTCACAGTTTCGGCTCAGAAGTCTTAGATCAATCCTCTTTCCAAAGTATACCCTATGAACATTGAACAACTGACTCAGGTGTGTGAAAGATTTTAGCTCTTCCCATCCAGAATGCCGGACTACCATGCTCCTCTCCTCTCCAATAACTCGTCCTCGGGGAGTCAGGTATTTCCTTCTAAGGTCTGTCGCGCTGTGTTCACAATCGAATTGGGGGAGAAGTTAGAAGAAGGGGAAAAGAACTGGAGGGTGGCCAGTGTAGTCACCTCTCCTTGTGAAGCTGGCCAGTGTAGCCGAGTCTCCACCAAGATCTGCAGGTTTCTTGAAGGTTGGACCTTTTTGGTCAGATTTTATTTGGTAGAATGCTTTTTTGTATTTGGAATTTTTGGTGGTTCTGCTTGGATCTTTTTGTGCCCCTACGGATATAGTCTTTTTGTTCCGTACATTTTTTGGGGTCTTAGAAAAATTGTGCCCAGCTGTCCATCCCCTTTCCGAAGCTTTATTTCAACCCGTACTCCAGTCCTTAGATTTCCACGCTACCAGAAAAGAAAAACACACAGTCTTCCAACATCCCGTCTGAGTTGAGCTAAGTGCATAGTGCGAAAGTACAAATTAATTCCCTATTCCAAAGTTGTACCCAGAATGAAGAGACCAGGTTAGACACTAAGAGTCAAATGCTGCACATTGTCATGTGGAACTCAAAGAATTAAGTCAAAGACCTGAAGCTTCTAAAATCCTATTTCTCAGTGAAGTTCCTCTGAAAATTAGGTGGATTAAGGTCAAGTCCAGACCACTCTCGGTTTCTGCTCACAACTCAGTTCAGAACCCAATGACTTTTCACAGATGTAAATGAATGCGATGCTGGATGAAGTATAGGTGTGTGAAATGCAGACACATATTTTTTGTGATTTTTTTGATTGATTTTTTTGAATTTTTTATGCAAAGGGATTTTTTATGCAAAAATGGAATAAGAAGCTATTTTTTTTTTCAAAATTTTTTTTGGGCACAGTTAGTATTAGTAGCAAAACTCTTTTTCTTTTTCTTTTCTTTTGTTGTGTTTTTTTTGAGTTAGTTACCAACTCTATAAATACATATAGACTTACACGCAAGTACGAGATATGGGTAAAATATATACAAATTATATACACAGACCCCCTATACTTAGCGAGTGTTGTGTCCTCAGAGCACAAGAAGCGTAAAGAAGACATAGCTCGGGCTAAGCGCAAGAGAGTGAAAAAGAAATAGAAAAAGAACACGATTTACAGAACCGCCCCCCTATACTTAGACTGTGAACAGTCTAAGTATAGAAGAAGAGCGGAAATATTTAAGTGGTTGGGGTATGTGAATGAGGAGAGTATATACAGGTGGATGTCGGTTCCCCCTATACTTAAGCTCTGGTCAGCCTAAGTATAGAAGAAGGGTGGAAGTGAAGTGATCGGGAGAAGGAGAAGGATGGTACATATAGATGGCATCGGTACCCCCCTATACTTAGGCCTTGGCCTAAGTAGAGGAGGAAGCTGTACAAGGATACCGATGTGGTTAGGAGGGAGGGTGGGTAGCCGATGATTAATGTGATTTTCGGCTGATCTTCTTGTGAGCCTGTGATGGGAGATCAGAATAACGAGTCAGTGATGAAGCATATGATTCCCAACTATTATCAGTGTCATCCTCGGAAAAATCATGATGGATAGTGGATGAAGTGTTTGAGTCAGATGAAAGATATCCATCATCAGAATTATCCTCAGAGGAGTAGTTTTTGGAAGTGGACATACTCCAAATATTCTGGTCTTTTTGTTTCTTCAATTGTTTCATCAGAATTCGTTCCTTCTTGGGGTCAATCGGTTTGTCCTCGGATGAATACTCAGAAGCACCGGTCTCAGTCAGCTCATACGAAATAATTCTAGTGTATTTGAAGAGGGTAGGAGCATCAGCTTTGGATTAACAGTAGTTAGGAATGGGAGTTGTCCAATGAGAATTGAATTTTGGATCCTTGCGAAGATATGGCTTTAGAGCTGCCAAACAGACTTCACTCATGTTGACTACCTTTTCCAGACCTGATGAGGGATCATCAGCTGATGCCTCTTCCGAAAGGTCAAAGGTGACTCTCTTTTTATTTCTTCGTGAAGTTGTCGGTTCACTTGAGTATCCAGATGAATAGCCATTGGAATTCTCCTTGGTCGGTGCTCGGCTTGCGTGCTTGTTCTTAGTCTCCCGAATGTTGGTGCACTCTCGATTTGGGATGATTTGGTCAAGGTATTCAGAGAAGGTTGCCCCAGGGTGTGACCATGCATATGTCTCAGGATCATAGAAGAAAGATTTATATATTTTGAGATCTGCGGGAATCGAAATACTGGGGAGAGTATCTGCATGTTCATTCTTAATTGATTCGATGTTGGAGCATTCCTGTGTCGAGTTGATGTAATCCATGTAGTCAGAGTAGGTTGACCCAGGGTGTGCCCATGCATAAGTCTCCGGATCATATGATTCATATACATGATTCTCCAAGGTGAGAGCGTCTGGGAATGGAGCAGGGGGGGATTCTCTAAACCAATAGTCTCATCAACAACCGCTATCTCAGGTGTAGCAGCGGGGTAGAGCACTTCTACCACTTCATGGTTGCGGTAGTCAGGGACTTCGTGGGTTTCCTCAGAAGATCATGGTTCCTCAAAGACTTGGTCCGATCTAGGTGCTTCCAATGCTTTAAAATTGATTTCCCGAGTCTCACAATCAATAATTGCCTTAGCCAATGCATGAATGGCTTTCCGAGAATGATTGGAGACTGGGTGAATTCTCCTTGATGCTCAATATCAATGATCGTGAATTCTACTCTGAGCAGAGCACCTTGGAATTTCATGATGACAGAAATGATTCCTCTCGACCGCTTTATTGATTGGTCCGCTAATTGAACAATCTCTCGTATTTTCCTTATCGGTCCGAGTTTGAGTTCGTGAAATACAGAGGTCGGGAGGATATTGATTGGTGAATCGTCATCAATCTGAGCATGGGTGAAAATTGTGTCTTTGATTATGCAGTCAAATCTGGGCAACCGCTTCACTATGCGGCTCTTGGTTTTTCTCCTCAACACCAAGGAGGAGGCCATTGACAAGATATGTCTTTCGGTCTTGGTTCTAATCCTGCCCGACTTTTTGATCATTAATTTGTCCATTACAAATCCTTTGAGGTCAGGGAAGTGTTCAATGAACTTTATAAAGGGAAGTTCAAAAATTAATTTCTTCTCCGATGCTTCCCGTACAGCAGGATCCAAATTCCTTAGATCTTCTTCAGTCTTAATTTTTATGAAATTTTCTGGATTTTTCATTTTTTGGTATTTTCTGTGTGGTGTGGCGATGTGGCGTGTTCCTCAGATGAGAAGGGGTTCTGATGTTCAGAGTGGGAGTCAGAGGCATAGTCATTTCTAGGGAAATAATATGCAGAAGTGACACTGTCAGAATCGTCCCCAAATTCCTGAATATCCTCAAAATTTTCAATCTTAGATCCAATCGTTTCCTCATTCATTTTTATATCAGAGCTACCAGAGATTGAAATTAATCGATCGACAAATTCTCGAAATTTATCCTCCATTAAATCAAATTTCTTTTTCATCCTCATAATATTCTCCAAGATCTTTTCATGACCAATCATGGAAGCAGTTGTGGTGTGGTTTTGTAATTGAATTTCCTCTTCCATTTTCCTATATGTACTAGGAGAGGAGTCTCTTGAGAAATCCGATAAATGATCACCTTTTTCTGAAAATATCTCCTCAATAATCATGGAAGGCGGCTTCTCATATGGTCTAGGTATGCGGAGTTGGTCCGAGTAGAGTTCAATCCTTTGTTTATGAGTGGTCGGACCTTGATATTGTGGAGTTAGCATAAAGGGTTGATGTGTTCCTATGTGGTCGGTCCAATCCTCTGTGTGAGTATCATGTCTGAAGAGGGGTTGTCATGGTCAATCCAAGATGATGATTGTTCATTGTTGTTCCATGATAGGGTTGATGGAAGAGGTGAAGAAGTGCTCAATTCGATCATGTGGTTATTAATGTAAAGAAGATGTTCAAAACTGAGGGGGAACACAGGGGTACAGATGCAAATATTATAAATAAATATAAAAACTACAGGGGGGCTATACGTAATTACCAGTGACCAGAGGGCTTCTTTGCAAAATTTCTAGAGAAGCACATGCCCAGCACGTGCCCTCTAGATGGCTGGCATGTTGTGCGAATAGGGAAACTCCAGGGGGGCTGCTTGCAATTTGACCCCTGTCACGTGCGGGGCACGCGACTTGGGGAGTGACGTGGTGCTGACGTCCCCCCGTGCACGTGCGTCGCACGTGCGGGGGGTCTCGGGCTTCGTGCTGAAGATGAACGAGGCCATGCTGGAGGCGTGACGGTTGTCGTAGACGGTGACGGTGGCTCGACGGGGAAGGAAGTCCTGGAGCTGAGCAGCGACGGCGGGTGGATGCGCCGTGGACCTGCAACGAGGTTGGAAGACCTCGGATCTCGTCGACGGCGGGCCCAGGTGCTGTCACCAC
This sequence comes from Ottelia alismoides, assembly GCA_037367405.1. Classification (NCBI taxonomy): domain Eukaryota; kingdom Viridiplantae; phylum Streptophyta; class Magnoliopsida; order Alismatales; family Hydrocharitaceae; genus Ottelia; species Ottelia alismoides. Next base: position 57,552 of record JAZKJV010001913.1, on the reverse strand, counting down.
CGGGCTCTGCCTGAGCTATCGACGGATGCAGATCTCTGGAGGCGGCGCTATTCTTTAAATAGGAGAACGGGAGGAGATCGCGGTGGTGCGAGATTGACGGGATTCGGGGGAAGGATCGGAGATGGAGATCTGAAAGGGGGTCTCGCGAGATATGCGACGAGGGAATCGGGGGCGGCGGAGCTCAAAAGGGGACGACGGTGTTCCCGATTTGGGAAGAAGGCGGGAGGTGGACGACGCACAGGCGCCGTCCGATCGAGTTTGATCGGGTGGCGCCCGTCGCGCCACGTGGCGAGCCAGGGGCGTGAGGGGGAGACGCGCGTGCGGAGCACGTGCCTTGAAGGCACGCGCGACACTCGTGCGTCTATTTTATTTATTTTTATTTTTTTATATATAAAAACCCGACATATAATAAGCCCAAAAAATGGCTGACACGTGGCAGCACCAGGTGCTGCCACGTGTCAGCACCAGAAAAATCGAGAAATAAATATCTTGTAAAATCGAAAATAAATAGCAAATGGCCTCAGATCAAAAAGTTTCTTCACAAAAATTGTTTGTCTCGATGAGATCTACAACTTTCATGAAGACATCAAAACCAAAATCGATCATTTGCATAAAGTGGTATTTTTGGTTTGTCCCATGTACATAGGACACCTTGATTTTGGGGTTTTGTAATTTTTTGTCATTTTTTTGATCAGATAAAAATCCGGAAAAATTATGGTAAAATCAAAGATAAATAAAGACACCTTAATCTAATTTTTTTTGGATTTTTATTTGATAAAATATGTACAGAAAATATTAGGTCAAAAATAGCTAAAATATACAATATACAAAAGAGGCTCAAAACCCAACTTTCACATATGAGCTCCGATTCACTTGAACTTGGTCTTGTTTTGAAGGTAATTGAATGTTCATTAGTTCAAAAGTGAGTAGGATTAAATCGGACATTGGATGGGGAAGATATGCGGCTTTTAGTCTGAAAATCCTGAAATTAGGGTTTGGGTTTTTGGTCCGCTTATTTGGGTTAGTTATTTTTTTGTATTTTTCCTTTATTCTTGTTAGTGATATGTACACAGTGGAAGTGGTTTTGAGTTATTCGGAGTTAGCATGAATGAGTTAAAAAATCAGGGAAGTTAGGCTATTTACAAGTCATTTTGGCTTGGATTTTTGGCTTCTTATTTTATGCAGATTTTTTGTGCTAAAATGCCATTCTTATGGAAACATGCATGAATGCTAATTATGCAAAATACATGCAAGAATGCTGTTGATTTTGAGGGTTTTGAGCTTAATAAATGAGATTTAGAGTGATGAATACGAGATTCATCAGTTATCATCTACCATGAATGTTGGATTGACATTTACCGAATATGAAGGATGCATTATATGATCGGCGTAGAGAGGATTGATATATGAAGAAGTGGAGACCTTAGTCGGTTGTTGGTTTGTCTGGTCCAAATACAAAGGGTTGTCATTCATGAAGCAGATCAGATTTGTAGAGAGAGTTGGTGGTTGAAAGTCTTTTATGGAAGTTGGAGGAGGTGTTTTGGGTCTAACCAATATGAATTCGTTTTCATAGTATAGCACTGATGGATTCTCAGATAATTGTTCAGCCATTGTTGAAAGAGCTGAAAGGAATGAGGGGTTGGGTCTGCAAGATTTTTTGGACAAGAGTTCCATGGTGAGGTTTAAATCAAGAAGGAGAGAGATGATTGCACGGGATAGTCAAGAGAAATTTTATCAAATGTACGGCTATTGATTGTCGATATCGGTTCACGTACACCAATGCAAATAGAAATCAAACCCCAGATTCACCAACACACACAATGAAGCCGTAAGAGTTTGGCTATTATCTTTTCAATTTTAGTTAGTGATAATTCAATCTTGGAAAAAATTTAGCGAGCTGTTAGGTATCGAAATTTTCGTAATGACTGTCCCGAATTCTTACGACTAGTTACACCTACTTTCAGCCAGTATGGGTGTAAGTACGAACCGTAGAACGGCTACCCGTGTTACTTGAGGACGGAGCCTTACGCAGTGTCCTCTAAACCACCCACTCTGCTAAGGAAATCCAGACCATTTACCGGCTACCCGTAGGGCCTCACTGAGAAGTAGCTAATCATTTTTGGCAGAATTAGTAGTCAATATGAAAATCTGGATTTGGGTTCTTGCCTTAAGTGTCGTCTCTCGCTCACTCAGAAAAAATAAAATAATCCAAGGTCGGGGCTGCTCTCCCACAAAAATTCTTGAGTTTATGGGTTCTTAAGATCGACTATATTTAGCAGTCCCAATTTTAATTAGGTGATCACTGAAGAATTTAAATGAGTACAAATACACGTCTACCGTCCAGTCCCAATTTCCTTTAGAATTATGTGATAAAATAAGAGGGAGAAATTCGGGAAAAGCCGATGCACGCGTAAAACTATGATGTATGCTCAGTTAGAAGAATTACAGTGAATCCTCGCAATCTCCATGTGGGATGCTAGACAGAAAATTGAAAATTTATTCTAAATGAATGCAAGCCGATGAAAAACCGCACCTAAGCAGAAAGTTCTATTAGCGGGAAAGAATTGATTTAAATTTTGGCTAAATTGAATGATCTATGTGCGCCTCAGTTAATGTGAAGAGTGGCTTAAGTCCTACAAGCACAATCAAGAAATTAAAATGCTCTTTGAGAGCCGTATGTGCAGGTCTATCCTAATCGCCACTCAAGACGGGCCCCACCCTCACCGGAGAGTGAAACAGGCCACGGCATACCACAAAAGAGTTCAAAATCTTTTACACATGTAAGAGTCCAAACAGACATCGCTGTAAATGAGCAATTAATTACAAAAATAAAATTGCAGAAATTAAAAACCTAGACTCTACGCTCTCTCACGGCTCGACTCGATCTTAAATTAATTGTGTCTTTTTTCGGATGTCGGTGAAGATGCTTGGGTTCAAGAAAAATCGCTCCACGTACGCCGGGTACCTCGCAAGAAAAATAAGAGAGAAAATGTAAGAGAGTGACTCAAAAATAAGAAAAATAAACGCTGAAAAATAAATACAAGAAATAAATTGGAATTTACAATGAAAAATTCGGGGGTCAGACTACCCGAATGCGGAAAAAACCGAACAAGAAATTTCAAAACACAAAACTAAGCCATTTGCCTCCCCGGCAACGACGCCATCTGACGGTTCCGAAATCGCAGCGTTAAGGATGTATATTTATCACCGTGCGTAAAATTAATGTGTGATTTTGTTGTTTGTTGTAGGCGGCGATCGGAATCGGTCAAGAAATAACCACAAATATTTATTCAATTTCAATCAAGTGGTTTTATGTTTATTTTACCTGGGCAAGTCCCAAGGTCGATCACAAGGAGGCAAAGGATCAAAATTTGTGCACGATTTTCGAGGTGGTCTTTTTTTGGAATTTTTAATGCAAATAAGGGATGCAATATGCAATTTCGGCCTATTTTAGGGACTAAAATGCAAATTACATTCAAATGATGTCCGAAAAATATGAAACTTGGCCACTATGTAAATATGATGAAATGAATGCTTTGTAATTTTTTTGGAATTTTTGGATGCAATATGATTTTTTTATGAATTTTTAAATGCAAACAAAATGAATTTCAATATTTAATTATAATAAATATTAAACCTACTTATTTTCAAGAATAAAATTATCTAAGATCTATCACTAGGTGATTGATCTCAGAAAAATCCTAAACCTTGAAAATGTAAGATCTAATACCTATTAAAAATCAAACACTGAAATATGTGAAATAATTTTTACAGGGCAAACTTTGCATGCAAATGCAAATCTTTTTAGGCATAATGTCAAGCATAATTAATTCTACAACATGTGATTTTTCGGAAATTTTAGAGCAACATTTAGTCCATGGCAAATTTGAGAGTATAACATGGGCAGAGTTTGCAATTTTCCACAAAACAATTAATTATTAGTTAACCATTAATAAAAAAAATATCCACAATATGTCGAATTGTAGAAAATTAAAAGACGAACATCATGCTATTTTTTGAATAAATAAAATATGCAATGTACTAGTCTAGAATGAAATGGAAAGACATGGGTGAGAGTGCAATTACAATAAATATAATAAATAAATAATGCAGTGGAGGGAGGGCATTATGCAATTTCCATGAACACCAGGGGCTCCTCTGTAATTTTTCCAATGGAGCACGTGCGGCGCACGTGCTCCTTGGATGGCTGGATTTGGGTGCAAATAGGCTGACCTCCGGGGGTGTGCGTGTAAGTTACCCATGGTCACGTACAAAGCACGTGACCTGGGCTGATGTCACACTGACGTCCCCCACGCACGTGCCTCGTACGTGCTGGGGTCTCAGGCTCCAAGCCCGGTTGAAGGCGAGGCGGAGGAGTATCAGGCCGGTGTTGCTCCTATAGCGGTCGGTGGCGAGGGGCGTCGCATCGTTGGTGGAGAGGCGGCAGAGGTGGAGGACCGATCGTCCTCTGGCCGACACACGGCCAAGGGGGCGGCGAGGCGTAGAGCGGGTGGCGGTGAGGGGGCCGCTCCGATGGAGGAGGAATGGTCGGTGGACTGCGGGAGTAGCGACTGAAGTGGTTGTTGGAGACGTAGCTGGAGGCATTGATCGCGGTGGTCGCAGCGAAGACGGCGGCGTAGCAGTGAAAAGGTGAAGTCATTGTCGATGGAGTAGTCGTAGCGTTGTAGTCGGTGGAGCTCGAGGAAGATGCTGGCTAGTCGGAGGAGATGTCGGAGATGGAGTCGATGACAGTTGGAGTCAGATCGTGGCGGGCTCGACGGTTGACCGGAGCGAAGCAGAGGAAGAGCGGCGTCGGAGCCGCTTCTACAACGAGGGAGGCTTCCCTCGAATCTCGCCGTCTAGAAAAGATGACGCTGTCACCGTCGACCTTGTCGCAGGGGTGAATCGGCGGATGGGTGAAGGCATGTTGCGGTGGGGTCCATCTATAGGTCGAGGGATGCTCGGGGGGTGATGTATCCAGAGGTGGTTGGCTGCGAGCGATGCAGAGGAGGTTGGCGGAGGGAGACACGGAGTCGGTTGGTCATTGCGAGATCGGGGGCGGCGGTTGCTAGGTCAACAGTGGAGAAATCGAAGAGGGGCGGCGGTCGGTTGCGAGATGGGTGCCTGGAGAAGATGATGGGTCACGGGCCGTTCGATCGGCCGAGATCGAACGACCGTGAATGCGCCTTGTGGCGGCACACTAGGGATAGGGGGCAGGCACGTGCGTTGCACGTGCTTGGCAGGCACGTGTTTCGCACGTGCGGCCACTTTTATTTTGATTTTTTATTAAATGAATAAATAAAGGGGCCAAAGAAAAATCTGCAGATAAAGATTTTGTAAAATCAAAAATAAATAGCAAATGACCTCGGATCGCAAAAGTTCCTTCACAAAAATGCTCATCTCGTTGAGATCTACAACTTTCATGAAGACATCAAAACCAAAATTGATCAAATGCACGAAGTGAATTTTTGGGATATCCCATATACATTGAATACCTATATTTTTGGGTTTTGTATTTTTTTGTCATTTTTAAACCAGATAAAAATCCGGAAAAAAAAGGTAAAATCAAAGATAAATAAAGACACCTTAATCTAATTTTTCGGATTTTTATTAATTAAGAAAATATGTACATAAAATATCAGGTCAAAAACCTTTAAAATACACAATGTACAAAAGAGGCCCAAAATCCAACTTTCATATACGAGCTCCGATTCTCTTGAACTTGGTCTTGTTTTGAAGGTAATTGAATGTACATTAGTTCAAAAGTGAGTAGGATCAAAACGGACACTGGATGGGGAAGATATGGGGCTTTTAGTCCGGAAATCCTGAAACTAGGGTTTGGGTTTTTGGTCCACGTATCAGGGTTAATTATTTTTTTTTGTATTTTTCGTTTATTCTTGTGAGTGATATGTACACAATGGAATGGTTTTGGGTCATTCGGAGTTAGCATGAATGAGTTAAAAAATTGGGCAGTTAGGCTATTTACATGTCATTTTTGGCTTGGGTTTTTGGATCTTATTTTGTGCAAAAATAATGAGTAAAATGCAATTCTTATGAAAACATGTATGAATGCTAATTATGCAGAATAGATGCAGATATGTTGATGATTTTGAGGAAATTGGGCTTAATAAATGAGATTTAGAGTGATGAATCTGAGATTCATAATTGGCACATGCACCCCATGGGCATTTTTTTGAATAACCCCCACAGATCTTGGTAAATGGATCATTGCATTTTTTAGCATTTATTAGTCTTTTCTATAATTGCATTCATACCCCTATCTTTACATGTTTATTTGAACAACAAATTTTCATCATCCTCATATTTGAAAAATGGCATCTTGTAGAACACTTTATGTTTAATCATTACGGATTCTGAATATATTTTTTCAGAAGTGATTAGTTAATTAAAATTATTTTGGTGAAATATTGCATATTTGACCCAATCATGGTTTGAATTTCGTATTTAATTCATAATTTGCTCCTAAAATTGTGCAAAAATAAAAATGATGCATCTAAATGTGTTACTTTCCAAATTTCATTAAAAATGGACGTGTCTTGTGTCTAGAATAAATTCTTGAGAGATTTTAGTAAATGATTTTTAATTAAATGCAAGAACATTATTTTTGCGAAATTTTAACTCTCTTGGATTGCGGATTGCTTATTAAAATATCTTTTTGCGATAAATCGTTCTCTGGATAAATTTATTTTGTGGATTTATTAGGAAATACTCATAATCACTCTCTTTCCATTAAAAAATTCATAAAAAAATCGTATATTACCAGAAAATTCCAAAAAAAACTTAGAATAGCTTCATTTCATTGTGGTTAACTTCTTGTAAAAATTTCATTAGTTTTTTTTGAACGAAAAATTGCATAAAAACTCCTAAAAAGTTTGTATTTTTCATCGTTGCATTTTAATCCCAAAAATTCCAAAAAAATACATTTTGCATTCATCATTAGATTTCGTTTCTAGGAAAAATACAATTAAGCTAAATTGGATTAATTTCACATTAAATTTTAATTTGTCTAAGTTGCTTGTTTTCTTAATAACCTAGTTCAATCGTATTTTTTTGTATTTGCATTTTTATTTCATTAAAAAATATAAAAAATGCTTCCCTGAAAACCTAGATTCTAGACTGCCTAATAATTAACCTTAGGAGATAGTGGCCTCCTTGAGTTCAACGTTGGGCTTGCCCAAGTAAAAATAAATATTTGACCGTTCGCTTTTAATAGGATTATTAATCTTAGCAATTTTTGATTAATCTGAATTGCCTGCATGCAATGAAAATTAAAGTTAATTCCATATAATTAGCGAGTGTAAATTTGGGTTTATCATTGAGCCCTAGTTCTAAGAATTGCTTGATCGATAGAATAAGTACAAAGCCCTAATTGACTTGCATGTTCACTTTTGGACGAAGTCAGATTAAATAGTTGATTATTTTGACTCGAGACCGCATGCAGTGAGAGATTACAATGCTTTCAGGACCCGTTGTGGCGGGCACCAAGGGATCTCCAAGACCAGACCCTTGGTTTCTTCTCTAGATATTCAACTCTCATTCTTCATGCTAATAGAAATTACTATTCTAGGGCGATTTCATTAGCTTGCATTGCATATAGTGTAGGTTTCAATTATGAGCATCCTGTATGAAGAGAGCTGGAGGCAAGGTGAGCATCTCTATCTCAGCATACATCACTGGTTTACGCTTGCATTGCTTTTCCACTCTCTCCCTCTGGTTTTGACCACATAGGATTCTAAAGGAATTGATACCTCGTTAGGACTCGTGCATTTTTATTAGTCCCAATTTATTAGTCATCATTTTTTTTTAAAAATAAAAAAGTGATAACCAATAAATTGGGACTACTAATTCTACTCGACCCTAAAATAAAAAAGAAAAATCCTTGTCTTTGGGAGAGTTAACCCCTCATTGTATTCACATTTTATTCTTGATCCGTGCACACTAAGGATTATTACCCCAATCCCAGGCCTACCTATGTAATTGTACAACTTTTTGAAAATTCACCCAACTCTAAAACAAACCGAACTTTTACGGTCATCATTATGTTTAGTTAGTGAATTGAGGGGTTTTTGTTTATTTATGCTTATGTTTGTTTGTGTGCACACTCGATCTTCTCTGCGCATTTGTGTCTTTTTCTTGCATATCTAGATTTGACTATCGTGTTCTCCCGATCATTGCCTTTTGTTTCAGATATGGATGACTAGAATTTTTTTATCCGGACTTTGCGGATCCTTCTTACTCTCCTGCCGGTCCACCTCCATTTTTCCAGGACTTCGCTCACAATTCTTTTTTTATACATATCTACCTAATCCACTGTTTCATGCATCTGATTTTGTTTTTTACCCACCACAACCACCCTCATGTTTTACACCATATCACTCACCTGATACTGAGCTGTTGGAGTCACCTCTTATGGGTACCACTCTTGAGTGCATGACCCGATTAATGGAGCAAATGAATTGGAGGATATATGACCTCACTAGTATAAATAAGAGATACAATGCCACCTCACCATCTGATTTCATGGATTCATTTGAGGACACCCATGGGAGCTTGCAATCGCCCAAAACACAAAAACATTAGAAAAATATAAAAATCCAAAGAGAACCCGAGAGACACATTGTCGAGTCAGTTTGTGAGGAGAGGGCACCCTTGCCAGATCCTTTGACCACATTCACATTCACCATAGTTCCCACCTTTGATCCCAAGGATGACACTGTACATACTGCTCTTGGTCATCCTTGTGTAGATGATGATTCTGATCTCCTCCCTTGTATGGAGGAGAGTCAAAATCTTAAAAAATGTTGACTGAACCAGAAGTGGTGGCATCTATTCATGAGATCACTTTGCCATGCCATGAACCAGTTGTCTACGCTCACACCCAAAAAGAGAAAGTGACGACGCAAATTTGAGTGACACATTCTGACCATGGCCACTGCCTACGCCATCACTCACCGTCCAACTGCTAAGAAAGGGAACACTATTACACCTCTTGTGAGATGCAACATTTGTAACCATTCTTGTGATTACACTCCCCTTGACGGTTGTGCTTCAATTAATATAATGCCCTTCTCATTGGTATAGTATCTTCACTTAGGGCCTCTCAAGAAGATCGGGATGATTTGTCACTTTGCTGATGGATCAATAAAGAGGCCGAAGGTTATTCTTGAGAAAGTCGTCATTCAGATTCAGGACATGAGCTTCACTGTAGACTTTGTAGTACTTCCCATGGAGACCTCCCCCCCATATGGAGCATCCTTCGATAATCCTAGGACGACCCTTCCTCGCCTCTGCGAGAGACATTATTGGTTATGGATATGGAGAGATTCACTTTCATTTTGATGACAAGAGTGTTGTCTTGATCAACGCACCCACCACTGACCAGAGACCCACATCTAACAAGAGTATACTCGAGTTAGCCAACCCAGAGGACTATGACCTATCTGATGATATCAGAGAGGTTTTATTTACTATGTATGAGATTGAGACATGAGAATTCCTCTTCAGGGAGGAAGACTCGAAAAGCATAGACCTTGGAGTTACGCCTTCCAACGAGTGGCGATGCATTGATGACATCCGCGACATTTACACCACAGACACCTTAGCGAGGAGGGTATACTTAATAGAGACTACAAAGGTTGAATTTGACCTTACTACTTTCATACATGAATTCAGGTTTTTTGTTTAGACCTAGCGGAGACTTCCCACGCTGACCATGACCACACTACTTCTGTTGACCGGTTCATGCCTTTCCACTTTGAGACCACTGAGGATCTTCATCATGTCGATTCTTATCGATTTGTGTTTGCTAATGACCCCGATATCGACCTGTACCTTGTTAGATCCATTCCTCAGTGATCACACAAGAAGGTCCGTTTTCTACCTTCTTGATCTTTGTATATACACCTCTTTGTATATCCGCTTTTATTTTATTTCCTTCCATGTTCCCTTTTGCTCATCCAACCCATTCTGTGTGTTTGCCTTGCTTAGGATGTACTTTGTCCTAAGTAGGGGGGAGGGACGAGCCGGGTGTTCAGTCTTCATGTTGTTTCATGACTCTTGTTGTTGCATATACTTAAGGATCTTTTACCCTAAGTATAGGGGGGGGGTGATGCGTACATTCTCCTCATGTATTTTCCTTTCGATTTATTGGTTTCTTTTAGTCACCTCAACTGTCTCATAACTTGTTGATATTTTTGTCTATACTTAGGGATATATCACCCTAAGTGTAAGGGGAGACAGAATGAGTCGTGACCTGTCTATTTCCACCCTCATCCCTCCCTGCATGTAGATACATCCTGCTATACTTAGGATTATTGTATCCTAGGTATAGGGGGACGGTTGACTTCTCATTCATTTATTCCTTCAGTCTTTATTCGATCGTTGTAGTATTGTCTCTTCAATACTTAGTACAAGTTATGTCTTATCCTTTTCTCTCTGATCTATGAGGAAATGGCTCAAGCTAAGTATAGGGGGGTCGTATATACTCCGTATATAATTTAGCCATAACTTTTACATTTATATTTTTATTAATATGACTAATTAACAAAATTAACACATACACATTAAAATTATTTGTATATATTGATTAATAGATTGGATTAAAAATGTTTTTTATGAAATGTTTGAAAAACAGTTTGAAAATCCTTTTGATTTTTTTGAAAACTATTTGGAATATATTTTGTTAAATATTTTCAACCTTTGTAAAAATATTTTGTTTGTAAAAATTCCTTTCTTTGTTTGAAATAAAATGATTTGAAAATTTATTTGCAAATGATTTTGAAAATGGTTACAAAAATAGTTTGAAAAATCTATACATACTATTTGAAAAATCTTTGCAAAACGATTTTCAAATTTTGTAAATTTTTTTGTAAAAATTATTTATCAAATTAGTTTGCAAAATAAAGTTTTCAAAATGTTTGCAAAAACCTTTTCAAATTGTTTTGAGAACTGTGTGCATCCATTACAAACCTTATACATAAATACCTATAAATCCTTGATCCCCAATTCTTGTAAATAGTAGGAAGCACTCCCATATAAATATTTGTACAAGTTTCCTTTTTCTAAAACCTTTTGTTTTTGAAAAATCACTGAAAATTTATAAAACTAAAAGTCCCAAAAACATTTGCAAAAATCTTTCAAAAACTTGCATAAAAAGTTGCAAAACTTTTCAAAAATACATAAAAAGTTTAAAATCAGAAATTTGCATCACAAGAATATTTTCTGCATTGTGCATAACATTTGTATTTTTCGGATTTATGTTGATAATTGAACTAGTCTAAGTAAAATCTGAAGATTGGAGCTTGGTTAGATCTTAAATCTACTTAATCACAATAACCTTATGGGGACCAGAATTGAGATACTTCAGGTCTGCTAGACTCAATTCTTTAAGACCACGAGACTTGGTTCAATGTCATCTTGACTGGCTAAGTAGAGTATTTCAGAACACACACATGACTCTTGTTGATAATGACCTATCTTGCACACCTGCACCTTACACTTTGCTCACCTCAATTGAAGTGGTAGAGGGTTGTTGTCGGCATGAGACACAAGCCAATGGAAACATCAGAAGTCACACATTTGTGGCCATTGTACCTCAACTCGATCCAGCAGGGAAGAGGTCTAAAGATAGAAGTTGTGGGTTGCAATAATGCTTCAAAAGAGGGACAATCTACTGGCTTAAGAAGAAAAAGTCCTTGTGTAAATGCCGTTGTATATAGTATTAAAAAATGAAAAAAAACCAAAATCTCCAAAAAGAAAAGATGGGCAAAAGTCAAAGAAAAGTCAATTCCCATTGGAGCATGTATAACTAATAAGCAAGCTTGAGCTTCAAAGTCATATTTAGGTGAGCCTGCAGCGGGATGACTTGGCTACACCAGTCAAGCATCCTCGGATAGGTAGCTATACTGGCTACTATCCATTCTTCTCTCCAGCTCCTCTTCTTGAGTTGGTTGTACTTGAACTTAGAAGGGAATACCCTGCTTCTCGAGGAAAGAGTTGTTGGATTGGGGAATTAGGATCACCATATTGGAGAAGGCTGATTTCTACTGCTTCAGCCGAGGAGAGCTACATATCACACACACACACTGTCCAAGATAGATTCATAGTCATAAGGGTTTGCGTATGAGTTGACTTATTCTGACCTGGCTATTGAGGAGACTTGAGCATAGTTTTGTGATTCTCGAAGGATGTTGTGTTTTAAATCCGTTTCCCAAGAAAGGTTCCAACCGCACCTAAAATCCAAAGGTTCGACTTAAGCTCTAAACTTTGATTTTATAAATTCGAGTATAATAATTAAAATCAATCCAAGTTCTTTCTTTTTATCGTATTTGTTTCTTTTCTGCACTTATAGGCATAAGTGTTTTTCAGGGACTAGCAAATGCAAGTACATGAGGGCGATGAATCTCCATTTCATCACCTTTATTCTTTCATTTTGGCCTTTAAACCCTAGCTAAATGCATGTATATATCATTATTTTGCATAAATTAACATTCATTATTTATTGTATAAATATTGTATAAAATACATTGTTTAAAGCCCAAATAAAAGAATAAAGAAAAGAAAAGGAAATAAAATATCAAAGGTATTTTATGACCCTAAACCCTGATACCTAGGCATCTTGATGATTGGGTCGACAAGGAATAAAGTAGGAGGGAGATAAGGGCCAAATACAACAATACAAACCCTAACTTTATTTCTCCAATAATCCACTTTTGGGACCCATTTTATTTATACATCAAATAAATAAACTTTGTACATGAAAGTTGTAGATAAAAGTACATAGAAAAGTACAAAATTGACTTTACATAAAAATTAATAGAAATTGTAGATTTTATAATCAAAATAAAATTCTAAAAACCAAACTTATACCTGAATAAAGTATTCATTTTATTTATTCTTTATAAATTTTATTCTTTTATATTTTTATAGTTTTATAAATATTATTTATAGTATATGTACATATTTAGAATACAATAAAACCATAAAGAAAACAATAAAATAAAATAACATAAAAAAATACATAGATGAATATACTATACTTATACCTATATCGTAAGTATATATATTTATTTAAGTGTACAAAATATATCAGAAAAATGCAATAAAAATATATTTATGTATATTTAAATAAGTTATAAATATATAAATTATGTATATAAAATAATAAAATATAAAATACCAAATAAAAATAAAATACACAAAACATAGGCTAACTTACCTATAAATACACTTGTAAAAAGTAACTTATAAATAATTAATTCATAAAAATAAATAAAAATCATATTAAAATACTACATAAAATAATAAATACTTTTCATGTTTTACTCAAAATTGAAATAAATCATTTATTATTTTATTTACATGTATTTTTTCTTTTTCTTTTTCTTTTTGTCTTTTTACTGATGACGTGTCCCAATCTGGGTCTGTCCTCCACTGACCTTGATCAACTCTCTAACCGAGGTCCTAGGTCCTGTAGCCTATCATTTGACCTTGCTTTCCTCGATTTTTGCTGCTCGAACCTTTCACTTTTTGAGGTCAATGTCTTCTACGACGTTTTGCCTCAATATTCCACCTTTCACGCCAGATCGTTGCATCGAGCATTACGTCACTGTATCGAGCCGTTCGCCTTGATTTTCCTCTACCGTTCCTCTCATGTACAAAAGCTCCACCTTCTCCTTCCTCGATTTTTTGGATCCCTTTTGTTCCGCAACTTCTCCTCATTTTGTGCTCAATGGCTCGAGCTTCGTGATAAGAGGCTCGCCTAGCACTTTGCAGGATCAAGGAGGCATAGTAGGATTGTCGATTCCACATCCCCTGTGAACCTCTGTCGTGAGGTACTCATCTCGGAGCTCCTACTGCTTAAGTTTGATTTTTCTTGCTTTTTAGATAGATTTAATTATTATATATCATTTCTGTATTTTAGTTTTTGTTTTAATCACTCATTTTAGCGTAGTTAAGATCTTTTAGCTTCGTGAAGCTCTAGAGGTCTGGCCACTATCCTACACCGTACCACTCATGTTCCGAGACACCTGACCATTCCATTGTCTTTTCCTTTTGTTCTCCACCTTGCACGCCACCGATTCCACCTAGATCGACCCTCGTTCTGGTCTTTAAGGCCCAATTCCATCACCTTCGCCAGACCTCGACCCATCTCCTCCATTCCACCTTCAACTCCCACCAATAAAAGCCCAGCTCTCTGCCCCCTTGTATTGCGAGGCTTAATAACCATATACAGGTCTAGAAGAACCCCATCTGAGGGGTTTTGAGGTTCAGAAGCAACTCTAGGTACTCACGCATGCCAAAGCTCCTCTAATGAGCTTTGGACTTACTTGAGGGGTCGGCCGGCAGGAACGTGAAGAGACACTCGGTAGAGGCTGAGGTAGCTAGAGGTGCGCACATCATCAAATTTAAACTCGCCACTCATGAGTTCTTGACCAGTTATTCGAGAGCCCTTCTACGCCGTCTGATTGAAGACGAGTCCTAGATCATACAAGCGATGTCGGATCAGCCATGCCTCAACTGTAGGATGTCCATCCAATATCTAATCTCAGTCGTCTCCCACCAATCGTCATCACGCCACACTGTGCCCTCACATGGATGAAGTGAACGAAGCATCGCCGCACGATCAGACGCTTGAGGGGGTAATTTGCATATCCTTCCCCCATTTTTGTCTATTTCTATCTAGTCTTGTAAAATATCAAGTACATTTTATATTTTCTGTACTTTTTGCAAAAAAGGATCCTTGAAGTTTATTGATATTATAACTGGGTCCGGTCCAGCTCAGCTCACGTGCCGTCCCACGTGAGCTGGCCATTTTGCACGCAACCCCTTGTGTCTTTTTGTATTTTAGTTTAGTACTTAAACTTTAAATAGTTGAAATCTTTTGGGTATTTTTCACTATAGCCCCTGACATGTATTTTAATTGCAAATATACCCTTGCTAGTTCAACAATTGTTATGCCTGTTCTTTAATTTTTATAAATGTCATACATGCTACAAAAATTATGAAAAAATAGGGTTAGATGCCTGCTTGATACTCTTTCACGCTATATTTTTAGCTTTGCATTTTAGGCATTTTAATATTTATTAAAAATGAAAAAGAGCATATTCTTCCTATGTTTGACTTAAAAATTCCAAAAAAAATTATAAAACTTTTTGTAGAATTCCAAAAATATATTTATTGTATTTTATAGCTCTAGACCAAAAATACCTAAAAATAGAAAAAGAAAATGATGAAAATTAAAAAGCTCCAAAATCTTTATAAAAACTATAAAAAAGTATTTTAAAAATAAAAAAAATATTTATTTCTATCTCTAAAATTTCTTTTTATTATATGTTATTAAGTAAAAATAGTTTTGGAAAAATTTGACTTTATCTAGTATTTTTAATTTTCAAAATAATTCGGTCTATTTATTTAATCCCTATTTTGGGATATTTTTAACTTTAAAATACCTAAAAATTATCAAAAAATCCCCAAAATCATAAAATAGTAGAAATATTACATAAAACACAAAAATATCTTATTATGCAAATTTTCTTTATTTTTAACGGTAATAATTATATCACACTATATTATATATATCTCCTTATATAGTTATATATTCTTATATTAATTATAAATTATAAAGAATATAAAAATCAGAAATATAAAATAAAATAAAAATATAAAATTTTAAAAAAATATAAAATAAAATTCCATAAACATATATAAATAAAAACCCACACAAAAAGACCAGAGAAAAGGATATTTTTTGCATTCACTTGCACAATCTATCTTGTTTGCTCCTTGTGTTCGACCTCTACATATACTTATACATATACACACTTGTTATAGAGTTATACTAATTTTTAACTCTACATTTATTTTGCTTTTCATTTTTATATCTATTGTGGGTTAATTGTTGTCTGAATTAGGGTTTCATGGGCGGTCACAACAATGATGCTAATTGTGTTTGATTAGCAGACCCTCGCATAACCCTGTTCAACATCTGTGTAGATTACTGGCGCATAGATTCAACTACCAAGAAAGATCACTTTCCACTGCCCTTTATTGATCAGATTATTGAGAGGTTGGCATGGAAGGAGTTCTTTTGTTTCTTGGATGGGTACTCAGGATATAACCAGGTCACAATCGCTCTTGAGGATCATGAGAAAACTACGTTTACTTATCTGTTTGGTACCTACACCTTTAAATGGATGTCCTTTGGATTGTGTAACACCCCCGCTACATTCCAAAGGTTTATGTTGGCTGTTTTTGCTGACATGGTATGTAGTTTTCTAGAGGTCTTCATGGATGATTTCTCGGTCTACGGGGATAGTTTCGACTTATGTCTTAATCATTTAAACTGAGTGCTTCAGTGTTGTTGTGAGGTGAACTCCGTGCTCTTGTGGGAGAAGCGTCACTTTATGGTTACTAATGGGATTGTATTGGGCCATGCCATCTCCAAACATGGTATGGAGGTTGACCCGGACAAGATTAATGTGATCTCCAAGCTAGAGCCATCGCAAAATTTAAAGCAGTTGAGGTCATTACTTGGACACGTTGGATTCTATAGGAAATTCATTAAGGACTTCAGCAAGATCTCTAGGCCTTTGACTAAGCTTCAGTGCACAGAGAGTGAGTTTATAGTTGATGAGAAGGTCCTCCTTGCATTTCACTAGATGAAAGGCATGGTTACTAGGGCTTCTGTCCTTTAGCCACCTGATTGGTCTCTCCCCCTTTGAGATCATGACTGATGTGTTAGATTTTGCAGTTGGGGCAGTTTTAGGGCAAAGAAGGGATGGGTACCATTTGCCATACACTATACTAGCAAGACTTTGGATGAAGCACAATGTAATTACCCAATCACAAAGAAGGAGATGTTAGCAGTGGTATTTTGCATTAGAGAAGTTCAGATCTTACTTACTTTGTTCACATGTCACTGTCTACACGGATCACACTACCATACAACACTTACAAGCAAAGAAGGATGCCAATCCACGTCTTATCAGATGGATCATTCTTCTCTAGGAGTCTGAGATTCGAGATAAACCTGGAGTGAAAAATATTGCAGCAGATCACCTTTCCTGGATCACAGATGCAGAGTTCTCTGAGCAATCAATACTTCCTATTTCAGAAACCTTTTCAAGAGAGACTATTTTGTCTATGGCCACACTCCCATGGTATGCTAATGTTGTGAACTATCTTGTCTCCAAGAAAGTTCCACAAGATTGGCCCAAGCATAAGGTAGATAGATTCTTGTATGAGATTCATTTTTACCAGTGGGAGGATCCGTACCTATTTCATAAGGGTACAGATTGTATCTGGAGGAGGTGCATTCCTCGAGAGAAATACACCAGTGTACTTGAGCATTGTCACAAACTAGAGTCTGGTGGGCATCATTCGGGGAAACACACGACAACTAATGTTCTATAAAAGGGCCTATGGTGGCCAACTCTATTTAAGGATGATACAGTTTATGTTCGAGGTTGTACTGATGTCCAAAAAATGGGAGGAACCATCGATTCCAAAGATACCATGCCCTTGAAGTATATTCAGATTTCAGATGTTTTGGGACATAGACTTCATGGGCCCATTTCCTGCCAATCAGGGATTTCAGTACATCCTGCTTGCCATGAATTACGTTAGTCGTTAGGTGGAGGATATCCCCTCCCGAGCTACTGATAGTCATACAATTTGTTCCTTTATCAAGGACAACATTATTGCACAGTTCGAAATTCCCAAGATACTCATTTCAGATGGGGGTAGCCACTTCATTAATAGAGAGGTCAGGAAGCTTGTGAAGGAGTATGCCATTGAGCATAGAGTTGCATCTCCTTACCACCCACAGACTAACGGCTTGGCTGAGATTTCAAAGAGGGAGATCAAGAATATATTTTAGAAACTTGTATGTCTAGATAGGAAGAACTGGTCCTAGATGCTTGAGATGCACTACCCTCCCTAGAGGAGGACGAATGTTTCCATCCGTGTGCTACTCCAAGCTAAAGGATTCTACCTCCTCACTACCTCATCAATGAAGAGCTACGTGCATTGTGCTTGTCCAAGTTAGGTCATTATCTAAAAGAATCATGCGTATGCACGAGATATTCTACTTAGACTAATCAAGATGACATGTGAACATAGACTTGCGGACTCAAAGAATTAAGTCACTTGACCTGAGAAATCTTAACTCCAGTTCCTATAAGGTTCCTCTGAAATTAGGTGGATTAAGGTCAAATCAAGTCCATCCTCAATATCTACTCATAACTTGGTTCAGAACCCACTAGCTTTTCACCTTGCATATGCAAGATATGCAGATGAGATGTAGATGACATGCTATGTAGATGAATGTAAATGCAAGACTTTTTTTTTGAAAATGCAAGATAATATGATATGCAAGAGTAAATAAGAAGCCTTTTTGTATTATTTTTTTTGATTTGTTTTTGTTTTGTTTTTTTTTCAACTCTGGTATACCTCCTATGTTACAACAATTTACAAGAGTTTATAAATATTATACAGATTATACAAGTGTTATACAATATACAAGTATACATTTTTCAATTTTTACAAAAGTTTTACAAGTATTATACAACAAGTACAATTTTTTTTACCCACCCTTAATTATTGCAAAATATATACAAAAATACGCGAAAATACGCAAAAGTACGAGCTATGGGTAAAGTATATATGTAATATATACACGCCCCCTATACTTAGCGTGTGCTATGTCCTCAGAGCACAAAAGCGACTAAAAAGACATAGCTCGGGCTAAGCGTAGGAGAGCTAAAATAACAAAAATGTATAGAAATCGACCAGCCCCCTATACTTAGGCTCTGACAGCCTAAGTGTAGAAGAAAGTCAAAAAGTGGGGCAGACGAGGTCAAGAAGAGAAATGGATGAATATACAATGCGGGCATCGGTCCCCCCTATACTTAGGCTCTGATCAGCCTAAGTACAGGACAGGAGTGAGTATGAGAACCGATGTGATCTGGAGGATGTACAATGAATAGATGCGGGTCACTCTCCCCCTATACTTAGGATCTGGTTATCCTAAGTATAGTCATGAGATGATATGGAACCGGGGCGAGTGATTCGAATCACTGGGGAGGGAGGGAGAGAAAAAATATATACAAGAAGAATTGAGAATATACAAGGATTAAGAAGGTTTGTGACGAACCTTCTTGCGGACGCGAGGAGGTGGATAATATACATATGTGTCGCTGTCGGAATCGTCCTCAGATGAATAATAATGAGGTGTAGGGATCGTCCAACGAGGGTCGACACACGGCTGCTTGCTCAGATAAGGCTTGAGAACAACCGAACTGAGCTCACTCATATAAATCACCTTATCCGGTCCAGATGAGGATTCCTCTGAAGCTTCCTTCTCCGGAGTGGTGAAGGAGACTTTCTTAGTCGGTTTTCTAGAACCTGAATCATTGAGAGGGAGATGAGAGCGACGCGCCTGGAGAGGTTTGGAGGAACATCTCGAGGAATCAATTCTCGACTTCCTCTCACTAGATAACCGACTAGAAGAGGGAGCAACCGTGTTTTTAAGTGGAGTCAATTTTGTCTGGGTTGTTTCCTTAGAAGTCCCGGGTTGTGGTGTGGTGCTGACTATGGGTTCCTCATCAGACGAGTCACCATAAAGATTGTAATATTCCCGAAGGGTCAGCACATGCCTCGGGAAGGTTCTAGTGGTCTCAGTTGGCTTGGCATTATTAGGCACTTGTGTCGGATCACTGAAATGATCAAGACAATCAGCAAAAATCATGTCCGACTCAATGTCAGCTTCTGGTCGTGAGTCCTCCTTAGAAGCTGTCACGGTGGTGGTGCAAGAAGTTGATGATATGTGGGGAGTCTCTGAACCAACGGTCATCCGGACAATCGGTCTCTCATGTGTAGCAGAAAGGTGGGACTCATCTACCTCTCGATAGTCACGACTGCCAGCGGATGTGCGGGTCACCTGAGAGTAAAGTGTGTCAAAGATCGGGTGAGGTCGGAGTGCTCCTAATGCTGAAAAATCGATTTCCCGAGTCTCGCAATGTATAGTCGCCTTAGCCAAAGCTAAGAACGGCTTCCCGAGAATAATCGGAGACTGGGAAAACTCTCCTTGGTGCTCGATGTCAATGATCGTGAAGTCCACCTGAAGTAGAGCACCTTGGAAAGTAACAATGACTGAAATGTTTCCTCTCGATCGTTTGATGGATCGATCAGCGAGCTGAACGATCTCTCTTGACTTTCTAATTGGCCTGAGTTTGAGCTTGTCAAACACAGAGGTCGGGAGGATATTTATCGGTGAGTCATCATCGATTCTCGCATGGGTAAATATGATGTCTTTGATTTCACATTCAACTCGGGGTAACCGCTTCACTCTGCAGCTTTTGGTCTTTCTCCCCATCACCAAGGAGGTGGCCATAGACACTATGTGTCTTTCAGTCCTTGTCCTCTTATTTCCTGACCTCTTGGGCATCAATTTACTTCTCACAAATCGTTTGAGGTCGGGAAAGTGATCTATGGCCTTTATTAAGGGGAGTTTGAAAATCAATTCTTCATCGAGTGCTTCCCTTAGGGCAGGATCCAATTTTTTTAGGTCCTTTTCATTTTCAATTTTTATGTGATTTTTTGGTTTTTCAATTTTTTTGGTATTTTGGATAGATGCATGATCAGATTCTGGATTGGAGGGTAAGTGGTTAGTAGAAGAGGGAGGTAGAATGGACTCTAGCTGTACAGACGGTGTGGGTTCCCTGATACTCACTCGGTTTTCAACATCAAATCTACTTACTTCCTTCTCCACTTTCATACCCAGGCTGGCAGAAATTGAGTGCAACATGTCCATGACATCTCTCAACTTGTTACCAAATGATTCATTTTTCTTAATAAGTCTAGAGATGTCATCCTCCACAAAATTCTCATGACAAATCATGGGAGAGTTCTGCTCAATTGGAGGATACTGCTGAGATATTGGGGTCTCATACTCAACATACCTAGACTCTGGCATGTAATTCTGGGTCGAGTATGGACCATCTAAATGGCAAATATCGGTCGAAGCCTCATATGATGGAGTCAATGAAACAGGGACTGATAATTCTAGGTCATGAGTCCAATCTTGTGAATGTATAGGCTCTTCGAATGAAGGCTGGTTAATGGAGGCTTGATCACTAAAGTCAATCAAGTCTGGAAAATCATGATATTCATGCCTCTCAATTCGGATTGTTTGATCGATCAAATGATGCCCTAAGGTCAAGTTGGGATGTGTATATGCAGATTGTTGTATGGTCCCTACTTGATGTGAGAATGAAGTATACGGGGGCATATAATTCTGCCAATCATCGGTCTCAGCAGTGGCTTGCTCTGCATTCGATTCTTTAATTCCTGCAAGCTCTCGAGAATAAGTACAGTCAGCCCAAGATGGAAGTGGATCCGGAATGTCAGAATATGGAGTAGGTGAGAAATGCGAAGAAGTGGAGAAGTCAGTCGAAGTTCTGACTTCGTAATCAGGTTGAGGGGGAGCCGACCACGGGTAAGGGTCTCCCGTGGATGGCGGAGGATACATGGAAGAAGAGGAAGGTGAAGATGAATGGTATATGGTCGAGGAGCATTGACCAGAGGTCAGAGTGTATGGGGACCAATATCCCGACATCTTTGAAGAGGAAAGGATAATTGTAAGCAGATGGAGGTAGAAAATGTGCAATTACACAGGCTACACACACAGACAGACTCCAAGACAAACGCAAGAGCAAACCCCGAGTTCACACTCAACACGGTGAAGGACCCGAAACCGAGTCCAATTAATCTTGTAGTTTTTAAGTGTGATATTCAAGCAAGAATAGCAAGGATTACGCGGCCTAGAGGGAAGTCGGCTCAGAGCCGGATGCGTCTTCCCTGTTTATCCTGTCGTCTAAGATACCACCGTTCCTTCCTTTCTTTGCTCCTATCCCAAGCCGATGGATTCAGTGACCACACCCCTATCTACCTGCAAGCAGGCAGAGGCTGACAAGGCCGGAACTTCACCCCTGGGGGTTACTGGCAGCTTGTCGCGAAGCACCGCAATTTCGCCCCTATCTACCTGAGACAGGCGGAGGCTACTTGGTACTAGTCAAAGAATCTGAAATTATCCGGCTTGTGATATTTGCTAGGATTAGTTAGAACGTGATATGGAAGACGGGGATTTGGGCTCTACCTTAGGGTGTTCACACACACTCAGGTACCCTCACTCAGCCTGAATACAAGGTCGGGGATTAATCTCCCGCAAACAATTTTCAGATTTTATTCTTTTTTTGGTCAATACTGTTAGCAGTCCTGATTTTAAAGTTTAGTTATCACTTTAATTAGTCCACCACAAAGCACGCCTATCGGACAGTCCCAATTTCCTGTTTAATTTAAGTGAGAAAATCAGAGGGGGAAATCGAGAAAAGCCGATGCAAGTTGAAATCGATGATGCGTATGTTGAGTAGAGAATACTTACAGTGATCCCTTCGCTTTTTGATGCAGGATGCAATACAGAATTGAAAACTTTTTATTCTACATGCAAATGCAGGCGATAAAAGCCGCTCCTAGACAGGCAGTTCTATTAGCGTGAAGAACGGTTTAATTTTGACTAAGTACTGCGGTCTAGGTGCGTCTTTTAAGTGTGTTGTGTGGTCCTATTGATTACGAGCACAAACAAGTCCTAGAGTGGCTCGAGGAGCCGCTAGTGGAAGCTAAATTACCATTCACCCACACAACACACGGGACACAGTTTCCACTATCTTTACACGCGCGAGATCCCAAACGGGAACCGCTGGAAATGATGCGAAAGAAAAAAAGAAATAAAATAAAATGTAATTACAAAGCCTCTCTTTCACTCAAAAATTTAAAGGCGAAGTCCTCTAAGCGTCACCGACTCCTCGCGGTCCTCGCACAAAAAATAAATGGAGGTCAGAGAGTTACACAAAAATAAAATAATGCAAAAATAAATGAGAGAAACAATTACAAGAAAAACCGGGGGTCAGACTACCTGGGGAATGAAAATCAAACACTCAAAAAAATGTGCTACAAATTAACCTAAGCCGTGCCTCCCCGGCAACGGCGCCATTTTGATAACCGTCAGGTACCCTTAGTTAATTCGGTCAAATTAATGTCCAAATTACTTTTAATCGTTCGTTGCAGTCGGATACGAGGGGTTAATCAAAAACCACTTATCGATTAATGTGAAGTTAATTTTAAGCGGCAATTTTTTTACTTGGTGTAAGTCCAAGGTCGATCTCAGGGAGGCATCTGTCTCCTTAGGTGAATTTAAGCAAGGATCCAAGTGTTGATTTTCGAGGAGTAATTTTTTTGGTCTTTTTAATTTTTGTGCAGACTTATGCAAACTATGCAGGCCAATTTAATGTGCTATTTAATTATGGTATCAAATGAAGTCCAAAAATCATGAAAATTGGCCAGATGGTTAATTAAGATGAAAATGACCTACATTACTTTTTTTGGAATTTTTCGACACAAAATGAATTTACTGTGAATTAAATAAACAGACAGAGTGATTTTCAGTATTTAATTTTTAATAAATATCAAACCACAATTTTTTCAAGAACTAAAATTATCCTAGGTGGCTCTAATGATAAGGGACCTAGGAAAATTAACAGAACTTAATTTCACTGTGAAATGAATTAATTAAAATTAATCTAAGGAAATCACTTAACAATTTATTTAGGCCTCGATATGCGTGCAAATGCTATGAAATTTTTATTGTATGTTAAAAATGATGTCCTTAAGCTACTGTGAATTTTTGATAATTTTTGAAGGCACAGAGAATTAATTAAAAATCAAAAGGCATCACTGGGCAAAAATGTCAACAATGCACCAATTAATTGATTAATAATTCAATCGAGCTTACAAAAATAAGACACGTGTACCAATAGACAGAGGACAAAATTTCAAACAAAAGGCAATTTTTTAAAATTTCAAAATGATGAAAAATGCACTCTAGGGATGCGTGCAAACACAGGGGCGTAAATGCAATACAGGAAATTAAAAATTTAATAAGCAAACATGCTGACATGGACTAAAATGCAATTACCGATAATATGGTGGACTCTTGTGCAAATTCTCCACAGGGCACGTGCTCCTCACGTGGGGTCTGCTTCACAGGGACCTTTTTGTAATTTTGGAAAGCTTCAGGGGCCTTGGTGCAATTTACCCAGGTCGCACGTGCTCCTCACGTGGGCGACCTAGGCTCGGAGGGCTGCGGCGGTTCGGAGTGAGGTTTGGTGTAGCCTCGGGTCGCCCGAGCCTAGGCTTGGAGGCCGAGGCTCGGACTCGTCGACGTGGCGTGTTGCGGTCCTTTGGATCAAGGTCGATCCAAAGGTTGGCGATGAAGACGCGTGGCAACGGGAGGGCCCGTCAGATCTGAGGAGCGATCAACGGTTGAGGACGGCCGCGGTGAGGGGACGCGTGGCGAAGTGAGGACCGTTCGATCAACCGATCGAACGGCAGCTGCTCTTCTTCCTCGACGGCCCTCCGCCTCCTGCGGAGGAGAAGGCGGGGCTCCGGCGATCGGGCTGTAGCTCCGCCCGTCCTTCCCGTCGTCGGTGGAGGTCGGTGGCGAGTCAGAGGTGCTCCAGAAGACGCGCTGATGGTCGACGAAGCCCCCGGTGGGCTCAGGAGCGGTGGAGCTGCGCTGAAGCTCGATGGCGAAGAAGCTCGAAGGGAGCTCCGGCGAAGCTCCGGCCAGTGAAGAAATGAGGACCTGCAAGGGGTTAGAATAGATAGCCGAGGCGTGCAAGTGCTCGTGGAGAGATGTAGATGGTCGGCGAGGCCTACGGTGTAAAGGAGGTGCGCTGGAGATGAGCTCCGGCCAAATGGCGGAGCTGTTGTTCGGAATAGTGCGAGAAGCGTCGTCGGAGTGTGCAGATGGGACAACGAGGATGGGAGCTTCGCCGCGAAGCTCGTCGAGGTGGATTGGGAGCGAGAAGGTGGCCGGTGGCGGCGAATAAAGTCGGAGAAATCGGAGAAAAAATAGAGAAAGATCAGACGAAGGATGGAGGGGGTTACCTGGGGAATGGAGCTCGGATTTGAGCTCCAGGTCTTCGCTTGAGGGATCGGTAGGGTCCCGAGCTCGCGCAGCTTCACGGAGGGAGGCTGCGACACGGCGGAACTTGCCGTGGATCTCGTCGGAGAAGAACCTTGTCTTCGCTCGACGACACGCCCAATTGCTGTCACCAAAGGATCGATCGGAGCTCGAGGAACCTCTCTGGAGTGGAGGATCGGGCTGAACGTTACCGGTGGCGACGTATTTATAAGGTGAAGGTGGTGGGTTGGCTGGTGGAGTAGCGAGGTTGGTGGTCGACGTGGGGCGACTATGGTGGAGATGGTGGAGCTTGAGGGAGCTGGCGCGGGAGAGGGATGAGTGGGTGACGTCGTGGGGGTGTCAGCGGTGGGAGAGGATGGCTGACGTGCGTCCAAGAATAGGAAGGGGGTGCCCCTCCCGCAAGGAAAGGGACGCGGGAGAGAGGGGCGCCTGGAGGTAGGAGACGAGGTCTCTACCGTTGGATCTTGGGATCCAACGGTGGTGATCAGAGCGTGGTGGGCGAGTAGGATTAGATCTGGGCGCATAGATGATGGGCCGAGAGCGCGCCACGTGGTGGGCACTGGTGAAGGCGCGAGCGAACGGTTTAGATGAAGAGATAGGGATGATCAGAGGGTCGAGATTCGCTGGAAGAGGGGCGGCTGCGATGGAGAGATCGGGGGTCTGATCAGGCGGTGCAGATGCTGCCACGTGGAAGGCTCTGGTGAAGGCGCGAACGAGCGGCGTAGATCAATGCTGGAGATGATCGGATGGTCCAGGCAAGGGGCGTGCGTGGAAAAGGCTGGGCCGTTGGATCTGAAGCGAGATCCAACGGCTGAGGACGCAGGCGGATGAGGCGATGGGAGACGGGCCGCGTGGCGCAACCAGAGGGCGCCACGTGGCCTGCTGTGAGTGGCTGGAGAAAAATACACTTGTAGAGAGAAGAGGAGGCCGAATTTAGAAAAACTCAAAACATGAAAGTTGTAGATCTCGATGAGATCTACAAGTTTCATGTTAACCACAGACGGAGATGAGGTCAAATATGATACATAAATACAAGGATACATAAATATACATATGTAGTATACAAAGTGGCCCAAAAACCCAACTTTCTCATACAAGCTCCAAATTCAATGAAATTAGTCTCATTTTAAAGGTCTTTTAATGTGTAGTATTCTAAGAGTAAGTAGACCTAATTCGGAGTTTGCATGAGGGCTTTATGTGTATTTTAGTGTACAAGGGTTCTCAGGCTATATTGGCTATTTTACAAGGGTGATTTTTGGCATTCTTCCCTATGTTATTAACTAAGGAGTATAGATTATAGAGAAGAGGTTATTTTGGTGAAGAGGTATTTTACAAGGGATTTTTGGCTTCTTATTTAGATGCAAATGAGCTGCTAAACTACATGAGTTATGAATACATGCATGAATGCTATTTATGCAATATAAGGGGAAATATGCCTCTATTTTCTCGGGAACAAGGCTCTATTTTTGACTTTTGAAGTGATGAATCACAGATTCATCAATTATCATACGAAAGGATCTCATGTTCAGATAAATAATTATCTGAATAATATACCTGATCACGAGGTCGGTTCTAGCCATGGGTTATGCTGTTCGGGTTGGCCTGAACCTATGCGGGAATTGGGGTCTTTGGCGCCATCTGTTGATCCTGGGTACGAGAGACACGATTCAGATCGGTTCTCATATCCAGATAGTCATTCTGGATTTGTTGGACCCTATCAGACAGGGTCTGGATCGCCAAGGTGAGGGACTCCAATTCGGTGGGCTGGGCTTGATGCTGACTTGCGGACGAGGTTTTGTACTGGCCCTGCTGACCATGCCGATACTGCTGCTGCTGGTGGGACGGTGCTGGGATCTGCTGAAATGTGCACTGCTACTACTGGTGCTGTTAAGGCTGGTACCCTTGTTCGGGCTTGGACTGAACGAAGCGTGGTGCGGGGACGGAGCTGGTTCCTTGGTAAGCTGGGGTAGGTCGGTGAGGCTGACCATTCCCCATCCCCAACTGTCTGTTGACGGGGTCACGGCTATACCACAGCCCATTGATCTCGAACACCTGCGGAGGCTCCTCGTATCCGGTCTCCACTTGTGGGGGTGCATGCTGGTCCTGCTGGGTGTAAGTCTGGTCCTCCACCTAGCCACTCTGAGGCCCCGGTGCCTGTTCCTGTACAAGATGGACTCGATGTACAGGTACAGGTGGTGTAGAAGGTGCAGGTTGCTTCATCTTAGCTACCTTCTCAGTAAGTTCCTCCACTTGCTTAGACGTGAGAATTACTCAAGGTCAGTGACCCTCTTGTGGATCTGCTCGACCATGGTTAACTTATCAGCAATCATCCCAATGCTGAGAATGAGGTCCTCGGTCAGATCCGCTACAGTCCTCCTGGTTGTCTCATTGGATAGGATTGAGAAAGACAACTGATAGGCCCTGGTGGCCTGCGACCTGCCGGTTTCCGCCATCTGCTCTAGGATCTTCCATACAGCGTTCTCGTTCTTGTTCAGATAGCTTCCTCCATAGGCGACACTGACTAACCCCTGCATCTCCGGGGTTAAACCACAGAACAAGGTCTGGACTAAGATCGCCTTAGAAATGCCGTGGCAGGGACATTTCTGAACTAAGTCATTGAACCTATCCCAGGCATCATGGAATGGTTAACTGGGTCCCTGGGAGAAACTCGCGATCTTCATTCTCATTTGGTTAGTCCTACTTAGAGGGTAGAACTTCTTCAGAAATAGGTCCTTAAACTGCATCCAGGTTGTACATATCACCCCTAGGTTTTTCAGCCAATGTGCTGCCTTATCTCCTAAGGCAAAGGGGGTGGCCTTCACTCTAATGTAGTCTTGGCCAACACTAGGATGGCTAAGGTTGTTGCAAACTAGCTCAAAGTCTCGGAGGAAGGTATATGGTTCTTCATGGGCATTTCCGTTGAACTTCGGTAGCAGGCTAAGGAAGTGGGGCTTGAGCTCAAATGCTTCGGCGGGAACCGCTGGTGCCAACCAATTTTGTATCTCATTCTCCGCTGGGTTGTAGGCATCAACCATTGGTCGGTCTATTCCTCTTGCTGCAATAATCTGTCCCATTCTAGTCGTGAGATCTGCATTTTGCTGTTCGGCTGTGGCAAGGTGATTAAGAATTTGTCGCAATTGATCCTCATCCGGTGGTGGCTGCTTAGGCGGCATCTTGCCCTCTAGTCCTGGGTATGAAACAAGGTCGGTGTTAGAGGACAAATCAAGGAAGGGATTCTTACAGAGGCAATGGTCTTCCTCGGTAAGCTCAGAGGAGAGGAAAGGGTTGGTTTGAGAGTAACCACCCTGGGTGTGAGGGGCCTAGAACTCAAGAGGGTCATGAATCCTGGGTGGTCCAAGGTGCGCTTGGGGCCGGTGAAGAGGAGTTTCGTGGGGGGATCAAAGAGAGATTGGTGAATAAAGACTCGATATCCCCCCAGTCACTCATCTTGATTTGGCGAGAAGAAGATAGGATTTTACTCCTACCTGAAGCAAACAATTCAATCCAAGATCCTGGGTTCACACTCAACACAGTGAAGGACCCGAAACTGAGTCCAATTTATCTTGTAAATTTTAAGTGTGATTTTTCAAGCAAAATAGCAAGGATTATGCGGCCTAAAGGGAAGTCGGCTCAGAGCCGGATGCGTCTTCCCTGTTTAACCTGTCGCCTAAGATACCATCGGTCCTTCCTTTCTTCGCTCCTATCCCAAGTTGATGGATTCAAAGACCACACCCCTATCTACCTGCAAGCAGGCGGAGGCTGACAAGGCCGGAACTTCAACCCGGGGGGTTACTGGCAACTTGTCGCGAAGTACCTCAATTTCGCCCCTATCTACCTGAGACAGGCGGAGGATATTTGGTACTAGTCAGTGAACCTTAAAAATTCAACTTGTGATATTTGCTAGGATTAGTTGGAACGTGATATGGAAGGCGGGGATTTGGGCTCTGCTTTAAGGTGTTCACACACACTCAAGTACCCTCACTCAGCTTGAAAACAAGGTCGGGGATTAATCTCCCGCAAACAGATTTTCCAATTTTATTATTTTTTTGGTCAATAATATTTAGCAATCCTGATTTTAAGTTAAGTTATCACTTTGTTAGTCCAACCACACAACACGCCTATCGCCTAGTCCCAATTTCCGTTTAAATTAAATGTGAAAAACAGAGGGGGAAATCGAGAAAAGCCGATGCATGAAAAATGATGATGCGGATGCTGTGTTAAGAAGACTTACAGTGATCCCTTCGCTTTTATGCAGGATGCAAAACAGAATTGAAAACTTTTTTACACTATATGCAAATGCAAGCAATAAAATCTGCTCCTAGACAAGCAGTTCTATTAGCGAGTGAAGAACAAGTTGATTTGGCTAGATCTGCGGTCTAACTACGTCTTTTAAGTGGTTGTGTGGTCCTATAAATTACGAACACAAGCAAATTATAGATTGGCTCAATAAGCCGCTAGTGCAAGCCTAAATTACCATTCAAACCAAACAACACACGGGGACACGATTTCACTATTTTTACACGTGCGAGAACCCAAACAGGAACCGCTGGAAATGATGCGAAAAAAGAAATAAAAATAAAATTACAGATTCACTCAAATCACTCAAAACATTAATCTGTCGATTCCTCAAAGTGTCTTCGACTCCTTGCGTTCCTCGCACAGAAACAAATTGAGGTCAGAGAATGACACAAAAAATGCAAAGAATTAAAAGAGAGAAAATATTCACAAGAAAACCGGGGGTCAGACTACACGGGGATAGAAAATCAAACACTTTAGAAATCACTACAATTTAACCTAAGCTGTGCCTCCCTGGCAACGTCGCCATTTGAATGAGTGTGAGAACCGATGAGATGGAGGGGGCGGTGGAGGCTACGCGCATGCTGGAGAGAGGGGGCGGCGTGGCTTCTGCGGGCGACCGCCGAGGGAGGTCGAGGCGGGGAACGCACGGCGCGACGCGCAGCCGAGGGCTGCACGCTAGTGGCAGGTGGCGGCAGCGCCGCGTCGAGGGCTGAGGTCAGGCGGCATTTGCCGCTGGTGGGGTGGCGGTGCCGTGCTAGAGGAGCTGACGTCGACGGTGGCGGCGACAGGGGCGGGAGCGGTGACGATGGTGGCTCCTGGGCGCGCGATTGAGGATGCGGCTGTCGATGGGGCGGGCGACGGCCTGGCTGAAGGTGGGGCGGCAGCCACGGGCGGAGGAGGAACGACGTCACAGGCTGCGCGGTGGTCGGCCTGGAGGTGGTGACCAGCCGAGGGGGAGCTGCTGCACTGCCTGCAACCTTTTCCTTTTTTTGTTTGCGATTTCTTTTGTAATATATATTTTTTGAAATCAGAAAATAAAATGTGAATGAATGGGTGGATTGTGATGGTGGTGGTGATAATGAAAATATTTTGGTGTTGTGTTTGATGTTGATTTCAAAATGATATGGTGATGGTGATCAACAAGAAGAAAATAATGTTAGAGAAAAAAATATGAAATGACAAGATGAAGATAGAGGATTCTTACCTGTGTGGTTCGCCGAAAATGGAGGAGCCGTGCTGCAACTCCGGTCGTGGCCTCGAGGAGATGGCGGTTGCTCCGAAGCTTGAGCGAGTCCGATTGGAATCTCGCGACGCGGCAATGGTGAAGCCGCGGATCTCGCCTGAAAGGTTGTCATCGCTCAACTTGTCTCCTTCAGCTGTCACCTGTAGGTTGAAGGGGCTCGATCTCTCTTCTCTCGAATCGGCGGATGAATGGAAATGGTGGAGGATGATGGGAATAAAAAGGGAGAGGAGAGGGAAGTTGGAGAAGAAGTGGGGAGAATGGAGTAGTGGGGAGAGTGGTGACTTGGAGTGGGGAAGAAGAAAGGAGAAGAGGTAAAAAGGGAGATAAATAATAATATAATAATAATATAATATAAATAAAATAAGTAGGCTACTAAAAATAACAACAACAATAATAATTAAAATAATAAAATCCGAAAATAATAAAAAATAAATCTGAAAAAAAGAAAATGGGGTGACATGTGGCGGCTCCAGGAGCCGCTACATGTCGCTCCTAGAAAATTCAAAAATTAAATGTAAAGAAAATAAAAAAAGAAATAACAAAAGGGATTAAATCAAAAAGTGGTCAACACAAAAGTTGCTCGTCTCGACGAGATCTACAACTTTCGTGAAGGGTCGAAAATCAAATGAAATCATCTGTACAAAATGTATTTTTGGGTGGTACCTTATAGATATAAAATACCGCATTTTTCCTTTTATAATTTTTTTTATCATTTTTAATTAATAGAAAAATCAAAATAAAGTTAGGAAAAATATGAAAGGAATATTTACAATTTAATCTATTTTTTTGGGTTTTTAATAATTAAGAAAATAAAATGATAAAATGGAGGGGTATTTTGGTCAATATGTACAATATACAAAATGGACCCAAAACCCAAGTTTTGCATACGAGCTCCGTTTTTAATGAAATTGGTCTTGTTTCGAAGGTCTTTTAATGTATATTACTTTAAAAGTAAGTAGACCTAATTCGGAGGTTGTATGAGAGAGATATGCAATTTTAAGGCTCCTAGTTTCAAACTTGGATTGGGATTTTATTGGTCAGCTTTACAAGTTAGTATTTTTTTGACATTCTTCTTTAATTAGTGTTAGTAATATATACACTACGGAGTTGATTTTATTGGATTTGAAGTTAGTATAAAATACATACAAATAGGTGAAATTTGGTGAATATACAAGTGATTTTTACAAGTGAAGTTGGCTTCTTATTTTATGCAAATATGAATGCTAAAATGCATATATTATGCTTGCATGCATGAATGCTAATTATGCAATATAAGGAGTATGCTACTATTTACTCGGGAACAAAGCTCTATTTTCAACTTTTAGAGTCATGAATCATGGATTCATCTGGTACATAATACAAAGTGGACTTCATTGTCCTTGATATGGAGACCCCGAACCATTGGAAGGAATCCAAAATCATTCTTGGAAGAACATTCTTGCGGACCGCTAAAGCAGTATTCGATTACGGTTCAAGAATAATGAAATTATGCTCTCCGGGCGGAGAAGTGGACTTGGAGATGAAGCAAACAAAGTGGCAAAGGCCAGACTCCGAATCTACCACTGAATACTCATAGACGTAAGAATGCAATCTCATTAGCATTACTGGGCCGTGTGATCAACTTCCAGAAATTCAAAGTGAAAACCCCTTGTCAAAAGAAGAAACAATGCACAGTGCAGTTTGCGAGATGTTGCCAAACCTGTCTAGACACACAGATACGTATAACCTTGATGACACAGAAATCCTTTCGGATTTGTTAGTCCCATCTTCTTCGGGATAGTCAAGAAATGTCGATGATGA
Organism: Ottelia alismoides; assembly: GCA_037367405.1. Lineage (NCBI taxonomy): Eukaryota > Viridiplantae > Streptophyta > Magnoliopsida > Alismatales > Hydrocharitaceae > Ottelia > Ottelia alismoides. The sequence continues at coordinate 25,147 of JAZKJV010001913.1, read as the reverse complement.
GTCGGATGCGGCTTTGGCCGAATTACTGCACTACTTTTACGATCCGACTCACCTTTCGTCAGAATTGGTAGTAAGCACGTCATAGAGTAATTCACCACCAACCAACACAGAGCCAGACTCAAAAGCCATTCAACCAGATCTAATTGATGATTCATACTTGCTGGAGCTGAAACCACTTCCTCCTACACTCAAGTATGCATTTCTTGCGGGACCCAAAGAGAAATTTCCTGTGATCATTAGCTCATCATTGACCATAGATCAGGAATCTAGATTGCTTGAAGTTCTTGAGCGGAATCGAAAATTTATTGGTTGGACTATATTGGATCTCATGGGAATCAATACCACTCTTTTCTCGCACCAAATTTATGTTGAGGATAACGCAAGACCTTCCCGTGAATTTCAAAGAAGATTAAATCCCAATCTCCGGGAAGTAGTGGAGAAAGAGATAGAGAAATGGTGCAAAGCAGGGTTTATATACCCCATTTCTGACTCCAAGTGGGTGGCCCCCCTTCATGTTGTCCCGAAGAAGTCAGGAATATAGATGGTCACCAACGAGGAGGGGTAGAGATCACAACCCGAGTACCCACGTCATGGCACATCTGTGTCGATTACAGGTGCCTGAATGCTGCGACCAAGATAGATTACTTTCCACTGCCATTTATTGATCAAATCTTGGAGAGACTTGTAGGGAAAGCATTCTTCTGTTTTCTTGATGGGTACTCTGGCTACAATCAAGTAGCCATCACTCCCGAGGATCAAGAAAAGACCACATTTACATATCCTTTTAGCACTTATGCATTCAAGCGCATGCCATTCGGGCTTTGTAATGCCCCAGACACATTTCAACCTTACATGATTGCCGTATTTGCCGAAATGGTCGGTGATTTCCTGGAAGTTTTCATGGATGACTTCTCGGTCCATGGTGATTCGTTTGATACATGCTTAGCGCACTTGGACCGAGTCCTCAAGAGATGTAGGGAGGTTAATTTGGTACTCTCATGGGAGAAAAGTCACTTTATGGTGACTAAGGGTATCGTGTTGGGGAATGTCATCTCCAAAAAGGGAATGGAGGTCGACCATGTCAAGGTGGATGTGATCAAGAAACTTGAGCCGCCAACCAACGTCAAGCCAGTGAGGTCCTTCTTAGGGCATGTTGGATTTTATCGGAGGTTTATTCTTGATTTTTCAAAGATCGCCCGCTCACTGACTGAGCTCTTAGGAAAAGACACCGAGTTTATTGAAAATCACAAGTGTCTAGAGGCCTTCGAGCTCCTGAAAAAGAAAATATGCGAATCGCCGATATTACAGGCTTCCGACTGGTCTCTTCCCTTTGAGATCATGACTGATGCATCGGATTTTGCTGTCGGCGCTGTGCTTGGACAAAGACGAGATGGGATACCTTATGCGATTAATTACGCGAGCAAAGTTTTGGATCCTGCACAGAGAAATTATACGGTAACTGAAAAAGAAATGCTCGTGGTAGTTTGGGACCTTGAAAAATTTTAATCATACATATTGGGCTCCAAGGTGATGATTTTCACTGATCACACGACAATTAGATATCTAATGGAGAAAAAGGATGCCAAGGCACAACTTTTGAGATGGATCTTATTAATCCAGGAATTTAATTCGGAGATCAAGGATAAACCTGGAATAAAGAATGTTGTTGTTGATCACCTTTCCCGAATTGAGCAAAATAATTATTCTGACGCTGGACCAATTAAAGAGACTTTTCCAGACGAGTCAGTTTACGTTACTGACTCAGTCCCATGGTACTCCAACATAGTGAACTATCTTGTCTCCAAGAAAGTTCCCTTTGGTTGGATCAAGAGAATGATTGATCAATTGAAGTCGGATTCAAGAAAATACCATTGGGACGATCCTTTCCTTTTTTATGAAGGACCAGATTGCGTCTGGAGAAGATGTATTCCTCAGGAGGAATACCAGAATGTCACACACTGTCATTCGCTTGAGGCTGGAGGACACCATTTGGGAAAGAGAACCACACATAAGATACTCCAATGTCGATTTTACTGGCAGACCTTATTTCGATATGCTAGTGATTTTGTACAGTCATACCCAATCTATCAAAGAATGGGAGGGACTGTTGGTTATAGAGATGAAATGCCCATGCAACCATTGATTTTCTGTGATGTTTTCGATGCATGGGGGATTGATTCTATGGGTCCTTTTCCCAATAGCAATGGATTTGAGTACATCTTGTTAGCAGTTGATTATTTATCGAGATGGGTAGAGGCTATTCCAACCGGAACAACATATAGAAAAATCTTCTGTAAGTTTATCATGGATAATATCATTACAAGGTTCGGGGTACCAAAAGTCTTGATTTCGGATGGGGGAAACCACTTTGTGAATAAGGAAATGCGATCTTTGGCTAAGGAATATAAATTTGAGCATAGAATAGCCAACCCATATCACCCACAATCTAATGGCATGGCAGAGGTTTCTAATAGGGAGGTGAAGGGTATTCATCAAAAGTTGGTTCGTCCAGATAGGAAGAACTAGTCTAAACTGTTGGACCAGGTTCTGTGGGCCTATAGGTCATCCTACAAGACTCCACTTGGTACTTCACCTTTTAGGATGATCTATGGCAAGCCATGCCATTTACCCGCAGAGCTAATTCACAAATCAGAATGGACGATAAAAAAGCTGAATTAGAGTTGTTACCTTGGGAATTTATGCCGAGACATATCTGAATGAGCTAATTGAAATCCAAAACCGGACATATGACAACAGTGTGATCTATAAGGACAAGGTCAAGAGATGGCATGACAGATACATTAGACGTAAAACCTTTGTCCCTGGGCAGAAAGTATGGTTATTCAATGCTTGGTTGAAGATTTTTCACGGGAAACTCAAATCAAAATGGACGGGTCCCTACATTGTCATCGATATGCATACCAATGGAAGTGTGGATATTGCCAAACTCAAAGATGATGCACAACCTTTCTCAGTGAATGGGCAATTGCTGAAGCCATATATAGAATCTTCCAAAGAGCAGACAGTTCAAGTCGAGGTCATCTACTTCATGCAGAGCGAGCACACTGAAGATTCATCAGATCATCCCCCCTCCCGACCACATCAATCTCCTTATACATCTTCTTCCTCTACTTAGGCCAAGGCCTAAGTATAGGAGGGACCGATGCCATCTGTATATACCATCCTTCCCATCTCACGATTATTCCATTTCCACCCTTCTGTACTTAGGCTGACAAGAGCCTAAGTATAGGGGGAACCGATACCCATCTCTATATACCCTCCTCATTCACATATCCCAATCACTTCATTTTCGCTCTTATTCTATACTTAGACTGTTCATAGCCTAAGTATAGGTGGCGGACTGATTTATCTGGTTCTTTTTCTTTTTTCACTCTCTTACGCTTAGCCCGAGCTATGTCTTCTTTGCGCTTCTTGTGCTCTGAGGACACAACACTCGCTAGGTATAGGGGGTCTATAAATATACTGTGTATATATTTTACCCATATCTCATCCTTTCGCGTAAGTCTATATGTATTTACAGGGTGGGTAACTAACTTGAAAAAACAAACAAAACAAAAAAAAGAGAAGAAGAGAGTTTTGCTACTAACACTGACTGTGTACAAACCAAAAATTTTGAAAAAAGGCTTTTTATTCATTTTTGAATTAAAAGAACTTTTCAAAAAAAAGAGAGAAAAAAATCCCTTGCATAAAAAATTCACAAAAATTGTGTCTGCATTTCACACACCTACAATTCATCCAGTATTTCATTTACATCTATGAAAAGTCATTGGAATCTGAATCGAGTTATGAGCAGAAACCAAGAGTGATCTAGACTTGACCTTAATCCACCTAATTTTCAAAGGAACTTCATCGAGAAATAGGATTTTAGAAGCTTCAGGTCTATGACTTAATTCTTTAGGTTCCACATGACAATGTGCAGTGTTTGACTCTTAGTGTCTAACCTGGTCTCTTCATTCTAGGTACAACTCTGGAATAAGGAATTAATTTGTACTCTCGCACTATGCACTTAGCTCAACTCAGACGGGGTGTTGGAAGACTGTGTGAGTTTCTTTTCTGGTAGCGTGGAAATCTAAAGACCGGAGTACGGGTTGAAATAAAGCTTCGGAAAAGGGATGGACAAGTGGGCACAATTTTTTCTAAGACCCCAAAACATGTACGAAAAAAAAAGATTCTATATCTGTAGGGGCATAACAAGATCCAAGTAGAACCATAAAAAATCCAAATACAAAGAAGCCACTACCAAATAAATATCTGACCAAAAAGTCCAAGCTTCAAAATAAACCTGCAGATCTTGGTGGAGACTCGGCTACACTGGCCAACTTCACAAGGAGAGGTGACTACACTGGCCACACTCCAGTTCTTTTCTCCTTCTTCTAACTTCTCCCCCATTTCGATTGTGAACACAACGCAACAGACCTTAGAAGGAAATACCTGACTCCCCGAGGAAGAGTTACTGGAGAGGAGGTTTGCATGGTAGTCCGACATTCTGGATGGGAAGAGCTAAAACCTTTCACACACATGAGTCGATTGTTCAATGTTCATAGGGTATGCTTTGGGAAGAGGATTGATCTAAGATGACTTCTGAGCCGAAACTGTGACAATGATGTGTATAACTTGAAGGCTATTGATTTTAAAATTCTAAGTCTCACAGAAGTTCTGCCAAACTAATAATCTAAAGGTCGAGTCTAGTTTCATTTTCACCTTCAGCTCATGGTCTTGGTATGGAACCCAATCTCATTTCACCTCATGGCATTTCTTTTAGTGCTCAGGGACGAGCATGGTTTAAGTATAGGGGGTGATGAATCTCATATTCATCACTCTAAATATCATTAATTAAGATCAAATCCCTCAAAATCATTGGCATTTCTTCATTTATTCTGCATAACTAGCATTCATGCATGTTTTGATAAGAATTGCATTTTATCACTTATTTTTGCACAAAATAAGAAGCCAAAAATCCTAGCCAAAATTGACCTGTAAATAGCCTAACATCCCTGATTTTTAACTAATTCATGCTAACTCTGAATGACCCAAAACCACTCCACTATGTACATATCACTAACAAGAATAAATGAAAAATATAAAAAAAATCACTTTCCCAAATAAGTGGACCAAAAACCCAAACCCTAGTTTTAGGATTTCCGGACTAAAACCCTCATATCTTCCCCATCCAGTGTCTGTTTTGATCCTACTCACTTTTGAACTAATATACATTCAATTACCTTCAAAACAAGATAAGTTCAAGTGAATCAGAGCTCATATGTGAAAATTGGGTTTTGGGCCTCTTTTGTACATTTTGTATTTTAGCGGTTTTTGACCTATTATTTTATGTACATAATTAATCCATTTTATTTCTTCTTTATTTGTCTTCTTTGATAAAAGTTTTATTAAAATGTGCAAAAATCCAAATCCAAACTGAGCTTGAAATCAAAGAAACTAACAGAGTCCGAGTCTTCACTAACTGTCTATACAAAAGTTGCCTTTTTCGTCTTGTATTTTATTTCTTCTTTTTCTTAATTAATAAAAATCCAAAAAAATTAGATTAATGTGAAAAAATTATATTTGATTTTACCATATTTTTTTCGGAGTTTATCTAGTTTAAAAATGGCAAAAAATTATAAAACCGAAAAATCAAGGTATTCTATGTACATGGGATACCCCAAAAATATCACTTTGTGCAAATGATCGATTTTGATTTTGATGTCTTCATTGTAGATCTCATCAAGACGAGCAACTTTGTGAAGAATTTTTTTCGATTCGAGGTTATTTACTATTTTTATGTATTTATCAATGTTTTTATTTTCCGAATTTTGTGGGGCTGACACGTGGCAGCTCCTAGAGCCGCCACGTGTCACCCAATTTTGGGGTTTTAAATTTTGTTTGTTTTATAAAAAATAAAATATAATAATAATAATAATAAGGCACACACATGCGTATTACGTACCCTGTACGTGCAGTGCCAACCCCAAATTTCGCTGCCACGTGGCGCCCTTCTGGCCGCCCGATCTCGGCCGATCGGATGACCAGGGCTCATCGTCTTCAACCCCCCACTTTCCCAATCTCACCAGCGAAATCTCTTCCGTCCTCGCGAATCCCTTGCTGCCGCTTTCCATCCCAGCTCCCCTCCGCGATTCCCTCGCCTCCGATCTTCGTCAAATCTTGAACATCGCCTTCCTATCTTGTCAGATCAATCTCATCTCCATCACTGATTCCTACCATCTCCAGCCGACCCTCCATCCCTATAAATCTACCGCCGCCCCTCGATGGAACCTCATCCGCCGCTATCCGTAAGCTTCAAGGTCCTCGTCGGTGGTGACAGCCCGGCGAACCTATCAAAGACGACGAGATCCAAGGTCCCTTTACCTTGCTGCATCACGGTGGTCCTCTGTCATTAGTGCCCTGCTCCGGGTCCCATCCCTGTCGAGCCTACGTCCAACAAGATACCTCCAACAACCACCGACCACTTTAACGCCAACACATCTCCGGGCGTCATCTCCGACTGCCGCTCCACCTCGACTCCAGCATGCATCGACGTCTTCTTCACCAACGTCTTCGACTCCAACTGCCACCGGCATCAACTTAACCACCGACTTCACCAACACCCAACGTCGGACAAGATCTCCATCCAGAGGTGCCAGAAGCTTCGCCTCCGCCGCTGTACCTTGGACAACTTTGCCCAGCTCCACCGGCTCTCATCGGCCTTGCCATTCCACCACGACCACGCCAACACCGGTCGGGCTCCGTCGCTCGCTAGTAGCCTCGCTGGCACTTCGTCGTCTCAAGCTCCCTCCGCCTCAACGTCGGGCTCCAACCCCGAGGCCCCCACGCATGTGTGTCGCACGTGCGTTGGGGGAACTTTGTGAAGAAGCCCCCATGAATTCTGAGATCTACAAGCTACCCCACGGTCGAGAAGCCCCCTAGAAGTTCGCCTAGTTACATCAGAACCCTGCCACTCAAAGGTCACGTGCCTGACACGTGACCTGTTGAGAATTTTGCAAAAATCCCTCTAGATCACGGTATTTACATTTAAGTCCTTTTCTGCAGTTTCATATTTTTTTAATTATTGTATTATTGCATAAATAGCCTTGTGTTCCCCCATTGTTTAGAACCTCTACATTACCTTATTTTATTTATCAAAAATAGGCATTTTATTCTACAACTAATTCTCTACATTATGGCATATGTTTGACATTTTTATGATATATGGTTAATTACTCATTAATTATCTTGTGGAAAATTGCATATTTTGCCCATTTTGAGTTCTGAAATTCATAATTGATTAGCCGTTGCTCTAAAAATTACCGAAAAATCATGGATGGTAGAATTAATTGTGTTTAACATTGTGACCAAAAAGAATTGCATTTTTCATGCATGGTTTTTCTTGTAAAAATCATTTTGCCTATTTCGATCTTTGATTTTTAATAGGTATTAAATCTCATATTTTCGAGATTTTGGATTTTTTTGGGATTGATCACCTAGTGATAGATATTGGATAATTTTGTCTCTTGAAAATAAATAGGTTTAATATTTATTATAATTAAATATTTAAATTCATATCATTTACATTAAAAAATCATAAAAAATCATCTTGCATCCAAAAATTCCAAAAACTTTATACTGCATTAATTTCATCATATTTGTCATCTTGGCCAAGTTTCATATTTTTAGGACATCGTTTGATTGCTAATCACATTTTAGTCCCTAAAATCGACCAAAGTTGCATTTTGCATCCCACAATTGCATTAAAAAAATACAAAAAAATCACCTTAAAAACTGTGCACGAAATTTGATAGATAAAATTCTAGGTTGTTCCTTTGCCTCCTTGAGTTCGACCTTGGGACTTGCCTAAGTAAAATAAACATAAAACCACACGATTAAAAATTGACTAAATAATTGTGGTTATTTCTTGACTGATTCCGATTGCCCGCCTACAATGAAAAGACACATCATTGTTAAGCGAACGATAATCTATGCACATTTAACAAGGGCAATTTTGGACTTGTCAAGTATCTTGAAGAGCTTTTTCAGTTCCCAGTAGTTTTTTAATTATTAGCTTTTGTTGTTTGCAATGTCGATTCCAATGGAAGTTGAATAAGAGAGGACAACATGCTTTGAGTTATCGAGAAAATCATGTGTTTTCTACTATCCTGATTGAATTTTTGCATCTAAAAAACCGTACTGAGACTTTAACTTGCTACCATCACACGAATATTTTTTTCCTGATTGAATATTAGTGGGGATTCAAGCAATTGCAAACTTGTTTTTTACTAATGTTTGAATAGATAAGCTTTAGAGATCAAATAAATTGATGATACTTAAGCTTGGAGTCATATTTTGTTTATATAACCTGTTATATCTGGGAGAATTTGGAGTTTAAGTAGAGTGGGATTATCAAATCAGAAACAAATCTTTAGTTGCAACACTGGTGGAGCATAGCTTTGTTCTCTTTATGAAATGCCAATGTTATTGATAATTTTAGTGGCCCATAGGCTGACCTAGTCCGGCCTGACCCGGACTTAGGCCAAGCTTGGGCCTTGAAGTATGGCCCATGGGCCGACCTGGCCTGGGTCTTAGACAAGAAGTTTTAAAACATCGGTCCGATCGACCCAGCCCATGGCTCGACTGATAGAACCAGCTTTATACCCTTTTTAATCAATGAGAATTACGTTTTAGCCAGGCTGAAATTGATATATAGAAAACAACCACACTAAAATAATTTGTAAAAAATAATTTTAATGTGGTCGATTTGTTTATTTTACTTGGGCAATTCCGAAAGCCGAACTCAGGGAGGTAATGTCAGCGTCTAGAATTGACTTTTATAATAATTTAGGAGTTACATTTCAAAAGATGATTTCTTATATTTTTTGCAGATTTTTATGGATTTTTAAATAAAATACACAATTAATTAAAGCAAATATGATGCATGAATTTTTGTATTTTTTTAATGCAAGGAAATAAATGATATGCGATTGTGAAAGAATAAATAATACAATGCATTTAAAAAATCTTGAAATGGTATGAATGAATGTAATGCACTAAAATAAGATGATCAATTAATTTAAGCCACGAGCCTCAATGACTAATTAATTACAAAAATATATGATCAATAATCTCCAATTCAATCTCTCAAGTCTTTAACAATTTATGAGCAATAGAAATTCAAATCTAAAGAATAAAGTGCTCACGGTGAAATAATGGCTTCCTCAAATTTATTTATGCTGAAAAATTTCTCAATGTATCAGATAATAGAGAATTAAAAGGGCTTCAAAATGACACCAAGAACATTAAAATCGAATAGTCAATGCTCAAGTCATGAATAAGACAAGTTCAAGGGCATAAACATAAAAAAAAACAAAATGCACTCAAAAATAAGCTTCTAGGATCATGAATACAATTTGTAGAAGAGGGGTTGGCTCTTGCGAATTTTACTACCCGGTAGGGGTTTTTGCATGATTTCTGGAGGGGGGGTCTACTCTGTAATTTGCCCCAAGATACGTACATTAAGCACATGAGGGTGCTCTTATGGAAGTTCTAGAAAGCGGAAAGGCATCCATTGCAATTATCCCAACCACGTGATGTGACGTACGTGACCAAGAGGGCGACTAAGATGGGGTGGCTCCCTCCTGCTCATGCGACCTTGATTGAGTAATGTAAAGCGTCGGGATCGTTTGAGGCTTCCGATCCAAGGGATATCGAAGGGGGACAGATGAAGGGTGAAGAAAAGCCCTCGATCAAGATCTGCAGTTGAAGCTTGGAGAGAATCACATCCATTCGATCCAGATTGAAGGGTATATGTACGCTAAGACTGCTTCGTCTTCAACCTTTCTCATGACTTCCAGCGGTGGCCTTCTTCTCCGATGGAATCGATGAGTCGGATGGAGATGCTATCCTACAGGTGATGCTCCGCTCCGACGTATACCTGCAAGGGGCAGAAGGCTCGAGCAGCAAGAGCTCAGTCTGGCATTGAGCACGAGGAAATAATGGAAGGGTGATGGGTCACTCCGGTGTGTAGATGAGATAGGAAGAGCGAATGGTTCTAACCTTCGCAAGATCAAAGAAGATTAGGATGCAAGAGATAAATGGAAAGCAGGAGGGTGAGGTGTAGAGGCGATCTCGCGATGGCTGGTGGGGTCAAAGTTGCAAAGGAAAGAAGAGGAAGTAGAGTGGAAGAGTTATAGATGGACAGAGGAATCGAAAAAAATAAGTAAGAAGTAAATAGAGAAAGGAATGAGAAGAAGGATTAGAGGATATACTTGGAAGTTGACCTGCCTTTGAGTAGAGGAGAAGGAACTCACTCCGATCGCGACCTCAAGGTCCGACGAAGACGGAGACTTAGCACTTCCAGATGGAAGTGCAGTAGAGGTGTAGAAACTCTAGATCGCACTTGGAGAATGTCCTCATCGAAGAATGGAATGTTGTCACCAACCTAATCCTGAACTCTCTTTTTTTACTCGATGTTGGAGAACAATGGCAGATAAAAGGCTCGTCGGAGGGCTGGTTTGTGTTTAAATAGAAGAGTATTTGGTGGGTTGGTTTGGGTCTCAGGAAGGGGTTAATATGGTTAGGTGATTGACCGTAGGGGGTTGGGTTCATTTCAAGAGATAATGATGGTTGGGTGATCAATTGCAGGGGATAATAGAGGAGATTGGAGTCATCGGGGATGAGGGTTCTAATGACCGGGGATAGAGGAGGAGATCTAAGATATTCACCATTAGAGGGAAATGAGATAATGATAGGATTAGGATAGAGGATGATGGTTCGACCGAGGCAAGGCTCGATGATTGATGGCATTGGTTGGAGAGGATCAGGGAGAGATAATGGTGGTTAGGGCCGTTGGAGATTAAGGAGGGAGGAGCAAAGGCGATCAAAGACTCGGTCAGGGAGAGGAGGTGCGCTGGAGGTAGGAGGAGAAGGCCAAACCATTGGATCACGAGTCAATCCAATGATACGGAGGTGCTCACGTGCACAACATATGAGGGAGGCCGGGATTATGGTGGGAAAGAAGTGTCTCGTTTGATCAAACTTGATCCAACAACCTGGGGAAGAGTCACTAGAAGACAAAGGGTGCTTTGACCATTGGACGGGGATTGGAATTGGATTTGAGGTGGGCGAATAGGGTAATGCCATGTGGATCATTGACTTTGACCAATTTTTTAGTGATTGGGGGGGTGGGGGTGGGAGGGTGGGGTTGAACCCTGGCCTTTAGAGTGAGAGCCCACTGCTTCTACCACCCCTAAGTTGGGTTCCATTAGCTTTGATTAGTGCATGAGAAATGAAAAGAAAAATAGATAATAAATAGTGAGTGTATTCTAATGCAAAAATAATTAAAATGGAAATTATATCCCTAAATACACTCTACAATGTTCATGAAGGACTCGGTTGCAAATGAAATCAACTATGCAATATATGATTTTTTGTGTATTTATGTATATAAAATACTAATTTTTTAGTTTTGTATTTTTAATTTTTTATTTATAACAAATGCATGCAAAAATCAAACATGATGTAGGGTAATTCAATGGACACGAATGCATTTTTAGGATTTTCACCAGTTAAGAAAATATCGGAATAAGTTAGTGATGTGAATTATTTATAGATGAATAGGTCAATGTGCTCAAGTTAGGATCTCTCTTTTTTACAGCTTCTCTGGTATTTTTATATATTTATTTTTGTGTAATTAGTTAGAAAATGAGATGAAATAAAGAAATGGAAAAGAACTAAATAAAAAAGAGTTAAGTATGCACATGAAATAACATGTCAAAAATCAGTAAATATGTACAATATATAGTTCGGTCCCAAAATCAAAAATCCACAAATGAACTTTGATTCTTTTGAACTTGGTTTTTCATAGATAATTGAATGTGCATTAATTCAAAAGTGGGTAGAGTAAAATTTGATATTGTAGGCAAGAGATATCAACTTTTATAGCTTTATGTTCTGTATTTAGGATTTGGGTTTATTTCACATATATACAAGCTAGTATTTTTTAGGGTTTTCATTAATTATAATATTAGTGCCATGTACACGAAGAATTGATTTCATGCCAATTGGAGTTAGTATGAATTGATTGAAATTTGATGAAGTTTGGTGATTATTTACAAGTAAATATGAATGCAAAATGAAATGCTAATTTATGCAAATTATTTACAAGCACGTGAATGTTAATTATTAGATATAAACACATGAATGCATCTAATTACTCAAGACAAATATCTATTTTTAGATAATTAGAGTGATGAATCACCGATTCATCAACCCTCTATTCTTAAACCTTACTCGTCCCCAAGCAACTAAAGAACGGAGTATATGAGATTGGGTTCCATAAAGATCATGAACAAAAGATGAAAATGGAGCTCGACCCGACGGTTGGATTAATAGTTTGGCAGAACTCTTGTGAGAATTAGGACTTTAAAAACAATAGTCTCTATGTTTTACATGTCACTGTACAGGTTCGGTTCATAAGTCATCTTAGATCCACCCCTCCCAAAGCATACTCCATGAACATTGAACCAACTATCTCTTGTGTGTGAAGGGTGTTAGCTCTTCGCATTCGAAATGTTGAACTACAATGCAATCCTCTCATCCAGTAACTCATCGTCGATGAGTCAGATATTTACATCTAAGTTCAAGTATTGCTAGTAATAACAAAAGGAGAAAGAGGGAAGAAATTGGAGCGTAGTCAATGTAGCTAAGTTCCATATTTGAAGCTCGATCAGTATAGCCAAGTCTTTGCTATCGCTGAACCATATTCCACCTCAATAATAATGTATTGTAGTACAGAAGGTAGAAATCAGATCAACAAAATCACAATTTTGAATATGTGGAGTATTTTACTTGTAAGTATGCCAATGTTGAACTCACGGAACGATTTTCTTTAGTTGCATGGTTTCAAATTAATCTAAATAATTAAATCGTTGCAATATTAATTTCTATGTCCAAAAACATGTCATGTAGAAAGATTTTAAAACACATAAATAAAACAAAATAGAGAGAAAGAAATAAAGAAAATGATTTGTGAATATATATCTTTCTTCTCAAGCAAGGTGATCAATGAAATCCTCAAATTAATACACAAACCTGGGAAGTACAAGAATTAATTATCAATGAAAATCCAAAATCGTAGGCTAGAAAAATCAATTATCACATATACAAAATGATCAAATGCAATCGAATCTCAAGCTTCTTCTTTTCCTGCAATGGTTAATTTTTTAAAGGACAATTTTAATCAACAAGTATCAAGAAATGATAACTTCAATCTTCTCAATTTAGCCCATGCAAAAATAGATCAAATATCCCCAAATTCAATTAAAGAGTCATCAATGAGAAGCCTGCATAAGAGATTTACATCCTCACATAATTGAGTAAATTTTTAATGCCTTTGATCTGTCCAATGAATATATCAAATTATAAAGCATAAAATATTCTTAAAAATAACATAAATTATGCAGTTTTTGGATAAACAATGAGAAATGTATTTAATGTTGAAGTTATAGGGATTAAAAAGTAAATAAAAAGAAGTTTCTATCCCAAATAGCCCTGGGGGGACTTATCTATAATTATCGAAACCTAGAGGGGTCTTGATGAGTCGCTAATCGTCAATTATATTTATCACTTGTTGTAATATGGCCAATTAGAGATAAGTCAGAACTGTGAGAAATCTCTGCGAAGAATGTGTCTCGATTTAAATTTATAACATGTGCAAGTCCAGGGTTGAGCGTAGGGAAACAATCAATTATTTAATTCAATTAAGGAGTCAAATATTTATTTAGGTGATTTGTAGGCTTTCTAGGTCAAACAAGCACAACACAATGCGATACATGCAATTTTTAAATCATTTTTATGCACTTATATTACATGGAGAATAGTGATAAAATGCAAAACAAAGAATAAATGCACAACACATGAATATGCTTTTGTTTAAGCAGTTTAATATCTTGTGAAAACAATCAATGCATTAATAAGAAATCAAGAGGAAGATCGAGAAAAACCGACGCTTTCACGAAATCCATGATGCATGCTTGAGAGAGAAACTTACTATGCCTCCTACATTCTCCATGCACGTGCAAGACTGTATTTTTACACTATATGCATGCAAGTCGAGGAATCCACACCCTAAACATGATACTATTAACGGGAAGAATTGATATATTTTTTGGCTAAATAGATCTATGTTTATGTGTGTTTCAATGAATCAAGGAGAAGAAGTGAATTCTCCTCGATCCTTATTTATGTATAGCCTAATGACATGATATTTGAAAGGTAAGCTTGGAGAGCCCCGTGCTGAACCCTAGGTTTGAATCACTCAAGTGAAGCCCCACTCGGGCTGGTGAGATACAGTCTTCACACAACATATGTAATGTCCAAGTTCATGTACACGTGTAAGCCCTCAAACGTGGGCTGATGGAAATGCAATTATTATATTTTTACAAAAAAATGGGATGAAATGCATTGCTAATTAAATTCCTCGATTTCTCATGAATTTCTTCGACGGCTCCTCACAACAGGAGCTCCCAACTCCATGCCTCCATGTTGATCGAGCATCCTCCATCGCCACGAGCCCTGTCACAAAAGAGAAATGCCAGAAATATATAAAGTAATTTAACTAACAAAAATGACGAAAAAAAAACACAACAAGAACTATTTTTTTAAAAATAATCAACTAAAAATAACTCAATAAAATCTAATAAATAAATAAATAAATGAGGATGAGTCATGCCCCCAACAACAATGCCATATGACGAACCGCAAAATCATCTACTTAAGAAGTCATTTTTATCGTAGCACAGGAGACGATTTCCGATCTATGCAGAGTTGACCATATGCTTGAATATGTGGTAATGCAATTTTACTTGGCAAGCCATACCAAGGTCAATCGCAGGGACACAAGCCTCCTCGTCGATTAATCGAAAATTAATGATTAATTCGAGCGATTAAATTCATTCATCTGGGTCTTCCAATGTAGACATAATATGCACACACAACAAGTGGACAAGCATTATGCATAAAATATGCAAGATAGGCATGCAAAACAAAGATATAATGAACAAGAAACATGATGTGCATGTGAAGAAAACACAATTTTTTATTGATTTTTAAACACTTAAAATATGACGGTAACAGAATGCAAAAGAAACATCATGCAACACTTTTTTTACTTTTAAATTGTATGCAGAATAAATCCAACGCGATGTATAATGAAATGCAATGCAGGGAATGAACATCATGCCATTTTTATTTTAGTTTTTTAACCAATAAAAATAATGCAAGATGATATGCAATGACATATGATGATGCAAGCTCAATTATGCTGTAAAAATAGTTCAATCCTTGAGCAACAAAAAAGTAGTTGAATTTCATCATAAATTAATGAACCAAAATAATTAATGGTATTTAAATTAGGAGCAAATGACTCATGAATCACTTAAAATAGAGCATGTTAAATTATGTGTCAAATTAGAAAAATAATAATGCCATTATGAAGAGCATCAAAATAACAACACAATGAAATTGAAATCACTCGATTTGAATTTGCATGCTCAAGATATGAATGAAAGAGCATAAGGGCATAATTGTAATAAAACATGAAGAAGAAATGATAAAATATGCAAAAAGGTCCTTTGCAGGGGCATGTTTGTAATATTGAAATGTCGACGAGGCCCCATTGTAATTTTCCCAGGTGCGGCACATAAGGCACGCATGCTTGGGAGGGACCTAGTTACAAATTGGAGAACTTGGTAGGGGTGTATTGCAATTTGCCTAGCCTGCACGCGCATCATATGCATGCAGGCTAGGCTAGAGAGGCGCCCGACGTTCGGATGGAGGCTGGGCGTCGCAGCAGGTGCCTCTGGCTGTGTGGTGATCCGAGGTGCTTCGGGCAGAGGCTCGGTTCCACCGAGCTGCATAGCTTCAGCGAGGTGACGTGGATTCATTGCAGGTGTTCGATGGCCACTAGATGGGCGCCATCCAGCGACACTTGTACCTTCTCGTAGATGCCCTTTATCGCGATGGAGGCAATAGTTTGGAGCTCCTGTGAGGAGGTCAGAGCTCCACCGCCTTCGTCTGAGAAGCTTGAAGATCTAGAGAGCTCTAGGAGCATCCGGTGATGAAGATTGACTGGAGGATAAGCTATGGGACTAGTTGGAAGAATATGTCGACGAAGCTTCACCGGAGGCAGATCTCTAGAATGGAGCTCCGCCCAAAGTCTGGCTATTGATGGGGTACTTGCAAGTGGTTAGCGGGAAATGCATAGACGAAGCATGATGGGGTCATGGCAGGCATCAGAGGTGAAGAAGGAGAGACCCTGGGTGAGATCTCCTCCTCCTGTGGAGGAAATGTCTTGTAGTGGAGTGAGGTTGCGGAGTGAGAGGGCGGTCGGAGGGTGGCGCGAAGGAGAATGAAGTGTGGTGAAAGTGGTGGTGCAGCAAATTGACGGTGGAATGAAGTGTGTGTGACAGGGAAAGTAGGAGAAAATCAAAGAAAAATAGGTGAGAGGGAGTACCTGGTCGTAGATGGAATTCTGGTGGGTGTTAGGCTTAGGTTAAGGTTCCAACGGAACCTCCGATCTTCGCTCGTCGAGGACAACCGTTCCTTAGAGCTTGGGCAGCCGCTAGGAGGAGCTACTACATGGCCAGAGCCATGGGTCAATAGCCATGCACGTCGGCCATCGTCAATCCTCTATCTGCTCCTCCTTTGTCAAAGGAGGGGAGAGAAGCTAGGTCATGGCCTATGTATTGGTGGATGAAATGTTAGGTGTTCGAAGGTGGGGTATTTAAGGATGGAGATCTGGTCGTTTCAGATGATGATGGGGGCACATGTAACAACTGATTTGGATGGCTTGGAGCACGAGTCGTAGAGTATTGATGATCACGCGAAGATCGTGGTGATAGGGCTATGTGGAGATGGCTTTAGGTTTTGAAGAGGTTACGAGATAAGGAGGCTAAAAATGGAAGGGGGAAGATGGTTGGTGTTGCGAGAGACACAGGGGTAGGCGTTACCGGAGGTGGAAGACGACTAATGGCCGTTGGATCAAGTGATCCAATGGCTAGAGGAGAAGCGCTTAGTGAAGGCCAGGATTAGATCAGGGAAGATCCAAGGGTGGATGGCATTGCGGAGAGGTGTGGTTGGATGAGTGCATGAAGATGAGATCCAAGGGCTGTGAGCAAAGCAGAGAAGGACGACTGAGATGGAGGAGGGAAGAGTGAGATGAACGTTCAAGAGGTAGGTCAGGTGGCATCTCCGAAGAGCGCCACGTGTCCCAATCAATTTATTCAAAAATAGAAAAATAAGGAGAAAATAAAAAAGAATTAAAAGAGAGAAGAATTAAGGAAAAGTCAAAACATGAAAGTTGTAGGTCGAAGAGGTCTACAAGTTTCATGTTGGACAAAAAGCAACAAGAGATTAAAAAAATCACAAAATTTTTGATAGTATTTTTAATGAATAAAAACACTACATTTTAATGGTTCTGTAATTTTTTTAATTTCTTTCAAAGCCCAAAATAAATATCTACAATATTTAATCTATTTTTTTGGAGTTTGTAATTGGAAGTAAAACAAGAAAAATAACGAAAATAAAAGGGGTTAATAATTGTACAATAATTAAGGCTATTTATAAAAAAAGGTCAATTCCTAATTAGAGTGAATTATTGGTGATTTTTATTGATTTGATCAAGCTCAGAGGATAATAAAGAGTATAGTGATGATAAATCAAAGATTCATCAGTCTCGGGACTATTTTACCAAGTGTGCATTTGCTGGGGGGCTCACTGGGTTTTCTCGGATTTTCACCACCTTCTACACATTTGTCCTCTCTATTTTCCCTCTTATTTTCTTTTGTTTCCCACGATTTGTGCTTTCTATCCTTATTTTCATTTGCATTCTGTGATTGAGCACATATATTTTTAGGATTGCTTGATCGAGTAAACTAGGTCCAAATCCCAAGTATTTGCATGCTTC
This sequence comes from Ottelia alismoides, assembly GCA_037367405.1. Taxonomy (NCBI): domain Eukaryota; kingdom Viridiplantae; phylum Streptophyta; class Magnoliopsida; order Alismatales; family Hydrocharitaceae; genus Ottelia; species Ottelia alismoides. The sequence goes on along the minus strand of JAZKJV010001913.1, from coordinate 7,176 downwards.
TATAGTCTACGTTTGGATCTAGCTCAAAGTCATATTGTGCTTTACGATAATATAGATTCCTGCTTAGGGTGATTTCATTGCTTTGCATACCGCATATAGATTAGGTTTAAAAGTTCTTGTTTTGCATCCCACATGGAGAGAGATGGGATGCACTGTAAGTCTTCTATCTGAGCATTCATCAATTTGACACAAGTATGAGATTTCAATCCTAGTGTCACCTTGCATTGCTTTGTCGCTATCTCCCTCTATTTTTGATCACTTATGTTTAAAAGAAAATTCAAAAAAATTGTTAGACGGTTATTCTTGAAAAATAACCAATAAAAGTGAAAACCAAAAAATTAAAACAAGGGGACTACTTAATAAACTTTGACCCTAATTAAAATTTGTATCAAACATCAATGTCTGGGGTTCACAAAGCCCACATTGTATTCAGGTACACTCAAGACAGAGTGGGGCATGGCCCTTAAGGAATAGAGCCAAAAACCTGATTTGTGGTTGCCTCGATTATCACCCAGGACCGACGTAGTGTTGGCACTTCTTTCATACCTAGGCGAGTAGGGCCTTGTTGACGATGGTGTTCTCGCCTTGTGTAGAACATCTGACTTTGTCCGAAGTATTGAGCATAGGTCACGCCTTCACGAGGGTGCCTGTTTCATCGTCTTGCGTCCGAGTACCACATTTATGAGGGAAGTAGTGGTTTCTCCTATCGGCTTCCTCTCTTCTTATTTGGCAAATAGCTCCCCAGGCCCGATATCGAGGATATCAAAAAGTGTGGATCACATGATACAAAGGAAGTAGAAAGTACGAGATAATTTTTTGACAGTACTCACTTTCATATAGTTCTAGCCATTAAGGACGTGTTACAAGATTGCCTGAAACAATAATAAAATTGAAAAGATAAAAATAGCCGAACTCTCACGGCTTCACTTGTGTTGAGTTGGTGAATCCCTTGCTTTATGTTTGTTTGGATCTAGTTAGGATTTAAAGATCGGTCCTACGCACTTGCACCATTTTTCTCTCCTTTTACTTGCATTTCTTTTGAGTTACTCACTTCGAGCCTTCTTTTTCATCTCTTCACTCATTCTCTTGTCTTCCCCTGTGATAATTTCTCCCCATCCATTTCTCTTTTGTTTCCAAGATATTGACTCTTGGATGGTTTAGTCGGGATTTCCCCGAAACCTATTGGACATGTGAGCCCACGGCGAGCCATTATGCAATAAATATTATTGCATATTTCATTCCCTAATCTGAAATGAAGAATAAATAATTTGCATAATAGGTCCCTCTGTACAATTAGGGTTATGTACCATGGACATCTTAATGATCATACAACTGTTGATTCAATTATTGAATCATAGAGGCTTGTGCTTGGATGAATATCTAAAGAGTTAGATTGAGGACTCATTAGATTGGGGACTCATCAGGCACCATCAAATGATTGTTAAGATGTGATCTCCAGCCTGAGTAGGAGATGGAATCCTTTCTCACATAGGCTGATATCTGACCGACCTCTTGATGCAGGTCCTCTGTATAGGAATAGAGATTCATAGGTGTCAGATTAGTTAGGTCAAAGAATTGACTTAATGAGATCGAGATAACCAAAGTCCTATATTGTATGCTGTCACGATACATACACACATCCTCTGACCGGAGACAGATTTGTTACTATATGTCTGAGTATGTACATTTGGCAGACCAATAGGTTGATAACCTAATCAAGGTCTATACACTGGTGCGCTGGTGTGCATATAAGGGCATATGAGTAAAACGATCTCTCAAAGGGATCATGCAGGTTCACTACTTAACCGGAAGACATGAGCTCACTCATGAGATATTGGGAAGAATCAAATTCCGTGCACGGTCGTCTCGCTTTGGAATCTTGACTGAATTTGTAGGTTTGATATATACTTTTGGAAAGTATATGATCAAGACCTAGGTATGATATATGATTTTGGAAAGTATATGATCGATACCAAATCCCAATGATCAAATGAGAAACTTATTGATAAAACACTGAAGAAGACAGTATAAAATTGATCTTGATCTTCGGGTTGATCATAGGTCTTCCAGTATGCAGGATGTACATGTATTGGGAATACATGAGGGTGATGTGATCATAAACGATTGTATAACCATGACGCTTCCATTCCGAGGGAGTGTTGAAATAGGTCTAGATTTTAGTGACTCCTCTCAGTAGAGAAGCAATCTGATATTGGTCCAAGTGTTGGACATTGGTCTGAATGAGATTTAGATGCAATGAGAAGATTAGATTTGCGGTCTTGATTTAATCAAGCATCTATGGGAGGTTCGCAAGATCTGGATTTGAGATGAGATCTCAACATCCAATTCACTATACGTAGAACAATACAGTCGCCCTGTCCTTATCTCCAAATATCTGCGGAGAAAGCACATTATTCTTGAAGGAGTTCAAGAATAATTCATTTGATGAATTCTGTATCCAAGCATCGAGAAAATGGATAATTAAATATATCACGAATAATATGAATTTGATTCATATTATAAGAAGAGATATCTAAGATAATTAAATATGATTTAATTATCAAAGATATGAATAACGTGAATGTGATTCATGTTATTTGGGCACATGAGAAAAGAGATCCAAGATGATTAAATGTGATTTAATTATCATGGATATGAATAATGTGGATAGCACTATCCATATTAATCATATATATTATAAATATGATTTATAATATATTAGAGAGAGAGAAACTATGTAAATAACATTTGTTAATTATTAATGTGAATTAGATTCACATTAAGTAATTAATTGGAAATGTAATTTACAAATTAGTTTGGGATGTGAATATGATTCACATTTTTTCAATGGCATGATTGAAATATCCATAAATTAATTTGGAATTAATTTGGTGGATATTTTTCTGATAAAGTTTATTACAAATACATTAAGAAATAATAATATAAAGTAAAAGAGAGATAAATAACCACCTTGTGAGGTGGCGTCACCAATGACATAGTCAAAGGTGGTGCCCCCTCATTTTTAGGAGGTATTTGTTATCTCCCTTTTATTATATTATTATCTCTTGATAATTAATTTATGTTAAATTAAATTGTGTTGATAATGTTGCAACATATATTTAATTTAAATATAAATTAATGTTGTTGGCTTTTAACCAACAACAATCTTAGCCATTGATTAATACATAGACCAACTTGGCCGTTGGATCTATGTGTCCCATGGATTGATATCCATTGGATCCTAAACTAATATAAAAGGAGGGCTAGCCTAGCCTTTCATATTACATCAAGAGTTGTAGAAGCCTACTACTCTCTCTCTCTCTCATTCTCGCCCTCTCTCTTTCTCTTCTCCAAGAAGTGGCCGTCCACTTCGTGTTGAGAAGGAGAGTCTCTCTCGCCTTCGCCTTCGATGACTCGAGGATCTCCTTCTTCTTTGGAGCTGCTTGCTCTAAAGGAAGACGATGGATTTCGTTAGACGAAATCAAGGGATTCATTGTTTGGATCTTCATCGAGGATTGCGGGAGGAACGCGTCTCATCATCGTGCCCGCAAGTGCGTTCTTCGTATATCGGACTTGAGCCAGGAGGATCTCTTGCTTTAGAGATCTCACGATTACAACCACGCTCCAAGAGGTATTCCTTATACTTTGTGGTTTGATGAAACGATCCGAGAAATGTTCTCGTGATCATGTGGTTTCATCACTTGATTAAAAATTTTTAATTTCCGCTGTATCTTGCGACTAGTGCGACTAGTCGCCCCGATCGTATGAGATACGATCATCATGCTTCCGTGATGCGCTTGAGGATTCTCAATATCCTTCAAAACCTACATCAATTCCACATGTTTGACATTGACGAGCCGCAAAATCAGCCCTTTAAGAGAGTATTTTTAGCACTCGGGATCATTATCGTAGTCGGGCCGATTTTGGTCATCAAAGAGACCATCTCATTGATACATGTCAAATAAGAATGCGATGGTCGTTATTTATTTTTACTTGTCAAGAAACCAAGGTCGAACTCAGGGACACGAGCCTCTCTCGTATTGATCGGATTTGAGTTTATTTAATTAAGTGTTGAATTAAAGGTCTATAGGTCAAAGCAATGCAAAGACACTACAACAATGCATTAAAGGTAAACATGCATTTTTTAAAAATTTTTATCATGCAAATAAATGCCATGAAATGCAATGAAAATGCAATGGAAATATGCCCTAGGTTAAAAGGATGAGCCAACTAAACCAAAGTTGATTTCAGATTTAAATGAAGCAACAACTCATTTGACATAAAGTGTCAGGTTAATCAGAAGGCATAAAAAAATACTAAAGTTAATAATAAAAAAAATTGAGATCAAAGTGTCAATATCAAGAGAACAAATATGCCATTAAAAAGTACGTCAAACAAGCGTTAAAATGAAACTGAAATCAACTTAATCGGAGCTACGGTGCTCAAGATATGCATAAAGGAAAGCAAGGGCATAACTGAAAAGAAACATGAAAAGATAACTACAAAAAGGTCCCTGGGAGGACTGAATGTAATAAAAATAAGGCGCGAGTCCTTCCCTGTAAATTTACCAAACGCACGGGGACCTGTTTGCAAATTTGGAGAAGTTCATGGGCTGCTCTGCAATTTACCCAGAGTAGCATGTGCTATCTAGGCTTGGAAGGAGGCTCGACAGAGGCTCGGCTGCTTCGGCTTGGTTCGGACTCAGGCTTGGCTCGCTGCAGGCTCGGAGAGGCTCGGAAGGAGGTTCGCCTGTGGTTCGGACGCTCAAGCCCGGAGAAGCTCTGGGAGGACATGTGGCTGCGTATGAGCCATCAGATCAACATGATCCGATGGCTTGGATGAACTCCGCTGTAGGTGATGTGGCCGTCCCTCAGCCGTTGGATACGCCTGGAGGAATCATCCAACGACGCCTGTACGTTCTCCTTCTTCTGTTGCTGGCGGCGGGAGCCAAGCTCCAGCGAGGGAGCTCCAGCTCCGCCGCTCCTTCCTGGGTACGGTGGAGCTCGCCCGATGCTACTGAAGGATTGTCGATGAAGCTCAGAGCTCGGGCGAGGCGATGGTCCCTCTGGCGAAGACCACCAGATCGCTGGAGTCGAGAACGGCCGAGAAGAAGTGGCCTCCGGCGACGCTCCGATCATTGAGAGGGTGACCTGCAAAGTTAGTCCTATAGCCGAAGCACGGGAAGTGGTTGCGTGAGTGAGCGAAATGGGAGCTCGTCGGGGTGAAGAATGTGGAGGAGCTCGGAGCTCCTCCGCCTCGTGGCGGAGGAGGTGGGTCAGAAGCGACGAGGTATGGAGGAGCTGAGAAGGTGAGCAGAAAGGGGTGCGAGTGAAAGGGGGCAGAGCTGCGAAGCTCGAGAGGTGATAATGGAGCAAGGGAGTGCGTTAAGAAGCTAAGAAAATTAGGCAAAAAATAAGAAGAAAAACACGAGAAGATCAGAGATCTTACTTGGGCAATGGCGGGTCGAAGGGCCTGTGCTTGAGCTCCAAAAGGAGCTCGGGTCTTCGCAACATGCTGGGCGGTCATCCCAGCGAGCTCAGGTGGCGCTAGGGCGCCGCAGCTCCGCCGTTCAAGGCGGAGGGTCTCACGGGGAGGTTTCGTCGTCATCGCTCTATCCCCCGCCTCCCCCTGTCACAGGGAGACGGAGGAGGGCTGGGCGATCTCCCTCGTAAAGGCGGACCCCTTGTTTTGTCGGAGGGGGCGGTGGATTTAAAGCTCGAAGGCGCCGGTTTCCAGTGATGGAGGTCGTGATTTCGAGGGAGATGTGGAGCGAGTGGAGATAGCTTCGTGGGTGGAGGTTTTGCTCGCGAGGGTCGTGGGTGATGGAGGAAGAGCGTGGGGCAGTTGGTGAAGTACGCGGTAGTCGGAGGAGACGAGGGAAATAGGAAGGGCGAGGGATGTTCGCGAGGTGGAAATAGTGGGAAGAGAGGGGGGTCTGGAGGTTGACGACGAAGCTCCACCGTTGGATCTGAAGATCCAACGGTGGAGAAGTGGGCGCGGAGCGACGGTGCTGATAACATCCGGGGCGATATGATGGAGGGTGAAGCTTTTGCCACGTGTCGGATAAATGGGCAGGCGGAAGCGTACGGCTGTGATTGACCCTTGAGTCTGATCGAAAGGTTGAGAGACTAAGTGGTAGTGGGCGGTGATGATCAAAGGGATAGGGACAAGATCGGACGGTGTACGATGCTCCACGTGGCGCAAGGAGGGTCAGGCGGCTACGGGCGGCTGTGATGAGAAGCAGTTGTCGATCGGATGGCTGAGGATTGAGGCGCACGTGGAGCTCGAGAAACCGTTGGATCTGAAGGTCATCCAACGTCCAGGAACACGGGCGGAGGCTGCAAGAAGGACCGGGCCACGTGGCTCACCCAGATTGGGCCACGTGGCCCAATCAGATTATTCCAATGATATTTTTGATTTTAGAGGGTCAAGATGGCCGAATTTAAGAAAACTCAAAACATGAATGTTGTAGATCTCGATGAGATCTACAAGTTTCATGTTGACCACAACTGGAGATGAGACCAAACAAAGACTCGAAATATTTTTGAAGGTATTTCTAAGTCCAAAAATACCACGAATTTTTGTTTTGTTATTTTTTTGTGATTTTTAATTTATTAAGGACTCTGTTAATTACAGGACATTAACAGGGTTTTATTGACAAAACTTTAAGCAAGGGGGTTAGTTATAGACAATAAAGATGATGAAACTGAGGTTCATCACCCCCTATACTTAAACCATGCTCGTCCTCGAGCATCAAAAAGAATGACTAAGTTGGATTAACCCCTTGTGCATGTGAATACATGATCCAATCTGATCAAGTCGACTCGACTTTAGAGATCCAAAATTCTAGAGTTCAACCCAGCCTTAAGCAAGAGGCTTTCAATTCCTCTACTTCTCTAGACTCTCTCTGATGTACGTATAAGCTAAAGGATGTGAAATTTAGTGTTGACTGCAATTCTGAGAGTAGAGTCAATTCGTCACCCAAAATCTTGGTCTGAGAAAATCTCCTAAGGACCCAATCCTCAGCACTAGGGAATAAATCAAATCTTGCATTCAGTCCACCGTCTCTTTAGTTGTCAGACTTAGAAAATGTAGATGGCAGGCCAGAAATGGAGGGCATGGGATTGTGTCAATTCTTCTCTCCCTCTCATTGGAACAAGGATTCTCTCTAGTGCA